>JAHRHZ010000023.1:19215424-19298849 GCA_024137785.1 Ginglymostoma cirratum | reverse complement strand
TCGGATTCTCCAGCATCTGCAGTACCTTTTATCCCTGCCAGAAGGTTCCAGGTTTGATTCCAGGCCTCAGCTGTTAACCAAACAACAAGTCTTAAATTGACAAATCCAGTAACACTTTGCTCCCTGATGTGTCCAGTTGCTGTAAGTTAGCGTAAATATTTGCATTTATTTAGTGCCATTCACAATGTGTGGCATCTATCGTGCTTTATAGCCAATAAAACACTTGAGCTGCAGGGATTTGTCATAATGTAAGAAGCATGGCACCAATTTACAGACCACAAGCTCCTGCAAACAGCAGTGTGATAATGACTGATAATGAAGTATTGATTGGATGGCCAGTTAGCTCAGTTGGCTAAATGGCTGGTTTGCAATGCTGAGTGGTGCCAACAGCACAGGCTCAATTCCCACACTAGCTGAGTATACAGGTATTTATGCTATAATGTTTGTTAATGCAAACTGGCTGTAACGTGATTAGTGGACATTGTTTGGGTAACACTAACTTTCTATTGTACAGTATAGTGTTTTTTTTCTTGTGATTTTATATAGCACGAAGCCACACAAGAATGCAACGATTGTTTTATAGGAGAACTGCCTATACCGTAAAGGCTGTCTTTCTTAACCCTTCTCTTCACCTGATATTTGGTGAATCTGTTTAAACCACCACCAGGCATCTCTCAGAGCAGCACTATGGTCTGGTGATTATGGTGACTCTACCACTTATTGATTTGAGTGATGATAAATATCAGTCAAAGCTCGAGATAACTCCGTCTTACAAAACTGTTTCATGGGATCTGTTAGATCAGCTGATAGGTCCTTGATTTTAAAATATCACTCAAAGACTCTGTACCTCTGACAACACAACACTCCATTAGTATAACACTGAAGTCTGTGAAACTGGATCTTGTGCCCAGATCTCATGGAGTGGAACACGAACCTACAACCTTCTGACTCCAAGGCACGTGTTATCCACTGAACCATGGTTATTAACAGGTGTGTTGTGACTGCTCTCGAGCAGGAAAACAAGTTTTGGCAATTTGAATTGTTTTACTGTTGGAATCAAATCTGGTGAAACTTGGCATGTAAGGAACTGAAACACAGCTAGAGTTCTAAAAGGATTCTGAAGCTTCCCAAATGGTTGACTTCCATATTTTTTAATTTTGAATTTTTTTAAGACGAATGAAATCTCACTTCTGTAAAGTGACTAGCCAAGCTTGTGGTGATTGCATGTCCTTCAGAATTCAGGATTGGTTTCTGAACTGTAGCAGTATTTAGAGGAAAAAGGTGTCTGTTGGAAAATATCTAGTTTAGTTTTTCTGTCTCTAACTCTTGTTGAGCTGATTTCCTGTCATCATGAATTGTTCTGTGAGGTTTACACAATCCCTATTGTTTTCAATTTCTGCATAATCTGATTCCAGTTTAGAGACTGTTCGTATTTTTCTCAGACCCTAACGTCTTCCCTTTATTTGCGCGCTCATTCTATTTCCTGTTTTCTTTCTTTCTACCCTTTCTTTCCCTCTGTTCCCTGATATTCCCTTTCTTTATTTCTCACTCCTCCTGGACTCTTGCACCTGTCTTGCGATTTTGGCTCCCTGTTCTTCTGGCAACTTCCCCCTTCCTGTGTCTGTGGTTCTATTGCCTTGCCACTTGTCTCCTGCTTTTGTCCCCTGCCACTGCTTCTCTCTACACCCCCTCTTCTGCATTCCCTCCTTCCCGTGCTCCACTTCTCCTTCAGTCCTCCTGTCTTTCACCATTAGCTCTTCCTAGTTCCTGCTTTCCTTGTTTCCTCCATATATTGTACTTGTGCTCTTATCTCCCCTTCTTTTCCTGACCTGTCCTTACAGACCTTCCCTTTCTTATGCACACTCCCTTGTCTGTCCTCCTTACTCCAGCTTTCTTATGCCCTTCCCCCACCCTTGTCATGTCCCTCCTGTGGCTCCACCCCCTTGTCTCTCGCATCACCATGCACCCTTTACCTTCATATCCCTGTCCCTCTCTGTCTCCACTGCTCCCCTCTGCCCTGCCTCCCACTCTTCCTCCTCTCTGTCACTCTGTTGGTACCTCTGCCTCTGTGCTGTGACTTTGGCTCAGTTTGAGATAGAGATACAGAGAATATTTCCTATTGGTCACATGACTTCTTGGAAATGGTGCTTCAAATTGAAACCTAAAGTCACAGGGGAGGGAATTAGAGTTCAGTCCTTTATAAGGATTTGCTCTAGTTAGGATGATATTTGACGTGCTACTTTTACTGGACCTCTTTAAATTTAATTACATGTTAATTTTATCAGCACTTCATCTGTGTTTTGTGTAGAGCTCTGTAGCTGCATTTGAATGTTTGCTTTGAGCTTTATGGCTGGAGAAAATGGGAAGTTGTCTACTAAATGTAGTTGTTTTGTTTAAACAAATCTAAAGTAACTTTATATTCTTACCCTTTCCTGATACTAGAAATTATTTCAAATCTCGTGTTGCCCACTGCAGTGTTCCCTTAAGAATTCTTTTCTCTAAGCTTTTGGATGGCTAAAGGGATTATATTTAACCTTTTCACCTGGTGCCCGAACCAATCCTTTCATTTGACCCCCATCCTGGATAGGAAACCATTGTGTTTGATGCTTGTAGTCAAATACACTACCACTTGCTCCGGGTAAACTTTTTTATCATCACTTGTATAGTAATTTCATTTTTATCCACCCTAACCTTTTTTGCACTAAAGGTGAGGTAGGTAATGGGGATCGGTCAGTGAGGTAGGAGGAGCAGATAGGTGGGAGAGAAGATAGACAGGTTGTCAGGTCAAGGAGGTGCGGATGAGAGGGAGGGTTTGACATGGGATGAGGCTGAGGGTGGGGACATTTTAAAACTGGTGAATTCATGTGTTTAGGCAACCTGTCCATCTTCTCTCCCATCTATCTACCCCACCCATCCCACTGAGCAATCATCACCACATTCTACCTGCACTCGCGTATCACCATCCCACCTACCTTCCCAAGCCCCACCCCTCCCTCTATTTATTTCCCAGCTCCCTCCCCCATCCCTATTTCTGAAAAAGGATCCCCACTCAAAATATCAACTTTCCTGCTCCTCTGCTGTCGACCTGCTGTGTTCCTCCAGCTCCACACTGTATTGTCTCTGACTCCAGCATTGGCAGTTCTTACTATCTCTGAAGTGTGCAGATTGTACTCAATTTGAGTGAAATAAAGGTTGGGTTATAACAAATGGAAATTACATTAAAAGTTGAAGTAAACTTAAATTCGATGCACCTCTTGGCAAATTTCCAACTTACAAATTACATTCAGCGAATAAAATTAATGTTTTTAAAACAATTGTTCATGTAGTTTTAAAAAAAATTGTCTCAACAACAAATGAATTTTTGGTCGTGTAAAAGCGGAGTCTTCTGTTTTTGGTGTGTGGCTGTCACTAGCCAAGTCAACATTTATTGCCTAGCCATTATTGGCTTTGAAAAAATGGTAAGCCACTTTCTAGAAGTGTTAGTCTATGGTATGTACAGGCAGTATGTTGTTAGGGAGGGAGTTTCAGGATTTTGACCAAGTGACAGTCAAGAAGTGACGTGGTTCCAAGTCAAGATGGTGTGAGACATGTAAGGGAGCCTGCAAATGGTATTCCCATATGTGATGTCCTTGTCCTTTTTCTAGAGATGTTGGGTTTAGAAGATACTGTCAAAGAAACCTTGATCAGTTGATGCAGTACACCTTGCAGATAACATGTGGTGCTGCCACTGCACCATGGGGAGTAAATTTGAATCTGGTCGAAGGGCTGTTATTCAAGCAGTTTTGTCCTTGGGTGTCAGACTGCTTATTCAGAGTTGCAGTCAACTAGGAAAGTTGGGAGTATTCCATCACACTGACTTGTGGCTTGTAGATGGCAGCATTTGTGGAGTCGGGATGTGAGTTATTTTCAGCCACTGCCAATGTTCGTGTAGTGATGGTATTTTAAATGGCTGGTCCAGTTCTATTTTCTGGTCAAGGTAAAAGTGAAGTTGCCATAATATGACCAGACTGTAGGGTGTTCTCCCATTAGAGGTGATGGTTTAATCTGAGTCTCTGCATCTAAGGTGAGCGGCGAAGTTGAGAAATCTCCTTTTGTGGAGACCTCAGCCAGTGTGGGAATTGAACCTGTGCTGTGGGTGTCACTCTTGTGTTGAAAGTTGGCCTTCCAGCCAATTCAGATTCTCCAAATACATTAAGAGCATAGCAGCAACTAGAGAAAGAATAGGGCCCCTTAAATATGAGATCATCAATGTTTTGAACCCCAGGAATGGTAGAGATACTAAATGAATATTTTGCATCTGTTTTATTGTGGAGAAAGAAATGAAGGCTAGAGAACTCAAACATTGGTATTTTGAAAACAGTTATGTTACAAAAGAGAAAATGCTATAAGACTTAGAAAATATAAAGTCGGATAAATGTCCAGAACCTGATCAAGTGTATCCCAGGATTTTGTGGAAAGTTGGGGAAGAAATTATGGTGCCTGTAGTAGAAATGGTTCTATCACCAATAACGACATGTAAGGTGCTGGTGGACTGAAGGGTGGTTAATATTGAACTTTTCCTTAAGGCTGAGGAGAAGCCTGGGAACTATAGACCTGTAAGCCTGAAATGGGTAAATTGTTTGTGATTCTGAAAGGTATGATTTACACGTGCTTGGAGAGGGAAGGAATAATTACGGATAGTCAGCATGCTTTTTTTAGGTGAGGGAAGTAGTGTCCTGCAAACAAAATTGAGTTTTTGAGAGCAGAGCAATAGATGTAATTTATGCGGACTTCAGTAAAGCATTTGAGAAAGTTCTACATGGTAGACTAAAGTTAAATCACTCGAGCTTCAGGGTGAGGTTGCCAATTGGATACAAAATTGGCTCGATGGTAGGAGATGGGATGGTGGTGGAGGATTGTTTTCTAGATTGGAAGTCTGTGACCAGTGTTTAGTGATCGGTGCTGGGTCCATGTTTGTCACTCACATAAACTATTTGGATGAGAATTTAGGCATGACAAGTTTGTGGATACTGAAATTGTTGCTGTAGTGGACAGTGAAGAAGGTTATCTAAGATTAGAGATCTTGATCAATTGGGTCAGTGGGCTGAGGAGTGATGGATGGAGTTTAATTTGGAGAAAGTGAGTTGTGGCATTTGGTAAAACTAACTACGCCCTGCCCTTGTTTATGGTAGGGTCCCGGCTAGAGTTCAGGCGCACAATTATTTGAAATTTCTGTCACGGGTAGACACTGTAGTTTAGGTGTTTAGCACGCTTGCCTTCGTTTCTCACTCCTTTTTGAGTATAGGAGTTAGGATGTCATGTTGAGGTTACGCAGGATGTTGGTGAGGCCTCGTCTGGAGTACTGTGCGCCGTTCTGGTTGCCCTGCTATAGAAAAGATTATTAAATTGGAGTGGGTTCAAAAAGATTTGGATGTTGCTGGGAATGGAGTGTTTGAGTTATAAAAATAGGCTGGGACTTTTTTCACTGACCTGTAGAAGGTTGAAGGGTGACCTTGCAGTGGTTTATAAAATCGTGGGGGGTATAGATATGGTGAATAGCAAGGCCTTTTCCCTAGGGCAGGGGATTTCAAAATTCAGGTGCATCACCTTAAGGTGAGAGGAGAAAGTTGCCCCTGGTGTACTTATTAAAATCTTTTTTACACGGTGGTTCAAGAATGGAATGAACTGCCAGTGTGTTGGATGCAGGTATGTTTACAATATTTAAGACATATGCATAAGTACTTAAAAAGGAAAGATTTGGTGGGATATGGGCCAAAAACAGGCAAGTGGGACTAGTTTAGCTTGGGAACATGGTTAGCGTGGACTGGCTGGCACCAAAGGGTCTGTTTGCATGCCGAATTATTCTATAACTGAGCTAACAGCCCCCATTGATCCCTGGTATGTTACGGGATTCATGTTTGAATCCTCTTGGAGACGGTCACTGCCTAGCACTTGTGTGACATGAACGTTACTTGCCGTCCATTTTAAGCATGGATGTAGTCTTCTATTCTGATATGGACTGCTTCAGTATGAGTGGTGGCAAATAGTGCTGAATGTTATGCAATAATCAGTGAACATCCCAACTTCTGACCCACTAATGAAGCAAATGAAGATGGTTGGCTCTGGGATGCTACCCTGAGGAACCCCTGCAGCTGATGTGACTGGAGTTCAGCCACACCCACTTTCCTGTATCAAGTATGACTCCAGCCAATGGCTATTTTTCCCTTTTTTAATTTCAATTGACTCCAATTTTGCTTGAGCTATTTGTCACACTTGGTCAAATGCTGGCTCGATTTTAGAGAACTGTTTCCCTTGCTTCCCTTCAAGTTCAACTCTTCTGCATGTTTGGACCAAGACTGAGATCAGAAGCTGGGTGGCTCTCAACCCAAACTGAGTTCAAAGTAGGTGATTGTAGGGTATGTGCAGCTTGATATCACTGACAAACCCCTTCCATCATTGAGACTGGGGCAGAAATTGACTGGTTGGGTTTGTCTTGCTTTTTGGGTAATTTTCCACATAGTGAGTAGAAACCAGTGTTGTAACTACAGCGGAAAAGCTTGGTTAATGGCATGGCTAATTATGAAGCACCAGTCTTTGGCACTTTTCCCAGAATACTGCCATATTCTGGATTAAGATGGTTACAGCCCTTCAGCTTTGTCTTGTCTGCTATTCTTGAGGATGGGAATATTTGTGGAGCTGCCTCTAGTGAGTTTAATTGTCTACCCCACTATTCCAAACTGTATGAGCCAGGACTGCAGAGCTTGGATCTCATCTGTTAGTTGTGGGATTACTTAGCTGTGTACAGCTTGACATGTGTTGATGCCTCATTTCCATGTATACCTGGTGTGGCTCATGGCATGCCCTCAAGTCTTCCTTTTAAACCAGAGTTGATCTACTGGCTTGGTAGTAATGGTAGATTGGGGGTGGGATGGGGGAGATGAGGTTACAAATTGGTTAAATACAATTCTACTGATGAGGCCACAGCACTCCAAGCATGCTTCAGTTTTGAGTTGCTAGTTCTGTTTGACACCTATCCAATTCACTGTTGTATGGCACTACCAATATGGAGGATACCCTCAATGTAAGGATGCGATTTTTGTCTTCAAGAACTCTGGTGGTCACTCAACTAATACTGTAATGGACAGATGCATCTGTTACAGTTAGAGGATGAAGCTAAGTGTGTCTTCCCTTACCACTTGCCTCTGGCCTGTCTAGTAGCTAGTCCTTTTAGGTCTTGGTCATTGGCTCAGCAGCAGCATCACCAGCAATCTTGGGGAAATAGACATTCTAGTTCCTCAACCAGAGTACTTTGTATACTTGCCACGCTCAGTGCATCTCCCTAATAGTGCTCAACATGGAGAATTGATTCACTAGTTGAAGGTGAGTAAAAATTGGTAATCAGGAGGTTTCCTGTTTGATTTGATGCCATGAAACTTCATGGGCTCTAGAGTCAATATTGCTGACTCCCAGGGCAACTCTTCTGTCTGCATGTACTGTTGTACCACTAACTCTGAATCTGTCTTTTTGGTGGACCAGGACATAGCCACTAGTGGTGCCTGGGACATGGTCATTCTCTCAGAATCGTACCTTGCAAACAATGTCTGGCTGCTTGTTGGTCTGTGGGACAGCTCTCCAATTTTGGTATAAACTTCCAGATTTAGTGAGAACTTTACAGGGTTGACTGGAATGTCATTCATTTCCAGTGCCTTGGTTGCATCTGGTTTGTTCCTTTTTGTGTTTTTTGAGACATCGAAGTAGCTATGAACAACTAGATGTTCGAGTCACCCACATAGGCCATATGAGGTGAGGATGGCAAGCCTTTCTAAAGCTGTATCAGTGAATCAAATGGGTTTTTAAGACCATTGGTAATGGTTTCGTGCTCACCATTTCACTAGACTTTATTTCACTACCTGCTGTGGTGAGTTTTGAGCCCATGTGCCCAGAACAGTAGCCTGGAATGCTGTCCAGTGACATGTCAATATATCACTGCCAACCCAGTTAAGATCAGTTTGAGATTTTGTCTGTGTGGATTTCAACAGCGACTCCTGAGGAGGAGCAAAAAGTCACTGACAGCAGCATTGCTTTTCCTGAGATAGTAGGAACTGCAGATGCTGGAGAATCTGTGATAAGGTGTAGAGCTGGATGAACACAGCAGGCTAAGCAGCAGCATAGGAGCAAGAAAGCTTGACGTTTCAGGCCTAGACCCTTCAGAAACGTTTTTTTACCACACACGTGGACTCTAGAAATTACTCCCAGTTGCAATGGCAGCATACACTGACAATTTCACCATTTTTAGCCTAGCTCCTGCAATTTGTATTGTATTGGAATTCTGCATTCATAATGAAATTGCAGAGATGGTTGCTTTGGTTGCAGCCTCCTCCTTTATTTTGAAAAGAGGGCAGGAAGGGACAGGAGAGAATCTATTTTAAAACTAAACTACTCTTTACAGTATCTACCAATCTGATTTTGAAATTAAATACATTTCCCTCACTATTCTGCTGTCCTGAAACTCTAGTGAACAGACCACTAAGGAAAACTTTTGTTAGCTCATAAGTGAGTTCGATATAAGTATAGCAGCCCTGGTCTGGTGTCATGATATTTAACGTGGCATTTGCTTGGCTCAGTTGGGAAGTGCATTCTTCTGAGTCAGATTGTAATTTCAAGTCCAGTTCCAGGATCTGGGGACACAAGCCAGGTCCACGCTATGTTGTGTGGATGAAGGATAGGGAAGTGACTCAGTTTGGCTACGATCCCTTTTGGAGTCATAACATCTGTTCAGTTTGCACAGGATCCTTACTTTGGTAAGGCACCCAAAGCTGCTGTTTAGTGCCTGTGAAATTCTTCAGTTGGATCTGATTGATCTGACTCCTCCATTTAGTTATCATGGAGACATATGAAACCATGTCTTTTCTCAACAAAAATCTGTTCCGACACTTGCAGTTGTGCCTCCAACTTCAATTTTTATCTCTTGTGGGACTGTCCAGACTTTTTAAAATCCAGTGTGTAAATGTTTCCTGTTATTATCCTTTTAATTCATGGGAAGAAGGCATCGCAAGCTAGGCCAGCATTTATTGCCCAGAGAGCAGTTAAGAGTCGATCATGTTGCTGTAGGTCTGGAGTCCTGTATAGGCCAGACCAAGGGTGGCAGTTTCCTTCCCTAAAGGACATCAGTGAACTAGACAATTGACAACAGATTTGTGGTTATTGAACTCTTGCAGATTGTTTGTTTTTTTTTAAATTGAATTCAAATTCCACCATCTGCCATGGCAGGATTGGAACCCGGGTCTCTGGATTAGCAGTCCAGCAGTAATACCACTAGGTCGTCAGCTCCCTTTTTAACAGCTTAGATGAAATAGTCCAGTTCAAATTTTAAAGATTGTACCTCCTCTTTTCTGGATTCCTTTCACCAGTGGGAATAGCTTCTCTCTCTATCTACTCTACTAAATTATTAAATTGTTTTAAGCGTTTAGGCCTGTATTCCCTAAATTAACTTGTCTGTAAGTGCTGCTTGGAGTTTTAGTTCTGTTATCACCAGTATCACTCTTAAACTGTATCTGTATTCCATGTTGTGAATTATTTTGGCTGTTGTGAAAGTGGGGGAGTGTGGAGTGAGTTGACATTCTTAATTTAATTGTTTTTCGTTCAACAGGGTTGGTGTTCTGGAAGATGACTTCACTTGCCTGGGTGTGCTGTGTGCAATATTATTCTTTCCCATTGGGATCCTGTTTTGCTTGGCACTGCGACAGCGGAGATGCCCAAACTGTGGAGCTAGCTTCGGCTAACTGGATCAAAATGACCAGCCTACCTGTGGCCAAATTTAAATAATTTTTTACTGTAAATTCTCTGCCATTGTGTATAAACTACTACAGATGACTTGCCTTCATTCTGTGATTTAGTTTGATAGAATTTGAGATGTGATCCCTAAAAAGCATGACAATTGAATGCCTGCAAGTGACTATAATTTCTCTATGAATAGTTGAAATGTACAGGCAAAAATTGATTATTCATTTTACTGTTCCTTTAAATTGCACTTGAAAATGCTACAATTAAATCTGCATCCTTGTATTACTATTTTTAACTAGCTACTTTTCTAAAGACTTGGTGTCTGGTTGCTAAGCAGAAGTGTCTATAATGGATCAGGAATGCCTTTTGGCAACTTGGATAAGACCTGATATGAGAATCAGTTGAAATGTCATTTGTTTGCACACAACAGAGTGTCTTGCATTAATGGGAGCCATTCAATCCATTTCGGAAGAACTATCCGATTAGTCCCAATACCCCTAGTCTTGCGTGATTTCTTTCAGTTTGAGGATTTATACAGTTCTCTTTGAAATTTGCAGTTGACTGTTCTTCCATCCTTTCAGTCAGTACATTCTGGAGCTATACTCACTTTAAATTCTCAGCACTCTTATCTAGTTTTGCCAACTAACCTGCATCAAAGTCCTTGTTTTACAGACCCTCCTGCCATAGGCAACAGTTTCTTCTTGAGGGTTTAATCAAGTGTTAAAATCTCAATTGTGATGTTTTGAGACTTATCAATCCCAATGAGACTGTACACCTTTCCAAACCTACAGTCTTTCTCTCATCCAAATGGGACAATCAAATAAATCTAAGATTGAATATAATTTATTTTGCAGGCTATTGTATGCTAGACTTAATGGGATGGGAAACTGTGTTTTCCTGGTTAACTCTACATTATCAGTACTACTTCACTACATGATGTCCCTGCAACCATTTGGTGCTCGGGGCAGAGTCCACAAAGCTCTATTCTTTTGCCTCCAGGTGTTCTGTGTAACTTAAGCAATGTTTTTCAGAACTTGTTATGCTGCTCAGTGTCTTGAATTAAGATTTTCCTTGGCTTATTTTGTATGCAACAAATTGATTTTTTTTTTTTGCTTTCGTACAGATTATGTTGGGTGATCTGGGATTTGGTCTGTACTTTGTACTTATGCACAAGTATGATGGCCTTTAAGGCAAAAGGATCTTGGAGTAGAAACCTATCCCAAGGGTATTTTGTATTTGTCCCTTTTCATGCTTGAGTCTGTACAACTTGTCTCCAGTTCATATCCACAACACTTTCAAAAACCATCTGTTAACAACAAAACTGAATCACAGTGCAAATAACAACTTTCATGGCTGTGGAAAGATGAGATTTTTTTAAACTCCTATGTTTTATCAGACAATTAGGCCTGAGGAATTTTTTTGTAGATTCACACCCCCCTGCCTTTTTCCTAGCCAGTTTCTTAACATCTAATGTAGCCTGTTTTTAATTGGGTTTGTGAATTTAAAAACAGGAGTGTTCCTGGCTTATTTCAATTTTGTAGACTGGATCTATGCTACCTTTTTTGAAGGTTTAATATCTTTTTTTTAAGAAAAACTGAGCTTCTATGCACACACACCCTAGTTCCTGGTGTCTGAGGAATCTGGAATTTGATGCAAACTGGTATTGGCTTAACTAACACCAAACTATACAAAAGAGTTGGACGTTAAATGCTTAGCTTTCTCTCAGGAGGTTAGAATTGACCTGAATAGATCTGAAACACAGTACTGGTCCAATAATATTTGAAATGCAATTGGATGACAATCCCCTTAGGAACAAATAAACTAATACCTATATGCAACTAGTTTTGAAATAAAATATAAAAATCACTTCTTTGTTTCCAAATATGGTGAATGTTTACTTTTATAATTAAGATATTGCTTAACCATGAGTCAATATCATTCAAAATGCATAGACAGGCCTGATAGGTGAACAACAGTAAATGAGTGAAAATACAAGCAACTGTGCTTTGGTCAACTTCAAAATTATAGGGGGGTAGACTGAAGCAACTTAGTCTCGATTTGGTTATTCTGACAATCCTGGCTATGAATGTTTTACATAAATTAGGAATGGGTCATTTGGCCTATTTGAGCTTGTCGAGTCATTCAGTGAACTTACCCTGAATCGTTGATTCCCTAAATATATAACTAACTGCCTTTAGAAATATTCATTAACCCTGCCTCCACTCCTAAGTGGAGAAGAAAAGTTCCAAAGATCCACCATCCTCAAACATTTCTCCTGTCTTAAATGGGTAGTCCCCTAACTTTAAAGCTTTGTTAAATTATTGTTCTAGTTCCTCCCACAAGAAACATTCTTTCAGCATCCGTTCTGTTAAGTAGTGTCAATATCTTTTTGTTTGATTGTCTTGTTCTTAACTCTATTAGATACAAGTCCAGCCTTGCCTGAAGATAAACCCATCCTAGAAAAGTGAACATTCACTTAAGTGAATACATTTATATCCTTGAGTCAAACCATACACAGTACTCCTGTTGTGGTTGAAGTTCTGCAAATGTGTAAAACATCCTGAATTTTGTATTCCATTCTTACAATAAATAACATTCCATTTGCTGTAGCTGTTCACCAATTTTGTAGTTTATACCACAGGATCCCCTGATCCCTTTCTAATGAAGTTATGCAATCTCTCACCATTTTAAAAAGCCTATTGCTTCTCTATGCTTGCTGGCAAAGTGGACAAGTTCACATTTTTCCTCTATTATCCTCCATCATCTGACAATTGTTTGCCCACAATTTTTCTATATCCCTTTGCACACTTGAGGTATAGCTATGTCATCAATTTGGTCAAGACATATTAGCAACAGTTTAAATGAGGAGGGGCAGGGTGAGTTGTTAGTGTATAGGTAATATCACTGGACTAATCACTTAGAGATCTTAGTTAATACTGTGGCAATATGGTCAGATCCCACTGAGGCAGCTTGTACAATGCAAATTCAGTTTTTAAACCTGAAAATGAAAGTGAGTATATGTCACCAATTCTTGGGAAAGAAATCCCACTGGTTCACTTAAGGAAATCTGCCATACTTACCTGCTTTGGTCTACGTGACACTATATCCACAGCCATGTGACTGATTCCCTCCAAATGCCTTGCAAATCACTTGGCTCAGGGGCAGTAAGGAATGAGCAAGAAAGTATGGCTTACACAGTAACACTCATCTCACAAATATAAAAATGTTGTGCAATATCCTGGAAATGGAAATAGAAATAGATAAATGGAATATGTACTTAGGTTTATCTCAGGATTAAATATGGCAGAGAGAGAAACAATGTTGGCAACACCCAAAAAAAACCCCACAGGCTCTTCCTTTAGCTGCGTGGGTGAATTTCCTCCAATTTTGTCCTCTTGCACATCCAAGTTTCATTATTCTTTAGCTTGAATTTCTCCTGGGAAGCTTTCCTTAAGCTTGTTCAGAGGAGATTTATGGTGACATGTCCCAGTATCTGTTGCTTTAAGTTTAGTGTGCAACAGTCATTTTGAAGCACTTTAAACAATTCTTGCTTTAATAAAAATTGATGCTTCTGCTGGGCTTTCACACAAACCCAGTGTTTCTATATGCCCATTTGATCTAAAATCTTTCAATTTAGAATAAGTAGAAAAGATTGTAGAATAGTGTCTGTAAGCTGCATAGCAAGTCCAGGTATGTCCTAGATACTCAAATTGGGGCATATATATTTATCTATCCAGTGCACATTCTAGTAACCCTGCTGTTTGATGAGACTTTGGTAATGGAATGCTTTAAATATGTTCCAGTTAGAACTTCAGCCAAGGGAAATTTCATTTAAAATGTGGAATGGGACCTGTATGCTACTCAACACCAAATTAATCTTCTGTATAATTGTGATTTTATAATCAAAAAAACCAAAACAGATACTGGAAATTGAATCAAAATTCTGGAGAATCTTAGGTCTAACAGCAGTTATGGAGCGAGAGAAAAATATTAAACTTTAAAGTTTGATTTGGCTTCCTTAGATGTTGCCGGACTTGAGTTTATTTAGCATTTTCTATGATTCATACCTAACATGAGCCAGTTGGAGTTTAGTTTGACTTTTTTTTTGTTTTTGTGACTGACATTAATGGATCAATTTGATTTTAGGGCATGCCTGTATGTTGGGTTGAGGCATAGTTGTATGCCTGTTCCTAAAAGACACTTTTCATTAATTCTAAGCTGTAGTGGATTTAGGTGTACATGGAACAGGCAGCAGGAACAATAGGGAACAAAAACAAAGTTAATGGAAAAGCTCAGCAGGTCTGCCAGCATCTGTGGAGGAGCTGCTGCTCCTCCACAGATGCTGCCAGACCTGCTGAGCTTTTCCAGCAACTTTGTTTTTCTTCCTGATTTACAGCATCCGCAGTTCTTTTGGTTTTTATTTAGGAGCAATAGGGAAATTTCATTTGCTTGTGTTAACATTAGCAGACAGAACAAAATCTGAGTAAAAGTCAGACTTTATGGTTATACAAAAAACAAACAAACATTTCTCCTGTACACTTACACCAAATCATTTTACTACTTTGTTTTGCTGTTATCAGTAAGTTGTAAAGTACATCAGCAGAATTAAAATATAAAACATTAATTTCACAAGTGAAAGGCTTAGAGGAAAAAGTTTAACTCAACAACAGAATTCCAGCACTTTTAGTACAGAAATGCACTGCTCTAAATGAATTAAAAACTGAAGTTATGATCAGTTATTGCACTTTATATGACCTTTACCACTTTTACAGTACATTCTTCTGTTCTAGGCCACTTCAAACTATACAAATTAGACAAATTTTGTGGAATCACAATCTATAAATAAGAGAGAGAGAGAGAGAGAGAGAGATTTCAGGTCAAATCAATGAAGCTTGAAATTTTCTGTTCCCTGACCATGGAAATTGATTTAGACTAGAGGAATAGTCTTCAAGCATTTCTTGCATCACCACATGAAATACAAGGCCATCTTAAGAGGAGGGCGGGGGGGGGGGGGGTGCGTTTTCTAGTTTTGTTCAACTTAAAAAAAAGTGCTAATCACAGAACTTCATTGATGGCAGTCATGGAGTCATGTCCTTTAGTGAAAGCAGCTTGCAACTGGTGACTGACAACAATGCAGACATTTTTTTGTTGGATTTACTGTATAACAGTCCATCATACTCTTTAAAATGTATTATTTTCCATTCATTAAATAGATAACACATTCTGTAGGTGCAGGGTCAAATTTTAATCTAGTATTACGAGGGTGTCAAAACCATTCTACCTGATCCCGTGGATTTCCTGTCCGGCAAGTCTTTTTGACATTTGCCTTCATTCATCATTTCTATTCATCTGTTTCTTGCTGAAAAAAGCATCTTATTTAAGTTCTCAAAAAAAATATACACCTTAATTTTATTTCCATTGTTCCAGAGGTAGCAGTCAGTTCAGAATTAAATGGAATATATTGGAAAATGCAAACACTACCAAGTGGCAGTTAGCAACTAACAGGGTTGAGAAACTACATTCTTTAATACTTCGGAGCAGAGCCATTGTTTGGTATCTTGCAAATAGTCTGGCTGGTTGTGTTATGATAGATTTCTAGTCATAAATATACCTATTCCCATACATTCCTTTCTTTAAACACTCATCTGAATGTATAAAAGATCAAATTTAACAAGTTGTAAACACAAATGGGCAAGATTACAGTCAAATAGTAGCTGCTGTGCAAGATTGCTAAAACATTTTAACAGTAGTGTAATCTCACTATACATAATTAATTGCACAGATGTTAAACCTCATTGTGCCTGTTTAGATACAAGAATATTTACCTATATAAGCATTATATTTAACAGTTCTAAGTGTTGAGTTTGGAGGAAAATGAAAAACTGGATCTCAAAATAATAGGAGATGACTTTCCTTGTTTTACCTTTGTCCCATCTACTCTGTAGAAATAAGTGTCTTGTGGTTTTTAGAGCTAGAATTAGTTTTATCATCCCAAAAAGTAGTATTTAAAAAGTTAGCCCAGCAGAGTCCTAGATCCCCCATCGCTGACCACCCCATCATGAATTGGTAAAGTCTCAATTATTAAATCTTTTGAATATGCCTGTGTAATTTAAATAAAATTGATGGGTTATCAGGCTATGAACAGTTGCCTGATGTCAGGTTTTAATTACCCCATATTAAGAAGGCTTTCTGAAAATGTAAACCTGACATCACTTCTGGTTACAGTTGCTGAGTTTAAAATTGTTTGCAATGAACTTCTGTTAAAAGCTGTATTCAGAACAATCTATGGTGTTCTACTAAAAATTAGTTTTACAGTAGTCCTTGCATATTACTGAAGCTTTCAATGCTAGTTTTATCCTGGCCATTAATGTAACAGTTACACATATTGCAAATCACCATAGCTACAGTCTTTAATAAACACAATTTAAAGGGGCAGCTCCGTGGTTAGCACTGCTGCCTCACAGCGCCAGGGACCCGGGTTTGATGCCAGCCTCGGGCGTCTGTCTATGTGGAGTTTGCACATTCTCGCTGTGTCTGCGTGGGTTTCCTCCAGGTGCTCCGGTTTCCTCCCACAGTCCAAAGATGTGTAGGTTAGGTGGATTGGCTATGCTAAATTGCGTGTAGTGTTCAGGGAGGTGTAGATTAGGTGGGTTGTTTGGGTGGGGGGGGGGGGGTCTGGGTGGGATGCTCTGAGGTTCGGTGTGGACTTGTTGGGCCAAAAGGGCCTCTTTCCACACTGTAGGGATTCTATTCTATAAAGTTAAAGTACTTAGGGTACCCAATCTTCAAATTCCCATCAGAAATATAGGGATAATTTAATTGCAGTTTTTCTATTCACCCGTGACTGCAATTTGTTGGCCATACAAGAAAAAAAGTATTCATGGTAGGTGGCGGAATTATTTTTCTTTCATGGTTGAATTATGTTGAGCATCTCAGTCATCCTATCACTTGCCCTGAGGAAAACAGGAAACATTCTTTTCATTTATTATCTTTCACAACTTAGCGAAGTATGTTTTCTGGGCAGGCAAGGCAGCTAATTTGTACCTGGTAAAGTCCCAGTGATGAACAACCAGCTAATCGATTTTAAATGATGTTGGTAAATCTGTAATGCTATTGGAACTACTGCTTTAGGTTTCCCACAAAGTATAGAAAAAGAAAACAGGAACTTTCCATGTCATTTAAGAGTATGTTATACAATTAACCACAGCATAACAGTCCAGAGTTGCTCTGAGGTGTCACAAAACAGGCAAATCTGCATCGCCTTCCGCATTACTCAAACAGTTTCTAGGCACCAAGAAAGTGAAGCCCTTTAACACAGATACTAATGATATTTTAGAGATTTGACAGGACACTGTTTGAAAAAGTTAGGAACACATACATCAGCTAAGCATAGTGCTTAGAATGGCAGATGCTGTAAGTATTTGTATAAGTTTCCATAATGGTTTTCACACTGCCTATATTTTCAAACTTCAGTTCAACTTTGCTGATGGGCAACAAAAATATTTTACTAACAGAACTCTAAGCATTTTCTTCAGTTTAATGTTAAACCAAACTTCTCTAACAGCCTAAATATCTTCAGTAAATTCCTGCTGAGTATTTAAACTATCACTAGGTTTATAATGCTGTTTAACAAACTTTGCAATATTATCTGTATGAGTAAAGATGAGTCATGTTTTGACAAATCTATCCACTTGAATGGTGAAACACTCAACAGTATATATTTTACTGTGTTTGGAAAGATGAGAGTACCTTTAGCTGCTTAATACCAGGTGAAGACCTCATTCTTACAGCTTTGTCAAGGGTGTTTATAGTAAATAAGCAATACTAATTGTTCAATTTTGAACCATCCTGCTTAATTGGGATCCTTGCTATAGAATATTTGTAGCAACACTCAGATATGTTTTCTCATGACAACACTGCATTGTACACATATTATACATCCTTTGCTAGATTATGGGTGACTGTGAATTACTACTATGACCTCCATTAAATAGGAAGTCTTTACTTCTCCCACATAAGCTCCATTATGAAAAGTTACAAATTACAGCATTATCCCTATAATATTGTAGAACTAAGGAACTGAGCTGCATCTCTTCATTTTAATCACATTTTGAGTATTAAGCAAACACTTTAGTTATTTTAGTAAGATAGTCTTTTCTAGCTCAGTGTGTGCTGTGCTAGATTTCACTTAATTTTACAATGGCAGATCAGAGACAGTAGATAGGACTAATACTCTAAACTAAGAGTCCACAAATAGTCATGACTTGTTCTCTATGGTCTGACTGATCATCTAGGAATAAAACCCATATTTAGTGTGGAAGCTGAGAGTATAGGCAGTAGTGGTCCAGCCATCTCAAAGCAAAATAAATGTAAAATGGTGGCTAGGAAACATGTTGAAAAGTATCTAGGGCTCATACAAACGCCAGTTTCAAAAGTGGAGCCGTCATTATTCCTGGGTCTGAGTTCAAGCTTTGGACTAGATACACATGGGGATGGTACAACTGTTATACCTAACATTCAGTCACAGTGCAGCAACAATCCTCGAATACCAATTTGAATAACAGGGTACATTTGATGAAGCTGTAGTAGCAATTGAATGTGCTCTAGTCCTCAGCGTATCACGGACAGTTAGTCCTCAAAGTCAAAAAGATGTACACAAATGCTATGTGTGTGCACGTACGTGTGTGTGTGTGTGTGTGTGTGTGTGTGTGTGTGTGGTGGGGGGGGGTGGGGGTAAGAGAAACAAATGCAGATTGTAGCTGTAAGGCCTATATTAGATGAGAACTGAGGGAAGAACAAATGGGACTTCATCCCTGAAGAAAAATCAATGGAGACAAGTCCTTCCAGAAAGTAGGAACAATACTAATTAGTACAGAAAAGGCAAATTTGAAAAAAAAAAACAACAACTGCAAGGTAACACCCTACGTTAAGAGAATATGGTACAGGCTCAAGATGACAAATGGCAAATTTAAGGCTGATTTGTTACTATCTTGGAACAGATGTTCCAGAAAAGTGCAGATGTAAATTTTAAGGTCCTTTGCTGTGGAAAATAGCAATCCCCATCTTACTAACCTTGCAGTGTTTGTGCATATTAAGACATTAAATTTACAGATACATATCTCAGCTGTGAGATCAACAACAGACAAGTTCTAAAGCAAAACACTTCAATAAGTAACAGAAATGAAACTGGCAAAATATTTGAGGAGAACAAGCATTGACTTCCAATACCTCTGTTCCATACATAAGTGCACATATCCCTATATCTTTAAACTGAGTTCGTAAACTACAGTAAAGGTAAAGGAATATAAATTATAATACAATTTCACAATAATTGCTTAATCTTTGAAGTGCTGCAGTGGATTGAAGTGCTGTTTCTGTTGGTTCCAGGCAATGGTCAGACTTCCTTATCGATATCTTATAGTTTGTTACATAGATCTTATCTGACTATAATTGGGAAAAGTTGCAAGTGTACAAATTAAGAACACAGAACACACATGCACGCACAAACATTACATTAAAAGATTATCTCAATGGCACTTTTTAACAACTAAAAAGAAAATATATACAGTACAAACCCATTAATTATGTTGATTTTGCTTCAGATCAATAAAGCTTTGGCTGATGCATTTAAAATGCACCGCAAGTGGATCTAATCTTTTTTAGTTTTAGGAAAAATAAATTTGGTTGGGCTCCTACTGCAAGGTGTGCATGTACATGTAGCAGATTTAAAAGGAAAAAAAAAAAATCAGAAAATGAACAGAAAATGTTGGAAACATAAGCAGGCTCATCAGCGTGTATAAAAAGAATGGGTTAATCTCTCGTCTCGCAGAGGGACTGCTGGCAGTTCTATATCCAAAATGTTAACCTCAGTCAAAACTATTAATATTTTTGGTGTGGATCTTTGTCAATGTCCTTCATCACTTTACAGGTGCAAATGGGCCAGCCAACATTTTCTGTGCTTATTTTATATTTGCATCTTCTCAATTGTTAAATTTAAATAGCAGAGCAAAGGAGTGAGAAATCTCAAATTCTAGAATATTAGTGAAAAAGAGTTGATGAAGCCCCATCAACTTTAAATAACTCCAGTTGGGTATAAAAAGATTTTGGAGAAAGAATAAAAGAAAAATAGTTTATAGAGGGAGCAGAGATTAGAAAATAAAAATTGTATACACATATCCATCCCTGAGAGAAGAAATGAATGGGTACAGTGAGTTGACACCTATGACTATGGCTTCCATTCCTGATGTTAAAACAAAATATGTTCTAGAATATCACTAGTTTCAAAAGCACATGCCAATAAGCTTGAGGCTTGTTCCTTCAAGATCACCAGTCATAACATGCATCCTTATAAACAAGCAAGCTCTGGATTTTTCAGATGCAAGGCTATTAATGCTCTCCACTGATATTGCCCAACCTGCATTTTTTCCAGCAGATTATGTTTTTACAATCTCCAGAGTCTTACCTCCCATATTCAATAATAAGCAATGCATCCAGATTTCCACCCCAAAACTATTGTTTCAGATATATATTAGACAGCAAAGTGAATCAATGTCTGCCTAAACTGTAGTGCACAAACATCAGGATTTTGGAAAAAATACAGCATTTTCAAACAATGAATGCACTCTAACAAAGTTTTTCCTATTAACAAGATCCATGTAAATGCTGTACTCTTTCAACTAAGTTTTTTTGTCCCATCATCATTCATACAAGAGCATTTCTGTAGCAATTAATTTGGATATTAGCATAAATAACATGAATGAATATAAACTATCAATAGCCATTTGTACAAAAGGTATGATTGCTTATATAACATTAATTTAAAATGGCATCTGTTGGTTTTAAATGCATGACTGATTAAGGACTACATTTACAACGTGTGCACTAAATAACTGGTGCCGATCTGTCATTTGTTATTGTTGGTCGGAGCTTTACTGTAGCAAAAGGATTTCCTCCACTGAAATGGGAAAACGAACAAAAAATTAAAAGATGGACATATTACGAACACAACTTAGACAATATTTCACCACAATAACAAAGGAATCCATCATGCAAACATTATTCTTGTAGGTTTACCACACAGAACATATGCTGTGGATACAAGTGGGATCATAATATAAAATGGTGCACATTACACAAAAATTAGGAACAAAAAATGCAAAAGTCATTTTCAAAATGCAAAATTTCTGTGCACACAATGCACCTGGGTCTTAGGATTGTTTCGCTGTCTCTGTGTGCGATCTTGGCAATTATTTTTATACAAATTGAAGAAATTGTAGCCTCGAGGAAGGAAAACTTACTTTTGAGAACTGGGATAGACAAACAGCAAGCGGTTTAGAGATGAAACAATTCTTAAAATGTACCTAGGAGGGTTTTTAAAGCATGCATTTGGAAAGTCCTCCAAGAGGGGGACCAGCAATAACACCAGTCAAGTGGTAGAGCATGTCAGTGATAGTGACCATATCTGAGTAAGATTTAAGGTAATCATGGAAGAGGACAAAGTTGGACTGGAAATAAAAGGTTCTGGCTAGGAAATGCCGATTTTAATGTGATAACATGGCCAAAGTACACTGGGAGCAGCTACTTGAAGGAAAATCTACATCAGAACAGTGGGAGTTCTTTAAAAATAAAATAGTTCAGGGCCAACATGTTCCTGTAAAGGCGAAGGATGGGGCTGACAAATCCCAAAAACCCGGAGTGTCAAGGAATGCTCAGGATTGGACAAGGTAGAAAAGTGAAACCTATAACAGACACAGAGGACTCAAAACCTCAGACCCTAGAGGCACAAAGAAAGTTACTTAACTTGGGGTTACTTAAAAATATAATTAGAAAAGCAAAGGGTGGAGTGGGAATGTAAAAACTAATGGGGAAAATAAAGGCACGTTACAAGTTCATTAGGAGCAAGAGGATAATAATGAAAAGTAGAGGCTATGGAGACCAAAGTGGCCAAACTTATGAGGAGCCAGGGGAGATGGGTGAGGTATATAAATACATCTGTATTTGCTATAAAGGAAGGACAAAGTAGGGATTGAGATCAGAGGGAAAGACTAATAGAATAATTTACAAATAGTGACATTAGTAGATTTAGCAGGCTTAAAACATGGAGCCCAGATGAGATTTAGCTCTGGCTGCTGTGGGAGGCAAGGGGAGATTGTAGGAGACCAGACATGAATTTTCAAATCCTCTGGACAAAGGGGAGGTGTCCGAGGACAGAAGGGCTGCTAAAATGATTACATTATTCAAGGAGGATGATAGGGATGAACCAGGATACTATAGGCCAGTGAGTCTAACATCAGCAATAGGGAAACAATTTTTTTTTTAAGAAAAAAAGAAATCGATGGACAGAATTTGTAATGATTGGAACCCAGGTTGACCTTGTTGACTATGAGGTCGGTGATTGGACTTGTTAATCTTGGCCAAAAAGGAAAGTCCTAGCTGACCAATATAACCAGGAGAGTTGAATCTCTTCAGTTCAGGTGACTGAATCTGAGCTGGCTGGCCACAGCCAGTGTACTGTGCACAAGTAAATAAAGGGTGACTTGGTGACAGGATACCAGCCTCTGTGCTGTTATTTCAGTGGTGATGAGAGAAAACAGGACATGCCTGAAGAACATTCGCTCACAATCTTGGAGTTGGGGTGAATATTTCTGTCATTGTGCATTTGTTTGGGAAGCTTGACTAATTTGATCCCGCTGAAGACTGGGTCCAGTCTGTGGAAATAATGTGATATTTTTTCTGGGCAAATAACACTGAGGCAGATGAAAAGCAACATGTAATCCTTCTGACTACTTATGGACTTGCAGCATTTTTGGTTATTAGGGGCTTAACTTTTCCAGAGGCACCAGACACTAAAACCTTCCAGGAGTTGATGAAATCGATGAAGGAATATTACGACCCCAAACCTCCTCTAATTCTGAGCTACTATTGGTTTTATTCGGCTATTGGAGAACCAGGTGTATCTGTATCAGGGTTTTTGACAAGGTTGAGACTACTGGCAGAAGCATGTGATTTTGGGTTAACGCTGAATGAGATGCTGAGACCCCATTTGGTATGTGAGATTAATGATGTAACCATGCAGAAGTGCCTACTAGCTGAAGCCCAACTGGACTACAAACAGGCACTACAACTGGTATTGTCATTAGAAAATGCAGCAAGTAGAGCATGGGAGCTACAGGCATCCCAATGGAAGTGGACTCCCTCACCTCTCTGGCTGAGCTTGGGGAACAGCACTTGAGCGTAGACAATCGCAGAGCCTCACACAGGGCATATCCTGAACAGAGGGACCCTATGCCAGCCCACAGCAGAACCCCACAAAAAAGCCGAGCCTCGGCCGAGTGGCTAAAGAGTTCTTCAGGATCTGGGCCGACAAGCCATTGTAATTACCACCAGTATGTGGACTCGAGACAGCAAAGGAATCAAGGCCTGACTCGAGTAAGAAAACTTGTAGGCTGGTACCCAGGAGAGTACATACCCTGGAAAGTCCCCCTACATGTGGGTTGGAACAATTAAAGTGCTTAGCGACATCCAAATCAGGACCAATTAAAACTAATATTTGGTTAAATGGTCACGCAGTTCCTCCAGAGGTCGATACAGGTGCAGCTGTATCTGTGGTTGTAGAATCTGTCTTTAACAAGATTCGCTCAGGACTCCAATTCTTAAGTTTGCGCAAAGCCCCAGTCAGACTGAGAACATACACTGGGGAACTGTTGCAGATTAAGGACACAGCTTCAGTTCCGGTCTCCTGTAAGAAGCAGCTGGTGCAGTTCCCACTGATGGTACTAAAACGCTTGGGCCCAAGCCTGTTGGGGCGGAATTGGTTGAGAAAGATTCACCTGGATTGGCTGAGCACTTTTTGATTAGAAAATGTCTGCCTCAGTGAAGTCCTAGCGAAATATCTGGGAGTATTTCTGGAAGGGCTTGGGACTAAGGGGCCAAAGCCACTTTACACGTTAACAAGGAAGCAATTCCGAGATTTTGCAAGGCCATTTGTCTTGCGGACAAAAGTACAGGTGGAAATCAGGAGGCTGGAGAGTGAAGAAATCATCAAACCAGTGCAGTTTGCTGAATGGGCAGCACTGGTTGTACTGACTGTGAAGCCTGACAGCTCAGTTTGCCTTTAAGCAAACGGTAAACTGCTTCTCACAGCTGGATAATTACCTGATCCCTCACATAGAGGGCTTGTACACAAAGTTGGCAGGGGGGCATATCCTTTACGAAGCTGGACAGGAGCCATGCCTACCTGCAATTGTGACAGAGTGAGGAGTCCCAGAGTTACCCTATGATTAAAACCCATAACGGTTTACATCAATATACAAGACTGCCATTTGGGGGATTATCATTCTGCATCCTTTTCCAGTATACCATGGAGAACATTTTACAAGGACTATCCCAGGTTGCCATTTATCTGGACGATGTACTAATTACAGGAAGACCAATAAAGACAGGCGGGTGTATGCCTTGGAAAGGAAAAATGTGTGTCCTTGGTACTTCAAGTGACCTACTTGGGCTACACAGTCAACAAAATCGGGTTACACCTGTAAGAAAAGAAAAAGAGAGAGTGATCAAAGGAGCCCCAGCTCCCACCTCTGTACTGCAGCTAAGGTCTTTCCCGAGGTTAGTGAATTATTACGGAAAATTCATATGTAACCTGGCTTCCACCTTGGTACCCTTACACCTTCTATTGAAAAATGGTCAGCCTTGGAAATGGTTGCATAGTCAATTAGTAGCCTTTAGGGAAGTGAAAAAGCAGCTACCATCATCAAAGGTGTTAGCCCACAGCGATCCGAAGCGAGAGGTAGTGCTGATGTGCGATGCCTCCCGTACAGTATCAGGGTAGCGTTGGCTCACAGGTGGCCTAATGGAGAAGAATGCCTGATAGCATATGCTTCCCGGACTTTGGCTAATGCCAAACGCAAATATACCCAGATAGAGAAAGAAGGTTTGGCAATCATCTTTAGTGAGGAAGTTCTACCATTACCATTATGGATGGAGATTTTTCATAGTAACAGATCACAAGCCACTGCTAGGGCTACTGAAGGAAGACAAGGCATTGTTACCCATAGCTTCCGGTAGAATTCAGTATTGGGCCCTTATTCTCAGCGTATACAAGGACAAGTCAGAACACCGTCCAGGAAGCCAAGTGGCTAATGCGGATGCCTTGAGCTGCCTTCCACTGGCAGATACGCCATTGGTGGTGCCTCCCCTGGAAGAGTCTGTTTTGGCTTCCCGGAGACCGTTCCATTCACCGCAGACAATATCCGACTATGGACACAAAGATCCTGTCCTAACGAAACTAAAACAGCTGGTGGTAACAGGGGAAACAGAAGGGCCATTGCAACTGGATTGAAACCTCTCTTGACCCAGTAAGACCAGATCACTGTACTACGGGGAACAAGGGTGATTGTCCTGAGTAAAAGTTGCTGCCAGATACTGGCTGAGCTCCACCAGGGTCATCCAGGGGTTTCCAAGATGAAGATGCTGGCAAGAAGCTATGCCTGGTGGCTGGGGTTGGATGCTGACATAGCTGTGTTGGTGTGGCAGTGCTCAGAGTGCCAACAAGGGCAAATATTGCCACCAGCAGTGTTCCCACATTCGTGGGAATGGCTGGGAAAACGCTGGACTCAACTGCATGTTGACTATGCCAGTCCTTTCATGGGCTCAATGTTCCTGGTCATTGCGGATGCCCATTCAAAGTGGTTGGACGTGCATAAAGTTTGATCGGCAAACTCGGGGAGGATGGCTGAGAAGCCGCAAACTTCATTCATGATACATTGACTCCCGGAAATATTGATCACAAACATTGGGATGTTATTTACCAACAGGGAATTTGAATATTTCCTCAAGTCAAATGGCACTCGGCACATAAGGACAGCACCATACCATCCACCGTCCAATGGTCGAGTGGAAAGAGCAATCCAAACGTTGAAGGCAGGCTTAAAAAGAAGCCGCCTACACCATCAATTGACACAAACCGTCCCAGTTCCTGTTCGATTACAGAGCCACCCCACACGCAATAGGGATAGCTCCAGCAGAGTTGCTGATGGAAGAAGACCCCGCACCAGGTTAAACCCGATATTCCGAGACATGGCTGTGGTAGAGGTGAAATGGCAACAGGACTGCCAAAGTTGGCCAAGTACCACCTCTGAGTGAGGGACACAGTTTAATTCAGGGGATGAAGTTTGGTGCCATTCCCATGGAAATAGCCCTGTATGGTGAGGTTGACGCAAGGTCAGGTCCCGTCACTTAAAGTTTTGGTAGGTGGTACAGTCCTGAAGAAACAAGTGGATCACCCAAAAGCTGTTACCTTGCAAATAGGGTAGGAGCAAAACACACCTGGCCCCTCAGAATAGCCAGAAGGCCTGTCAGAAACCATAGGTTCTCCCCCTCCGTCTACTGTCGAGCAAACCTCAGGCCGAGAAGGATGCAGCCTTGATACCATTACAGCTGGGAGAAGAGGTGGAAACCCTTCCAAGACGCTCCAGATGCAAGAAGCGGGCAACGTTCTGGTACACGCCGCCTGTGTCAGAATCCAAATCAGAGGAACCAGACTTGGGGCAAAATCATTGCAGGAAAAGCTACGAGCCAAAGACCAGGCCTACACCCTGGATTTGGGAGGGGATGGATGTAATGCTTGGAACCAGGTTGATCTCCTTGACTAAGACGTTGTTAATTGTGGTTGTTAACCTGGGCCAATCAGGAAAGCCCTGGCTGACCAATATGACCAAGAGATCTGAATCTCTTCAGTTCGGGCAACTGACTGAGCTGGCTACCCACGGCTAGTGTACTGTGCACAAGTCGCTTGGTGACAGGATAATGGCCTCTGTGAAGTTAGTTCAGAATTAAACTCCACTGGTTGAGACTGGTCAAGAGAGTAAGAGCTAATGGGGTTCAGGGCATTTTTGCAAATTGGATTGAAAATTGGCTTAGTGGAAGGAGGCAAAAGTGATGGTCAAAAGTTGTTTTAGTGAATGGAAGCCCATGACCACTGGCATACCACAGGGTTCAGTACTTGAACTCTCGCTATTTGCAGTGCACATTAATGATCTAGACACAAATATAGGAGGTTTGATCAAGAAGTTTGCAGAAGGGCCTCTTTTAATGTGGTATAACTTTGACTCTATCCCGTGTCATTGTTTTTTAGTTTAAGTCATATTTGTGAATCAAGAAAATAAAAGATTTGATGGAATGCAAGGACAACACTGATTTCCCATTTGTAATTGCCCTTTTATAGGTGATGGTGAGCAGTTTTCTTGAACTGCTGCAGTCTGTGTGGTGTAGATACATAGAAAGTAAAGTAGAGGTCCATAATTTTGATTCAGTGAACAACAAAGGAATGGTTGTTTTATTCTAAATCAAATTGTTATGCAACTTGGAGGGAAACACGAAAGTGATGGTGTTTCCACATGCATTCTACTAAGGTGGTACTTGATAAATTGTTTCCCATTCCAAGGATTGAGAATTGAATGATTTTCATCCATCCCTGCCAACTAAGTGTGAACAGCCTGGAGAGTTCTGTGTTCATGAAGGGAAAAGGGGGATGTTGGTGAGCCATGAGTGTGAGGAGAAAGGGGTTAGGAACAGGAATCTGTTTTAACAATCAATCAGTTAGATCGCACTCACTCACCCACCATTCAAACAAAGGCAAGGATTCAAAGGTGGCCTGAAGTAAAACAACCTACACTTTAGGAAGCACTGTTCTGGGCAGACATTACGGCTCAAGTGGAAAATAATTTTGGGTTAGGGCAGGGAGGGAGTTGAATTGTTTTTAAGTACCAAATTCAATTTCCCAAAAAAGTAAAACAGTTCAAAAAAAGCCCTGAAAATTCCAAAAATTTTGACTTGCCAATAAGGCCCATCTAGCATGAAATGATAAAAAATTTTTAAAGCAAGACTGCAGTTATGAAGTGAGATTTCAAATATTTGAAACTAAGCTTTCCATTGAAATGCTGTTTCAAGAATAGAATTCCCTTCAATCTGCATAGAGACAACTACCAAATTTTGCACACATATATACTCGAGATATGCCACATCTGCAACATCATGGTTAAAGACATGTTTATGTTCTATTATAAACAATGTAAACACTGGCTCCTGATCAAGCACAGAGCTGATCTGGAGCAAGGTAAGATATGGTAGCATTAAGCAATTACTGGAAATCTGAAATAAAACAAAGCGCTGGAAATATTCAGCATGATAGGTAATATCTGTGAAGAGTAACACAGTCGTTACAAGCGGAGACAAAATTGAAAAAAAATTGAAATGTCGATTCTGTTTCTCTCCATAGATGCTGCCTGACTTGCTGAGTATTTCTAGCATTTTCCGGGAACATTAGCTGTTGTGAGTAACATATCCCTTACCTGAGGAAAGGTGGTTTCGTGATGCCATTTGCCTCTGAACTCTGTAAAAGGAAATGGAAGTTTGATGCTGTGTGTCTATGACAAAAAGTAGCATTGAGTTTACAATCCATAACAACTGGCTGCTGCTGTTATAGCTATAAAAGTTGTAAAGAACTTGCATTTACAACCTAGAATGTCACAAAATGCTTTACAGACAAGTGTAAGTGCTGTTAGAAAATTGGGAACTTTAAATGTTGACAACATGGGAACAATATCTAGAATTTCCCAGTTGTATCTCCACTTTACTCTTAAACAGGAAAAATCTCATGAAATTTAAATTGAAATAGAAATACTTTGTATATCTAGTTTAATCATTTATGCACTAGGATTCCATCATGTAACCCCTACAGCTGATTTCTTATTTGGATTCAAACAGAAGGCAATATTTTCAATTATTCAATAAAGCAATATTCTGATCAACCCAAGTTATAACATACTACCATCAGTTAAGTGTTATCACTGACAGGGAGTGTCTATTTAATCAACCTTGAAAAGATAAATAATTGGAAGAGATAATTAGGGAAATATTTTTTATTTCATTAGTCAATTAGATTTGTTAATTTATATTAAAAAATAAAACCTAGAGTTATAACTAAAATATTTCTGATTATTTAGTTGCTAAAATATCATTGTGGCGTTTGGATAAAAATTTGAGAAAGTGACTGCTTATGGATTAGAATTAACAGTAACTTCAACTAGAAAAGATAATGGTAGTTCCGTTTCCTCAGTCAGCAGATCCAATGAAGGCACTGGTATATGCTGTACAAAAGCAAAACAGAATCAAAATGGATGTCAAATAAGATTATTAAAAGCTCATTTCAAAAAGTACTTGTTTTGGTGAAAGTAGGTCAAATTCACTCCTGTACTGCATGATCTACTTAGAAAATTTAGACAAACTGCTGCTTCAGGTCAGTTGCTCCTCTCTTACAGTACAGATTTTAATCACAGGAGGGCAGCATTTAACTGGAAAGGCACCATGCAAATAATTTCTGGAACAAGCTGCAACAAATCAACTTCAGGATATTAAAATCTGCTTTACACAGTGGCTTCAATAAGCTTTAAACAAACTTAATTTGATGTTCCAAACAGCGTCCTCTTCATCACTAACATTAAATCTCTCTACATCTCCATCCCCCATTAGGACAGTCAGAGCTCTGATTCTTTCTAGAATGACGATCCAAACAACCTTCCTCGACCTCGCTGAATTTATTTTTCCTCATTAAATAGCTACTCCTTTAACACAATCTACTTCCTCTAAATAAAGTGCTGTTATTTGGATCCACACATGGCTATCTCTGTCTTTTTTTGTGAGGTGTGGAGCATTCCCCATTTCAGAGATACGCAGGTCCTCTCCCACAACACGTTTCCTTGTACTTTGATAGCTATAATTGATGCAGAATTCCTATTTTCACCGTGGATTGGAAAATTTAATTAATATCGCTTCCATCTTCCACCCTTCCTTTGTGTGCATGCGCATCTCCAACTTTTTGCCTAATCTACTTCATTCCTGGAGATGGATCAACAATAATGTGTTGCTAAGAAAGCGATACATTTTGTTAAAGATTTTCTTCTTTCATCAAGACAATTTGCAAGAATACTCATGAAGTTAACAACAATGTATGTACTGTACAAGAGGAGAGTGCTGATTTGTTGGCAAGTGCACTTTGATTGGTACAGACACTGGCATGGTGAATGCAACTGTTAATGATAATTGATAGTTAATGCCTAGACTTATTTTTAGAAGCTTCCCCACTACCAAAATTAAACAGACTTATCTATAATTGCTGTGAATATCCTTACAAACTTTCTTGAGCTAGGTTGTAATGTTTGAAATTCACCAGTTGTCTGGCAGCCCAAGTCCGGGGATGAAGAAAGGTTACAAACTAGTGCACCTGTAATTTCTACCTTTACATCTTTCAAAATCCTTGGATGCATCTCATCTGGTCTGCTGCATTGTCAACTTTGAGAACCAACAGTCTATCCAAGACCTCTCCCTTACTAATTCTGAACACATCCAGTGACAGTTTCCTTCTTTATCACATTGGTTCAGGCAGCAGCTCTTTCGAAAGAGAGGAATGCAAAGCATAAATAATACCTCTGCCATGCCCCTGCCTCCATGTATAAATCCCCTTTTCGGCCTCCAATTGGCTGTACCCCTCCTTTAACCACTCTTTTACTAATAAAATACCAGAAGATTTTGGGATTCTGTCTATGCTAGCTGCTAGTCTTTTCTTATAATTCCTCTATTATTTCTCTTATTTGGTTCTTCATCTCCCCTCTGAACTTTCAGTACTCCTGTTGTCAAGTATAGATCCAACTGCTCAAACCTACACCAAATGGATTGCAAGGAAGCAACTTATCACCGCCTTCTCAAAGACAACTAGGAATGGGCAATAAGTGCTGGCTCAGCCAGTGATGTCCCATCCCATCAGTGAATTAAAAAAACTTAAAAATAAACAGAAATGTTGATTAAGATCACTTATAAATTATGAACTTTAAAAATCCTACAACACTTTATGTGCATTACTATTGGGAGGAAAGTCTGCACTTGTGCAGGTTTTTTTGAAGGTGTAGTTGTATACTGCCCAACCTATAACCTCGGTCACCTAGGGATGAGGGAAGCATGTGCGTTTGAACACTAGCACCTTGAAATTCCCCTCCAAGTTACATAGCATTCAGATTTGGATATCCATCACGATTTCTTCATGGTTTCTGTCACCACACGACCTATAGTGGTTCAAGGTGAAGGCCTGCCACCATCATCTTACCTGGGGAACAACTGCTGGCCATGTCCAGTTCCTAGTAATTATTCAAACAAATCTTTCAGGTGTGCAGCATCATGACTTTTGGCACACTTGCTGATTTCATATCAGTGTAACACACATTCCACGTTTTCAAAATGTAGTCATTACTTCATACTAATTCTATACATTCAGCAAATAAAGGTCAAACTGATGGTGGTGTTAAAACAGACGAAATAAACCGTGATGGACCAACATTGAAACATGATCAGGCAGCATGTGAAAAATTCTCATTGGTATCTTTCAAGATAATAGCCTCAACTGTATGGTTTTAAAAAGTGAATGTTGGTAAACTGTGACACCAGAAACTCTCTCAAAAGAATTAACACCAAAGGTTAACTGACAAGAGAAATTGAGGGGACAAAGATTACTTATCTTTAGGGCTATCTGCATTCCTGAAACAAAAACATTCTCCACACAGTACTGGAGTGAACTTGAAGGTGACATTCAATTCTTTTGGTGAAAGCACACAGTTGGTGGCAAATCTAAATAGTGTTTTAAAAGCCTTCAGATGGTTGGGAACAGATCACAATTTTTGGCAAGAGGATCTCCAGCCCAGTCTGTAATCAACTACATGGCAAATGGCAGAGAATCTCAAAAGAATTATATTGCTGATGGTATTCCAATTTCAACCTGGATTGCCATTTCTATTGGTTATGAGCATTGCATGTTGAATTGTTGAATTATTTTGGTTCTTGAATCAAGACAGTATTACACAGTGGAATGAAAAGAAAATTTAAAAACTGTCACTGCATTAGCACTTCTATTGGATGAAAATTCTCCAAGCAAAGTCTACAGGATTCCAAAATCTGGACTAAAGGACATCTGCTTTGCAAATACAGGGACCAACTTTTGGGCAATCTGCAAGGTACAAAGGATAGACCCTAGAAAATGGACATTGGTGGTGGTGCTGGGGGATAAAGAGGTTGGCTTGCATTTGTAAAGGAGGTCTGCACTCCTTCCCATGACCTAAGCCATCTTTAAAAATAGCGTGAATCTCCCAGACTGAAGTTCAGATGTACGAGCCATCAGGGGGAGCAATATTTCTACATCGCCAAGGCAAACTTCCAGATGACAATAGTAAACTTCAGTTTTTAGGCTGGAAAGGGGTGAAAAATAACAACCAGGTCACCTTGCTGTCAGTTGTTACAGTGTAGATTTGCGGATTAGAGTGGATATGGGGATTGTTAGAGTGTCAGATAGCCTGTCAACACATACAAATGAAGAGTGATTAGCCAGAGAATATTCCAGAAGGCAGCGTGTGTGACTGAACTATATAGCAGTATGACTGACCTTCAGGAAATGAAAGAAATAGTTTAAACAAACTACAGTGACAGGGCATACAAATATGGCAGCTGAGTTATCAGCAAAATAATTACATCTTAAATACAACAATATTGCTTAAATAAATTCTATGATATTTGAAGTCACGTTTCTGGAAGGTATACTAGTTAGACATTATTCAAACATGCCTACTAGATTGACTCTGCTGTTTTAAAATCAAGTGAAGATGTAGTAACTTTCTACGAACATGATCAATGTAGTCAAGTTTTTAAAATGGTGAAAACTCAGAATTTAATGGCTTAGGGTTAAGGAGGAGCTGTCTGTATTGCATGTGTTTTTACATTAAACGTTAACTGGCAGTTTTTGAATGTTGAAAAAAATGGGAAAAAAATGGTTCTTATTTCAGACAGAGTCACCTATTCATGTCACATGAATCTTCTGCTGAACTGCTAGCTAGCAGCTATGCCAAGTACTACTTTTCAATTGCAATAAATCCTTAATAGATTGATAAAAACGGTTACAAGCAAAGGACATCTTGATCCAAATATCAAGACACCAAGTTCCCAGCCTAAATCACATTACTTTGGGCACCAGCTGCAATCATTACAAACTTATTCCTAAAATCTTTTAAAATGTTGAATTCTGGATTTGCATGCACACACATTTAAGAAATAATTGTATTACAGTTAATCTCAAAGCAATACTAGGGTGTCCCCTTTTGTCAAAGACATCACAGAATAATGCTTGTAAACATTTTACAAAATAAAAGTTATCTAATTTTTGAAGTTTGCATGCTCCAGAAGAGTAATGTCAACACTTGAGAATATTTCTATTTTGGGCACTCAACATCAGCATAAAGCATATCTAGGTCATACACAGGACACATCAAGCCTACAGTCTCATCTCATGAGTACTAGCTCCAGGCTTAGAAGAGCACTTTCCATACTAGTGAAAAAATTCTACATTTTGTTGCAGTAATTGTTATTCTCAACGAGATTGCAAATGACAAATTATACTTGAGGACAATAAATTGCCGACACTTTAATCTACTCACTTCATCTGACTGAAAGCATAGCCACAATTTTAACCATAACATGTACATAATTTTATCTTGGCTAACAAAACATTTGCATGTGGAAATTGTAGGACAAACTTGGAATGTTTCATTAAAAACTCTACAATGGCAAGGTTTTCATAGATTCATATGAACTTGTTGAAAGTAACTTGTTTTCTCCATATAGTACTTCAGAATAACAAGCTCTATCACAACAGGTTTATTTTTAATTTCACATCCGAGATGTACAAATAATTTACAAACCAAAGAAGAAACTTCATTTAAAAATAATTTGTTGATAAAATTCAAAACTAGATTCCAGTTATTGTGTCCTCTAAAATTTAAATAATTCCTTCAAGTGCATGTTGGTTTTGCTAGTAATCAGGAATTTATATTCGGATGACAAGGTTCCTTACCACTGAAGTACTAGTTTTAAACAATTTTCAATCTGATTTTCATGTAAGTAAAATCTATCTGCTAATGATTCCAAATTAATATAGTTTTCCAATTAATTTATTGTTAATGTAGTAGTTGTACAATATACTTTTATGAATGCAAATAGGCAAGATGCTACAGCAGAAGTTTTTGCAATTCTAAATGGTGGCAACTGTAAACTCTTTTTAGCAGTTTTAGTCTTCACGAAAATATTCTATGTCATTACACACTGGCAAAAGCTGAATTAACAGCTTTTAGGTCAGTGATTGTGAAGAAATAGTAGCAAGTGTTTTTTGGAAAAAAAGCATTAAAAATGACTGCCAAGTACATCAAAGGAAAAGTAAAGATTTAAATCAATAAGGCCCTGATGGTTCAATAAGCTTACACAATGAGTAACTTAATGATACAAACCAGGAAGTCCCTAAGTTTTAGCTCTGGATCTGTGTGGAATAAAAGCTATAAATGACCCCAGTTTCAAGGATTACGAACATTAAAAATTGCGCTGGGTTGGGGGAGGGGGTGGATGCGAGCTGACGATTGGTGGCTGGAGTTAAAGATAAAAATAAAAGCTGCCAGATCACACACTCACACAGAGCTGACACAACAATACAGAAGTCTGACAGCAGGTCATTCTTCCTTCCTTTGATGCCAACGAATTTTGGCAAAAGATGGAGGTTAGGGCTTCACATTATTCAACATCTGAGAATGATAGTTTGTTCCCCCAATTGTCAGCTGGAAAGTTGAACATCATCTATGAGACTCACCAACTGACATTATCTAATTTTTGAAGCAGCTTTCTAACCAGCAGTCTCTCCAATGTTTCGGTAAAAATTGCTGTAATTAATCTGCTTTGCTACTCACCTATTACTTTCATTTTCTATCACAAAACAGATTGGGGGATGGTGTGGTTGTGGGGTTCAGAGTGAAAATTAGTCTATGTTAACGACCTTGTAAGAAGAGAAATGAGAAGCAGGAATGGGCCATGCGGTCCTTTGAGCCTGCTAAACTATTCAATACGACCACGGCTAATCTTCTGGGTCAATGACACATTCCAGTTTGAAAAATGTAGCAGTGCACATTATTCATTATGTTAAGCCATTTTAAAATTGCCTACTCTTCCATACACTTGATTTAAAAATCTAAAAAATCTCTTTCTTGAATACATTTAATGACTTGGCCTCCATAGCCATCTGTCATCAAGAATTCCACAGGTTCACTACCCTTTGAATGAAAACATTATTTCTCGTCTCAATCCTAAATGGTCCTATACTTTGAGACTGTATCCCTTGGTTTCTTGATTCCCTAACAAGGGAAAATATCCTTCCTGCAGTTAGACTGCTCAGCCCTGTTAGAATTGTATGCATTTTAAGCAGATTCCGTCTTTCTTCTGATCTTTAGTGAATACAGGCTGAGGCAAACCAATCTACACAGCGAATCCCCACTGCACTTCCTCTTTGACAAATATATACTCTCTTAGGTAGGGAGACCAAAACGGCACACAACACTTCAGGTTTGGCCTCACCAAAGCCCTGCTTAGCTGCTCTAAGCAATTTACATTTTTGAACTCAAATCGTCTTGCAATAGGCCAATACACCATTTGCTGTCCTAATTGCTTGCTGCACCTGCCTGTCCACTTTTATTGACTCGTATATAGAGGACACTGGATCCCTTTGTACACCTAAACTTCTCAATATATCACAATTTAAACAATACCCTGCCTTTCTGTTTAATACAAAATGTATAACTTGTCACTTCGCAACGTTGTAGTGCACCTGCCAGTGGATGGTGAGTGGCTTGGAGGGGAATTTGCAGGTGCTTTTCTTGTCCTTATAGATGCAAGTGGTTGTGGGTTTGGAGTGTGCTATTTAAGGATGTTTGGTGAATTTCTATAGTGTAGATAGTATACGCTGCTGCTGCTGACCATCGGTTATGGAGGGAGTGGAGGCTTGTGGATATGGTATCAATCATAGGGGCTACTTTCTCCTGGGTGGTGTCGAGCCTCTTCAGTGTTGTCAGAGCTGCAACCACCCAGGCGAGGGAGGGAGTATTCCATCACACTCCTGCCTTGCGCCTTGTAGATGATGGACAGAGTTTGGGGAATAATGAGGTGAGTTGCTTGCCTCAGTATTCTTTCGTAGCCACCATGTTTAAGTGGTGAGTTCAGTTCTGGTCAACAGTAACCCCGTGGCTGTTGATAGTGGGGCTATTCAGTGATGGTAACACTATTGAATATCAAGAGGTGGTGGTTAGATTGCTGCTTATTATAGATGATGATAGCATGGGGTTTGATTGGTGCAAATGTCTTAGAGTTGAGATGACTGACCAACAACTAAAACCATCTTCCTATATGCCAGGTATGACTCCAACCAGCAGGGAGTTTGCCCTCTGATTCCAGTTTTGCAAGGGCTCCTTGATGAAGTGTTTAATATGGCATCGACGTCAAGTGTAGTCAGTCTGACACCACCTCTGGATTTTTTCCACACGCAACAGCAGGGATAGCTCCAGCAGAGTTGCTGATGGAAGATGACCCCGCACCAGGTTAAACCTGATATTCCGAGACATGGGTGTGGGAGAGGTGAAATGGCAACAGGACTGCCAAAGCTGGCCACACATCACCTTTAAGAGGGGGACACAATTTAATTCAGGGGATGAAGTTTGGTGCCATTACCATGGAAATAGGCCTGTATGGGTACGGGGTGAGGTTGATGCAAGGTCAGGTCCCGTCACTTACAAAGTTTGGGTAGATAATACAGTTCTGAAGAAACATGTGGATCACCTGAAAGCTGTTACCTTGCAAATAGGGCAGGAGCAAATCACACCTGGCCCCTCAGAATAGCCAGAAGGCCTGTCAGAAACCATAGGTTCTCCCCCTCCGTCTACTGTCGAGCAAACCTCAGTCCAAGAAGGATGCAGCCTTGATACCATTACTGCCAGGAGAAGAGGAGGAAACCCTTCCTAGATGCTCTGGATGCAAGAGGCGGGCGACGTTCTGGTACACGCCGCCTGTGTCAGAGTCCAAATCAGAGGAACCAGACTTGGGGCAAAATCATTGCAGGAAAAGCTACGAGCCAAAGACCAGGCCTACATCCCTGTGAGATGTTATTGGGATAACATCCCATTGATTTCTATATTCTCTTTAAATTAATGCTCTTTATCTGTTTACACAGAGGTACGAAGGCACTGCCTTAAAACTTCCTGCCCAACTAGAATTAGGTGTAAAACTTTGTAAATCGTTATCTTCCTATACCTAAGTAGAAAAGGCACTGCCTTAAGCTTCCTGCCTGAATAGAATTAGGTATAAACTTTATAAATCTTTATTTTCCTGCACAGGGGTATGTGGAAGCTGTCTCAAATAAGATTAGGTGGCAACGTTTGTAAAGGTGTGAGACTTCTGAAATCCTGTAAAGAATGTAACTTCTGTTTCTGCTAAAGGGGCCAGGACACTGACCTTTGTTCAAGCCAGACGCTTTGGAAGCTTGAAATTAATTCTGTCACTTTGGCAACTTGAAATCGCCTCCTGCCATCAGCAGTCACTTCGCGAACGATCGATACTGTATCCTGCTCTCGTTATGTTTTCGATGTAGTAATTGTTTGTGTTATCATGTAATTGTCCGACGTAGTGATTGTTTCATGTAACATGCAATTGTGAGATGTAAAATTGCTTTATGTATTATGCACTCGATAAGGTATAAAAAGCAGGGACTGTCCACTGCTCAGAGAGAATCACTTACGAGACTCTGCACTCTGTGCCAGGTTGAGTGCAGTGATCCTCCACAGCTTGTACTTGCTTTGTAATAAAGGATTTGTTTTTCTAAACAGGTCAGTGTCTTGTTATTGCATCAAGTCCGTGAAGGTCTCCAAAAACGAACCTAACACCTGGACTTGGGAGGGGAGGAATGTAGTGATTGGAACCAGGTTGATCTCGTTGACCAAGAGGTTGTTAATTGTGGTTGTTAACCTGGGCCAATCAGGAAAGTCCTGGCTGACCAATATGACCAAGAAATTTGAATCTCAAGTTCGGGCGACTGACTGAGCTGTCTGCCTGCCCACAGCTAGCATACTGTGCACAAGTCGCTTGGTAACAGGATAATGGCCTCTGTGCAGTTATTTCACAATAAAATTCCACTGGTTGAGACTGGTCAAGAGAGTAAGAGCTAATGGGGTTCAGGGCATTTTTGCAAATTGGATCGAAAATGGGCTTAGTGGAAGGAGGCAAAAGTGATGGTCAAAAGTTGTTTTAGTGAATGGAAGCCCATGACCACTGGCATACCACAGGGTTCAGTACTTGAACTCTCGCTATTTGCAGTGCACATTAATGATCTAGACACAAATATAGGAGGTTTGATCAAGAAGTTTGCAGAAGGGCCTCTTTTAATGCCAAGGCTGTAATGAGGCTAGGATCTGAGTGGACCAGGCAGAACCCAAACTGGGTGTCAGTCAGCAGGTTATTGCTGAGCATGTGGTATTTGATAACACTGTTGATGACTCTTTTTCACCACATTGCTGATGATCCAGAGTAGATTGATAGGGCAGTAATTGGTTGGATTTGGTTTGCTCTGCTGTGCGTCTACAGGACATACCGAAGCAACTTTCCACATTGTCAGGTAGATGTCAGTGTACTCAATGAGCTTGGCTAGGGGAGTGGCAAGTTCTGGAGCACAAGTCTTCAGTACTGTTGCTGGAATGTTGTCAGGGCCCATAGCCTTTGCAATATCCAGTGCCTCTAATTGTTTCTTTATCATGTGAATTGAACTGAATTGACTGAAGACCGGTATCTGTGATGCTGGGGACAACTACAGGAGGTTGATGTGGATCATCCACTTGGCACTTCTGGCTGCTGATCACTATGAATACTTCAGCATTATCTTTTGCACTGATGTGTTGCTCTGCAGTCATTGAGAATGGGGCTATTTGTGGAGCCGCCTCCTCTAGTGATTTGTTTAATTGTCCACCACCATTCATGACTGGATGTGGCAGGACTGCAGAGCTTAGACTGATCCATTGGTTGCGGGATCACTTAACTCTGTCTATCACTTGCTACTTATGATGTTTGGCACGTAAGTATTCTTGTTTGGTAGCTGCACTAGTTTCACACCTCATTTTTACATATGCCTGGTGCTGCTCCTGGCATGCCCTCCTAGACTCTCCACTGAACCAGGGTTGATCCCCTAGCTTGATGGTAATGGCTGAGTGGAGGATATGCCAGGCCACGATGTTGCAGACTGTAGTGGGCTATAATTCTGCAGATATTGATGGCCCATAGCATCTCATGGATGCCCAGTCTCTAGTTGCTAGATCTGTTCAAAGTCTATCCGGTTAGCTCAGAGATAGTGCCACACAACATGATGGTCTTCTCCTCGTGGACTGTGCAGTGATCACTCTTACAAATACTGTCATGGACAGATGCATCTACAGCCTGCAGATCGTTGAGGATGACATCAAATATATTCTCACTCTCACTGGTTCCCTCACCACCTGCCACAGACCCAGTTTTGCAGCTACGTCCTTTAGGACCCGACCAGCTCAACCAGCGGCGCTGCTGCTAAGCCACTCGAAGTGGTGGACACTGAAGTCCCCCACCCAGAATACATCTCGTGCCCTTGCTGCCCTAAATACTTCCTCCAAATGTTGTTCAATATAGAGTACTGATTCTTCAGTAGAGGGAGGACGTACATGGTAATCAGCAAGAGCTTTCCTTGCCCATGTTTAGCCTAAAGCTTTGAGGCTTACTGGGGTCAGGAGTCAATGTTGAGGATTCCTAGGGTAACTCCCTCCCAACTGTATGCCACTGTGCTGTCATTTCTGCTGGGTCTGTCCTCCCAGTGAGACAAGATATATCCAGGGATGGTAATGGTGGCATCTGGGATATAGTCATACTCATGGAATCATACCTTACAATGTCAAACTGTTGCTTGACTAGCCTGCGAGATACCTCTCCCAATTTTGGCACTAGCCCCAGATGTTAGCCTTTGGAGAGTCAACAGGGCTGTTTCTGCCATTGTCTCTTCTGGCACCTTGGTTGATGCCACGTGGGATCGTGCAGTTTAATTTCTTTGACACTTTGTAGCATTTGATACAACTGAGTGGTGTGCTAGGCCATTTCAGACAGCAATTGAGAGTCAATCAAATTACTGAGAGTCTGGAATCACACGTAAGCCAGACCAGGTAAAAATGGTAGATTTCCTTCTATGAAGGATATCAATAAACGAGATGGGTTTTTCTAGCCATCAGAAATGGTTTCATGGCCATCAGTAGATTCTTAGTTCTCAATTTTTTTTTATTGAATTCAAATTCCATTTGATGCGGTGAGATTTAAAACCAAGTCCTGACAACATTAGCTGAGTTTTTAAATTAATAGTCTAGTGATACTATCACTAGGCCATTGCCTTCCCCTAATTTTTTGCGCCAGACAGAAATAAATGATTCTTATAATTCATTACACATTCTTTAAACAGTTATTATTGCCTATTCACTATCAATCCCTTTAGTAAGGTTTCCCAATCCATTCTTGCCAATTTATGGCTTATCCTCTTAGTTCTCTTTATTTAAATGCAAGATCCTAACTTGACTCTCCATCTTTAATGATGAATTCACTCATGTTATGGTCACTCTTCCCCAAGGAATCCCCTAAAACAAGACTTAATTAATAATTTCTCATTCCTCAGCACCCAATCTTGATTGGCCCCTTCTCTGGTTAGTTTTGCAATGTTTTGATTAAGAAAAATACCACTCTAGGAAATCCGCTTCCACAACACCATTGCTCGTTTGGTTTTTCCAATCTATGCGTAAAGTCCCCCAGGATTACAGTTGTATTCTTCCTGCATTTATCCATGATTTCTTCTTTAATACCTTCTCTTAGGCAAGCCCCAATGTTTTCTTACCCAGGATGTTTCCTATCTCCACCTAAGCATATTCCACATCATGATTTTCTGAGCCAATATTCTTCCTCACTACTGCATTGATTTCCACCTTTGTGAGCAACAGTACCCAATCTCCTTTCCCTTATAACAAGCGTGGGGCTGGATGAACACAGCAGGTCAAGCAGCATCATAGGAGCAGGAAAACTTGACGTTTCGGGCCTAAACCCTTCATCAGAAATGGGGGAGGGGAAGAGGGTTCTGAAATAAATAGGGAGAGAGGGGGAGGCGGATACCCCTTTCCCTTTTTGTTTGTCTTGCCAAAATAATGACTACCCCTGGATGTCAGTTCCCATGCTGGTTACACTGCAGTTGTGTCACTATAATCGCAACTAAATTATAACCATCTATTTATTTGTACTTCTAATTCATCCACCTTCTGTGAATGCTCCACGCCTTAACACACACAGTCTTTAGAATTATCTTTTTAACCTGGTTAGTCATTTTAGCTTCAGTTTCCATTATGGCCTCATGTTTTTTTTTTAAATCTGCCCTCCACGTCTGCTTTTCAACTCTTGTTTCTATCTTTATTTTTCTGTCCTTGGGTTCCTGCTCAGGTTCCCATTCCCTTACCATTCAGGTTTCACCACCCCCCATACTCTTTTTCTCTCTCTCTCTCTCTCTCCCCCCCCCACCCCTCCACCCCTCCTCCCTGCTTTGCTAGTTTAAACTCTTCTCCCATTCTGCTTTAAACCTCCCCTGTGCCATCCTAAAAGTGCATTGGTCCTGGTTTTGCCCAGGTACAATCCTTTTTGCTTGTATCAGTCCCAATGTCCCAGGAATCTGAATCCCACCCTCCTATACCGTATCATTTTTTAACCAAAGCTTGCAGAACGATAGTTCAAACTTTTTTTTGTTGGAAATGCCTTTCCCACATTCAGATTTGTTTTGAAATTTTAAAAAACTGAATTTTTTTTCTTTAAGCCAATGGAAAGCAAAAGTTGGGTCTTATGTACTTTTTGACACTGCTCCCAAAGATCAATTTCAACTTCATGTTGTCTGCCATTTCAAATTAACCTACACTAATCATCATTGATCATAAGAATGAATTTGTTTAAATACAAGTGGAAGTTATCTTTTACGACAAAAGTCACACTAACAGGAAATACATTTATTGTCATGAAGTAGGAATAACTTCAATCAATCACTCTTCTTTAGAATCTTGAGAACTTAATCTTGAGAAGTGTTTATTTTAAGGCAAATATGTTGTATAATGCTGAGCATTTTTACAATTTTACTTTGCAGCATTGCAAATAATACTCATTAGCATAAGTCAAACTCATAAGTGGTTAAATCTGAACTAATAGTCACCAATTTGCTCAATGTTAAAATGGTGGAATTTTGGTAAGTATGGAAACTACACTCATTTTTCTAGAGAATAATTTGACTCACAGCCCTCCTACCGTACAGGGGAGAGTGATTGCTTTCAACATTGGGATTTCAGAGAAACTTAATTTGCTTTAGTGTTACTTGCACATGACATGCAACTTCAAAAAAAAATTCAAGTCCTAGAACTAAATTCAAAAACACCCTTATAATCAAGGATATATCACAGAAAAGATACTACTTTTGATCTTTGATGGGTACTTACTGAACTTGTATTGTCTGACTGGGCGATGATCCCTTTAGTTGGGGCACTACTGTAAGAGTGGAATGATACTTCCTTGTTGTGATGTTTAACTGGGTCGGAGGCATAGTCTGGAGGAGGTAGGACAACATTTGATCTGTCTGCAAGATTCAGGATGCTCATACTCCGTGCTGGCGCTGGGCTAAAGTGAAGATAATAAAACAAAAATTACAAAATGCTGATTTCCATTATTAAAGGTATATTGAAAAAAAAATGAATAGAATATGTTACAATAAGTAAGTTCTAATTTACTCTCGACCTTATAGTCAGTTATGATATAATACATATACACACAAAACAAATTCCTATCAATTAACTGCAGATCATGTTTTCATCATTTTGCCAGTAGTTCTTTTGAATTAAACTTAATGTCTTTTAAATTTAACAGAGTACATAAGCACAACTTGTAACGGCTATGTAACTTTTTCTTAAGCGAATGATGCAATTAATATTGATTATCTTCAGTATGCAGTCAAGGCTCTAGAGTAATTTCAATTTAAAAAAATTAAGCCTGCTGTTTCTGTTACTTAAACTGCTTTTTTGCTGTGTTTCCCTTTAATTACTGGAGCTTCACCCTGTTAGAATTATCATAATGCACTGTAAAATGGGTCATATGCTCAGATATATGTAAAATAGGTCACTTATGGATAAAAGTTTTAAAAGTAAGTCTATGTGTACTTAAGTCTAGAAACTTAGAGAAATTATTTAAATTTCCAAGAAAGACTCCAAGTCAGAGTAAATGAACCAGAGGAGACTGTTACACTGCTTTTGCATGTGACTTTCAATTAGGGCTTTGTTGACCTGATGTGCTGTCAAATTAAAGGTTGTTTTTAAGTTCCTGAAGGAAGTTAGACAAATTATCACAGAACAAAAGAAAAAAAAGAAACAAATGATTTACACAGCAGCATAACTAAATGGATTTCTCAGAATCATACAGCACAGAAAGACAGCCATCCAGTGCAAAGCATCTATGTTGGTGATCTGTAACAGCTATCCAATTAGTTCTTCTCAGCAGACCTATACTTTCTTTAAGTACACACACCAAGTTGCTTTTCAAAGTTCTTATTGAATCTATTTCCACCACTCAACACCAATCTTCAGGGAACTGCATGGCGCAAGCAGTTGTATGCTGGCCTTTTACCTCTGGGATTGATTGGATGAAAGTCTCTTTTGTCTGCAAGGGATGATTTAGGACAGGGTGTCTTTTGTAATGAATGACAAAAATGTTTATACTCATGCAATGTTACATGACTGCATCTCATCCTTAATCTCGGGGCAATGTCAGGATTTCACTCTGTATTTGGAAATTCTATACATCAGCCAGATTGCCTGTGCTGACAGTAACTATTATTACCTTCTCTCACCTCGAGCAGAGAGACAAACAATATCCAAAGATACAGAAACTGTCCCAAACTGCTGTGCACCAAAAATTACAAAAGTCCAGCAGACGATGGTTTGTTTTCCTATAAAAACACGGTTTACAGAAAGAGATACAATGCTTGGGCAATATGTTCCTCAACTGCAGCAACAGACCTAAATAGCATAACACTAATCTACTGTTAACAGATCAGATTCCATAGTAGATAGAGAGGACAAGTTTTTACCGTCACACCATCCCCAGGCAAGGTTCCCCAATTCAATATGGTTCCAGATTATATAGCCTAAATCTTTAAATTCCTGGATGAGAAGGGATTTACTGGTGACTCTACTTTACAGGATTAGCCCCTTGGTAGGTTGCAACAGGCTAATTCATAAAGGATCTTGTGGATATCATTTTGCCAAACTCATTAACTGGTATTAAGAGTTACAGAATCATACAGCACTGAAGAGGCCCTTCCACCCACAGGTCGGCACAGAATCTACCTACAATAATCTACAAACAATTTCCAGCACTAGTGTCACAACATTCAAGGTCATGGGTCAAGTACTCATCCACATTTTTTTTTACATAGGTTGAGAGATATCCCACCTCTACTACCCTCCCAGGCAGTGCGTTTCAGATTCTCATCACCTTCTGGGTGAAAACATTTTTTCCTTAAAGCTCCTCTAAACTCACCCTTCACCTCAAAATTATGCCTCACCCCCTCGTTATTGATCCTTCCACTATGGGCAACAGCTGCTTCCTATCTGCCCTGACCACACCCCACATAATCTTTTACACCTCAATCAGGTATCCCCCCTCAACACCCAGCCTTCTCTGCTCAAAAGAAAACAACCCTAGCTATCCAGCCTGTCTTCATAGTTAAAATGCTCTAATCCAGGCAACATTTTGGTGAATCTACTCTGTACCCACTCCAGTGCAGTCACATTGTTCCTATAGTGTGGCAGGAGCTAATTTAACCCAGCTTTCTTGAATTAACAAAAGTGTGAGTTTACTATTTGTTAAATACAAGAAACAAGAAAACAAAGAAAATAAAGGGCAAGTCCAAAAAGAGAACAGGAGAAAGCAAATGATATACAGATTTGTCTTTGAATTGTTTCAAAGAGCTGATAGTTGAATGTTGTGGCCATTACAGTGTAGATTACTGGTAGCATTAATGTTGGGAGCTGAACAGTTTCATGATCCTTGGTTTTGCAGATTGGTTGAGATTCTATAATTCTATTTTCTTTCAACATGACTGAATTCCAGCATTCAGGGCAAATCCTTTTGTTGTTTTGTTTTCCTTTTGGAATATCTGCTAGCTATCTTGAACTTTAGCACTCAGAGTGAAAAAGAGTCACCCCTGTGTTTCAGGTAAAGACAATAGGATAGTTCTTCAACTGTCCTTTACAGTATGAAAATGCGCAAACCCATACTGGTACACACACAGGAATATTCATTCCCATTAGCACAGTCCAGTAGAGCTAAAATGAACTTTTTGACACCCCGCCCTTGAGTACTTCTCAAAAGGAAAAATGCAAAACATGTCTGCAGTTTGGGACATAACCTGCAGGGGGTGGGTTACTGTTGAAAAGGATGTTGTCAGCCCATGTTATTTTTGTATTCACATAAAATCACAGTGCAGTTCATCTTTTTTTGCCTCCTATCACTTTTAAAGGGCTGTTATTTTAAATTCCCTTTGCATTTGCAGGTCTCGCTTTCCACGCAGCTACTTACATCTGCAGCCATTTTTACCTGCATCAGCCCCCTTTTAAAAGGCACTTTGCAACTATAAGTTAAAGTGTTCACAGTATTCTGGAGTTCTGACCTGTGAGTTATGACAACACAAAATAATATTAAGTATACAACACTTGTTCAACAGTCACTTCATGCAAATGCCATGCTCTGATAACTCTAACAAGACAAAGTTTAATCACTACTCACCTCATGGTATTACCAATGAGGAGTTGAATCCTCCATCGATATCCCATACAGGCACCAATGACCAGATATTTAATTGGACCAAACACAAATACTTGACAACAGGTGTGTGTCTGAGGCTGGCAATTTAGTGGCAAGTAACTCACCTCCTAAGTTCCCACTATCTACAAGATATAAATCAGACATGATGGAATACTCTCCACTTGTTTGATGCTTGCAGCTCCAACAATATTCATGAAACTTGACACCGTGCAAGATAAGGCAGCCAATGCGACCGTACTCCACAAACTTCACCTTAAATACTCACTGCCTCCATCACCAGTGCACTGTAACGAAAGTATAGTACATGCTGTCTGCAATACGCAGCAACTTAACAAGGCTTCTGTGACAGAACCACCTGAACCTTCATCTTCTACTACAGAGAAGGGCAAGGTAGCAGACTTCTGGGAACATCAACCCTGCTGCTTTCCCTCCAAATCCACTACATGTCAGTTTGGAAATATATGCCTGTTCCTTCTTTGTTCCCAGATCAAAAGCCTGAAATTCATTATTTAAACGCACTGTGGAAGTTCTGTCACCACAGACTCCAGAACTTCAAGGCAACAGATCAGCATCATCTTCTGAAGAGCAATAAATATTGACTTTGCAATGACACGCACATCAGTGAACAGAAATCAACAAACTGTGGTTTATGCTAGTGCTTATGCTTCACTTAAATCTTTTCTCTCTCACCCTTCATCTAATCCTTTTAACTGTTGTCTTCAAACTGGTAATTACATATTTGTTCAAGACTGCCATCCATTTGTTTTTTCAGATGACAGTAAACTGCAGGACAATAGTTTTGAGTAATTTAGACCATTACCATAACTGTTCAAGCATATCACACCTGAACACAACCCTAGTTCCCCACCAAATGTTAAATGTATTCTATTTATCACCACCTACCATCCACGACAGAGCTTTCAAGTTAGCCTTAAAACTGTGGCTATATCTTTTTATCACCCAATGTCAGATAAAGAAAGCCAGTAGTTTCCATTTCTTATAATTCTTTTCGATTGAATTATAGGTAACAGACAAGCAAAACCACATAATTTTATTGACTAATGAAAATAAAGACAACAGAACAGACAAACCTATATCAGCCAAGATCCACTGAAATCAAGTTGGAAGCAGAGAAAGGGTTAAGATTTCCAAGTGCTCAAGAGAAGCATGCCCTTAAAATCAATGTCTTTATTGACTAGAATGAGTTGTATTTTCATCTGATGTCTGAGTGCTAGGGAGATTAAAACACAGGAAGTGTCCTTGACATGATTATTTGTACTAGGCCACCACATTCAAGCAGCGCCATTGTGATTTAATCTTTTTAGTTATAATTCAAAGATCCTAGTGTTTTCAGCTATTGCAGACTGAAAAGTATTCATGCAAATAAGTTTTCCTCTGGACAGATATGACTGTTCCCAAAGGAAAGGAAAATTGGCCAGTGCATATCATTGCCAGCCATCTAGGGGAGGGGGGCTGGCAGATAAGACAGACAGGGAGTGCTCATGGAAGGGGGGTTGGTGGTGTGTGAGGTGGTGAGCAGTGATAGCATGAAGTGATGTAGGGTTGGAAGGCATAGAAACCGTATGGTAGAGTTGAGGGCAAGAGCGAGGAGGGATGGGGAGGAGAGAGAGAGACAGAGCATGTGAGAGAGTGAGAGAGCGAGAGAGAAAGAGAGCGAGAGCGAGAGCCCTCCCTGACAAGACAGCCTTCCACATTTGGCCAGCCCCTTTGTCTTCAAGCACCATAGAGAAAGGTAGTGAAACTGGTCACTGTAATCACATATTGACATATTTTATGAAAAGGGAATAGGTATTGGCAGTATCCACATTGTGATTATTTTGATGAATAATTTGGAGGGTGTACAGGAGATTTACCAGAAAAGGAACTATGGGATTCAGTTTGTGGAAAGATAAAAAAACTGGAATAGCATTCCTTGGAGTAGAGAAGAAGGGGCATTTGATAAAAGATTTTCAAAACGATGACAGAATTTGATGGAGTACCTGGAAAGAAATGGTTTCCATGAGCTGAAAGTTTGATAATCAGAGAACTCTGATTTATGATAACTGGCAAAATATCTAGGAAGTAAACGAGAAATGTTTTATCCAGTGATTGTTATCCAGTGCAATCATTCTGAAAAGATTGCGGAAGCTGGTTCAGTAATAATACAAAAGGGATTTGGACTTTGACTTGAAAGGAGAAAGTTGCGGAGTGATGGGGAAAGTGCATGGGTGTGGGACTAATTGGATAGCAATTTAATTGTACAAATTAATAGCCTCTTTCTGTGTTGTACAATTCTATACTTGCGCTCAGATATGTCAAAGAAATGTGTGTATGGAATTTACAGGGCACTGTGGTACCTGCATGTCACCTCCACCCCTGTTAAAAAGTAGAGTGTGGAGGGGAACCTACCCACGATATGCCAGGTGCCCAAAGCCATGTAATGCTTGGAGCAGCACTAATTTGCTTAAAAAGCCTGCTCTAACTCAGGAGGAAATTTCACCATTGTGAAATTCACCAGGTTCCTGAATCGCCACGTTCTACCAATGGGAAGGCAATGGCCTAGTGGTATTATTGCTGAACTGTTAATCCAGAGACCCAGATAACGTTCTGGGCACCCGGGTTTGAACCCCGCCTCAACAGATGGTGGAATTTAAATTCAATAAAATATCTGGAATTAAGAATCTAATGTTGACCACGAATCGATTGTCGGAAAAACCCACCTGGTTCACTAATGTCCGTTAGGGAAGGAAACTGCCATCCTTATCTGGTCTGGCCTACATGTGACTCCAGACCCACAACAATATGGTTGACTCATAACCGCCCTCTGGACAATTAGGGATGGGCAATGAATGCTGCCTAGCCAGCAACACCCTCATCCCATGAATGAAAAAGAAAAAAAAACGCCAGTTCCAGGGGTATAGACTGTTGGTGTGAGAGGAAAGATGTCTCAGTATTTCCAGGGGACTTAGAATCATACAATCCCTACAGTGTGGAAGTGGGCCATTTGGCCAATCAAGTCCATACTGACCCTCTGAAGAACATTCCACCCAGGCCCAACCCCCTACCCTATCTCTCTAACATTGCATGTCCCATGGCTAACCTACATAACATGTACATGAGTGGGGAGGCGGGGGGCAGGGGGCGGGGGTGGACACTATGGGCAATTAACCTGGCCAATCCACCTAACCTGGACATCTTTGGACTGTGGGAGAAAACTGGAGCACCAGGAGGAAACCCATGGAGACATGGGGATAACATGTAAACTCCACACGAACAGTTGTCAGAGGGTGGAATTGAACCCAGGTTCCTGGTGCTGTGAGGCAGCAATGAAAAGAACTGAGCCACCATGCCACCCTGAGTTCTTCCTTGACTTTGCCCAACACAAGTCTATGCAGCTAAATCTGCCCCCTCTGTACAACAGACAAGTTGTCTGACTCTTCCATTGCCCCCTGTAAATCTTGAGGCAGGTTGGAGGCAGATGGATGATGGGAAGACTATATATGCATTTATGAATCTCCCTCACTGCAATGTAGCTCAAAGTTTATCCCATAGTAAACTATTTCTGTCCCTTACAACATTAAACTGAAGAATACATCATGATTAAGGTCACACATCTTATGCTTTCCTCACTCGTTGTCAGCAATCACTCATTAAAGAGTATGATTGTCCACCTAGGAATTTCTGCGTCACTGATTACAGTTCTGTGGATCATTGCACGGCCAATGAGTTGATTCTAGAGAATCATTTCCATCCACACATTTGGCAGGTTTCCAGGAGGCGGGTCCCTTGGCCTTGAGATCACTGGCATTCCTTTCTCAGGTTACTTTTTTGTACCTCCTCTTGCTGATGGGTGTTCTAGAAGAATTGTCTTTTCACACAGGAGGTTCCCCCAAGTCAGTTTCTTCTGAGTGAGATTGAATGCCTCTAGATAAACACTTGTGCGGGACATTTTTTAATGTGGGAATGCTGCTGCACAGTAGCAGACAGAGTCCTTGACAAAAGGTAGATCCATTTCCAGTGGCAAGGGAACCTTGATGACTGTGGATGCCCCTACTGCTGCAGCCTTCATCCACCTTTGCAGGCATTGATATTATATGATATCTTCTACCTGACTCATTTTGAGGTCTTGTTCTGGATTGCGCATTGCCTGGTTCCTCCCCTCGAATCTCACCATCATGGCAGAACCTCATTTTAAACATGGGCGGTAACCACATTCCAGCTAGCTAAAACATGAAACAGTCTAAATGTAGAGGTTACAGGTTTTAAAGGACTGTAAAAGTTTGTATAATCAAAAAGGAGCACAGCAAAGCAAGAATAATTTTAGTGTTACAAATTTTTGTTTGAAAAGATCTGAGTGTATGCTTTAATACTCAAAAGTCTTCTTAAAAATTCAAGATCGTTTACATTTAGTGCAAGTTTACTTCATCAAGTTAATTGGCCAAATTGTGTTGAAAAGATGTAATCAGATTTACTGGAAGGCACAATATAGACAACACAATAAATTAGGTAATGTGTCTAAACTCTTTGCAATTGTTGTTTCAGAGATATTTTATTGAAAACTTTCAAATTAGTATTTGTCTAGAAAGTTGCTGATTGTGGCCAATGTCCCAGTACCACTGAGAAAGTCCTCTCATTGAAACTGTGACAATTTCTCAACTAAAGAGGAGCATACTTTCCCCAGGAGAGTCAATAAGAGTACACTAGGTTGGTTCCTGGGATGAAGGGATTGTCCTATAATGACAGATTTAGTAGAGTAGGCTATATTTCCCAAGAGTTTAGATCCCCTTTCATTTTTTCCATATGAAACATATAGGGCAGAATTTTCTATTCCCTGAAGAAGCTTGGCCAATGGCGCAGAAGTTGAGAACATATGATGAAAGAAATAAAAAACAAAATGTTGAGAAACAATTTCCTAATTTTTCCCTTAAGCTTTAAACAGCGACTTCAGAATTTCACTGTTAAGCAGTGACTACCTTATTTTCACGCAATTGCAACTCATTAGCCCAACTCAGCTCATTTATATGCCATTTTAAGTCTCCTCACTCTCTCCAAGAAACTAGATAGCACTAGTTCAGAACATGAAAGAGCTGCATCCTGGCAGTTACAGCTCACTGTTTATTTGCCCAGGCCTTCATTCAACTGTGTTCACCACAACACTCGTGCATGCTCCATGGACACTGTCCTCCTCTGCCCTTCATCGATGCAAGTCAGTAATAGTAAATTACCAGCCTCACCACATCATGATGCTTGGCGTCAGTCCAACCTCACACCCCTTCTATCCTTCAGGAGTTCACTTTGGAGGCTGGGGACACCTACAACTAGTACATTTCTGCCAGTGCGTTTTCCATGCTAGAGTACACATGCACATCTCCTTTATTTGCACAGGATGTCTCTTATGGTGCTTAGCTTCGTTTCTTAGCATTTACTCACTTTGCCTTATTTGAAGGCAACCAATCTCTGTGGCTTGCAGCACTCTTTAGCATACAGCCTCTTCAGTGCTACTTTACAGGCTGTCACCCTCTGTAGCTTGGTGTGCTGGCAGCTTATATGGCAAGCACTTTGCATCTGCTTCAACAAAATAGCTGGAAGTCAAAGAGGTGCAGTTGTATGAGATTCAAAGGGGATTGCATTTCAATAGCGGCTAACGCCACAGTCAGAGGCTATCTGTTTTCAATCCAATGGGTGGCCGTACTCAGTCACTTTGTCCTATTAGAGCCCAGGAATCCATGTCTTTGCAGTAAGGATTGGGCCATTGTTAGTCCTACAGGTCAAATGCACCCAGTTCAGAAATTACAGTTACATCATTTGAGGTGCTGTGCAGACATCAATTCGGGAGCCAGGGTTGTCCTCTCAAGACAATTCAGGAGGCTGGGGCATTAATGGTCGAGGCCTTCTCAGGTGAAGCCCAAGGATCCTGGGGAAAATGGGAAACAAACTTGTAGATGGATTTCATTGGACAGGGTTGTCGAGGGAATGCTTACAGTGAAAGGAAGTAATTCATTATTACTCTGGCCTCCACATAAAAAGCACTTTTGGCCAACAAAGGCACGGCAATTCACAAAGCCATGCTCTGGAGCTAAACTGGGAACATTAACAGTTATGTAAATGGGGATGAAAGGAAATGAAAGAAACTGAAACATAATTAGGGACATGGGCAGCAACATAAAAAAGGAAATGAAAGATGGGATCATTGCTCTTCTCAGGTGAACCTGCAAGTCACTCAAAGACACAAAACTGAAACTTCATAGTCGTCAACCCAAAGTCAACTATACAATAATGATAGAAAATGGCTGTCACTGCAAGCAGAGTGGTGGAATAAGTTGCTTCTTTTTCTTCAGGAGCAGAATAAAACTGATCGAATTTGAGGCAGTGCTAAAGGCAACCTGCATTAATCATACACCTACTGATTCAATAATGCCCCTCTAGTATCAAATTGCATTCATCGGCAGGTCATTCATGTACAAGAATGCACACAAGTGATGACCTCAAGCAATCATGGCCATTACAGTGCTTCCACTAAATGCCTCCTTATCATGTCAGCCAAGCAAATGTAATCAGATAAGCGTTCTGAAGAAGGGTCCCGACCTAAAATGTCAACTTTCCTGTTCCTCCGATGCTGCCTGGTCTGCCGTGTTTCTCCAGCTCCACACTGTGTTGTCTTTGCAAGGACATAATCCATTATATGCCTTTTTTTTGGGGTGGGGATGGGTGGTGGGGAGAAGCTATTACAGGATCTTACGGCTAGAGTTTCACTCCCCAGTGTAGCATGAACACTTTGTGCAACACATACTTGGACAGGGTTTCAAAAAACTTACAGCTTCTTAGTGAAGCTTGACCATGACTTCCTTGCAAAGTTTCAATGGCAGTGCTAGGCAGAACATGAGGTTACATTGTGATTGACATGATGGCTCAACAGTACAATTGCAAAATTAGTCTTTTCTTTTTGACTTTACTCACAGATTTTCTGTTCATTTGACATGAACACTGCAGTTAAAGCAACACCTCAAGGCCACCAGCCATGGCAATGGCAAAGACAATGTTAAAGGGAGCAACTTCAATGCCAATAGCAGGTCCAACAGCAACAGTACCCTCCACTGGCTGCCATACAGTCTCCAGAAGCAGCTGCAGCAAGTGAAGATTCCCCAGAGAGACAGAGGATAATGACATGACTCTGCATCTACCGACCTTCCTATCATTTTCTAGTTCGTGGAACCAGTGTGTACACTGAATAAGGATGTCCCAGGCCATTATCATGAATTGTCATGTGCTGAAACAGGCCTTGCACTCAAAGACTGGCTGGTCATCCAGTGATTACCAACGTCAAAGCTGTTCAGAATATTTGTGTCAATGACTTGTTTGAAGGAATACCTGGTTACCTGCGTGGGATCTTAAATAAATATTTGATCCTAAATGATCTAGGACATAACGAATGCCATTTTCTCCAGATCACTGCTGAACATATCCATTCCCTTCAGTGAGAGTAGTCAAACAGTCAATAATGGGTTTCTCCATTAATAATGACATCGCTCAGGCACAGGGCTGGATAGACTGCAGCTACTTCGCATCCTATTATCAAACTGCAGAGTTTGTCAACAAAAAAGGGTTCCACTTCATCAAAATTCAAATTATGTTTCCATGGATGCCATATTTTAGAGGTCTGCATTAGATATCCCAGAAGGTGCTCAAGTGCATACTTTTGTTGTTCATTCATAGGATGAGGGCATCACTGGCTGGCCAGAATATACCGTTGCCTTTAAGAAACTGGTGGTGAGCAACCTTTCTGAACTGCATACCAGAGAGCTCTCAGATTCTTGGCTCCTTGTATTTGGTCCTGTAGTCTTTGAAGACTTGGATAGATTTCTGAAAGCATTTGGTCTTCAAAAGGCCCAGGCCTGATTAGAGAGTGTCCTGCTGAGATGCAGGTTCACTATTGTCAGCTGGAACTGCTGGAGATTTTCACATCTCAGGTAGGAGTAGATGGCACCTCTTGAGCTTCCTGAGATGAAGCTTCTTGTGTGTGGCTCCTGCTCGATAGGAGTGTCTGCTGACACCACCCTGAATCCCAGAAAGGAAGGGTCATGTGAATGAGGTTTATGCCCTTGTCCCACTTTTACCTTGCCAATGATGCTGAGCACCTAAGGATAGAATGGTGGTGCAGGTCTGTGCACATATCTGGCAGATACAGAATGCACTGGATCTGGTTCTCCATGGCACTATCCATGGAGATAGCCAGATGCAAGCATGCTGAAGCCAGCATTGTACTGCTAAGATAGGCAGATTCTCCTTTTTTAAACCCAATTTACTAACTGTTCCTGATGAACCAGCCTGCTTTTCTTTGCCTCTGAGCGTTTTTATGAAATCATTCATGGTCAAGATCTTGGAATCATCTTCTGCTGGGGGCTGAGCAGGTGCCAGGTCTCCTGCAGTCCTAAATGTTCAAGACTGGGGTATTTATTCTTCAACCAGCTGTGGAGATTTCAGTGATGTGCTCATCAGATTGTGCTCAAGTCTAATGTAGAAAATTTACTTACCAAAGTGAAAGTCTGAACTAATGGAGGGTGCAGGGGAAAACCTTGCCAGTGAATCCTCAGTGTTCAGTGGCTTCCTCTTTAGAGATAGAGGTGGAGTTGAGGCTCTCAGGTGTTGGACAGGGAATTAGTTGTGCCAGAGGGAACAAAATCTTTTACAGGTTAAGAATGAGTTAGTGCTGATGGTATTAGGACAACAGCACAGTTTACTGAGTTAGGGTCCATTGAGGTGACCTCGTCCCCACATGAGGCAGTTGCACTCTTCTCTGGCTAGGTGGTCTCTTGCCCAGCGTGGCCTTCCAATCTTGAGGGGTTTCTTCAAACTGTGGTCCCACCATGGCTAAGCACTTTAAGACTGTAATGTTTGAACTTTCAGCTTTATTCTCTTTAAATAGGAGGTCTGCAATGTGTAAGTTTTAACCTTATTTCATGTGTTTTACATTATACTATAATTGCTGCAATGTTTAACTTTTAACTTTGTTCTTAAGATTCTGTACTTGGGTATTTGTACCTAAGATGGTACCTACTGTAGCAACATTTACACATTTTTCACTGTACTCTCATACTTTTGTACTTGACTATGTGACAATGAAATGAAATGAAATGAAATGAAATGAAATGAAATGAAATGAAATCAAGTATTTTCTCCTCTTATGCCATTATGCCCATTCTCCTCCCCATTGATCCTGGTACTCCGAGCCTGGTTTGGGACAATGCTTCCTACAACAAGATAACAGGAAGGATTGCATATGATGGAATCAGAGGGGACAGCAGTTAGTGATGATGCAGAAGGAAAGATGGTCAGGTATCCCCAGTCAATAAGGAGGAAGCACAGAAGGCATAACGGTGAGTAGTATGCCAGGAGTAATTGGGAGACTAGTTGAGTGGACATGTTACACAGAATAGTGAGTATTGTTGTCTATAAGCCTTGGTGGACAAGGAGAGTTAAAATGAGTGGTAGCCCTCCAAGTGAGCACTGGCAGAGAGAAGGTGGTGATACTTCCTCCTGCAGAGTGCAGAAGATCATTAACCTTCTTTCTGCACCTCTGTGCATCTAATTTTAGTCAGAATACAGCACTGACCCAAGATGCCACTTCAATCAAGACTGAATCAATCTGGTGGCTGATTTGCAGGATATAACCTGCCTTCCTTTCCATCATCTCATTCAGGTCCTGGTTGGGGGACTGGGGGCTAACTTGCCTTTCTGGGCCATGTGCTGCGTGACCAGCACCACAGAGCAAAGGGTAGTTCCTCGCTTGCAAAAATCTAAGAAGGTATGGAAACTAAGCTTCAAGTATGCCAGTGGTGTGAACACTGAAAGGTCCCAGCAGCAGTGAGCACTTCTGGCTCTCCTACCACATGACTGCACAAGAACAATGCTATAGATCCCAGGTGCATAACCAATGAGACAAAGAGCAGAAGATTGTACAAAAAAGTTGCTCTGAGCCACAGAAAACAAGGTGCCATGAATCTTACTCAAAGAGACAATAATTCCAGCTGGGGGAAAAAAAAAATCAGCCCATGTAATTAAGGGAGCATGGCCAGGTAGATGCTGAGAAATGTTTATGCTGGCTGAAAAGTGTAGAATACAGTGGGGGTCAGCCTTTGAAATACGAGAAGAAATTCCTGCACAGTAACATTTTGAATCTTTGCAAGTTTTTTTTTTAAAATCACAGAAAGCTATGGATACTCAGCTGTTAAGTATGTTTAAGACCGAGGTGAATAGATTTTGCATTAATTACTTCAATAATACTTTTCAGTTTAGTAATTGTAACAGTCCAATTTGCTACACAGTGACCAGAAGTGTGTATTTTAAAAGCTAGGTGAAAAGAAAATCTTGAAAATCGGACTGTTTTCAAGCTACTCCAACAATAAAATGAACATTTGACCTTCTCTTTGAAGTACTGGCAGGGGATCTTTTATATCCACCTAAGGGACTTCAGTTTCATGCCTCAATGAAGGACAGCACCTCTGATAATGTAGCACTCTCACTAGTGCAGCACTAGATTGTCTGCTTTACATTTGTGTTCGAGTCCTGAAGTTGGATTTGAACTCTTAAGTTTGTGACTCATTAAAAACAGTAATGCCCATTCAGCCACTGCTGACAAAGCTTTTGTTTTATAATCCTCCAATGAATTGCTTATTTTATGTTAAAAGGTGCTATACAAGTGCAATCTATTGTTAATGATGCTAGACCATACCATAATTAATTGGAGTGTCCTTCTTAAATGCAAATCTCTGAATGTGGCTTTATTATTTCAGGAATTGATTTAGCAATGAATTATAAGACAGGCATATAATGAAACAGGCACAATATACTTAACTAACTAACTTTAGCACCAACAACAGTTCTATATACTGACAAGTGGGAAGCTTTCAAAAGTGTGGTAACGAGAGTTCAGAGGCATTATGTTCCTGTTAGAGTGAAAGGTAAGACTGGTAAGATTAGGGAACAATGGATGAATAAAAATATTGAGGCTGTAGTCAAGAATTAAAAAGAATCATAGACATAGACAATTGGGATCAAATCAATGTCATGAACAGTATAAACAGTCTAGGGGCATTTTTAAGAGGGAAATCAGGAAGGCAAACAGAGGATAATTCAAAGAGATTCTACAGCACATTAAGAACAAAAGACCCACTAGAAAGAGAGCAGGGCCCCTTAATGATCAACAAGGTTGTCTTTGTGTTGAACCTCAGGAGATGGGAGAGATATTAAATGGATACTTCACCTCAGCTTTTAACTGTGGAGAAAGAAATAGAGGCTAGAGAACTCCAGGAAATAGATATTGATGTTTGAAAAGAGTTCATATTACAGTAGAGGAAGCGCTGGAGGTCTTAGAAAGCATACAAGTGGGTAAATCTCCAGGACCTAATCAGATATATCTCAGGATGTTGTGGGAAGTTAGGGAGGAAATTGCGGGCACCCTAGCAGAGATATTTGTATCATCTATAACCACGTGAGAGATGCCAGAGGACATGGTGGGGGTGGCTAATGTCGTGCCTTAATTTAAGAAAGGATGTAAGAAGCAGCCTAGGAACTACAGACCTGCGAGTCTGACATTGGTGGTGGCTAAGTTGTCGAAGGTGATTCTGAAAGATAGGATTTACATACATTTAGGGAGACAAGGAAATGATTAGAGATAGTCAGCATGGTTTTTGTGTGAGGGAAATCAGGTCTCACAAACTTGGTTGAGTTTTTTGGAGGAAGTAACCAACACGAATGAGGAGGGCAGAGTGGTAAATGTTGCTTACTTCGATTTTAGTAAACCCTTTGATAAGGTTCCATGTGGTGAACCAATTAGTAAAGTTAGGTGACATGAGATTCAGGGTGAGCTTGCCAATCGGATACAAAATTGGCTTGATGATAGGAGACAGAGGGTGGTGGTGGGGAGGGTTGTTATTTTGACTGGAGGCCTGTGACTAGTGGTGTTCCACAGGGATCAGGTTCTGGGTCCATTTTTGTCATTTATATAAACGATTTGGATGAGAATATAGGAGGCATGGTTAGTAAGTTTGTGGATGATACCAGAATTGGTGGTATAATGGAAATGAAGTAGGTTATCTAAGATTACAAAGAGATCTTGATAAATTGTTTCAATGGGCTGAGGAGTGACAGATGAAGTTTAATTTGGATAGATGCAAGGTATTGCATTTTGGTAAAATAAACAAAGGCAGGACTTATACAATTAATGGTAGGGCCCTGTAGAACAGAGATGTGGGGTTCAGGTACATAATTCTTTGAAATTTGCGTCCTATATATACAGGGTGGTTCAGAAGGCAATTAGCATTGCCTTCATTGCTCACACTTTTGGAGTGTAGGAGTTGGAACATCAGGTTGAGGTTGTGCAAGCCACTGGTGAGGCCTCTTCTGGAGTACTGTGTGCAGTTCTGGTCATCCTGTTATTGAAAGTATATTATTAAATTGGAGAGGGTTCAGAAAAGATTTACCAGGATGTTGCTAGGAATGGAGGGTTGGATTTATAAAGTTAGGCTGGATAGGCTAGTTTTTTTTTTTCACTGGAGCTTAGGAGGTTGAAGGGTGACCTTTCAGAGGTTTATAAAATAATCAGTGGCAAAGATAAGGTGAATCGCAAGGGTCTTTTCCCTAAGGCAGGGGCATACTTTTAAGGTGAGAGATGCTTTAAAAAGGACATGAGGGACAACTTTTTTTTTTATATACACAGAGTGATGAGTGTGTGGGAAGAACTGCCAGAGGGTGTGGACGCCAGTATAGTTACAACATTTGAGAGACAGTACACAAATAGGAAAGGTTACGAGGGGTATGGGCCAAACATAGGCAGATGGGGCTCATTTAGCTTGGAAACATGGTTGGCATGGACAAGTTGGACCGAAGGGTCTGTTTCGGTGCTATGACTCTATATTCCTTACTGATACAATTAATCTGAATATTGCTGGTTTATACAAAGAGGAAGTCTTGCAGATCATTTTTTAATGTACAAGGATTGCATAATAACTGGTTAACAAATGTTTGAGATTTTGTATAGATAACAATCCTCCCAAAATCAAGGAGAAACAGGAAGCAGCAAATGATATCCTATGCATTTTGCTGTCAACAACAGTTCTATCACTGAAAGCAAACAGGGAAGTGCTTGTGTGGGAGAGTGCATTGTATCAAATGGTGAAATATATCCTCGTTTGTTAAAGCAGCAAATGTATTTGATATCAGAGAATTGTTGTTTTGGCAAAGGTCAAATAATGCTTACATCCTACTCAATCAAGTGAAACAATTGGCAGTTTCAGTCCCACCAGCTATGAGAATCAATCTTTGGTTTGCATAATGAAATTGTTTATATGCGGAGTTGTTGTACAAATTGACCTGTAGTAAATGTGACAATTTTTATAGGTATTATCATAGTTCGAATGCACTCCTCGTTAGCCTTTCACATTCCACCAACTAATAAGCTACGCATCATCTAAAATCTTGTCACCAGTTTCTGAACTTTTACCATAATGCTGTTCCACCATCATTACCGTTAAGCAACATGGTCTACCAGTTAATTCTTGTTCTTGCTTTCAAACCCATTCTTGGCCTTATCCTTCAATTTTCAACAATCTCTTTAGGCACGATAACCTTCCAAGATACCACATTCCTCAAGTTCTGGTTTCTTAGTGAATATCCTCCACTTTAACTTCTCCACAGTAGGTGGTCATGCCTGTTAATAGTACGTTCATTGTATTATCACTATTAAGGCATCAAGGTGGAGGCAAATTGATTAAATACCTCAAGAGGATATAAAAGACGACTTCCAACAGCACGCCTGAGACTTGCCACAACTGGAAAAAGGGTATTTTAATTTAATAAGTTTCCCTTGATTTTGTTTTAATGCAGTGCTTTTTTAAAGGGTGATCATTAGTTTATTTTCTTTTATTAGTTAATTAATACTCAAAAGGGTATACAGACACTTCTGGGACACTGACTGTCAGTTAGGGAAGAGGCAGGCACTTGAAATATGGCATTCTGTAATCAATCTAATAGTAACTAAAATATTGGCATATGATTTCTGATTTCAACTAAATTCAGAAAGAATTAATAATCTCTCTCTAAATCATGGTCTTTCTAGGTGTTATTCCTAGAATGTGCGTTCTGCAAAACCTCTCTTCGATCAAGGTTTTGGTCACTCCCGAATTAGCTCCTTGAGTGTATTGGCATCACATCTTTTTTTTAAAATGCCCTGTGAAGTGCCTTGGGATGTTTCATTACATTGAAGATGGTATGTAAATACAAGTTGTTGTAATAATGCAATGTAATAACATATTTAGACTACGCAGATTTGTTTTGGGTTTACACAGTGAGATAATTTCAGAGAACCAGTACAAAAACAACTGCACAAGCTGGAATAATTTAGTTTCTTTGAATCCCCTCTTAAGTTATTCTCGATTCGTAACATCAATAATAGTCAGATTAGTATGTGCAAGACTAGCACTCTATTTGATCTGGTAAATTACAGCCAACACTCATCATTTCACTGGGTTGATGCTTTTGTAGTAATCCATGGTTTAAAACCTTAGTTACTATTTTAACTTTGTAAAACTTTAAAGCAGCACAAAAACTGCACATCTGATATTTGCAACAGGCTGATCCTTCAATTGAACTGTTGCTGGAAAGGTCTCTCATCATGATATCATCTGAAACAACACTCAGCCTGTTGAGATCTTCACTATTGGTAATAAAAACAAGACTTTAAATATTTTACTAAGACACAATTTCCTAATAAAATGCAAACCAGACACGTCTTGAATTATTTTCATTGGTGCCAAAGAACTGGATAATTCCAAAGCATAATCTGAGTCAGTTTGGTAAGAAAGTTTTCAGAGACAACAATTTGGGACAAAATTAATTGTTACTTGGGCTAATGCAGGTTTCCTTGAGGTGGCAAATTGAAAACATCTACCAATATTCTGACTATTTATGTTTATTATCCTTATGAGAGTAAGCACAACCTGTACTGATCGGCTACTCCACTGTAGACTGGGAACTGTGTTTCCTGATTGATGCCTGTTTTCATGTTGCTCAATCTCACTGAATTTATAGCGCTAGATGTCATAACAATTGAGCATACCATGACCCAAATCATGTCATTCAATATCTAGGAATGAAACAGAAGGCCCACCACACTTGAGATGAATGGTTTTTCCACTGGAGACAGGTTTGCCGGATACATTTTCAGAGTTGTAGAATCAGAATGATAACATCATGAAGATATTTTAAGATTAGAATAAACTACATAGTACCTTTCGAAATGGTTTCCAACATTAGCTAAGTTTTTAAGAAGGTATATTGTGTATATGTCTTTTACTTTATCCGATGTGTTCCTTCTTTGTCCTGAATTTGGTGTTTCATTATTTGAAATTGTAATCATGTTTGAAGATATTTAAATGCAAACATCTCACTTTTGTGAAATGGAACTTGGAACAGCAACAGATCAAATTTAGTCAAAACAGGATTGCTGATTCAGAAGTAGACACTGTATTAAATTTAGAATTACAGTTATCATGGCTCGACTAAAATGTGTTTTAAATAAATCTTAAAGTTTATAACGTAAAATGCAAAAGAAAGATTGATCTAAGTTCCCTAATTTCTAAGACCTGAAAATGTGCATATGGATTTGTTGTTAGTCTTCACAAAATGTCTGGTGAAAGTTGCCAACAAATATCAAATACGAACTGACCAACAAGCTATTAAATAAATACTCTTCATTGAGAGCAGCCAATGTGACATCACCCACTGTAACCATCCCTCTGAACCTGTTGCACTTGTTCCCTCAGGTCTAACCTTCACCTTATCAAACCTGACAATAAGGGTGGTGCAGTCGTCATCTGGCAGAGGCTCTTAGACACGTCCTCCAATCTCCCACTGGATCACTACTTCTCCAGTTAAACATCAAACTGTAGCTTTCAAGACTGACAGGAATCTCATCTCCTCTGAAGATTTCTTTTGCACAGCTTCCCACTTCAGACCCAATCCTGCACAGCCCACTATTCCCTTCTTCCCAAAATCCACAAACAGGACTGCTGCAGCAGACCCATTGTTTCAGCCTCTTCCTGCCTTACCAACTTATTTCTTCCTATCTATCTTCACTTCCTTGTTCAGTCTCTTGCCTCTTCCATCATGATTCTTCTGCCCCTATATGTCAGTTCCACAATTTCCAGTTTTCTGGTTCTAGCTGCCTCCTCTTCACTATGGACGTGCAATCCCTTTACATTTCCATTCCCTATCAGGATGGTCTGAAGGCGCTGCTTCTTCCTTGAGAAGAGGCCTGCACAGCCCACATCCACCACCACCCTCATATGCTTGGCCAAGCTGGTTCTCACTTTGAACACCTTTTCCGGTCATTCAACTCATTTTCTTCAAGTCAAAGGTGTGGCCATTGGTGCCCACATGGGTCGCAGCTATGCCTGTCTCTTTGTGCATTTGTGAAACATTTCTGTTCAAGTATTGTTCGGGCCTCACCCACAACTCTTTCTCTGATAGATGATATCTTGGTGCTGCTCCCTGCTCACATCTGGAATTGTAAAAATTAATGAGTTTTGCTTTCAACTTACTTCCTTTAGCTGATCCATCTCAGATTCTACCCTTTTCTTCCTAGACTTTACCGTTTCTATTTCTGAAGATAGACTGTCCACTAATATTCATTACAAGCCCACCGGTGGCCTCAACTTAACCTCCTTACTGCAAGGATTCCATTCCATTCTTGCCGTTTTTCTGTTGTATCTGTTCCAACAATGCCACTTTCTTTCGAACTTCCTCCAAAATGACCTTTTTCCTTAACTGAAGATTGTCCCCCACACTCCCATTCCGGTTGGCAGAGCCTTCAACTGACTCACTTCCGCCGTCACCCCTTGTCCTCCTTCCCAGGAGGACAACAAAGTTCCTTTTATCCTTTCTTAATACTCTTTACTCTTCACATTCAAAAGATCATTCTCTGCCAATTCTGCCACCTCCAGCAGGATGCTAAACACATCTTTCTCTCCCTGCCACTGCCAGCATTCCACAGGGACCATTCCCTCCATAAACACTTTGGTCCACTCTTACATTACTCTAACATTCCTCATTCTCCCATTGCACCTTCCCATGCAATCACTGAAGATGTAACACTAGCCCATTCATCTCCTCCCTCCTCACCTTCCAGGTGAAGTGGCATTTTACTTTTACTTCTTTCAATCTAGCCCATTGCATTAGCATGACCAAATGCTGACTGGGTGAGTACTTTGCAGAACACCTCTGCTTTGTCTGCAAGAACGACCTTGACCTTCCAGCTGCTTGCCATTTCAATAAACCGTCTTGCTCTCATGCTAACATTTCTATCTTGGGTCAGCAGCAATGTTTCAACGAAGCACAACACAAGTTCAAGGAACAAATCAGCTATCTACCAACTGGCTAACCCACCCCCTTTAATACTGCAGTTGCTGAAAGATACATTACCTGGGTGCAGATGACATGTCTGGACCTTGTTCCAATGGCCTAGTGTAAGATGTTGGAAACCAACCTCTCCTGTAAAGGAAGCAGAAATAAAAATAAAATAAATAAAACTACAACATTCATATTCTGCAATGTTACTGACATGTTCGACATTACTCTGTACAGTTTAAAAATGTCTCTAGAAGAACTTGACGACGTTATTCGCCATTTGACAATGGCAATGTTGTCATTTAAATGCATGATACAGCATTTCAAAGCAAAGCTGCTCTCCAAATCTCGCAAGTTAAAAAAACTCATTTAAGTTCCAATACACTCAGATCAGGCCTGGCCTGCCCTATTTTAAATAGGCCATGGATTTAGAGATGGTTTACAAGCTTTCTTGCCTATCCACTTCCAGTCATGGAGTATTGCTAAGTTGCAATAACACTGTCCATTCAGGTACGATGATGTCACAATCATCTCGCTGGTTGCGAGCAACTCCAGTAAATATTTCTATTTATACTGATAACTCAGTTCATGTTCTAATGGTCCCTGATGGTCAAGAGAATACTGGGTTATTTTATACTTTACAATTGGAAAGCAAGGCCATAATACTTATGGGGAGATGAAGAAGGGATGGAGCCATAGTGGCTGGAAAACTGAAATACAGGTAACATGGGATCCTATAAAATACAAACACACCTTTGGGGGTCAAGAAGATATACACTGGGGAGGACATCACAGGGAAAGTCATCGTGGTGGCGGGGTTGGGGGACAAATACCAAGGTGGTGGTGGTACCAGACAAATTGTGCTAATGGGACTTGATCTGCCTCCCCTTAGCTTGCCTGTTTCTGAGTTCTGGGAAAATGGCTGGCAGTCATTTAAAACTGTGCTGCCATTTGAAGCACACAGCCTCCTTACAATAGTAACATGATGGAACATAGCCTGACATCTGTAGTGAGGAAAATGCTACAGTCCAGGGTAAAAGATTACTATCAGAGCACTTGGAAAATAATGACAGGATTGCAAAGTGCCAGCATGATACTTACGAAAAAGAAATCATGCTAGACAAACCTTCCGGAATTTTTCTAGGATCTAACTTGTAGAGTTGATGAGGGGGACTCAGTGGATATGGTTTATTTGGCTTTTGATAAGGTCCCAACTAAGAGATTAGCATGTAAAATAAAAGTACATAGGGATCGGGGATAATGCATTGACAGGATAGAGAAGTAGCTGGCAGCACAAAACAAATGGCATAAAACACAGGTCTTCTGCAGAGTAGCAGACTGGTGACTGGTGAGTACGGCATGGATCAGTGCTTGGAACGCAGCGATTCACAATATATTTTCATGATTTTGACGGGGGCATTAAATTTAATATCTCCAAGCTTGCAGATAATACAAAGCTGAGTGAGCTGTAAGGAGGATACAGAGATGCTTCAGTATAATTTGGACAAGATGAGTGAATCAGCAAATGCATGGCAGATGAATTATAACGAGGATAAATGTGAGGTTACCTACTTTGGTAGCAAAGACAGGAAGGCAAATTTCCTGAATAATAATAGATTGGGAAAGGGGGGAAAACATGAGGCCTAGGTGTCCTTGTAAGCCAGGTCACTGAAAGTAAGCATGCTGGTGCAGGTGGTGAAGGCAGCAAATCGTACTTTGGCCTTCAGAGGATTTGGGTACAGGAGCAGGACTGGTTTGCTGAAATTGTACAGAGCTTTGGCGAGACCATATCTGGAGTACTGTGATAACAAGATGTAGAGCTGGATGAACACAGCAGGCCAAGCAGCATCAAAGGAGCAGGAAGGCTGACGTTTCGGGCCTAGATCCTTCTTCAGAAATTGCTCAGCCTGCTGTGTTCATCCAGCTCTACACCTGGTTATCTCAGATTCTCCAGCATCTGCAGTTCCTACTATCCCTGGAGAACTGTGTCCAGTTTTGGTCTCCTTAACTGAGGAAAGATGTTCTGGCTATGAAGGGAGTGCAATAAAGGTTTACTGGACTGATACATGGTGAGAAACTAGTTCTGTTAGGACTATATTTACAGGAGTTTAGAAGAATGAGACGGGATCTCAAAACTATAAAATTCTCACAGCGCTAGGCAGGAAGGATGTTCCCAATGACCAAAGAGTTCAGAACATGGAGTCACAGTTTAAGATATTTGGTAGGCCATTTAGGACTGAGTCAAGGAGAAATTTCTTCACCCAGTGTGTGGAGCCTGTGGAATTTTCTACCATAGAAAGCAGTTGAGGCCAAAACGTTGCAAGCTTAAAGGAGTTAGATGTGGTTCTAGGGGCTAACGCAAAAGAGTAAAGGAACAAAGTACAACAGGATATGGCGTTGGATGATTAGCCATGATCTTATTGAGTGGTGGAGCAGGCTTGAAGGCCTGACTTCTGCTTACTTCTGCTCGTATTTTCTATGTTTCTATGTAACTGACTTAAGTGACTGAGTTACTTTTGTACCCTAAACGGTCTTTGTTAAAACAAGAAATTAGTGGTAGTGGTGCGGTGTCCAGTTTCAGGATTGAAAATTACATTCCCCACCCCGACACACAAAGACGCAGCCAATTCAGAACATAAATGCAATCATTTAGAATAAATCAGGTTAATGCAAAAGAAGACAACAGAGCATACTGAATGGTGGTCAGTGAATCGCAAATTAACAATCCAATAGTGAAATTTAAATAACTTTAGAAACCATAACTAAACAGCTGTTTGGCTTGATGCTGTCTAAAACTTAAAGGCTAATTTACCATTCAGCAAGTCATTGAATGCCAGTTTTAAAAACAATGTAAAATACAAAGATTATATTCGGTATCCGGCACATTAGTTTGACAGCACTATATTCAAACACCTACAATATCTTAAAATGTGATTTTGAATAGTGCTTCATGAAAAATTCAATCTGCACAATCAATCCAGCTGACCCAATAGGGATTGCACATATACAAAAACACAAATCCAAAATACAATAGTATTTAACAAGTTAAAGTAGGAATAAGCTACTGATCTTTAACATTATGTTCAAGTGATCAGTATCAAAGTTTTTTGTTCATAGGTAGTACAGTTTTCTGTAATAAGTGATCTCTGGACCTGCATGAAGGAAATAGATTAATTGTTTTTGCGAGCTCAAATCCTCCCTAACCAACAGCACTATGGGAGTACCTTCATCAAATGGATTGTTCGTGGTTTAAGGCGGCCACGTACTACCTAGTCCTAAGGGCACTAGAGATGGGTAATAAATGCCAGCCTTGGCAACTAAACCAATATTCAAAGAATGATTAAACAAAAAAACCTTTTAGTAGCCTATTTTGTAAATAGTCTCATGAAGCCAGGATTAGTACTGGTCTGAAAATTTTTAAAAAGTTTCCAAAATGTTGACATTCTACACAAGAGCACAGTCAAATACTGTCGATAAAACAGCGTAAAAAACAAGAGACTGTATATAAAATGGTGTAAGCAAATTATTCTTGATAAAACCTCAAGGGTAGGAGGTTATGCATTTAAAGTAAGTTTAGTAGACCTCATGTATTATAAATTATGTTTACCCACATATATCAAGCATGATAAGTAGTATATTATTTATAACACTTCTTGTTTATGTTTGATTGTGGTACATCATTACTGATCAATTAAGCCTGAACAGAACATAACTGTCGAACAATAAACTCTGCAATGAGAGCTTTGCATAGTTTTTGAAACCTTGTTTCACGGACACTTTGTTGAATAGCCATGTATTGGGAAAATTCTGCTCTTATTTTTAGTCTGTGGATACTTTGGTAACCTTACTAATGCAGCTTTACTATTAAAAAACAGCAGATAAGTGCAAAATAAAATTAATGCAGAATGAAGATTTATGCAGTTCTGAATTTTACTTGCAGTTGTAGCTAAGACATATTGTGACCAAAATTCTAGGGGTACTAACAGAAATTTGAGGCATAACTTGGCACCACCCACTTTTCGTTTCTTTCCACTCTGTTCTAAATTGCATTTGGAGTGGAATAGAGTGGCAGAGGATAAACCTTTTACTTGTTCCCCTTTTTTTACCCTTAGAATTTAAGGTGTGTCTAGGTCAGTAATTTCAGACTGCAAACCCTTCAAAACTTTCAGTGGAATCAATATCAGTAAGTTATCTTTGAAATGCTGGCTTTGCACTCCCTGCAGAGAAGTCTTAAAAAATCCGTTTATTATCTCTGGACATTTCTGGGCCTCTGGGTTTCTTCACAAGTGGCCAGGTAGAACTTCAACTATTACAGGCTCAGTGAGGTGAAAGAGTTTGGACAAGGTACAGCTGGCAAGTTCTCTCATCATGGAGACATCACAATGGAGTCTTATCCTGAAAGATGATCCCAAATGCATCTCGACTGATTCCCACGATCCACAATGGATTCTTTATGAATAAACTTGTTTAATTACTGAATGCAATGGTCACCTTCATAATCACTAAGACAGATCTGTAAGCAGAGGTGTGTGGCTGCAGATTCTAATGCAGTAAAAGGCAGTTTTGCCCAATTGCTTCTTTGGTGAAGCGTGCGCTTGCTATCCCTTTTACTAATACCATTACATATACTCTATTGGACTAATATCTGATGGATGATTAAATTATTCTGTCTCATCATGCTTCTGCTGCTCAATGTGAAATATCATGCTAAGCTGCCCTCAAGTTGGACAGGTATGATCTGTCATAAGTAGTATGACGTCAGTACAGATCTGTGAAGACAAATCTGAATCACAGCAAAATATTCTTCTTAATGTGTAGGAATCACAAGTCTACACAGCTGATCCTGGCAAGTGGTGTACCTTTAAATTTCAGCCCAAGTTAACCCAAACAGTTGTGAATATGAAAACAGGAAACCAGAAGCTACAAGATCAGTGACCCTCATTATAATACAAACTACATATGCACCCAAGGATGTGAATAAAGTCAGCTCTAATTCTGCCCTGAAAGTTTGTTGAAAATCTTGAAGCAATTCTCTCTCAAGTTATTGAAAATACCTTAAAAAATTGATGTTCTGCCTTATACCAAAGAAACAGATTATCTGGTCAATATTTCATTGCCATTGTGACTTTTTCTGAACTTTGTTTCCTACATTTACAACAGGCACCACAGCTCAAAAATACTAAAACATTTTGGACTATGGAGTTTTGAAAGATGCTACACTAATGCAAGTCCAGGTTTTAGCTGTGCAAATATTTGGGTAAACAAGGTTGGACTTCTTCACTGGACCAGAAACATTAACTGATTTCTCTCCACAGATGTTGCCAGACCTGTTGAGATTTTCCAGCAATTTGTTTTTGTTTTGGACTTCTTGTACTAGTGGTTTGACCAACAAAGAAGTTGCAGGTGTAATGGTGAATAGGTAGGAAAATGGAGTTGAAGCCACAATCAGATCAGCCATGAATTTGTTGAATGGTGAAGCAGGTTTGAGGGTGAGAAAGCCTACTTCTACTCCTAATTATTGTGCCTCTTCATGTGTCTGGACAATTGTGATCATCTCCTGTTAGTTATGGAAACTTGAACTAGGTCTAATATCAGTGGCCAACAGCTACTGGGAACCCTCAGATATGTGGCTCTTGAGTATGAAGCTAGGTTAAAAGGTTCAAGAACAAGCTTTAGAAATAGCTCATAAGATAAAAAAGTATTGCAGAATAAGACGGCAGTTTACAAAACATGTACAGTTTTCAAAGTACAATTGCATCTTTTTATCTTTATAAATAATGCAATTTACATTTTCTAATAACTTAATGAGTCAATTTTTTATCAGGTAAAGGTATCAAAGGATAAGGTGCTGAGGTGGGTAGATGGAGTTCAGACAAACATTATCTAAATGCATGGCAGTACAGGCTTACAGAGTTGACTGATCTAACATGAAAAGATTTTATTTATATAGCACTTATCACAACCATTAGACATCTCAAAGTGTTTTGCATTTAATTACATACTTTTAAAGTACAGTCATCATTGCATTACAAGAAACATGGCAGGCAACTTGCTCACAAGTTGTCATGAACATAATATGACAATGGCCAGCAATCTGTCCTTGTGATAAATACAGGACAGATCACTGGTGCTAACCCCTCTGTTTCTCTTCAAAATAGAGAAATGGGATGCATTGTCTATCCAAGATGCTAGGCGGGACCTCTTCTGAAACATGGCATCTCCTCTCCCCTCCCCTCTCCTCTTCTCTCCACTGCCCCTCCCCTTCCCCCTCACTCAGCACTGAACCAGAGTTAGACTCTGACTTTTGTGGTCAAATCATGAAGTCAGATGGACTCACCACCTTGTGATTCAGAGGTAAAATGCTATTAACAGAGCCATGTCAGACATCTTGTCTACTCCTCTGCTTGTGTTCTTAAAGTAATACAAGTTCAATTTTTTAAAACCTTGTAATGGTTTCAAAGAAAATGAGGCACTCACATTTTGTTCGCATCATGTTCTCCATATAGCCAGCCATCTTTTTCCTCTGGTATCAGTAGTGTTAGCACATCACCTTCTGCGAAGCTCAACATATTTTTGTTATTCCCTGCCGTGTGTGGAAAAATGCTTTTTACCTTTGGCCTCTGAACCATATTCAATCCAGTTGCAACGGAAATGGATCTTGTTAGACTGGCATCCTCTGTGTAAATCATATTTAATAGTTGATTACATCATCTGTACTGTACCTTAAACATTTAGAAATGCCACAACTACAACAAAAAGACAAAAGCAAAATCTAAATGTCAGACAGGAAAGTTAAGACACATACTTTATCCATATTCTATTTAGGCTGTAATTTATTCCTTTTAGTTCAGAGACAAATAAAGTTCTGGCATTTTTAAAAAGGCAACATAGGAAGCAGGAAAGTATAGTTTAAAAATGAAAACATTCTGTAATAGACCATATTTAGAATCCATTTTTGAACATTTCAGAAGAAAGTGCTGTATTAAATGAAAGACCAAGTTACGTACCCAGCAAAGGAAGTTATTCTTATCATTTTGCAGTAATGGTTCTTGAACATATAATTTCGCTATCTAGAATTTTCTATGCTTATTTTAGAGTCAGACAGTCAGAGATGTCCAACATGGAAACAGACCCTTTGGTTCAAATCATCCTTGCCGACCAGATATCCTAAATGAATCCAGTTCCAATCGCCAGCATTTGGCTCATATTCCTCTGAACCCTTCCCATTCACCTACCCATCCAAATGCCTTTTAAATGTTGTAATTGTACCAGCCTCCACTTCCTCTGGCAGCTCATTCCATACCTGCACCACCCTGTGTGAAAAAAAGTGCCCCTTATGTAACTTTCCCCTCTCACCTTAAACCTACGTTCTGTAGTTTTAGACTCCCCTTAACATGGGAAAAAGACCTCGGTTATTCACCCTACCTACGCCCTTCATGATTGGATATATCCCTATAAAGGCCACCCTTTAGCCACCCTCAGCCTCTGTACTCCAGGGAAAATAGCCCCAGCCTATTCACCCTCCACCTTGGCAATATCTTTGTAAATCTTTTCTGAATCCTTTTAAGTTTCACACTATCTTTCCTATAGCTGGGAGACCAGATTTGAATGCAGGGTTCCAAAACTGGCCTGACCAAATATCCTGTCCAGTCACAACACAATGTCCCAACTCCTATACCCAATGCACTGACCAATAAAGGCAAGTGTACCAAACACCTTCTTCACTACCCTGTTGACCTGTAATTCTACCTTCAATGAATTATGAACCTACACCCCAAGGTCTGTGTGTTTGGCAACACTCTCAGGACCCTACCATTAAGTGTATTTGCCTTACCAAAATACAATACCTCACATTTATCTAATTAAACTCCATCTGCCACTCCTTGGCCCGTTGGCCCATCTGATCAAGGTCTCCTTGTACTCAGATAACGTTTTTCACAGTCCACTTCACCACCAATTCGGTGTCATCTGCAAATGTACTAACCATTTCTCCTATATTCACATCCATTTTCTACAGATTAAGCGCGTTGCTTCAAACATCAACACAAAAATTTGAGTTGATCTACTTCCCTTTAAGCAAATCTTCAACAGAATTAACTTACTCCTTTACCAGAGACCGCAGGATAGAAATTTTTGTATTTTGTGTCACTAAAACAGAATTCATACAAATGGTCACATTCGAGGAATAATCTCACTTTGCTTTGTTTCACACTGGCTAAAATAACATCTGTTTGTACGAAATTTATTACAAAGCTCATTGGATTAGTGACCATTCTAATTCTACAAACCAAAAATCAACATTTTTGAAATCACTTAAAAAAATCTCAATAGTAGCTGGTGGCTGATAAATAGTGGTCTCCACATGTAATTGAACATGTGTGTGCATGGAGTTTTGCCTTCTTTCATTTTGTCATGGCTTTCACTAGCAGTAAAACCAGAAATCCTTGCTTGCATCACTCTTAGAAACCCAAATATACACATTGCATAAACATATTGATAAAAGATCTAATCAGGCAACATTACCTAGATTGCACTCAAACTTTGCACTTACACAACAATAACTAAGTTCCTTCGCTTACCTAATCCATCAATGTTTCTCTCAAGAGGGGCCATGCGTTGAGCAGTTGGGTTGTTAAACATATCTGGTAAAGGACTTTTCTGAACTCTTCCAGGAGGAGCTGGTGGGATTTTCAAATTATTTTGTAGTGCAGGGTCATGTACCTAGGAAATCATTTAACATTTATTGGTTAGTTACCACATAATTTTTGGTATGCTGTATCGAAGTAACTTCTTGATTAAATATTTTTCAGTTGCGCTTAAAACAAAGACCTGGTATATTCCATGGTAGAGGTTATGAACCAGGTCACCAGAATGGGATCAGGCTTGTTTGATCTATATTAAAGGGAATAAATGAAATCTATGGAACTACAGACTCATCAGCCTGGCACCAATAGCTGAACATAATGAAATTAATCAACAACATACATTTATATGCTAATCTAGAAATGTTTCAAAAAGGAAAGATACTGCTTGGCTGATTTCCCAAACTCCGAGAAAACAGGTGAACATGGCATACTTGGATTTCTAAGAAAAAATACCAGGTATTGGTTGAGAATGTAAGTACCATGGAAGGAGGAGGTATGTGTGCATGGTGCACGTGTTGTATGGACACATACGTTGGTGGAGGATTTAAAGGCCCTAGTCACCTTTAAATCCCAGATGGCTGAAGCAGAGAAGTGGGGTTATATAAAAATTCAAGCTTGAAGTAAAAATTCTTGGAGGGTTTTAGGATTAAAAGGAAATTACGTAGAGGGGTGATACAATGTAGATTTAAGTACAAAGTTGAAGTATTGGGGGACAGGAACCCAATATAGGTGTGTGACCAAGAGGTAGCAAAGAAATGAAAACAAACAAAAGTAGTAGTTAAGCCAAATATCAGTAATACATACAATATATTGATACCTGCAAAGCATAAAGTATAGAATTTCAGTTTCTTCAATGCCCCTGCTACTTTCAAACTGTGTAAATTTCTTTTTTGCTTTTAGATCCTTTCATGTTGCATGCAAACAAAAACATGGGGTGTTTCCTAAATAAACCATGTGCCTATTCATTTAAAGATCAATCATATGACTCGCAATACCGTCACACCATTTTCATAAGCTCTACATCATGTACAGCCATTGCATTGATGTGTTACTTCTAACATTCTCTGGAAATGTTTGAGCAAATATTTGTTTTGAACTAATACTTTGCCATGAGAATTCAACTAGTGGTTCAATTTCTAACTTATTCCAATTACAGAAAGCACCAGTACAAAATTATGCTTGCGTGAATGTTAAAAGATTTTTAAGGAGCATCTTCAAGAATGAGATTTTATTCTTGAACAAATGGTTTTTAAACAAAAATCCTGAAATGACAAAGTAATTTCCAGCAAGAAAGTCACTATTAGTGAAAGGATACATTTGAAATCCTGGATGTCTCATTTTTACAGTTTCTTAATGTTCTATATACCATCCCCGCCTCAACTAAAATTATATTTTGGATGCACAATTTTGAAATTATAAATCGAGCAATTGAGTTTGCCTTCACAATGCTTTAACACTTGCACAAAATTTAATGCTACCTAAAAATGAATGCTAACTTTTACTCCCTTTTAATATAACCATTTGAGAAAGGAACAAATAAGCTCTCAGATTTAACTCCTCATTTCTGCTGATTTATTTCAGATTGGGCAGCAGGTCAGATGCTACACCATCAATTGACAAGGGAAGTCAGAAACAGTTTTAGGTGTTGGGCAAAGAAAGAAATGACTTGCTATGAAGCTCTCCATGCTGAAGTAGCTGTGCAACGTTTTCCAAAACTAACTTCCCTTGTGTAATAACAGCAGTCACTGAACCTAGGTATTATAGGTCTTCTGGCATTCATGGTCTGTGTTCCAGCAAATGCCAACAACTTTACAAGAATTGGAGACTAAAAGTTGAAAAACGATAGTTTTAAGATCCCAAGTAAAATCATAAAAGTTTAACATCTCAGTATCCTCACATCTGCATATGACAGAAATGCAGCAAATGAATGCACAAGAAAAATAGTATCTATAAGAATCAGGGTGTAGAGCTGAAAGGTCTCGACCCGAAACATCTGCTTTCCTGCTTGGCCTGCTGTATTCATCCAGCTCTACACCTTGTTATCTCAGATTCTCCAGCATCGGCAGTTCCTACCATATCTATAATAATCAAATTCATGTTAACTTGTCACTGAAGATAGACATATGCAAGATAATTGTACTTTTTGCTTTAATTTTGAAAATAAAATGTTTGGTTACTGTCAATGCAACTATACTGATCTGTTACTGAACCCTTCATACCAATAATACTTCTTTAGGCGTCTTTATTTTGTTAACATTTATTAACAAAGACTGTTGTCTCCCATCTGATGCTCTTTAACCCAAATGCTGTTTGTATGCAATTACACATCAGAAATTCCAGAGTAGAATAAACATTTAAATCACATTGACTTCTCACATATCTGTTTTTCTTGCACACTGATTAGTCAGTGAAGTGTCATTTCAGTCTCAGACATTGTGTGAATTCAGTCTACTCCTCTCTCCCAGTTCAAATAGTTCAGACTTGCTAATTTGGCACTTCAAGCCAATTGCAGGTCAGACAATCACCACATATTTGCTCACAATTGGTTAAAACGATGCAATTTGAGATAGGCCATAATGAGGTGAGAAATTAATACTGGTCCAGTCAGAATTAGGTGTGAAAATGCTAACTCCACCTTAAAATTTAAGCCGTTTTGTACAGTTTTAAGTCACAATTTCACCAGAAATAAATGTTGGCCTGGCCAACATTGCCTATATCCCTTGAACAGATAAAAACTGTACCCAGATACTCATTTCCTCCAGCCCGACTCTGGTTAACTGACCCTCTTCATACCATATTTGAGGGTGTTTCTTTCTCCTGAATGTTGGAATTCCATCCTTAAACATTGCATGAGCTTATTCTACTTTCAATTCTTCCTTCTATCTTCATTTTTGCCTTCTGCATTGTAATAGAAATACAAAAGGATCTTGCAGTTGAATAGAATTGTTTATCCATGGTTACTAAGAGAAAAGTTACTACAATCATGTAGCAGTATCTTAAAAAAGCTCTCTCCTTTTTCCCCACTCCACCAAAAAATGTTACTCACAGTGTATCTTCCAATCAATGGAGAAGGTTGAGGAGTTTTGGATATATATGTTGGGGGGCTTTCATCTTCACCTAAAAATTCAGGTATCTTTGTAGCATCAAAACATTTCTCCTTCCATTTCTTTATTTTGGCACCAAGGATTCCATTGGCCTAAAAAGAAAAAAAGGATGTTTATTGAATTAAAATTATAATTTTACAAAACTGCTTTTAAATCTAGAAGGACAATAAATAGATCCTGTAGCCCATGATCTATGCTGTGCACATACCTGTTTCCATACATTATAGTTACTTTTTGGAGAAGAGGTATAGAATTTGAATTGTAGATAAATGATCTTACAGTTACATCAGAAGAGACATTTTATGTAACTCTTCATTTGCCCTGGAGCAACTGATCATCAGGCTCATCTTAAAACATCAAGTGCAGCTTTTTTCAATTTTTATAACAGCAAGTTATTTTATGGGAAGTGGGTGTTTCTGGCAAGATCATCTGCCTGATAGTCCGTAAACCGAGCAGCTTGCCATTTCAGGGGATAGTTAAGAATCAGCCACATAAAAGTGAGTGTGGAGTTACATTGTAAGGATTGCAGATATTCTTCCCCGAAGGACATTAGTGAAAGAGGTGGGTCTTTAATGGCACCCAATTATAGTTCAAGAGTCAGAGTCGGAGGTATACAGCATGGAAACAGACACTTCAGTCCAACTCATCCATGTCAATCAGATCTCCTAAATTAATCTAGTCCCAGTTGCCAGCATTTGGCCCATATCCCTCTGAACCCTTCCTATTCATATACCCATCCAGATGCCTTTTAAATGTTGTAATCGTCCCAGCCTTCACCACTTCCTCTGGCCGCTCATTCCATACACACACCATCCTGTGTGTGAAAAAATTGCCCTTTGGTCTCTTTTACATCTTTCCCCTTTTACCATAAACCTACCCCCTCTAGTTTTGGGCTCCTGCCATAGTCATCAGTATTGAGCCTAACTTTATATTCTAGATTTATTAATAGCATTTAAATTCCATCCACTACCTTGGTGGGATTTGAACCTGTGAGACCACAGCACTAGCCTGAGCCTCTGGATTACTAGTCTAATGGCATCTATGTCACCATCTCCTATAGTTTTATTGCTTCAAAGTTTGATCACAATGCTAATACATGACTTTTAAAAAAATGACTAATTCAACTGTTCAATTACACAGACCTTTTCATGGTAATTGCTTAGATCTTGGGAAAAACTGCAATGTTTGTCCACAAGGAAGCAGAACCGTCTCTTTTCTTCAAGTAACGCCTCTTTGCAGCCTTCAGTAATGAATCTCTGAATCTCATTTTCCCTTGTATTAATGGTTGCTAAGAACTGGGAAAAAATATACAAATAATCAATTTTCTCTATTTCGAAAAGCAACAGCAATTTTGAACCAAGCCATAACATTTTTTAGTTTAAATTCACTCATGGGACGTGGGCATTGCTGGTTGGCCAGCGTTTATTACCCATCCTTAGTTGCCCTTAAGAAGGGCTGCCTTCTCGAACTACTTCAGTCCGCGTGCTGTAGGTTGACCCACAATGCCCTTAAGCGAGGGAATTCCAGGATTTCGACCCAGCGACAGTAAAGGAATGGCAATATATTTCCAAGTCAGGATGGTGAGTGGCTTAAAAGGGGAACTTGCTGGTCGTGGGGTTCCCAACTATATATTGCCCTTGTCTTTCTAGATGGAAGTGGTCACGCATTTGAAAGGTGCTGTCTGAGGCTCTTTGGTGAATTTCTGCAGTGCATCTTGGAAATTGCTGCTACTGACTATCAGTGGTGGAGGTAGTGTCAATTACATAGGCTGCATTGTCCTGGATGGTGTCAAGCTTAGAGTGTTGTTGGAGCTGCACCCATCCAGGCAAAGGGCGAGTATTCCATCACACTCCTGTGCCTTGTAGATAATGGACAGACTTTGCTTTGATGAGTTACTCTGATTTCTTCTATATCAAGCATCGGAATTTTACATCAACAAGTTGAACCATGAGACAACTTTTGAGAGCTACTTTTAACAGAGACTTAAATATTAAATTTTTAAAAAAGTATGGTATATACTTATGAGAAAGAAAATGATTGGCAGATTGAAGGGTGGCTGCTAATATCAGAAGTTGCATTTTACAAATTAACATGTGCATGAAAGGCAAGACAGGAAATCTCAGTGACAATTTACAGTTGACTTAACGCTAAATGTTCAGAGTTTAGGAATTCAGATTAGAATAAAGGCAATAATGATTTGCAGTCATTAAATTTTGAACTGAAATATTCCCGCAATCACCTCACACATATTTTATGTTTTTCTAGTGAATACAGGGGCTATTTTCAACATGTGCAATTACCAAATGCTTCTGTACTAAAAAGGAACGGAGCACCTCCTGGCCCCACACTGGCTGAGCAAGTTTGGCTGCTGATGTTATCAATGTATGTCTAGATCTAGAAGCTGGACCCAACCCTCCCTACTTGTGCATTCAGGGACCACTGACAGCCACGGAGAGATCATCAACCTCACTCCACTTGCAGCTCTACTTTGAATCCTTGGTGTTCAGATTTCACACTCCTATCCACCCTCCCAACCCCAACTTCACTTGATATTCCCACTCACCCAGTCACTCCCTCCCTGGTTGCTTTGCTCCTGACCCCTCGCTGCCTCTTTCCTACTCTCTGCCCTGGTTTTGGCAACAGTGAAAAGCAAGACAGCACAGCAATGACTGGTGGGAAGGACACAGCTAGGGATCAGGGATGGAATGGGCAAGTGTTTAGAGTGGACAACTCAGCAAATCATGATCCTCGGATTTCAATTCATTTAAAATATATTAAAAACATCACTTTTATTGCTCCTATTCTTTGATGCAAGCACCTTGCAGAAGTGTCATTTGTGGGCACATCACAGACAAAAAAAATTTTAAAAAGGCCTAAAATTAAACATTTTTTCTAGTCTGTGATATACTTTACTGTTTATACTTCCCGAGCATACCAATTTGTATTGGATTTGTTTGTTTTTAACTCCATATTTTGCAGTCTATTCATTGAAATCAATTTGAAGTTAGCATGGCTTAGAGGGGAACTTACTGGTCGTGGGGTTCCCATGTATTTGTCGCCCTTGTCTTTCTAGATGGAAGTGGTCATGCATTTGAAAGGTGCAGTCTGAGGATCTTTGGTGAATTTCTGCAGTGCATCTTGGAAATAGTACATACTGCTGGAGGGAGTGGAGGTAGTGTCAATTACATAGGCTGCTTTGTCCTGGATGGTGTCAAGCTTCAAGTGTTGTTGGAGCTGCACCCATCCAGGCGAGGGGTGAGTATTCCACCACACTCCCGTGCCTTATAGATGATGGACAGCCTTTGCGTTGATGAGTTACTCAGATTTCTTCCTATGTCAAGCATCGGAACTTTACTTCAACAAGTTGAACTATAAAACAATTTTTCAGAGCCACTTTTAATGCAGACTTAAATTTTGGAAAAAGTATATGTTTATGAGAAAGAAAATGACTAGCTGCTTAAATGATTAACAGCCCAACTGTTTCCCGGTTTGTCTCAAAGGACAAACAGATATCAGTGATGCAAACCTGCACCGTCCTCATAATACGGGTGTGCTTCCATTACCTATAAACTATTTAAAACGTTACCCAAAACAGCCAAATGCTGAAGTGCAATCATGACCCCACAAAAAACAAACTTTATTAAAAGCATGATGTGATTTTGTAAACAATCCCACTTCTCAAATTGATTTTATTTTTACAATCTCGTGTTCTCTTAAATAAATTAGTAGAATCTGCTAAATTTGATCAAGGATAACTGACAATCAATTTTACATTTGTTAAATGAGGAATTGGGCCAAAAAAGCATCAAGACTTCCACTTTATCAGCAATTCTCAGGTTTATCAACTCTGCCTTATTTTAAACAGCAGTGTTGGACTTCACATCATTCGTAATTGATGTTGGCTCAAATTAGAATTGATAAAATTGGAGCTGGCTTGATAGACACTGTTCTTAAAAGGGAATTGGTCTGAAATCTTCAAAGAACTAAAGGTTTAACAGACTTTCACCTGTAGCCAGTCTCAACAATACAGTTGTATCATCAGGCTTACTTAACTGACCATAGGGATATAATCAAAAGGTAAGCAATCATAATTATGGTTTAATACCAAGTAGCTACAATTAGTGTTCTGTTCATTTTAATTCAATTTTGAGTTATGGGTGTCACTGGCAAGACAGGCATTTGTTGATTACTTTCCGTGGAATGTTAATCTCAAGCTAGATTTTCACTACACTCTCTCTGCTCACAATGGCAGCTTTCACTTGCAAAGGTAACATAAAAGCTGTTAAAATTGAATCTGCATGTTGATAGATGCAATCATTGGTAACACTGTTCATGTAACAACACATTAAAAAGGTATTAAAAAATATGTTTGCTAAATTTGAGGCGATTTAATCTGTGTCAATGTGGTGGATGCTCACTTACACAATACATATTTGAAACTTGCCAAAAAAGACATGCAAAAATATGTACACAAATTAGAATCATGGAATCCTTCAATGAAGGGGACCATTCAGCCCATCATGCTCATGCCGGTTTGCTGAAAGAGCTATCTGACTTAGCCACACATCCCAACTTTTCCATGATAATCATGGAAATTAGTTCTCATCAAATACATGCCTCATTGCCTTTTCTAAGATCCTTGAAATTTGACTCCTTTATCCTTTAACTAATACAACTCAAATCTTAACAACTCTGTGAAAATAATTCTTGTTTCATCTCTAGATTTTTGGACAATTATCTTTAAATCTATGACCTCTGAGTATCAACACATTTGCCAGTGGAAGCAGTTTCACACCATTTTCCCTCAGAAATTCAAAATTACAGGGATTTGATGAGGTCTTCCTTTAATTTGCTCTTCTCCAAGGAGAATAATTAAACTTCTCAATTCTCTCCACATTGCTCACACCGCTCATCCTTGGTATCATCCTAGTAAACCTGCTCTGTACTCTTTCCAAGGTCTTTTCATCCTTCTGGTGTCCCAACATTTTCCGCAATAATCCAGCTGAAACAGTGATTTATAAAGATTCAGTGTGACTATCTTGTTTCTTTTATGACGCCCCTACTTATGAAGTATTTATATGAATTCACGAAAGATATTACTAACTTGTGTGTCCATCTTTAAGGCAATTGTGAACTTGCACCCTAGGTCACTCTCTGCCCAAGCATCTCCCCTAAGATAAAGAGGTTTTTAAAAAAATTGCCACTACATGTTTTTTTTTACCTCAAGTTTAGTATTTACGCTGCATCTGCCCAATTTAGCAGTCTGAACACTACTACTATTCTGCTCTCTAATTACAATACTATCAAGTTTGCTATCATCTGCCAAGTTTGCATTTGTACCTCCTACACACAAAGCCAGATATTTCTAAATAACAGTAACAGAAATAGTCCTAATATGAATTCCTGGGAGATCCCACTGCCTACTTGTCTCCAGTTGAAAAAGTATCCATTCACCACTATATTCAGTTTCCTAACCCCTAACAATTTATACACAAGCTATTACCCTGCCCTCCACACCATGTTTCTATTTACTGAATTCTCCATATACCACAAAACAAACCAGAACTATACTCAAACCAGACAAACATTTTTGCATTTTCAGCAGAGAGGAGCTGACATATTTATATTCAAAAGAAGAACATTTTACTGCCAAGAGAGGCTATTCAGCAATTTATAACAGTAGTAACTCTACATGTAGAATGATATATTATTCGTGTTGCTAACTTCTTTGTAAAACATTTTGTTTAACCTCCCTCTTCAGTTAGGTAATTATCCTATGGATGAGGGCTCAGGAGCGTCTTCAATAAATTGCATCATCTTTCTCACACTCCCCACAGACCATCTGATAACAGATTTCTTATGGAGTCAATCTGACCTTAACGCTGTTCTGAAGAGGACACAACAGACAAAGATTACACTCCAGTCATCTGCTGATTTGCTACCTGTGGACCTGCATACTCATGAAGTTGGCCCTGACCTGATTTTTTTTTTCCTATACTGATTGCCCTGATGGATTGTGTGATCCTTTGCAATAGAGAAGGGATTTCCATTATGGCGGTATCTGAGTTTTCTGTTATTTGCGGGAAGTAAGTGCGCCTATTCCCTGTCGATAACAAGGACTTAGCATACGACTTCATCAGCAAACGTAGCAAGAACAGTAAACATCAGTGCCTTCTGTTCAGCTTGCAGAGGCAGAATTCGCTGGGTGAACATCCCAAGAAGCAAAGGTGAATGACGATACTACAGACTTCAGTATTATTATCTTCAACTATCTGAAAGACAGTGCTGGTGCCAATTAAGGATGTCTAGTCTGAACTGAAACATTTGCTGAAGAAAGACCTGCGCTCAGAATGACTGGGTAGAAATCCCACTTCATGATCCTCAAGATCACAACTGCATTGATTTTTATGCACTAGCTATTCATTTCAGGGAGCAACTGAGGATCTATGTGGTGTACCCCAATCCTCATTCCCTAAATGCACCCGTGATGGTATTGATGCCAATTTCTCTAGAGCTACAGCTCTTCACATTCCCCAATGAAAAGGAGTGTAAGCAACTAGATCATTGATATTCTTCAACATTGTGAGCCTCTCCCAGGTGAGGAGTGCTAAAGATAGGGCAAGGAGAGTGCCCTATCACTAACCTTCACAGTTAGCCAACAGAAAAGGCTTCCACTCCATGAGTTTCCAAGTTATACATGACCACTGAAGAAATCACAGGTATCTGCCTCCTTTGAAGATCCTAGGCCCATACAGGGACAGTTGATGAGGGACAGGATATATCTTATCCAAACAAGTGTCATAACAGCTTTACGAAACTGTCAGACTGAAGCAGACAAATGTATAAAGCTCCTCACACTTCAACCAGGGATAATCCATAGGCCTCCTTGAGATGAAGTCTGGATGCCCAGGTTATTCTGGCACAGCCCTGGACTACAGCCCTGAAAGAATTTCTTCCATCATGGTTGATGCAGTGGTTAGCACTACTAACGCGCAGCGTCCAGAATCTGGGTTCAATTCTACCTTCAGGTGATCGTCTGTGTGGAGTTTGCACATTTTCCGTGTTTGCGTGGGTTTTGTCCGGGTGCTCGGATTTCGTCCCACAGTCCAAAGCTGTGGGGATTGGGTGGATTGGCTACCTAAATTGCTGATAGTGTCCAGGGATGCGTAGGCTAGGTGGATTAGTCATGGAAAATGCAGGGTTACAGAATCGGGTAAAAGGGGTATGTCTGGGTTGGATGCACTTTGACAGGTTGGTGTGAACTTGATGGGCCAAATGGCCTGCTTCCACATTGTAGGAATTCCATGATTCATTGTGTTGTGCCCTTCACAAAGTAGACATGCCCTGGATGCAAACAAAATGAAAAATGATGGCAATCTCTGGAGGATGAAAATGAGACTGAGGATCAGCCCATTGATCAGGAAGGCCATTTAAAGACAGCATGACAGAGAAATGCATCACACAACCAGAGAGGGCAGAGAAAACCGAGTGAAACCTGCTACCAGGATGAAAAAGCAAGGTTCCAACACTGTTTAACATTCTGTGGATAATTGGGCAAGCATTCCTTACTAAGCGCAACAGGCATTAGGACCTTGTATTTCTTGACCTTTAGTGTCGCGAAGTAAGTGTTCTGTCATCCATGTGATTGTACACTTGATGTCTTTGGATGACAGAACACTTTAATATATGTGCACATAGTATCACCTACTGACTGTTAAGGAAAGAAAGCAGTGACAGTGAGACATCCCATGGGGCTACTGCCAGATAGCTATTAAGGTTTCCATCAGGATATCATATCAGAGTGTTGGGTGGTCAAGTCCTTCTTGATAGGCATCAGGTTGATGGGCCTTTCCCCCATCAGCAATACTTCAAGATTTCAGTGTGTATAAACTGCTTAGTTGCCCCAATCTTTCAGCATCCTCTAAGATAGCACTGGTTCTACACAAGACAGCGTTTGTGTAGTCTTTCCCAGCTGACCAATGCGCTGAGGGGGAAATGGTGAAGTGAGCTGCCTGCTGGCTTTCAAGGCTACACTAGGATATGTCCAGCGTTCATCAACTTTTCAAGGGAACAAAGCATAAAAAACCTTCCCTGCAGAAATGTGTGGAATCATTGATTCCGTACTCTCTTTCACAAAATAGGTGAAAGTGTGGAATGATGTGTGCATGCCAGGCCAAAGACAAAGACATTGACTGAACATAGCGTTTAGCCTCATTATTGTCCACATTTAAATGCAGCGCCTTGACTGTTGAAGACATGGCTGGGACATTTTTCATCCGAGCATAGAAAGTTGCGAGGTGACCTTATATAGGTTTATAAAATAATGAGGGGTATAGATAGGGAGAGGGTTTTTAAGACTAGGTGGCGTATTTTTAAGATGAAAGGAGAGAGACTTCAAAAAGACGTGAAGGGCAATTTTTTTTTTAACAAACAAAGGGTGGTTTGTGTGTGGAATGAACTTCCTGAGGATGTGGTGGATGTGGGCTCAGTTACAACATTTAAAAGATACTTAAGATTAGTGCATGACTAGGAAAGATTTGGTGGGAGAGATAAAAGGTACTGCAGATGCTGGAGAATCCGAGATAACAAGGCATGGGGCTGGATGAACACAGCAGGCCAAGCAGCATCATAGGAGCAGGAAAACTTGACGTTTCGGGCCTA
>JAHRHZ010000023.1:19200580-19215024 GCA_024137785.1 Ginglymostoma cirratum | reverse complement strand
GGGCCTAGACCCTTCATCAGAAAAAGGTCTAGGCCCGAAACGTCAAGTTTTCCTGCTCCTATGATGCTGCTTGGCCTGCTGTGTTCATCCAGCCCCATGCCTTGTTATCTAAGATTTGGTGGGATATGGGTTAGGCGCAGGCAGGTGGGACTAGTTGAGTTTGGGATTAAGTTCAGCATGGGCTAGTTGGATCTAAGGGTTTATTTCCGTGCTGTCTGACTCTGAAAAATTATTTGCAATGATGGCACTTATGCTATCTCAGCATGTTCAGTTCTTTCTGTCTCCCACTAATTATATCTTGGAGAGAGCCTGCTGTGTGGTTGGCCTCGAATACGTAGAAGACTTGGCAGTTGTACCCTGTCTTTGGTGAGAGTATCTGTAGCAAGCAGGGAGGTAATAGGCCCAGGCATCTCTATAAAGTGTTCCGAGAAGCAGCTTCTGGAGGGTCCTGTGTTGCTTGTCCTCCCTGTTGATGTGCCAGCTGGCAACACCCTGTCTCCAAGAGTAAAGTGTACCCGGCGGAAGATTGAGGTTGCTCATTCCCATTTATGTGAGTATTTACAACTACAGCAAATAGTGCAGGCCTGTGTCTGGGTATCCCAGGCAGTTGCCAATCTGTCCATGGAAGCAGTGAGGTGTGCCCATGCTGGAGCCTGCACTGTACTGACAATATTCGCAGATTCCTCCATCCTTTGATGAAATTTATCAAGTACCTCTGACAATCTTGCCTGACATTCCTTTGCCTTTCTTTGCAGTTTCACAACATCATTAATGGCCAAAAAGAGGGGCTTGTCTCCGGAGGTCCCCACTGTCGGAAACCTAGTACCTTTCTTCCTTAACTAGCTGCAGAACTATGGCAATGATGTGTTTATCAGAATTGTGTTCCCAAGTCTAATCGAGAAAGAGCACCCACTGAAAAGGTCTGAGTTGAAGGGTATAGGTGAATGCCTTGCCAGTGCAAACTCTGGGGTGTCACTGCCTTTTGTCCTCAGAGCTGGAGGTACAGCCAACACTGGTCTCTTCCTGGAGGAGCTTCACTGAATGCCACCATTATCTACATAAGAGATTGTGCTGACACTATGGCTTTAAGAAGGAGTTTTAAGACACAGGTAGCGAGCTGTCTATTTGAATCCAATAAAGTAAGCAGCTTGTGAGGCCTTATGGTTTTTTAAAAAAAATTATAACAGTAAAAGACAGCAAGAACTGCACATGCTGGAGTCAGTGTTAATACGGTGTGGAGCTGGAGGATCACAACAGGTCAGGCAGTAGCAGAAAAGCAGGAAAGTTGATGTTTCGTGTTTACACCCTTCACCCAGGATGGAGGGCCTGAATGGTTGGGGACAAGCTCCAGGGCCAGGATGTTTAGTTTTAGTTCTTCAGTAGCAGTTGTTGCTGGGGTCTTGAAGGTGGGTTTGGAAGCTGCAGTACATCTCTCCCTGCTACTCATTCTCTCACAAACAGTATTTTCTCTTGTTGATTTTTTGCCTGGACTGGAGAATTGCATGTGAGACAATCTAATTTACCGAATTTGCTTTTGCTGAGGGTGTGTGTATGGGATGTTACTACATTGGAACAATTACTGTTTAGTAGTTAAATAATCTGTTTTACTGTTAAGTTTTCCAGTATAGAGTTGAGTTATTCCAATGTCTTCTTTCTTTCTGTATTTTAACTATAGTGTAAAACTAAAGTGTGTTTTGCTTCAAGGCTAGTAGTTTGACTAATTGAATTGCATCCAGAATGCAATGCCTGGTACTTGCCTTTAAATAAACAAAATTTAGGATCTAGGCTATCTTATTAATATATTTTGAGGGGTTTTGGTCTGGTCCATAACAAGATGAAGTTATTTGTCAATGATGAATGAAAACTTTGCACATTAAGAATGAGTTAGCGTTGTGGTAATGGGGGAGCAGCACAGCGCAAATGGAGTTTACTGTGTTGGTTACCTAACAATGATGTCTACCCATCCTAACATGAGAGGTCCTCCTCTTGTCTGTGAGCATGCTTTTCTTTTTGTTAGGCTAATTGTTTAGTAAAAATGTTCACATTTTGAGAGTCAGTTCCTGGCTTTCAGCATCTGAAGTGATGTGTAGTTGGTCTTTGAATATCATGTGAGAAATATGAAATCCAAATGCACCCAGCAATGACAAACACTTCCCCTCCATAGCTGTGCAATTCCCTTAGAGAGGGCTGCTAAGAGCCCAATCAAAACATCATCCAGGTAAAGAGTGGAATATCACACGAGAAAAGTCACATCAAGTCATGGAGGACTGAGTGCCAAGAAACTCACTAGAACAAACACCAAATGGGAAAAATTCCACCTTGGTTTTTTAAATGGCTTCCATCCTTGCACTCAATGCTCCAATCAACTGCACACTCAAGTTTTAACACCTGAAATCACAAACCTGCGTAAACAGTATGAATCTGATAATGATCAGTCAGCTATCAAACTAATATGGTCATGGGTATTTCAACAGAAACTCTGAAGTCTCATTATGTTGTCTTGCCTAACAACTCATACAACTATTTCTCTCTTGAAACATGAGCACCAGCTTAATTGACAGCTATAAATATCTGATCTGTGCTATCAATTTCAAAATGTCTATCCACACAAGCTTAGATGATTTCAAGTACCTTGGGTAACTTTAAAAGGGTCTGAATGATGGAGTTATATTTCCCCTACACAATCAATAGTTTTAAATTGAGCTTTTTTCATAAATCGAATTGCTAGTACAGAATTTGTTGCTTCTATAAACTTTATAGCTAGTGAATTGGTGCGAAAGCATACTTTGACATAAGGACATGATAGGCTGTGGTGGTTGGGAGAAGTGTCATAAATTGGCATATGGGTAGTTTTTTGTTTGGGAGAGGAGGGGGGAAGCAGTTCATGAGATGGGTGAAGACTGCAGTGTCTGTTTTTCTGCTAAACAGCTGGAAACAGTCCTCAGATGGCCTTTTAAAACATCCACCTTTGCACCCAGCAACCACGGCTGTATCCAAAATCTTTCCCAAGTAGGTTGGGCCAATCTTAGCAGACACGCTGCCCCCGGCAATGAAATCCTGCTTATAAGGCTAGTGGTCTCAGGGACAGACGTGAGAAGCCAGGAATTTTCCCGATTCCTGTCACCCACCTTGAAGATACAAATCTGGTCGAGGCAATGCCTGGTTATTGAAATGTACAGATTAAAAGAAATTGATGAGTGCAGGGTATGAAATAGGCTCAAGGGATCCTTAAAATTTGAGGCGTTTTTGTTGGTGTAGTTAGCCAATTTTCAGAATTAGTAATTATCTTATTCCAGTGTCTAGCAAGACTGTCATACTTAACCAAGAAACAGAAAAAAGCTACATTACCCTACATAATGGTCAACTATATTTAGTCATTTGGATTCTTCATTTAACTTGAGTCTAATAATTATGTTTGGGAGGGGATATTTATTTCCTGTCTTTGAGCAAGATTCTGATCTCTGCTGAGTAGTTGGGTTATCACATTTTATTTTATTGCCCACAATAATCACATTTTGAGAAAATGTCATTGTAGCACCGTGGAACGAACTTTGCAATTAACCAAACTGTGACTGACCTGGAACGCTTCATGCCAGTATTAGGTGCTTGAAACAAAGTATTTTGTTACCACCACTAGCATCCTTTATAGTAAATGAACAAAAAAAACACACAAGCAAAAAAGGACTTTAACTGGAATTGGCAATTGAAACAGTACCTGCACTTCTGCAAAAAACTGATAAATTGAGGAAATCTCTTCAATAGGCTAAACAAACTGGGCTCAAATTTGTAACTTAAACTGTAATCAGCTAGTAGGCTTGAAGATACAACATTCTGAATAAACTGGTCTTTATCAAATCCAGGAAGAAAATCGAATTAACCGTGAAGACAGACCAAATCTACAAAAAACCTTAACAGATATTCTCAAGCAGCTCTATGCACAAATCAGAGAGTCATATAGCATGGAAATAGACTCTTCAGTCCAACCAGTTCATGCTCAACATAATCCCAAACTAAACTAGTCTCACCTGCCTGCTCCCTCCAAACCTTTCCTATTCATGTACTTATCCAAACGTCTTTTAAAACTGGTAACTGTACCCACATCCACCACTTCCATAGGTAATTCATTCCACACATGAACCACTCTGTGTAAAATATTTGCCCACGTTTTTTTTAAAATCTCTCTCCTCTCACTTTAAGAATGTGCCCCTAGTCTGGAAATCCCCCATTCTAGAGAAAAGAAAATTACCATTAACTCTCTCTATACCCCTCATTGTTTTATAAACTTTTTTAAGGTCGCCTCTCAACATCCTGTTCTCCAGTGAGAAGAGTCCCAGTCGATTCAGCCTTTCTTTGTAACTCAAACCTTCCATACCCGAAAACACCCTGGTAAATCTCTCCAGCTTAGTAATATCCTTCCTATAACTGGGTGACCAGAACTGGACACAGTATTCCAGAAGAATTCATACCAATGTACCGCACAATCTCAACATGATTCCAAGTTCAATGACAGTAAACACAATCAAGATAAAGTAATGCATTCAACAGTGATTGAGGAATACATAATAAAAATTAAGGATGTATTTTTAAGGGCTAGACTGTGCAGATGAACACTACTTCAAATGAAATAAAAACACAAAATGTTTGAAATCCTCAGTAAGTCAGACAGCACCTGAAGGAGGAGGAAGATAGAGTTAACATTCCAAGTTTATGGAACATATGCAACCATTCAAATCCTCAGGTATGCTCCACCATTCAACAAGATCATGATCAGATACTAAAAAAAATCATTAACCTGAAATGTTAACATATACACTTTCCTCCCTCTTCAGATGCTGCCTGATCACAGAATTTTCAATGATATTTGTTTTTAATTTCAGATTTCATTTATTTTGCTTAATGTTACAATTTAGACAGCTACCCTTAAATCAGGAAAGTTGCCTCTAAAAGGTGATCATTGTGACCAGATTACAATAAACAGTTACAACTGAAATGGTTTCTGGTTTTACAAATAATGATAATCAGCATGATTTCACTGATAACACAGTGTGAAGCGGGAGGAACACAGCAGCCCAGACAACTTCAGAGAAAAAGGAAAGTTGGTGTTAACTTCACTGCTCCCCTGATGCTGCCTGGCCTGCTGTGCTCCTCCAGCTCCACCCTGTGTTGTCTCTGACTCCAGCATCTGCAGTTCTTGCTATCTACGAGAAGATTTCACTGTACCATTACAATATAAAATCAACATCCTTTTTTTCTGTGTACTAGAAATACTGGCACATTCTTCAATATTCACTGAAAAATAAATACATATTATTCATTTTACTTCACATTTTACATTAAATAGATCTGTCATATTTTAGTGTCTACAGGTTATTTTCAACAAGTGGGGAACTCCTTGATTCTCTAAAGTTGACTTAAGTGTCCCTTAGGTCATATTCACATTGTTTCTCCTGCTCAATATGAAATGTTTGAGATTTTCAAAGAGAAATATGGGAAAGGCACTGCAGTGAAGAACTCAATTCTTTAAAGAAAGCACTCTATGTTCCAAAGAAGTATGCTTTGCACCACAGACTCATTTTAGAAGGGTTAACAGGTTAGACTCTTAACATTAAAAGAGAAAGTTGACAGCAATGGGATAGGAATTAAGCAGCTAATACCTACCTCCATTTCTTTATTTTCATATTTGTATGCATTTTTTGTTCCTTGACTTTTCCTTCGAAGTTTTTTGAGCTCTGCTTGTGATTTCTCAAGAGAATCCAATTTAGTTCTATGTTCTGTTTGGTATTTTTTAAGAGTTGCCTGCAAGGAAAATTGTATCAATTGAATCAATCTGCAGTTTTTTGGACTCCAAAAATCTTCAATTGACATGAATAATAGCTGAACACTGTGCCTGGTTGAAGTATTTACGAGCGTTCAAACCTACGAATAATTGACAAATCTGTTGAAATTCAGATAAGCATTAGGTTTCTCTTCTGGAAATGGTCAATATACATTGTTAATTATTGTTACTCTCATTTTTCAAAATTAGAGTACAAATTGCACCAAGTCCCACTCACACATCACTCCTGTTCTCACTGAACCACTGCTTCCAATTAAGTAATGGTGTGATTTTGAAATCCAGAACCCTGTTTCCAGGTTGTGCTATGGCCTTGTCCTCCCTATCTTTTTAGCACTCCAGTTCCAAATCCTCGTATTTGCACACTTTCACCTCTGGCCTCTTAAACAGACCTGATTTTAATCCTTTACAAATGGCAGCCATCCCTTCAGTTGCCAGGGCAATAAGGTGTGGAACCCTAAACTTCCCCAAACCCCTTTATCTTTTTCTCTTTAAAGGTACTCTTAAGGCCTACTATTGTGACCATTTTCTTTTGGTTATTTGCCCTAATATTTCTGTACGCACCTCTGCACTGAATTTTGCTTTATGAAGCTCCTGAAAGGTGCCGTGGGACATTTTATCATTCCAAAGATGATAAAATCATGTTTGAACTGTTAATACAGCATCTGAAAATTAAATTGAATGGTATTTCTCTGATCTTAGAGTAGCTCTTCATTTTTTGGTTAGAGGGGGATATTCTGAGACAAAAATGTTGGCAGGAGTTTACATATCTTTTACATATAAAGTGCTTTTATTTGGCATTTTAATTCTTCCTGCAGTTCAAATACCTTAAAAAAAATAAGAAACCAGCTTCTAAAACTGAAAACTTTACGCAAACAAATTCTATACTTGTACTACGTTACTGATAGATCAAAATCAAATTTCCACTGGATTTATTTTTACAGAAGTAAAAAGTGCTTTGCAAAGCTATTTTATGACCGCCGTATCCTGTTTCAGGTACACAAGCAGTTCCTCGGCTCGGAGAGTGTTCGGCTCTGTCAATCTGTATGTAAATTGGAATATAATGCAGGACAATGTAACACAACCATTTGTAAGTACAGGAAATATTTATATATCAGGTCTTTAAAATTGCACCTCTGTATGGGATTGGATGAAGATTCAGTACTTGAAAAAGTTGAAAATTTTCCCTGAGCTATTGAAGTTACATTTGTATTTTGTTACAGAAGTACAATCATCAGTAATCATAACTTTTGACTTAGCTACAGTCATAGAATTAAAACATTAGATACTTACATTCATGTATTTCACATCCTGATCAGTTTTTTTCTCCAATTCACTGATGATATCCTTGTGAAATTTTCTAAACTTGAAGATTGAGGGAAAAAAGCTTTTAATGAGATACCCCAATAACTGTCAGAAAACCAAAGTGACTATATCGTGATGGAACAGTTTATATCTCAATAAAATATTCCCTCAAGTCCAGTCACCATTGACTTTCTAGCTAATGATCGGGCAGCAGGAAGGGATGATATTCATGCAACATTTCCAAAACTGCTCTAGGCAAAAATTCAAGGAATACCAGTGTAAACTTCTCAATAGCTTTATTGGAGTTTCTTGAAATCAATATTTAACTTCCACGGGTGACGAAATCAAATAAATTCCCTCCTACACGTTTGAGTTCCTCATGGCACCGAATTTTCTATTCAAAATATAGGTGAGGATCATCCCTTTGACATGTCTTCATAACTAGACATCAAAAGATCCACGAGCATCTTGAAACTAATCAGTCTGCTTTTTTTTCAAATGCTTGGTAAATATCGTGCACCTACTGAACAACATCCTACGATTAAGATCAGGACCAAAGGGAACTGAACCAGGCTATTGCGTTTAACTTCTGAAAATATAATAATCTTGATGTTTCAGTTGCAAGGCAAAAGTAAAACATTTAAAGCTACTTTAAAGATTACAAAACTAAAATGTTTATTATGTACTTACATTGTCTTCCATATCCATGTTGATTTTCTTGTGTACTTCAGAAATTTCCATTAGGACTTGTCCTGTGGGAACAATTGCAGATTTTTAAATATTTTGTTTTAAAAAGAAGTGATTTTCACACAGTTTTCCCCCTTTGTAAGTAATCTTAAATTCCAAGTGTAACTTCACTGCTGAAAGCAGAGACATCTTTTCCTGGCCTCCATCCATTCAACAACTCCTGAATGTTGTTTATGAAAGATAATCCACATTTGCTTCTGTGCTTATTTTTCCCCCATTTGAAAGCTAGTTTGGCTAAGACAAGAAACTGAACAGAACAGTCAATATTGAAAATGGCATCTTCTGACAGTCAGTGGGCTTAAATTTTTAGGGCCATTGTGAGGTTCCAAATATAACATCTCCAGCTAAAACAAAAAGGGCCTTCTTGGCTTCAACTCATCAGCAGGCCATTTTGCTTAATCAGCACAGGGATGTAGTGGATAGCTGATCCCATAGTGAAGTAATACTGAGGTTGCAGATAACAACCTTTATATCTAATCATACTATAATCCCAAGGGGATAGAACATTCTTAGAATGTCACAGACTCAGTCCTATTTCCAAGCGTGTCCCATATCAGTAGCCATCGCTGATGACAATCCATTTGTTATCATGATGTCCATTTTGTATTATTCCTTTAAGTCATTATTGTAGTTTAAGTATTACCATTTCTCTCACTATCAATGCCACCACTCTTCAAATTTGTTAGAAGCAGAGAGCTGCTCCAAGGGAGAGGTGACCTGGTAGTTTAATCAAGCAACCACAGCTTGCCCTTTTCTTCTTTACAGAAGATACTAGGAGACCAGGGGACAGAGGAAATTACATTGGCACGGTTGGAACTGTCCAACCAGAGTGAGTGAGTGGTGATAAGTAAAAGAGATTGAATTAGGGTTCTGGGATAGGACATAGCATTGGAGAGCTGAAGAATAGTAATTGAGAAGAGCCAAATCCACATACTCATTCTGCTTGGGTAGGGCCTTGATTGTGCAGACTCCTTTACCTTTTAATTGGCTAATGGACACGGAGGTTTGCTGGTGACGTGACATGATCTATAGGGCTGGGCAAAGTGCTTAAAAAGATAAATGGCAAACTGTGGACATTATCAGAGGGAACAACGAGTGACAAGAATGGACTAGAGGCTGGCAACAATTACTGAGGATGTGGAGTCCTTGAACTGTTTGACTTCTATCCATCGGGAGTATTAGTCAATAACTACAAGGAAGAGATTCCCATGGAAGTCAAAAAGGTACATTCCCAGGCATTCCCATGGTAGCTCTGATTCTGTGAAAAGTGCACATTAGACAATTAGTGACAATGGCTGCAATGGTGTTTGAAATGGCTAACCACCAGACAGCGTTGCGGGCCTGTGCTCACCATTTACAGAGGCATTCGTGGCCTTGGTGTAGACAATAGAAAATGTCTCTCATTTTCATTTGGGGAAACTATAACCCTATCCCTATTGGGAAGCGGTTGTTGTAGTAAGGGGGGGCATTTGCAGTCCTCAAAACATTGACAAAAATCTGCACAGCCAGTATACGAAGGCAAACCATTGGAGCAATATTCCCAAAACTGAACTCAGTGTCATTGAGTGGATGCTGGAATGAAGTAGAAAGTAAGCCCCAGGGCAGATTTCCTGAACAGGAAAAATATCCTGGATTTAGCCAGTTTTTACAAGACTTTGGGACATGACGTCAGCAGTGCTCTGGATGTGTTCAGAGGCAGTATTAAAGGGCATCAGTGAAAATTATATTCTGATGGGATCTTCACAAGCAGATTTATACTCACAATGGTCACCAAATGCTAGTGGTCAACTGAATAACAAATCTGAGACCATAAACAGAATTGCTCAGAAGCCACTATGATTGCAAGGATTTTCTTTGTGATCACTGCACAGCATTGCTATCTCAATTATGCCCAAGAATCACTGGAGTTAAGTCTGTGCTCATTGGATATTCCAAATGGCTGCTGCCTTGAGGATCCAAATTAATCCTGATCCAACCACTATGTTACCCAGGAAGTGGATGAAAGCCTGGTAAAGACACATTTATGGTTGACTATTTGGTCAGCATTCTGTGGACACAGGAGTATGGCCCTTGAACGATGATAATGCTCCAACACCATGGAGCCACAGATGAAGTCACGACAGATGACTCCATCAAGGCCTTTAAGGATTAGTTATGGGGTGAAAGATTTCCAGCACAGATGCTACACCAAACACCAGGCAGCTGAAACAATTTCTGCTAAAAAAGATGTGATGAAAGTTGTTAGGAGTTTAACAGGAGATGACAAAACCCACAGGTAGCAGAAGCCAGTTTTTCTGCTCCAGATGATCTCCTGTTGGTGGGCAGACTTGGAGCCTTCATCCGCCTGCCCAGACTCCATTTATAAAGATGATGTTGGAAAGGATGCCTTTATTTCCAGCATGGAGGAAAGGGTGGGCTATACCGTTGGGATGCTCAACACCCAAAATACAATGAGACCATATTCTTGTGAACTGCATAACTAGGTGAGTTGAGATTTTAAATCTATCTAGTGGAGTCAAAGCATCAGATGTGAAAGACGTCGTATATCAAAGTTCAAGACAATCTAAGACAGGAAACTAGTAATATGAGAAAGAAGAGTACAGGATGGCAGGGAAGGGACAAAGATAAAGAGAAACTTATGAATGGACCAAAAATCAAGACTAGATCTTATAAAAATAACAAAGAAAAAGCAAAAAAAAAACTCTTTGAAAGCATGTAGTGTTCACAAATGAAACAAATTGATGGCACACATTGAAATCAACAAATATAATCAGATAGCCATTACAGAGACGTGGCTGCAGGGTGACAAGCACAGAGTTCTGAATATTTCGGGAAATATGATATTCAAGTAGTATAGGAAGCTAGAGATAGGTGGAGGGGTAGAACTGTTAAAATCAAGGATAGCATTTGTGCTAAAGTTAGAGATGACTTTCATTCAGAAGATTAGGATGTAGAATCAGTTTGGATGGAGATCAGGAATAGTAAGGAAAAGTAGTCACTAGTGAGAGTGGTCTACTGCCCCTAAAGTAACCACATAAATGTAGGATGAACAGCTCAGTAAAAACAAAAAAATTGGATGCTTGTGGTAAAGAAGTGGCAATATCAGGGTGACTTTAAATCTACGTATAAACTGAAAAGAAAAAAAGAAATCAGATTGGCAGTAGTAGCCTGGATGAGAAGCTCAGAATGCTTTTGAGATTGGTTGTTGCAACATATTCTAGAACCAGACAGCTGGTTATATTAGACTTTGAATTATGTCATAGGACAGGATAAATGATCTTAGACGAGAGGAAAGGCACCCCTTGCTAGCAGTGACCATAAGATGATTGAATTTTGCATCCAATTGGAAAGGGAGAAGATGGAGTCCAAGACTGATAATTCAAGGGCAATGACATGGGCATGCATGCTGAGTTAATTGAGGACTACTGGCATTCTAGACCAGGGATAAATCAATAGAGGCAGTGACAGACCTGAAAAGGGGATATTTCAGAATATTGAAGATAAGTATGTTTCTACTTCAAAGAAAAATTTGAAAGAGAAGAGCCACCATCTGCAGTTAACTAAAGGGAGAGCATCAAATTTAAGGAAAAAGCATATAACAATGATTGGCAGATCAGATGATTGGTCAGGATGTAAAGAAAAGCAGAGTGACTAAAATATTGCTCAAGAAAAAGGAATGAAAGTATTAGAAGAAACTAGCTAAAAATGAATAATGAGTTTCTACAGGTATTTGAAAAGGACAAAAAGTAAGTGTTGGTTCTCCCAAGAATGAGGAGCTAATAGTAGATAAAGAAATTATAGATGAAATGAACAAATACTAAATTCTTTATTATAGGGAATATAGAAGCATTCCAATAATAGTTGTGATCAGGAGGTGAAAGGGACTTGGTGAAATTGTAAACCTGAAGGAAATGTACAAAGCAAAACTGATGGAGCTGTCAGACGGGTCTCTGGGTCCAGATGGACAAAGCACTTTGAGAGGTGGTTAATGAGCATCAGATGCATTGAAGTTAAGTTTCAAGAATTATCCTGAATCTGAAAATGTTACATCAGACAGGCAAGTAACAAATGTAATCCTGTACGCAAAATAAAAAGGAAACTACAGGTCAACCAGCTCAACATCTATTGTGAAAAGTGTTATAATTGATCACTAAAGAGGTTATAGTTGGGTAAAAGTCAAGTTAATTGGGAAGAGTCAGCATGGTTTCATAAAAGGGAACTCATTTTTAACTAATTTGTTGGATTTCTTTAAAGCATTAACAAATGCTTTGGCAAGCCTAAAGAACTTCTTCAAGTTAGCTTGAAGCTCAAAAGCTTGTAGTTCCAAATATACAGTGAACAGTAGAGAATTTCACCATCACAATGTCATGAATGAGTTATCAACAAAACTACAGATAAAAGGAAAGACTGCAGACATACAACACTTGGATTTCCAGAAGGTCAAACTGCCACAAAAGGTTATTGTGGATAATAAAAGTTCATGTGTATGTGGTATCATATTTGCATGTTTACAAGATTGATTGGCTGGCAGAAAATAGAGCATGCATCCAAATGGGTCTTTATCTGATTGGCAGGATGTGACAAGGGGAATGCTGAAGGGGTCTACTGGGACTTAAACGTTTTATAAACATACATCATTAACTTAGATGAGGGGACTGAAGGCATGGTAGCTAAATTTCTATTTGCCACAATGATAGGTAAGCAAATAAGTTTAATGACTTAAGGTTACAGATGATATGGTTGGTTGAGTAAGCAGATAAAAATCTGGCTGATGGAGTATAGTGTGGGAAAACGTAAAGTTGTTCAATTTGGCAGGAAGAATAAAAAAGCAGAGTTACTCAAACAGAGAATGTCTGCAGAATTCTGAGGCACAGAGGGACCTAAATGTTCTAACGCACGAGTCAGAAAGAAGTTAGAATGCAGATCAGCACATAATCATGGCAGCTGGTGGTATTGGGCAGAATTGAACATAAAAGAATGTCTGCTTCACTTAAACAGGATATTGGCAAGACCACAACTTAAAGACTGTGTGCAGTTTTAGTCTCCTTTAAGGAGGATGCAAATACGTTGAAGGTGGTTCCAACGATGTTCACTAGATTGAAAACTGGGATGAATGGACATAAGTTGGACAGTCTGGACTTAGAGTCATAGAGTCTGTTTCAATTGGAGTTTAGAAGAGGGAGTGGTGACTTGATTTAAGTGCATAAAGTCTTGAATAGTCTTGACAAGGTGGATGTGATCCTTTTGTGGATGAATCCAGGCCTGGGGGGCTGTGTTTTAAACTTAAAGTGTTGTCCTTTTAGTACAGAGCTGAGATTTTGTTTCCTCTTTGAGGGTTGTGCCACTTTGGAACACACTGTCTCAGAAGATGGCTAAAGTAGGGTCATTGAATGTTTTTAAGCAGAGGTATATAGATTCTTGTTAGGCAAGAAAATAAAGGTTATCAGGGGTAGATAAACGTAGAATTCAAAACCAAAACATGATCGTATTGACCAGGTTTAGGAGTCAAATGACCTTTCACTGCTGTTGCACAAGTTGCTGAGAATTGGATGAGCCTGCCCTTACCAATTTCGCTGCTTCAAGGAACTTTGCATCAAGTTACTATTTAACTATGTCTTGAAGGCTTTTGATCCTTATTTCAGCCTGACAGACAGATTCAGAAATTCACAGGCAAAATCCAGTCCAATACCATTGTTCTAACTAGTCTATCCAAATGATGTATACGTGATGATCTGAGAATAGTGCCACAATTTAGAAGTAGTAGCTTTATCAAAGAGGTTTCATTTTAGATAAGGCTTTTGGTCATCTATTACTCAAGGCAAACAAATAGCCAAACAGCATAAACATGATTGCAAGTAATTACAGTTATGTTTGGGGGTTTATGTAACAACTTTAGCAGCATAGCTAGGTCGTGTAGGAATTTAGTTGAGGTGAAGTTTGCCTCAGTTATCAGAATGAAATAATCTGGCCTAAATTGATAATAGTTTTAATTTAACAAGTTTATTTCACTCAAGCAGGAAATCCAGCAACAGTGAAAATTCCTGGAATTCTTGAAATCGTCACACTGAGGGGTTAGGCTGATAAGGTATCCAGGATTCCAGAGAAAGAGATCTCATTCCAGGCTGACAGTATTGCTGCTACTATTGAGATTGTCTTGGAATATTTGAGCCTTCTTTCCCTTTGTTATACTGTAAGAGGAATACTGGCACATGTTTTGGGACATTCCCTTAGTGATACACAAGGTGGGAGCAGCGAATATTTTTAATTTATTTGTTAGGCTGCTTGTCTGTAAACGACATGTCCCAAAACTAGTTGACAGATTTAAACAAATATTTGGTACTCCGAAAGAGTACGCCTCAAGGAAGAACAAATTAATTTTTGCAGAACATGCAGGTCCAAGTCCTAGGATTATTTTTTTTTAAAAAGGATCAATTAGCATTGAGAGTTAGGGCAAACTGACCTAAAAAAAGTAGAGATAACAAGGTGTAGAGCTGGATGAACACAGCAGGCCAAGCAGCATCAGAGGAGCAGGAAGGCTGACGTTTCGGGCCTGGACCCT
>JAHRHZ010000023.1:19183904-19200180 GCA_024137785.1 Ginglymostoma cirratum | reverse complement strand
CTTTCTGAAGAAGGGTCCAGGCCCGAAACGTCAGCCTTCCTGCTCCTCTGATGCTGCTTGGCCTGCTGTGTTCATCCAGCTCTACACCTTGTTATCTCGGATTCTCCAGCATCTGCAGTTCCTACTATCTCTTAAAAAAAAAGTACTTTGTTGTTTTATTTAGAATGATGTTGATTATTTTAGTACATTGCAGATTTTCTCAGATGCAGTAGTGTAATTTGTCGCAGCTACCAAAATATGAGCAAAGTTTTCAGAGCAGGCTGCTGAATATAGTTTGGACTGAAGTCCTTAGGGAGATGGAAACTTAAGACAAAGTACTTTTAGGGAATCAACCAGACAGGAGAAAAGCAAAGCATCGAGGAAGATTAAATCATCCTAATGGCGTCGAATCAACAGTATTAGGGTTTGCATTCTACTCAGCGCCCTCTTCACTTCTAAGATCTGTCACTAATTGTCAGCTATATTTTCCCAATTCAATTCAGCTCTCACTTTTGTGACATAAGCCAGTCAGAATGGACAATGTGCAATGTGTGCTGAAGCTCTAGGGGAGCTCTGAAAAGGTCCGATGCACTTTCTTGAAGTCTACTTACCACCCTCCAGTACCAGCCCTACAAAAACTTTGCAAGAATATCCAAGGACAAGAATTTTCCTCTGTTTGATTAGGTTCCTAAAGTTCAATGCAGTGGACTGAACCACCCCTGTAAGACTTTGCTTTTTGAAGCAGAATGAATAAATTCCAGGCCTTGGCAAGTCTAAAGAATTTCATCAAGTTAGTGTGAACTTCAAAAGCTTGTACTTCCAAGTATGTACTTAACAATAGAGAATCTCACCACCACAATAGGTCTCGTTAATGAGTCATCAACAAAACTATACATTAATTTGATAAAGAAGAATAATTTTTCCTCCACCAGACTGCAATCTTGTACTATTTATCATGTCATACACAAGTTAGAGATTCACAAGCCTCTCCTTTATGCAATCTTCCCTATTTGCCTAGCAACAAAACAGACTGTTTAGTAAACATCAATATTTGTCCAGTGTGCAAAACCTAGGGAGCTCATTGCAATACAGACAGGTGGGTGGAATGTAGCAAAAGTGGAGCACAATGATTGCACAAATCTAGGATTACTCATAAATGATTAACGCAACATTGCAGTCAAAGGGAAATCTAAGAGAGGAATTGTTTGTTCAATAACTTCCGTGACCTTGCACAAGTGCAAAAATATAAAGTATTTGAGGTTTAGGCCCGAAACGTCGAGTTTTCCTGCTCCTATGATGCTGCTTGACCTGCTGTGTTCATCCAGCCCCATGCTTGTTATAAAGTATTTGATTCGTTTTTGAAAAATATTTCCACCTTGAGTGATCTGCCAAAATACATGTTCCTCTCTTCAGACACACCCAGCTAGTATTTACCCAATATTAAGTGTACTTGGTATTACTGCAGTCAATGACGAAGCTTCAGGATAAATGGAATGCCTCCACTTGGTGATGAGTCAAGATTATGCAGGATGGGTCTCCATTCAGTCAAGAATGCTGTCCTTCGTTTAAAAAGGAAGTTCAGTAATTATTTCTACATCTAGTTTCCTGTTTGAGATGACACAATTTCGTATAATGTTTTAATTTTGTACCAACTCATTGATCTGCATCTCCGCATTTTTAAATTTTTTTACAAAAACATTCCTACCTGACACCATCAATTCCATTAATGTTATTTCAATATTAAAATCATTTAAGGGAAAATGATTTGCATTTCAATCTATAGACATTGGGAACATTTGGGAAAAGCCCTTGTTTTCCCAAAATGTTTTCATAGCCCCTGCCAATTTCAATGGAAATTCTCAAATTAATGATAGCTCTGCTATTAAGCACTGAAGGAATATTGAAGCAGAACTTTGCCTCCTTTTTTTTGTGATCCACATTATGTACTTTTTTTTAAATAGAAAAAAAATCTTGGGGCACAACTTTCCTTTTCCTTTTCCTGATATGGCTAGAATAATGGCAAGTATGGTGAAAAATTAATGTGAGAATGGAAAAAACCCGATTCTCAACTTAGAGAAAGAAACGTTTTCCCCACATGCCATAAATGGCAACTTTAGATCTTGCTCATGGGTGCCTGCTATCTTATTTCTATGTATTTGCAAATCAGTAATATTCCAACACAGCTCCATGAAACTAAATGGCACAAATTCACGACTGGTAATGACAGTAGGTGGTGGCTGCAGATTGCTGAATACTTGGTCAGACCATTATGCATCTGTTTCTTCTGGACAATGACCCTGCATGTCAGATGCAACGGCAAACCACCTGATTTAGCACACCATGACTACTCTCATATCAACTTAAACACCATTACAGGCCTTTGGCACTTCAGATTGTCATGCACCTATGGCTTTTGTGCCTCTGCTAGATTGTTTTGTGCACAGGGCCAGCCAAGTTCCCATGCATTTACACAGGATGCTTTTCAGTTGAGATGACTCCTATTTCTTATGGTTCTTAGCTTGTTCCCTTAACACTCATTCACTATAGTGCTTACTTGGATGCTGCCAACTCTGTCATGCTCACATTACTTTCTCAGCAATCAGTTATAGGCTGCCCACCTTTGAGTTAGCTTGCTTTTTGTGCATTGGGACAGCAGGCAGTTTATGATGTCAGGGAACAGTGAACAGGCAATCTGACAGTCAGATAGGGATTGGACATGCTTCTGGCACACCAGTTGTAACATGTGCCAGCAGCAAATCTGCTATAATCCCACAGGACCATAGGACTGCTTTTTCATTAGATCGAGATGACGAGTAGTGAGTGTTTAACTTGAGGATCACCACACCTCAAGCGAGGAGTAAGGCTGAGAAGTACCCTCAGCCAGTGCAGGAACTGAACTTATGCTAATGTCACTCTGCCTTGCAAGCTGACTGTCCAGCCTGCTGAACTCTCATCCCAATGAACGTGTCAGCTAAACTGCTCAAGTCTCTGAATTGGATTTGAGCACAGCACCAATGTTTTAAATTCATTACAGTTTAACTTTTTTTTTTAAGAATATGCTGCATAATGATTTATAAATTTGAAAATTCATGGTTTCCAAGTACACTAATTCACTAATGTCCTTTATGGAAAGAAGTCAGTTGTCCTTGCCTAGTCAGAAGAGATGGCTCACTAACCTATAACTGATAAAATTACTACTCTACAATTAGATCAGTTCTCAGTTCACAGTTTTCTTCTTCTATATTTGAAATTGTCTATTCAAAAAGCTCAGAACACACAAAGTCCCAACTTTGTTTTATACCAGAGAGGTGTCTAGTGAGCCACCAACACTTGCAAAATTTGAGTTCAGTCAAGAAGCTAACTTAAAACCAAAGTCATAAATATCATTGTTTAATGCATGTTTTCTAAGCAGAAATAGAACGCTTCTTCTCACAATTTTTTTGCTTAAAAATATTTACAGATAGTCAGAAGTCAATATCAAAGTAACTCCAATATTTTAAATTTATTACATTTTAACATGATAATTTTAAGACCATGCTGCACAAAGAGTTATACATTTAAAAATTCATGGTTTCCAAGTACACAAATTCACTAATGTCTTTCAAGAAAGGAAAGATGTCTTCCTTCCCTAGTCTGGCCTACTTGTGACTCCAAATTCACAACAATGCGGCTGACATTTAACTGTTTTTTACCCTAGAAGGCCAGTCAGTTCAAGGAGCAGTTAGAGACAGACAACAAAAGTGAGCCCAACCACTGATACTCACATTCCGTGAACAGATTAAAAAAGACAACATTGTGACTATATTCCAACAAGATGTGATTTAAAGAACGGAGTTAAAAGCAGAGCGATTGGCCTACTGTCAATTTCAGGATTCACTTTCAATACACATTCATTTTGCAAGATTACGGCCTTTTTCGGTGGGTGGGGCGAGGACAGAGAAAGGGAAGAGAATACATCACATTATGCTAGGAATGAACAACACCCAAATTCTTTAAATATACATTAGGTTAATCATTGCAAATGATCTGCCAGGCTGTGTCACATAGCTAAGAAATCTGTGATAGGTTACTTGCTTTGCCATTTCTGCAAATAAGTAGATTGATTTCAAGACTTCATATTTTTGTGGAGGAGAAATGGAAGGCACCAAACAGACATTTAAGTAAACTCTGGGGTATACCATTACAATGACCCTTTGATCCATAACTCTCCCATAAAGATGGTCATGGGAAAGGAAAGGAGGCTTTCTCCAATGTCTACATATTGTAGATTTCAAAACTAATGTAAAACTCAATTATACATGGTCTGTCCTGTACGTATCCAAGCCACAAACTAGTAATTTAAATTTGAAATAAGGGTACTTTCCAATACGGGTTTAGCCTGGATTAAAAAGAAAATCTCTTGTACTGGAATATCAATCGTACTAAACAAATGGTGGCAAAGGTCCTGTTCATCCATCACCGTGCTAAATGACCTATAATGACTCACAGTCAAGCAACATCTCAAATTTTAAAATTCTCATTCTTGTTTTTAAATCTCTCTGTGGCCTTACCTTATCTCAGGCCATATAAACCTCCGATGTATGTGTGCTCATCTAATTTTGGCTTTTTAAAACATCCTTAATTTTAACCACTCCACCACTGATGATGATGCCTTGGATTATCTTGGCTGTGGAACAGCCTCCTTGCACCTCTGTACCTTTTTATTGCCTCCTTTTGCACAATGTTTAAAAACTCTTATCAGTTGACCTGGTATCCATTTGGCTTGGTGTCATATTTTGTTTTATCATATTGGGAACTACCCAGGGATATTATATTATATTGAAAAGGTGCTTATAAATAAGCAAATTTGATTGTTGCAACTACAAAAGAATCTCTGCTGTCTACCACAATAAAGTTCGCTGCAAGGATCCTCCTCAATCATCTCCTCTGTGCTCAGAGGCCCTTCCACAGCGACAGAGCAGTTTCCACCCACTTAGAGACAAAAAATGATCTTCACTACAAGAACTACACCAAATGAGGTACATGATCTTATTAAGACCTCACAAAAGTCTTTGACTCTATCAACTGTCAAGTCTTACAAAAAAAGTCCTCCTTGAATTTGGTTAGTCTCAGAAAATGGTCATTCTTCGTTGAATCTACAATGTTAAGAAATAGAATCACCACAGATCCTCAGCGCAGAGTAGGGTCAAACAAGAATCAAGCCTCTTCTGTGTCTTCCTTGCTGCCGTACTTCCTCATCTACAGCAAATTACCTACAAGCATGGAGATAGTTTATAGAACAGATGGGAAACCATTCAACATAGAGTATCTCAAATGAAAACAACTGCAACTATTGTCACTGAACTATATTATGATGGATAAGTATGTGCTCACTAATTAGGAAAAAACTGAGTCTTAGGCTATCAATGCCCTTTCCAAAGTACACGAGAAAATTGCCCTTTCACTAAACACTCAAAGATCTAAGGTCCACTTTCAATTGGCCCTCCCCACTTCTTGCCACTCCCCCTTCTTCAAGGCAATGGACAAAGACCAGCCATGTCTTAAGATGCTTCAAATCCAATGCCAGGTCATTCCAACAAGCTCAACCCCTACTGAGCCAACTTGCCTTAACTAAGTTTTTAGTGGAAGAAATGTAAACAAAAAATTGTTATATTAAAGCTGGATAATATTTGAAACATTTGTAATGTTAAAGTTTGCCTCAATGACTTTTCTGTTTTGGAAGATCACTAAAACAAATGAAACAAGCTCGCTCAGCTTTATTCTAGTCTGAACTACCACAAATGATGAAATCAAACGTAAACAAACCATACAGTCAGATAGTATTGGATGCCATCATTTAGGATTTAATGGTGCAGCGGTGTATCCGTACCACTGGGCCAGAGGTCTGGGTTCAAGTGACACCACAGGACATGCTGTGCAGGGAGTTGTGCCACATGTCCAAAGGGAGGCTGGATAAAACAGGAGACACAATAAAGACAATATTCCTTGGAATGGAAAATATACATAAACGAGGTCCAAGCTGAAGTCTTGATAATTTAAGGAATAAAAGGAAGGTTCTGAGCAACATCATTGCTAGTTAGTCAGGTACTGAATGGCCCCAAAACCAGAATCTGAAAGAATGAATGTCAAATGAGGCAACCTGCAACTTCATATCAGCCTGATCACTTGATTGAAGCTGTAAAAGACTTTTGTATATAAGTATGCCCTTTTCCTTTAAATAAAAGCTGAGAATTTACTAATCAAGTGCCCACCTTTGACTGAACGCTTGTATCTTGTACAAATCAAACATTTATTTGACTTCACTAGATTAATGTGAGTTGGCTAACTGCATAATCAAAAATTATTACAGAAAGAAGTAACACTTTTGAAGGCTGTCTTGCACGCATCCAGCCAATTCACAAAAGTCCCTCAGAGGGGTGCACTCAGCTGCATATAAGTGGCATCACAAGCAGCTCTGCTGTACTGGAGGGGAGGAAGATAGGAGATCTTATAGTTTGGGAAAAAAAGACCTTTCTGCATCTGTATCATGACTCGAGGATGACGTCTTGCCAGGTCAAGAATGTCACCGAACAGGTCCAGGACATTCTTCGGCAGGGGATGTAAACAACCAGACACTATGGTCCATGTTGTACCACTGGTATCACAGCAGTAATATATCAGGGTTACTTTGAGACACATGTTCCAGTTACATAGGAAGGGGAAAATTAAGTGATTGAACAAATGGTTGGATAACTGATGTAGGAGGAAGGACATCAGATCGGAGGCACTGGGACCAGTTCTGGGCCAGATGAGACTTGTGCAAAATGACAGACTATATTTTGCCCAATCAGGACTAATATCCTGGCTGGGAGGTTTGTTAGTGTTGTTCAGGAGGCTTTAAACTCAATTAGCAGACGGATGGGAACCTACGAGAGCTCAGATTCAAGGAAAATAAAACTAGTAAAAGGAAGTAAAAGTGTAATAAGCAAACACCGAAGACCGATGAAGCAATGGCAAGCATGAAATAGGACCAAAAATGAAGAACAACATTAAAAAGGCTGAAATAAAGGCATTCTATCTGAATGAGCGTTGAATTTGCAAAGAAAAAAGTTGATGATTTGCATACACAAACTCAGGCAAGTGGATTAACCAATGAAATCTATTGCAGATAAATGAACTTTAAGTAACACAGTCAGCCTGTACCCAGCTTTCTGATTGATAACACCACCTAACTAGCATGGACTAGCTTTCTGATCTATATGGAAATAAACAAGTCATACACATTCAATCTGCAGGATTCCATCCAGTTTGAGAAGGCCCTTCACCTTCATTGAGCAGCACTATAGGGAGAAGTTGAAAACTAGGAAATTCACTGTCCTATTATGTTCAAGTTGGTTATAAAGTCTGAAATTACATTTTGCTATGAATCAGACAGGATTATCTATTTTTCTAAAATTTGAACTAAAAACAAACACATGAAGGTTTGATGTGGATGGTGGGCCTATTCTATTCCTTTCACTACGATCTAGGACTGAACAACAAAATGCCAAGTGTTTTTATATTAGATTGAAATTTATTTTGATACATTTGAACTGTTAGAGAAGTGTAAGTGAGCTAATGCTATCGCCAATTATGGAGTTTCACGAGGAGAATAATGGGTCAACAGCAATAACAAGAAGTTAACTATCTGTAATCTTTTAAATGAATACATTGACACTACACCATTATCTACTTTTGAAGAAGCTTGCGAGTGGCAGTGGGCAGAGGCTGCAGCAATCTGGAAAAGTAATTTATGTTTCTATTGTAGAAAAATGCCGTGCACTAACTGCTTAGCATTTTGGCTTAGCTCAGCGTTAGCACTGCCATCTCAATCAGAAGGTCAAATGCTTGCATCCCACTTTAGAGATTTACAACAAAATCCATTGCACATAATCATGCCCCACAATGAGATACATGATCAGAAAATTTCTTTTTGGTGGTCTTGGTTGAATGATAAATGCTGGTCAGGGTTTCAGCACAATGTCACTGCTCTTCCAGAAGGGACTATATGTACATCTGTGTAGGCACAGTCTCAAACGTTTCACTGGAAAGACAACATCCCAAACCGTGGAGCATTCTATCAGCATCGCACTAAAGTGCCAGCCTGGATAATATACAATAAACTCTGAAATGGGTCTTTAGCACATGACCTGTTGATTTGTCTTGAGATGAGACAGTAGACCTGTTAATACACAAAAAGGGGTAGACAAGTGGAGATTTTTGATGTACCTTTCTAAAAATAAAGATGATTTTTGCTTTCATTTTATGCCCAACATTTGGTATTTATAAAGACCACTTTGAAAAAAATCCTGTAGTACAAATTGCAGCACTTAATTTATAGAATGCTCCACATAGTGGAGATTTATTTTGTTTGAGGTTAATTTATATTTACTTTGTTGATAATGCATTATTCGAACTATTCTTTAAAGAATTATTTTGAACAGCAACACATTAAAAAAAAACACATTACGATTGTGTCAGAGATAAAAGGTACTGCAGATGCTGGAGAATCCGAGATAACAAGCATGGGGCTGGATGAACACAGCAGGTCAAGCAGCATCATAGGAGCAGGAAAACTTGACGTTTCGGGCCTAAACCCTTCATCAGAAATGGGGGAGGGGAAGAGGGTTCTGAAGTAAATAGGGAGAGAGGGGGAGGCGGATAGAGGATGGATAGAGGAGAGGATAGGTGGAGAGGAGGCAGACAAGTCGAAGAGGCGGGGATGGAGCCAGTAAAGGTGAGTGTAGGTAGGGGGGTAGGGAGGAGATAGGTCAGTCCAGGGAGGACGGACAGGTCAAGGGTGATTCTGTTTAATATTGATGGCTTCCTCTTGAAATAATATTGTCAAATAACTGAAGTTGATTAAATTTATCTGAAAGCACAATAGATTGGAAACCAGAATACAAACATGGATGATTACAGACCAACAATTTAATTGAGAAGCTCCAATGTTGCAGACTCCTAAAATAAATTCATTTTAATTGCCATTTGAACTTGGAGATTGATTACAACCTTGAACCAACCCCTTCTGTTTTCATTTATAAGAGACTGAACTACACAAGGGACTTCATTTCATCAGGTTTCCTCCTAGTACCAATGACGGTGGATGTCCGCTACGTCCTTGATGTGCAATGAAGCTCACACAAGATTAATAAAAATGACACCATTACTTGTAGGCGGTGAAGCTATCTGCAGAGGATTACTCCGCAATTCTGTGTCCAACGTATGTCACGTAGTAATAAATAGTGAATTATGCTCTCAAAAGCTGAGAGGGTACTAAGCAGACTAATTAGGAAAAAAAGGAAGCTGGCTTTAGACTGTCAAAAACTAAATATGAAACATTTGCGACTGGTGCAAGAAAACGTTCCTGTTAGAATACAGAAATAGCATTGAAAAGAGAAAAGATTTTGAAAATATTCACTTATGGGATGTGGGTAATACTGGCTAGGCTAACAATATTTGCCCATCTCTAGCCGTCCTTGAGGGCCCGCTGACCTGGTCTAGTAGTCACTGTATACAGTTAATCCAGTTCAATTTCTAGGCAATGCTAACCTCTAGGATGTTGACTGTGGAGGATTCAGTAATGTCAATGCCATGGAATGTTAAGGGGCAATGGTTAGATTGCCTCTTATTGGGTATGGTCATTAGCTAACATCTGAGTGGCCCCAATGTTATTTGCCATTTTGCGCAATGTTCAGCACCATTCAGCTGAAATTATTGGCAAACTTTCCCACTTCTGACCTTGTGATGGAGGGAAAAGTCACTGAAGAAGAAGCTGCATATGGTTGATCATTGGATACTATACCGAAGCACTGAAGAGATATCTTGGAACTGAGATAACTCACTTCCAACACCTTATGGCCATCTTCATTTACACCAGGTAGGACTCCAGCCAGTGGACAGATTCCCCTAATTCCCAATGACTTCAGTTTGGCTAGGGCTCCTTGATGCCACACTGAAGTCAAATGCAGCCTTGATGCCAAGAGGTGTCACTCTCACCTCACTCTAGCGTTCTATTTTTATCACTAAACACTATTTTTGTCAGTGAACACAACTAATGACATCAGGAGCTGAGTGGTCCTGGCAGAATCCGGAGTGGGCGTCTGAGCAGGTCATTGCTGAGCAGGTGTTGTTTGAGAGCTTGGTTAATGACACATTCTACCACTTGACTGATGATCGAGAGTAGACTGAAGTGGCAGCGCTTGCCTGGGTTGGATTTATCTTGCTTTTTGTGAACAGGACATACCTAGACAGCTGCTCTGAAGGGCAATATCCAAAACGTTGACTGCTCCTTTCCTCCAGATGCTGCCTGGTCCGCTGTGTTGTTCCAGCCTCCTGTTAGTCTATCTTGGATTCCAGCATCTGCAGTTTTTTTTGTGTCTCTAGCCACGTATTCTCTCAGAACAGTTTGGCTCAAATTTCTGCCACAGAATACGGAGGGGTTAAAACCTTGCAGAACCCTTACAAAATTTATCTTTGAAATATCTGGAATATTGTAATTTTATTGAATTACCTCAGTGTAAAATGGAGTGGAATCTATTTTTAAGACTAGTGTGGAAACAGACTTAAAAGTGTGAGGTACTTTCACTTAGGAGACATATAACTTTGTTTTTCTCAAACAATTAACTATGCACACATAATCAAAGCACCAAATATTATGGGCAGATCTTCCATGCTCTACCTTTTGGGTGATATATATTTACAAGTCACCCATACAACATTTCACTCTAAACTAGGAACATCATTCAATCTCTGGTCTTCATCCCCTGTCACAGACCAGGCCAAAAGTGGTGCCACAAATAATGACAACTCCCTATAGGCTCTCGTAAAGGCTATACATCAGGCGAGGAAAGTTATTTTTCCTCTAGACATGGAGACAGGAGACCAAAAGGAGGAGAGCTATTGAACGACATGAGATTTTCTCAGTTAGGCTGTACTTATGAAATAGACAGGTGAAATTGCTCCACAATAGGAGGGCACATAAGGAGGAGAAATATCAGGAAAATGGAGTACAATTCTGAAGTTGAAGTCCTTCTTGGGCCATTAGAAGACCCCAGACAAACCTTCCAGGTGAAGCAGCTATTTACCTGCACTTCACTCAATCTAGTCTACTCTATTGCTGCTCACAATTTGGTCTCTTCTATACTGAGGAAACAAAAGGCAGACTGAGTGACCACTTTGCAAAACACCTATGTTTTGTCCACAAAATTGACCCTGAACTTTTGATTGCCTGCTACTTTAAACACACAGCGTTGCCTTGCCAACAAGTGTCTCAGACTTGCTGAAGCTCAGTGCAAGTTGGAAGAACAGCATTTCATTTTACACTTGGGGACACTGCAACCTTCAGGACTCAAATACTGAGTTTGATGAGGTTAAAGGCCTGAGCACCTTCTTCCACGTCCTTCCCTATACACCAGGCCATGTTGGCTACCATAACCAACCCATTGTTAGCTATTCATGATCCCCATTAGCTGCCATTGATTCTCCCAGGCTGACCATTATGCAATCTTTTGTCTGCCCAATTGTTCTTCTTTCTCTCCGTCTCCTCGGACCCACCATTTACTCCTCCCTCTTCTCGCCCACCAAATTGTCAGCATATATGCCGACCTTTTCCTAGCAACAATCAATACTGGAGGAGGGTCAATGGACCGGAAACATTAACTCCACTTTCTCTCCACCGTTGCTGCCAGACCTGCTGAATCTTTTCAGCAATTTGTTTTTGTTTCATCTAGTTTGAACAGCTGGAAAAAAAAGGTACCCACAGAATACTGGGAAAACTCGGCAGATCTGGCAGCAGCTGTCCAGAGAAAGAGTTTGGCTAAAGGAGACAGGAAAATAAAATGTTTTTTCGAAGCTTACATTGACTGGCTTGAACCAGTTGGATTTCATCCTTAAACAAGGAATTCAACTTAAACAAGGAATTGGGGAGGGAGATCGGCTAAAAAGGGCCAAGAATTGTCCTTGGCAAGCAGGATTAAAGAGACTGCCAAGGCATTTTATACATGTATTAGAAGCAAGAAGGTAGATCGTGAAAGGGTAGGTTCATTATGCATGGAGCCAGAGAAAACGGATGAGGTTCTTAAATGAGTATTTTGCATCATCACTCACCAAGGAGGAGGACATGGATGACGAGAAGATGAAAGAGGGATATGTTGCTATTCTCAGGCATATTGATATGAAAGTGGGTGATGGTTTTGGGTGTCTTGAAAAAAATTAAAGTAGATAAATCTCCAGGACCTGATGGGATCTATCCCAGGATATGGAGGAAGGCAAGGAGGAGATTGCTGGGGCCGCGACAGAGATCTTTCAATCCTCTTTAGCCACAGGCAAGGCCCCATATGACTAAAGAATAGCCAATGCTGTTCCTATAAGAAGGCAACAGGGACAATCCAGGAAATTTTAGGCCTGTGAGCCTTGCATCAGTGGTAGGCAAATTATTGCAGAAGATTTTTAGGGACAGGATTTAACTAACTTGGGAAAGAATTGACTTATTAGGGGTAATCAGCATGGCTTTGTGCAGGAGAAGTCTTGACTTTCAAATTTGAATCAGCGTTTTGAATAAGTAACATAGATAATTGATGAGGATAGGGCAATGGGTGTTATCTACATGGACTTGACTAAAGCATTTGACAAGTCCCTCACAGAAGGCTGGTCCAGAAGATGAAGTCACATGGGATTCACAGTGCAGTGGTAAATTGGATACAACGTTGGCTTGGTCATAGAGGAGGGAGGGTAGTTGTGGAGTGTTTTTCCATCTGGACAGAACAGGCCCTTCACCCCACTGTGTCTGTGCCAACCATGATGCCATTCTAAATTAATCCTTTCTACTTGCACATGTTCCATACCCCTCTATACACTCCTTTTCAGGTATTTGTCTAAATGCCTCAAAATATTGCTATCGCATCTGCTTCTACCGCTTCCTCTGACGTAACACTCTACTCAAATATTTCACACTCTTTGGACAGAGTTGACATTTTAACGTTACCACTTTAGAGGACTGACATACTGCAATCAATGTCTGTCACTTCGTTTTAGCTATCAATGAGGTATTACTTGAACCACAGTGGTGTTGCCTCACACATTTGCCAGGGTTCACACTTAAAACGAGCTAAAACACAAAATGGGTCAAGTACCGTCAGATCACTGATCTTTCATCAGAATCAGGAGAATGCTCATTTCTGATAGCTTGTTCCCATGCAAGGCTTTGAAAAGCAGTCACAGGAAGAAACAGGTCCAATTACGTTTAGAAGACATTCAGATAGGTATATGATAGGAAAGGTTTAGAGGGATATGGGCCAAATACAGACATGTGGGGCTAGTTCAGTTTAGGAAACCTGGTTGGCATGGGCAAATTGGGTTGAAGGACCAGTTTTCATGTTGTATGATTCTACCTACAGCGATAGTGAGAAAGTGTAGTGTTGTGGGGACCGGTAGAGGGTGAACAATCAAATTAAAAAAGTTTACAACCACCACCTGTCTTTTAAATTGCCTGCAAAGGAAGCCTGGCAGAGAATGCACAGGACAGGTGAGGGAGACCCAAGATCTGTTTGCATGTGTTCCTGCACAGCACAAACACTCGCTAAAGGGAATTGAAACAAAAACTGAAAAGTTTTTGGATTGAGTATGGCTTGCAGCTCACTAAGAAATAGCCAAATTAGATTAATACTTAGCGATGCCTACAGTGTAATCAAATCAAAAAGCCAACCGAATTATCATTAATTATTCACCGTATGGAATATGGGTGAAGCTTAATCTCTGTTCGATCTTTGAGAGGGAACAGGGCTAGAAGCTTATGAGATTTGAATCTAGTGGGAGGTTCGACAATAGAGACTTATCCTGATGAAAATTACCTTGTAAGCATTGCAAAGGTAACCGGAATGAGGGTCTGAGGCATTCACAACAAATGAATGTTTTACCTCTGAGAACAGCTGCAGCAGAGTTGAATTCCCCAAAAGGACTGTGGCATCCTTCTGTAGGGACTATCCATAAGTAACTAACTTCAGAATTGATTTCTCTGATAAAAAAGGAAATTCCTGGGGAAGTAAGAACTAAACAACATAACAATATAACTTATAATGTTGCAAGTTAATAGTGCTGGTCTTAAGTCACTTAAATGCAAATATTTCTTTTAAACAGGAAGTGAAATCATTTGGCAGAGTTTTATTGGTTAAAACAACATATTTGGATTTATATTTACATGTTAATTGTCACCAACTGAATCATAACAAATATAATTAGCAGTGTAAAGCACCATCACCCCCAATAATGACAACTTATTAGAACTGTTCACTTGGGTTTTCAAATGAGAGCGGTTATAGTAAACAGCAGCAAACATGGGGACTATTTTCCCGTCAAATTTGCTGCTGTGGAAAATAAATGTTTGTCTTCCACAGGTGTCTTCAGTCCAATTCAATGGTTCACAATTATGTCTTAACATTTGAATTATTAATCCAAATAGAGGTTTATTTACACTGTTACAGGTTTCAAAACCAAAATATTCATGACTTCCTATTTCTACGATTATCAAATTGTCTCATGAGATTCATTAATAATCTGAGGCACTCCAGGGATCATATTAACACTTGTCCAACAAACTTTATCTGATTGGAGGGTTATGGGGGTTCAGTTTTGAAAGTAGCAGGACATATTGAGTGAGTGAAGAAGCCAGAGTCAATAAAAGTGGAGCTGGACAAACGCAGATCAGACAGCAGAGCAGGAAAGTCAACGTTTCGGGCCGAATCCGTTCGTCAGGACTGGGGAGGGGGAGGGGAGCCCAGAAATAAATGGGTGGGGTGGGGCTGGGGAAAAGTAGGTGGGATAGTGATAGGTGGATGCAGGTAAGGGTTTATAACCTGGGGGCTGCAGAGGGGGAGAGAGAGAGCGCGAGAGAGAGCCTTACTGAGCTCTGAGGGAGGAGGAAAACTTCAAGGTGGGCATCCTTAGAGGAGACTTCACAGAATTAGGTTTTAATGACTTGGAGGCAGTAAGGACTGCAGATGCTCCACGTTTATTGACTCTGGCTTCCAGCATCTGCAGTCCTTACTGTCTTCTAGTCATTAAAAACCAATACTGCGAAATCTCTAAGGATGTCCACCTTCAGGAAGTTTTCCTCCTTCCTCCAATGAGGGCTCAGTAAGTTTCCTACTGCGACCAGCCCCTTCCAAACATGGTTACCTGCATCCACCTATCACCATCCCAGCCCTAACCCCTACCCCCTAATTATTTCTGGGCTCCCTTCCCCCTCCCCAGTCCTGACGAAGGGTTTCAGCCTGAAACATTGACTTTCCTGCTCCTGATGCTGTCAGACCTATTGTGTTTGTCCAGCAGCACTTTTATTGGCATATCGAGTGTGGTTAGCAAAGCATATTGGACCTTGGGTTTCACAAAAGTTAGAGGACAAAAGCAGGGAGGTCATACTAAAAACTTCTGGGTAGGTTGTAACTAGAGTACTGGGTGCAGTTCTGGTCACAATACTTGAGGAAGGATCTCAGAATCCTTGACAAGGTACACACAAGATATACTAGAATGCTTCAGGGATTTTGAGTTTTAGCTGTATTTGGCTGGAAAAGCTGGGGTTGTTCACCTTGAAATAAAGGAGATGGAAGGGACATCAAATAGACAGATACAAGGTTACTAAAGATTTAGGTAAGGTAGATAAAGAAACTTGGCTGAAGGCACAAAAAGTAGCGAACATAGATTTAAAGGTTTTGGGGCGACTGTTTGGCTTGACGAATTTGACATAATCAGGGTAAATGATCTGGAACTTGCTACTCGATGGTAGAGGAATTAGGGGTGATCAATGATTTCAGAAAAGGAAATAGGTTAGGTACTTGGAGGAAAAGAACCTGCAAAATTGTGTGGTTAGAATAAAGGAATGGGGCTGACTGGATTGGTCTATGCAAAAGTTGGGAAGGACTTGATGAGCCAATTCACCTCCCTTCTGCGCCAAAATGACTGATAGATTTTAGTGGCAAACAGAACCATAATAATTAGCTGTTCAACTGCTTCAAAAAAATCCATAAACTGAAACAAATTCAAATTATAACACCATAATTTTTTCATAGTTCTGCATCATAAATGCTCCACTAAAATGGTACAATTTCATAGCAAATTCAGGCATAGCATGTCTAAGCCTATGGGAAAATCTTTAGCGTTCAAGTAAAAAAAAAAGATGAAGCCCTTAAAACAGAACATAAAGGAAATTCAACTATTAAATATAACCATACTAATCATTGTGAAATAACAAGCATGGGGCTGGATGAACACAGCAGGTCAAGCA
>JAHRHZ010000023.1:19023764-19183504 GCA_024137785.1 Ginglymostoma cirratum | reverse complement strand
GGAAAACTTGACGGAAGGGTTTAGGCCCGAGACGTCAAGTTTTCCTGCTCCTATGATGCTGCTTGACCTGCTGTGTTCATCCAGCCCCATGCTTGTTATCTCGGATTCTCCAGCATCTGCAGTACCTTTTATCTCTAATCATTGTGAAATGTGCAGTTTTAGTTATATCTGTGTGTGAAACTACTGAAGAAATAAAAAAATGAAGAAACATCCAATGAAATATAAAGGGTCAAGAACTCTCATTTTTCATCATAGTCCAGTAACTTTTGTTTAGAGGTGGGATTTTTGCATAGATACATGTATATTTTGGGAAGGTAACAGCAATCTTTTGTAGTTTCTATAGAAACCTGCTTTTATCTGTTTACTCTAGGATTTCAGGTTTTCCCAACAAAAAGAAGAGTTTAGACTTGCTGGGCTTGAATTTGCTGTAAAATTATGCAATGTTAATGGTGAAGTTGTGGCATAGTTCATTCGTATGGTGCAGAAATGCAAGGAAATTATTGTTAAGTGGATCCGTGTCGCTACAAATGCCATGTCAAAACTTGGAAACTTATATTGCTTGATTGACAAATTTTCACGACTCAAATGTGAGAATTAGATTTTTGGCAATGTGTCAAGATAACTGCTTAAAGATGTTCAGGACTTAATCTTGAACAGAAACAAAAAAGGAGAACATTTGTGAAGACAAATAGAGAATATACTACAATACCATTATATTTTTAGGGGATAAAATCCAATTTTGCAGGTTTAGCCAGACAGGGTACGTTTTTGTACAGTGGAATCTAATTACAAATTTTATGTATTACAGGAAATCATTGCAAGAAAAGCAAACACACTACTGCAGCCAAGTTATAATATAGCCATGTATGACAAGCTGAACTGTTGTACTCTATAGAGTCCACAATAGCTTCCTCTTGATTAATTTGCGACTTTCACATTTCCTACATAATAAAACTTTCGTAATCATTACAATAACATAAATTTAAAGTGGCTATTTATTTTAGAAACAATGATGCTCTAGGGTACTACATTTGAGTTTCCAGAATACACAATTTTCCACACAAAATTTAAGTAGGCGAAGACTGTTTAAATTAACAAATTCATAAAGCCCCTAAGCAAGGATTCAACCTCCCAGCTTTGAATAAATAGACTGCTTTGATTTCTAATGTAATGGACCTGAAAGGTTCACTGTTTTTCTCCCTGCGGTTTAATCCGCGGAGCATTTCCAGCATTCTGCTTCATTTACAGATTACTGGTATCTGCAGCATTTTGCTTTAGCTGCTTCAATTTAAACTTACACTGTCTGGATTACGCCAGACAAGGGCAATACAAGTCAAGTTTACTTTCAGATTTGTAGCTAGTAAAGAAGGCTTCATTTCTTTGCCATAACTTCCAGGACTATGAGTCAAGATCTAGAAAAAAAGAGATTAGTATAGTCAAATCTTTCCTGACCAACATGGACACACTAGTCCAAATGACCTTCCCCTTTGCTATAAATATCAATGAATCTACATAGATAAACAGGGTCAGGTTTTTTTTCTTTCAATTTATTTCACCTCTATCCCATTCTCTCATTTGGTAATGGACACTAGCCAACAGGTTTTCACCGCATAATCTCACCTCCACTAATTTTCCTACTGCACCTTCTCTCTCTCTCTCTAGACAATTGTAACTTATTTTGGGGTCTAGTTCCATGACCCTGGCAGCCTTCCAGTAGCTGAAGCAAATAATATCTGTGAATGGTTGAAGTGGACATAAGCGTTGGAGCATCATAGCTGACTCAAAATGTTATCCAGTCCTAGTGTGAAAAAAAAATCAGTTGGAATTTCTGGATGCCAGTCAAAGACAAGACCTTAAGCCTTAATTTTAAAATCATTGACTCTTGCTGAGATCAGTTTTTTTTTAAACCCCCCCAATAGAGATCATGAATTGTATCTCGAGCCTTCCTTACACCACAATTTCCTACCAAACAATGCATGTGCATGATGAGTCAAATAGATGCTCCAATGTGCTGTATTGTTCTATTTTATGATGAAGCAAGTGATGCCTTTGTTCATAAAATAATAATTATAGCATTGGAGATGAAGTAGAACTTAGAACAGTAGAGTACACGAACAAGCCCTTTGGCCCACAATGTCCGTACCAACCACGATGCCATTCTAAACTAATCTTATCTGCCTGCACATAGTCCATATCCCCTGTTCACTGCCTGTTTTCCCTGCCAGTTCATGTCTCTGTCCAAATGCCTCTTAAATTGTAATGTATCTCCTTCTACCACCTCCCCAGTAGCATGCTCCAGGCACTACCACCCTCTGTGTAAAAAGTTCGCCTTGCACATCTCCTTTAAAAACATTTCCCCTCTCACTTTAAACCTATGTCCCCTAGTATTTGACACAACCACCTTGGGAAAAAGATTCTAATTATTTACCCTATTAATGCCTCTTAAGATTATATACTTCTTTCAGATTGCCCCTCAGGCTCCAACTATCTAACAAAAACAATCCTTTCTATTTAGTCATGGTAACTACCTCAAGTATTCCTTCAGATAAAAATCCTACCTCCAAAATGCATCTAAGTTGAAATGGAAACAGCTACAATGTTCATGGAGAAATTCAAAATCCAAATGACACCTGTCCCTCTGAGGTGACATTTCAATGCAGTGGTAAGCAAGTGCTGCACTGTTAAATATGTCACCTTTTGGCTGACATATTTAACATGGATTCTGTCTTTAAAATATCCCATAGTACATTTTAACAAAGTCAGGCTATTGTGGTCAGTATTCCTCAAACAATTTAGTGAAAATAACATGTATCATGGAAGATCTAGCAAGCAAGATACATGCTTAAAATTAGTTGCTGTACATTGCATTACAACAGTGACTGCACTTCAAAAGTACTTAATGAGCTTAAGAGTTCTTTGGAAAATAAGATGTAAAGTTCTAAATATGAAAAAAGTTTCCTTTTCCTTCGGCTGCAAACAATGGTACCTGTCATTATTGTTTCAGTGTGGATTTTCATATAACCTCAGGCCAGAGTAATAGGCATTTATTTACAGTTTGTATAGGATGTAAGGCTACAGAACAGTAATACGCTGTGCTGTACAGGGTTCCAACTTTCTAGGAGAGACTAGTTCATGATTGCAGCCACAGTTAAATCATGGCATAGTGTTCTGAACAAGGGTCACTGCACTCGAAACATGAACTCTGTTTTCTCTTTGCAGGTGCTGCCAAATCTGCTGAGTTTTTTCAACAATTTCTGTTTTAGTTTCAAATTTCCAGCATCTGCTGTTCTTCATTTTATTTTTTCAAAAAAAAAAAAGCAGTGGTCAGTATGGACAATGACCATTTATTGATTTCAAATTCTAAACAACTATGCTTGCACTCTGTACAAGAAGTTTGTTGTGCAAGAGTTCTGAATACATTATTAAATGTTTAAAACAAAAAGTAGGTTTCATGGCAACATCTGTCTTTTAGAATTGCTTTTTGAAGTGATTTTGCAATACAAAGACAGTGTTTGCCTGGCATATTTACATTGCTGATTGTATGCATACAAAGTGAGAAAAGTCACACTTCAGTACTTAGAACGAAGCATTGGACGGTTGACAAAACTTCTAAACAGCAAGCAGATTTTGTTGTTAAACAGTTATTTATTTGAGGTTTAATTCCTTGCACAATGTACCACTGTGAAAACAATGCTCAAGGCCTCAAGCTAAATGTTATGGAATGCTCAAAATAGTGAAAGGATTTGGAAGTAAACATTTTTCTCGTATACTGTACAATGTTTCTACAGTGAACATTCACCTAGTGCTGCGATGTGCTGTATTTGCAATTAACTTTTTAAATTGGTATTGCAAAATCCAAATTTTAAATGCCTAATTGAGAACATTTTTAAAAAATTATTTTAAGAAATGTGAACATTTTTGGCAAGCCCCAGCATTTGTTGTCTCAAGCAGGTGGACTACTGTTTTCAACCATTACAGAGCATCTGCTTCAGGTGCACCTAAAGTCCTATTAGGGAAGGAGCTCCAAAGATTTTGATCCAGTGATATTCAGCATCTCCCCCAAGATTATTTTCCTGCTGTGCAGATATCGGAGTGACTATGCTCAGTGACTCCAGGTGGAAGTCAATGTGTTGACATGTTGATTAGCATGTGCAGACCCTTGAACAGGATGTATAGTTGCACAGCTTAAGGGGAATGGCAGTGATGTTGAAGGCATGGCAATATAGGTCCTAGTCAGCATGGTGTGTGGCCTAGAGGTGAACTTACAGGTGATGTTCCCACGTCTCTTCTGCTTTTGTTCTTTTAAGTGGTCGAGGTCTCAGAATTGGAAGATGCTGTGAAGGAGCTTTAGTGAGTTGCTGCAATGCAAATAGTATATGGTACATACCATTGTAAGTGTGCATCAGTGGTAAAGTTGTTAATGTTCAAGCTGGCGTATGGGGTGCCATTTGAGTAGGGTGCGTTATCCTGTGTTTTCAGCGTTATTGGAAGCGAACCCATCCAATCAATTGCATAGTACTTAGTCAGACTCCTGACTTGTATCTTGTAAATTAGGGAAAGACTCTAGGTCACAGCAGTGAATTATTCATTGCTAAGTTTCTAGCCTGCTAAGACCCAACAGTATTTAAATACCTAGAATGGTAAGTTTCTGGTCAATGTTAACTCTCAGGATTTTGATGGTGGACGATTCAGTGACTGCAGTCCCAGTCTTACTTCATATGGACATGGATAGCTCCAGAATCCAAGTGATTGAAAATGGTATTGAAGACTTCAATAATTAGAGAACCTGTAGTGCAGGGAAGATCATTGAAGAAGGTGAGGTTGGCCAGGCCTAGAAAACTACCCAGAGGAACTCCTGCATTGACATCCTGGCGCTGGGATGATTAGCCTCCAACAACTAAAACCATCTCCCTTTTAGCCAGCTCTGACTGTAATGAGTCGAGTGTTCTCCCTACGACTCCCATTCACTTCAACTTTGTTGGATCTGATGCTACCCTTCGTTAAATGCTGCCTTGACTTTGAGGGAAGTCATTTGCACCTTACCTGTGCAATTCAGATATTTTTTCCATGTTTGGAACAAAGCTGTAATGATATCAGGAGCAAGGTGGCTCTGAGCACTGATGACAAGTTATTGCTGTCAAATATCATTCGTACAGCAATGACAAAAACACATTCTTTCTATCACTATGCTAATGATCTAGCGTAGACTGTTTGGTGTGGCAACTGGTCAGATTGATTTTGTTCTGCTATTTACGGACAGGTCATGCCTGAGTAACTTTCCACATTGTCAGGTAGATGCCAGCAATCTAGTTCATCGAGTGTGCAGTTTTGGTAGTAAACTAAATTAGTACATACATGGAATAAATTTTCTCTTTTGCTTTAATATCCAATCAGCGACCAGAGAGATGGGAAAATAATTGGGATCCTACACCCTGTGGGCATTTTCATTTCAGGGGTGGGGAAGGGAAGTATTAGCCATTAGCAGTCTTGGCAAGCGGTGGTGTGACAGGAGAGAAATTTTGGTTTAGGTGGCAAGGTATCTGTATAGGCAGGGTTTAATGAATACGTAAGAGTCTGAGATATAGGATATTGTCCCACCTGGCCATTACTGGTACCTTGTGGTGTTTGCTACCACTACTAGGGTAGTACGGAGGAAGGACTACTTGAGGTAGCTTGCTGCCACAAATCCTCCTTTGTCTTTGCTTTGCTGTGGGCCTATATCGTGATGAGGGCTAGAGTAAATACAGAAGAGTGTGTTCTTGGATTACAAGAAGGTTTACTGCATGACAGCGCAACTACAGATATAATTACTTGGCGCTGGCACAGATACACTTTCTCCCTCCAAAAGCCACTGTAGAGTTCCTAGTCTCCTCCTCTAGACTGGGTGAACTCCATAGAATGGATAGAGCCAATTAATGTCAATCCCCTCGTAGCCATTACAAACCATAGAAAAGTATGTTGTCACATAACTTTGACCCCAATAGTCATGAGATAGGACTCCTGCTAGACAACTGAAACTGATACAAGAGTGGGGTGCTCTGCTGCCTTATCATGCATGTATTGTTAATAAACATGGTTTTAAAAGAACCAGAGCATCTGGCCTGCGTTTGTATGAAGTACAAACCCATACTGAAATAGTATCAGCAGGCATTGGTGACTAATTCTACCTTCTCTGCTGCCATTCTGCTGGATTTCTTCAGGAAAGGAAGATGAAAAAGAAAGAAAATGGGGTAGTGATATAGACAGAATATGAAATGTGAACAAGCAAATGTTAAAGTGAAATTAATTTAAGTTACTATGTACAGGTCTGCATCTACCAGCTTAAAAAAAATTGTGCGCCTTATATACTTCAAGTGACCATTTAGAACAGATAATGGCAAAATTAGAGAAGAAATCAGGAGCCAAGATGGGCAGTCATGCTGTTGGTGGGGAGGCAGAGAGGGAGGAAATTGGCAAAACAGAATTAGTATTTTGAATTAGATTATGTAAACTTCAACAGTCCTTTGCAGCAATACCTCTGACTTAGAGATCACAAAGCTTTCACTTTTTAAAAAAAAAATCAATTAATAGAAACAGTGAACAAAATCAGGATTGTCTATTTCTATTTGAATACTTCTACCTCTAGGTTTTAATCAGAGCATTTTATAGCAAAACCATCCATAAAAATGTAAATCATACTTCACAATGCAAACATTTAATTGCACTTTAAAAGAGCATGAATACATAATAACCTTTATCCTAAAACAATCCAGGGTATAATATTGACTCTTGTTCTTTTCCACAAGTACTCCAGTGGAAATTGTGCAGCACGCTACCCTACATTTTTTTTTAAGTCATTCGTCAAGCTTTGTGAAATTAATTAACAAGTATATTTTAGGTTTAGTATAAAGATTAGAAATAATGATTAAGTAACCTATTTAAAATCAATTTGAAGAGTGGAGTTAAAAACAGTGACACCATACCATCATTGACTGACACCGTAAAGTAGAAATTAACTGGTCATTCATCATAGTTTTAGCAGACTACCAAATAACAATGTGCAGGTTTGCCTGCAATACAGTGCTTTCATTGTGAAGTAAATTGACCATGAATGAAACACCAAGATTTTCTTGACACGAGACATTTTACAAACATAAATGAATGAATTATCTCCCTGCAAATACATGTGGATTGATATATAAAATCCAACCATGGGTTCATATGTACCTTACCTAGCTCTTTGGAAACTGGTGACTGAGAGCTCAATTCTGCCAATTTTGAAATGCCGTCGAAGTAAGTTTTTCCTGCAGCCACCATAGCTGTTAAAATAAACAAAATATTTCAACAAACTGCAGTTATTTGTTTAGAAAACAATCACAATATTCTTTGTTCTAAGAGACATTAAGTTAACCAAAATAAAGAACTGTGGATGCTTGCAATCTGACACAGAAATTTTGTTGGTGAAACTCAGCTGGTCTGGCAGCATCAGTGGGAAGAAAGCGGAGTTAACGTTTTGAGTCAAGTGACTCTTCAGAGCTGAAGAAGAGTTAACTCTACCTTCTTCCCACCAATGCTGCCATTCCTGCAGTGTTTCGCCAGCAATTTCAGTTTTTGTTTCAGGTTGATCCAAACCTAGAATCAAGTAAAGACAGCTATTCTATTCAGGTAATTCACTAGTGTCAGATTATTGCATTTTCCTCTTAGTGGTAAGGTAATATTTTACAATTTAAAAACTACCTCTTTTATTCCTCCACATTCCAAGTTTAAGGTAGCAAGTGACTATAGCTATGATCGTCAAAATGGATAAGATGACTAGTTTCGAGAACCAGGTTATGAATAGCATTAGAAAAGCATATACTTGCATCTCATTGGGTTGCATGTACATGTCACAAATTTGGGGTGTGTATTCTTGTGATGTGTTTTCCATTGTTCATTGTTATTTCACAATTTATCTTGTACGAACAGAAATATCAAATGAGAAAAAAATAATTTCATTTAACACCAAAAACACATTTTCACCCAAGATTATTTTAGGACATAATATGACAAAAGTACCATCATGGAGGCCTCCCAGGAGAAAAATAAAATTCTTTGTCTTTCGCATGCATATCAACCAGCCACATATTACTAGTTTGCTTCATAAGTGGCTATGCCTCTCGCTGCCAAAGCCTCCCGAGTTCTGGGATTCGTTCCCCTAAGGTCTCTACCCATCTTTCTTCTTTTAAAGCATTCTTTAAAACCCACTCAGAGATAGTAGGAACTGCTGATGCTGGAGAATCTGAGCTAACAAGGTGTAGAGCTGAATGAACACAGCAGGCCAGGCAGCATCAAAGGAGCAGGAAAGCTGACGTTTTGGGTCTAACCTGCTCCTCTGATGCTGCCTGGCCTGCTGTGTTCATCCAGCTCCACATCTTGTTATCGCTTTAAAACCCATCTTTTTTTACCAAGCTTTGGGTCATTGGTCTCAATATGTTTTGCGGCTTGGTAAAGTTTTGTTCAATACCAACCCTGTGAAATACTTTGGGAGGTTTTATTATGTGAAGTGCAATGTGAACGCATATTGTATTATATTTGCATTTTCTTCTCTGTTGTGTCTTTAAACTTTTGTATAGTACTTTGTTAATTCAAGAATCAGAGTTAAGGCTTTTTGAAAATGGTTAAGATCAGAAAACAACGGTTTTAATATAAAACAAAAAAAGCAGCTACTATAGAATTTAAAACTAAATTAAAATTTCAGGTAGTTTTTTTAAAAACATGTGAAATATTACAATTATCATCCCTTCCGATCCTACAAATTTATAGAGTCACACACCCATCAGATCATTTGGAAGTACGATAACACTGGAACAGAAATCGATAAAGATCAGTGCAAATCCCTTTGATCAAGGCAAATCTCAAGTTTCTCTGCAAGTCCATTTGGCAAAGTAGTTTCAACAATATGAAAAGGAAGTGCCAATTTTTCTGGGCTGGGTCTCCTTTTAAAATGGCTGGGAGTAGAATGATTATTGTCCAGGAGCTTATAAAAATTTACACAAGAGAGTTTGTCACTGCACAGTGTAAACTAGAGCTTTTAAAATTGGACAGTTTCCCTGCGGACTAATAATATTGTCAAAAAGTATTATGAAAGGAATTTAAAATTAAACTCTAAAAATTCCAATCTTTAAAGTATGTCATCAATTTTTTAAAATTAACCCTAGTTTTCTAATTTTGTCCAATAACAGTATTAAACCTATTTGGAAAACCTTTCAGAATTTTTCCCTAGGTTCTACTGTAACTCAATTATAATTGGAAAGGGACCTTTCGAACATGAGCAAGATACACTCCTGAGAACAGATACAAAATTAAAGGTTTTCCCTTGACAACAATCAGACTGGGAAGATTAGTTTAGGTCTTCTTCAATCAAGAGAAATATTAGTTTCTACCCCCCCACCACCCCACAAGTCTTACATCACCAATTTGGTTCAAGGGATAGATGATCCAATGGCTGTACAGTTTCAATGCTGGTTAGAAGCCCATGTCTGCCTTGGGTGGCAGTGTACACCATTTTTTTTGATGGTACAATCCTTTCTTGCACCCCTCGAGAGGAAGGGAGAAACAAGTCAAAAATCATGGTTACTTGTACTTTTCTGCAAAAAATAAAATCCAGAACAAGCCCACATTTACAAAAAGCCACATTTACTTTGTTTACGTCACAAATTGTGATTTTTACGCTTGGAGGTCGGTTCTAGAATGCAGTGTCTCTCTCTTATGCAACATTAAATACTTTCAGATCCTGGGTCTCCAAGTCAGCATAATAGGTGTCCAGTCTGAGAAATTGGAATATCAGTCCCCATAAATTTTCTGGGTACCATTACACTGCAATGTGTGTTGATGAGAAGTGGTCTCAGGTTTATTTCATCATTAAACCTGTACCGTGCAGTGTGGGCATTAAAGTCCAAACGGACTTTGAAGTGAAAATCCAAAGTACTCTTATCTTGCCTTATTCCAGTATGAAGTTAAGCTCTGGCTCTAGTTTCAAGCTGTGTAAAATTGATGCAAAGTAAAACCAGCATAGTTGTAGCATAAACGTACACTGATGACTTTCTAAATAAAAGCCGAAAGAATTGCAAATACTGTAAATCAGGAACAAAAACAAAGTTGCTGGAAAAGCACAGCCGATCTGGCAGCATCCGTGAAGAAAAGAAAAAAGAGAGTTAAAGTTTCGGGTCTAGTGACCCTTCCCCAGAACTTTCTAATTCAGTACTAAAATCCAGTCTTGGAATGAAAGCCACAATTATCAAAACAATAGATGTTTTTCATTCTGCTCATGAAAATACAATATAACTTGACGTGAAACAAGGTGACACAGTTTGATCAGCTTGCTTCTTAATAAAATGTACATTGTGAAATTTGACAATATTAGGTTTAATCCAGGTAGCTCACTGGGTTAAAATGAAGTTACATGACTCAGCTTCAACTAAATCAGATTTACAAAGATTTGAAGGTAGCTACAAATAAGCCTATTCATATTGACCACCCACCAAAGCCCAGACTTCCCAAGTAAGTATTTTGCCCATATACAAGACCTTACTCAGGCTTCAGAATGCCTTGTTTGGATTTTCTCTCTTCATGTGAGCGATATCAAGACTTTGGGGGAAAAAAATGTAGAGGAGGGCCGCAAGATTAATTCCCAGTTTGTAACATTTTTATGAACTGCAATTGAACAGGGCTCCGCATTTGGGGAAGTACAGATTTAGCCTAAATTTAAACTTAAATCAGATCACTCCTCTGGGACAAAGTATCATGCAATCAAGTTCTTTGAAGCATACATAGTTACAGTTGCAGCGTAGGTAATGCAATTGCAAATATGTACACAGCAAGCTTGCACAACAGCCAGATAATCTTTTTTAGTGATGTTGGCTGGTGGTTAGACATTGGCCAGAAGACCAAAGATAATTCCCTTGCTCTTCAATATAGCTTCATGAGATTTTTAACACTACCTGACAGCACAAGCTAGGCCTCAGTTTAATGTCTCATTTGAAAACTGGCATTGCCAGCAGAGCTGCATTCAGTTAGCATTATATTAAAATATCAGCGTACACATGCATGCTCAGCTCTGTACGGCACCTTTGCCTGCCAGCCAAAAGGCTTGAATGCTTTCAATTGTGCCACAGCTACGGTGAATAGTTTTTTACAATTGACTGAATTAGGGAAGTTAAGGCTGGACTCTAGGTTAGATCATTGGAGGCATTTTCTAGAGAATATCGGTCAACTAGAACATGTTGCCAGTTCGTGCAGCGGACGGACTGAAATTGCCAAATTCCATCAAATGAGAACTGGACCTGCTCCTAGCTGGGGCAGAAATCACCTTGCGCAAGGTGGTCAGTACAGCATAACATTGTTTATTTCAGATGATCTCCTTTGAATAGTTCTGATAATTTAAGGCGTTTGGGGTGGGTGGGGGCGGTGTTGGGTTATAAAACAAGTTCAGATTGCACCCATCCCACGACATTAACACTGGCCTTCATCTCTCCCAGGAAATGATTTTGAGTGGGATGAGAATGTATCAGAATGGGCTAGGTAGGAATTACAATTTACTAGATCAGCCTGGGTGAACCAGAGTGTCTTTTTCTACCAGTCATGATTTGCATGTTTGTAAAACAAAACCAAATTGCTTCTGTTACCTTGAATTGTTAGAAAAAAGAAAGCTTCTCAAAATGTGAGAACATGAGCATAGACAAAAATAAAACAAAAGATTTAGTGGGTAGTGTTTTCTAACTAACTGAATCTAAATAAAGTTATGACATCATCTGAAAACAATTCAGGTGGGTAGACACAAAATAATGGACAGTGATGAATAAATTCAATACACATCGTGCTTCAGTATTTGTATCAGAATAAATTATTAAATAGCAGATTTACACCAACAGCAAGAAGCATTCTCACATGGACCTTTCATTCATCACTAAACCACCTATTACATAGGCTGTATTATCGGAAAAGCGAACACAGGCAATCAACATTTGGTGAAGCAAATTACAAGAAAGATACTTGGCATTATATAGGGATATGCAAATGACAAAATTTGAAATTTAATAATTCTAAAACAAACCAATAATGATTTGCATTATAGCTAAATTAACTGAATATTTATGACAAGACAAATCCATCTGCCCCCTTTCAAAATGCCAGTCTAAGTCATAATTCAACTTAGAGCTGTTGTAATGATGAGAACCCCACTGATGAGCAACAATTGTTCATTGTTACCTCACACTGCTCTCAGGACGGACTCAAATGCAAGCTAATGACTTTCATGCTCGAACTAGAATTTGGATGGGTAAATATTACAAACGTAAATGAGAAAATTATTGCATAAGTCTGAGTCTTGCCTAAGTTCAAGTGATGACTATTTGCAGGATTTCAAATAGAGGCCCACTTTAAAAAAACTTTTAAAGTTTTGAATAGAAATGAACAGCAAAACTGAATACACCAACGCAGACATAAACATCTGCTGGTGCCGTTTCCTCCCCTCCTGCCCCATAGTTAAAACATTCTAAAATCGGTGTCTCTCATCTTGGTCGAGGTTAAATAGTATGAAAGAACTTTCAGCATTTTATGCTTATTTTATTCCAATAAAAATCAAAATCACTGCACTGATACAAAATAATGCCTTGTAAAATGTAGGATTACAGGTGCCACATGGATTCAATGCAGTATTGTATTGTATTGTATCCTTTTATTTACCAATTTTATATGCAAACACAAAGCTTACATAAACATCATGTTCTGCAACAAGGCAAGTATCTTACTGTAATCAGACCAACAGGATGTAGGGACTCAAGTAGTACAGCATGTGACAGTGAATGCCGTGTTCTAATTCAGAAGGGACTGATGTGCTCAAGTTACAAGTCACAACTATAACACAGGAATTGCAGGTTGGTATTATTTATTATTTTATTCTGTGATAAAATTACTAAATCATTTCAAGTAGAAATCACACATTTACAAGGGTGGACCACTGACATTAAAAGAATACTATTGCTATTCATTCATAACGTTGTGATAGATGTCCATGATATATTGTTATTTAGAAATGAGAGTTCTAAAATGCCACGGACAGAACCGCATGCAGGTTTAAGTTTAATTTGTATTTCTACTGTATTGATTAAACCAGGGAAGGACATAATTAAAATTAAACTGAAATTTGTCTGGATGTTTTTTAAAGCCTCAAATAAACTAATCTGGAAAGACCTTGGAGGTGAATAGTTTAGTGCTCTAAAAACTAAAGGATAACAGATAATAAAACTGGGCTGTTGTCTTGAAGCAATGTGTCCTATAACAGGGAGACAGAAACAAGTTTTCTTTCAGAAAGAGAACCAGCAGTGCAGTTCTGCAGTGTCCAAAACAGTCAGGTCATAGAAAAGGAAGTCCTGAATGGTTTAATTACACTCGGGGACAAGCTCCCGAAACAGAAGGCTGTGGAAAGGGAGTTTAAGAAACCCACGTTAAGAAATAAGTGAACGGCTAGCAGTTCATTTCAGGATCTCAGAAGAAACCTGAAGAAAAGATATTATCAAGTAAATTGCAGGGATTTTCCAGAAAGAAACTGCGTACAGCCATGCATCCTGTCAGGGAACTCTAAAGTGGAAACAGGGTGACCATCCATTGAAGTCCGAGTATCTGTAAGGTTGTTGGAGAGAGTTAAAAAAAGGTCAAATTCATATTTCTGATATTTGTAACAAAGCCTTTTGAAATAGTGATTAAATAGTTTAAGATAATGTGTGGTTTTGTTTTTTCTGGTGAAATTTTCTTTTTGTTAAAAAAAAAACACACTGACAGCCTCATGCAAGTATGTTCAGTTACTGACCAACACTAAAAACTACAAGCAAAGCTTCTGGTCTAATGAAGCCGGGTTGCATTCTGCCATCTTATCCTAACAGCTCAGATTATAATTGTTTTTGAACTAGCCTCATCAGTTGCTTTAACATAGGAATAGACTATTCATCCCTTTGATATCAATATGATCGTGACTGATCATCGAACTCAGTACTCTATTCCTGCTTTTTCTCCCTACCCTTTGATCCTTTTTGCCCCCAAGAACTGTATCTTACTCCTTGTTGAAAACATTCAATGTTTTGGCCTTTCACTGGCCAAAGAAATTTCTCCTCAACTCAGTCTTACACAGCCCACCCCATATCCTTAGAGACTGTGACCCCTGGTTCTTGTCTCCCTGACCATCGGTAAATGCAGGAAGGATGTTCCTTTGTCTAGTCCTGTTAGAATTTTATAGGTTTGAGAGATTCCACCACTCAATCTTCAAACCTCCAGTGACTATAGTTCCAAACGATACAGTCTCTCTTCATATGTCAGTCTTGCCATTCCAGACACCCACCGTCCTCAGATAAGAGGATCAAAACTACACACAATACTCCAGAAGTGATATCACCAACATACTGTACAATTGCAGCAAGTCATCCCAGTTCCTGTATTTACAGGAACCTCTCGTTATGAAGGCCAACATACCATTTGTCACCTTCACCACCTGCTAAACCTGCATGCTCAACTTCCGCAACTGAACAGAATATATGGAAAGACTGTTGGACTAACTTCAACTTATCCCTACACAAAGGATAAGCTTTTTGACTAAAATGCAAGAACTCAAGAAATAAGAAATAGCCATACAGATTTAAGCCTATTTGCTATTCAACATAATTGCATTCATTGTCTGCCTTAACACTGCGCGCTTGCAATACACCTCCATATCCTTCTAATGTTTTTAATATGAAGAAATCTATTGACCTAGCTTGAACACACACGATAGTCTCCACACTCCATTGGGAAGAGAATTCCAAAGACCCATCACCGTTCGAGTGAAGAAGTTCCTCTTCACCTTAGTTCTAAACAGCCTGACCATCAGGAAAAACATCCTTCCTGCATTTATCCTGTCTTGCCCTGTTTAAAAAAAAAATGGTTGAATGAGACTGCCTCTCATTCTTCTCACCTCCAAAGAATAAAAAGGCTAAATCTATTTAACCTACCCTCATAGGATAATCTGTCTAGCCAAGGAATTAGTTTGTGAACCTTCATTGTTCTCTCTCAATGGCAAGTAAATCTTTCCTCAGTAGATATACTCCAGTTGTGGTCTCACTGAGGCTCTGTGTATTGCAGGAAGAGATCTTTGCCTCTATACTCAAATCCTCTTGTAACAAAGGCTAACATCCCATTTGATTTCTTAATTGCTTGCTTTACCTGCACACTGACATGCATTGAATCTTTTGTTTCCTTTATTCATTTATGGAACTGCCTTGAATTAAGAGGCTTGCAGGGTCATTTCAGAAGGGAACTAAAGGTTAACCACATTTTTGTGGTTCTGGAGTTTCATGTAGACCAGACCAAGTTAAGGATGGCAGATTTCCTTCCTTTATCAAAGGACAAAGAACCAGACATTTTTTGGTGACAATCAACAATGGTTCCATGATCAGAATTGCTAAGAATAGCTTTCTCTTAATTCCAGATTTACAAATTAAATTTAACTTCCATTGGCTACTGTGGTGGGATTTGAACATATGTCCCCAAAGCATTAGCCTGAGCCTTTAGATATTTACACCGGTGACACCGCTACTACGTCAGCAATTCCCCTGGATGTGTGAACAATGTCTCCCAAGTCCCTTTGAAATTCAACACTACCCAGCCTCTCACCATTTAAGAAACATGCTTTGGCCTGAACCTTACATTGTCTTGTCTGTCACATTCAATTTTGGAGGGCTTCTTGGTGTGACACTTGCTGAGATCGCTCACCATTCTTTCATAAACATACCTCATTAGCTACCTACCCTGCCCCATTTAACCATGTGTAACTCCCAGAATAACATAGCTCTGCCAGGATATCCCTGAACTGACTGGAATCCTGGGCACAGTCACCATCTTTAAAAGTCCAATGTGCACCTGGACAAGCACTGTCAGCCTGAAGCTGCTTTGCACACTTGCTTACATTTGCCCTGAACGTGGCAGACAAAGGAAGTTTTGTGCCCTGCCTTGCAGGCAAGGACCTGGAGGTTCTGCTGGACAGGGTTGCACTGAAGTGGATGTCCTCTTTCCCCAGGTCCAGCAGTGGAGACAATGACAGGACCATGCTAGTCTGATCCAGGTTTGCCACCTTGTTCACTACAGTCTCAGCTGTCTGGAGGAATACAAAGCAATGTATGAAGATCCCAATCTTCTCCCCTCTCTGGTAAAGAATTCCACAGATTCGCAGCCCTTAGAGAAGAAATTTCACCTTGTGCTAATTGGGTGATTCCGTACTATGAGATTCTTCCTTTAGTCTCAAACTCCACAAAAAGACACAACCTCTCAGTATCCATCTGGGCAAATTCCCTAATAATTCTGTACATTTCAATAAGATTGCTTCACATTCTAAACTGCAACGAGTACAGCCTGGATTCACTCAATTTCTCCGCCATACCCAGGATTAACCTAGCGAATCTTCTCTGGACTCCTTCTGATGCCAGTGTATCTTGCATTAATTCAGGGGGCTAAAACTGATTGCAGTATTCTAGGTGTGGTCTGATTAGTGCCCTTGTGCAGTTTTTAAGCAAGACTTCCTTATTTTTGCACTCAACTTCCTTTTAAATAAAAGCCAACATTCCATTTGACTTCCCCATTATCTGAATTTGATTGTTAGCCTTTTGTGACTTACGCAAAAGGACTCCCAAATCCTGTATGCTATCGCTTTCAGTCTTTTCCTATTTAAATAATATCCAATTCCTCTATTCCTGCCAAAATGCATTATCTCACATCTTCCCATGTTACACTTCATTCACCAAGTTTTTGCCCACTCACTAAACTTGTATATCTTTCTCTTCAGACTTGGTCATCCTCACTGCTTGCCTTTCCACCTATTTTGTGAGTCATCTTCAAACTCGGCTATGGTACATTGTAATTAATTGGATTAGTAAAGCCACTGTATTGTAAATAAATGTAGCCCCACACCAATCCTTGTGGCACTCCACTAATTATAAGTTGCCATCTTGAAAACATCCCCTTAGCTTAGCTCTGTCTTCTACTAATAAAATTGCCTCCCATTCTTTTAAACCTCAATGAGTACAGGCCCAATTCACTCAACTTCTCCCCCATACCCAGGATCAACTTAGTGAACCTACTATGGACTGTATCTAATGGCAATTAGCCAATTATCCATGCTAATATACTACCTCCAACATCATGGAATCTCATCATGGTACTTTATCAGATGCTTTCTAGAAATCCAAACAACAGATACTAAACTAACTGGCCTATACATACCTTTTTGTTTACGTTCCTTACTGGAAAACATGTTACATTGGCAGTTTTCCAAACCTACAGCACTCCTTCAGAATCCAAATCCACTTATAATATTACTACCGGTGTACCTAGTATTTCTGTAGCTATTTTTTGTTTAAATCCCAAGAAGCATTCCATCAGGTCCAGGGAATTTAGATCGGTCTTTAGCTCCATTAGCTTCACTAGTACTTTTTCTCCAGTAATGGTTATTGTATTTATTTCCTATCCCCTTTTTGCTCCTTGATTACTTAGTATTTTTGGAATGACATTTGTGTCTTCTACCAAGGAGATTGATGCAAAATATTTGTTCTACTCCACTGCCTTTCCCGCATTCCCTTTATTTCCCCAACTTCATTCCCTAAGGGGCCTACGTTCACATTGGCCTCTTCTTTTTATATACTTAATAAAGCTCTTGTTATCTATCTTGATATCACTTCTAAGTTATCCTCAAAAGTTTATTTTCGCCCTCTATTTTTTTAAAACCAGAATTCTTGCACTATTCTGCCAATCTCACCACACACGTTGTTCAGGCCCCTACAAGATTTCACCCTGCATTTCTGTTTGCCTTCCAAAGTGGATAACCTCAAATTTCGCCACATTGTATTTCAGCTGTCAATTCTTTACCCATTTACACAGCCTGTCCAGATCCCCCTGAAGAGGCTTTACATCCACCTCAATTCCCACTCCCAACTAGTTTTGTCATTTATAAGCTTGGGAATATTAGTTTAACTCCTGCACTCAAATAATTGATAAAGCTGGGCTCCTCAAATACTGGTTATTCTGCTCACACAGCCCATTGATCTGAAAAATAAACTCACTTACCCCTACTGTTTTTTTGTCTGTAATCAATTCTCAATCCTTACCTGTATATTCACTCCAATCAGACGTGTTCTAATATTGTTTACTGACCTCTTGTGTGAGACCTTAAAAGTTTAAAAATTTTAAATGTCATAACCACTGTTTCCCCCTTGTGTAATCTACTAATTATATCCTCAAAAGAAAACTCCAACAGGTTTATTCAATGTGATTTCCCTTTCATAAATTTACCTTGACTTTGCCCAATCTTACTATTATTTTCTAAGTGTCTCATTATCACATTCTTTATAATCGATTCAAAAATTTAATACATGACTGAGGTTAGGCTAACAGTCTGCAACTCCCAGTTTTCTCTTTCCCTCCATACAGAGGGTCCTGCTAAAATGCAATAGATGCATTCCTGTGAAATGACATTATAGAAAATCACGCTATAGAAATAACAAGTCCTATGGGAAGAGGGGGTTGGGGCAGACCAACAAAACTAATCACTCAAATGTCTCAAAAATCACTCAGAAGCTAACACAAAGGATATCACAGTTTGAACAAACATTTAATTCAATTGTAATAAATGAAATAACAGTAAATTTATCACACTATCTTGAAATGTTGTTAATGCAGGGGCGGAGAGTTATCATCATCGTCTTCAAGTTCAGTTTTGTTTGCAGAGTTAGGGCAAAAAAAAGTTAATCCAGAAGTGGACGGCTGTGGTTCATTGTCTTCTGACTGTTTCTTGGGGGGCTGGCTTAAAAAAAAAAGCCATGCAGTTTTTGCTGCTTTGCTCTTTTTCTTCATTTTTGAAGCAGCAGTTCATACGGCGCCAAAGTAGTTTTCACTTCATGAACTGCTACCCTGCTGCATTGTAATCATTGTCCTGTAATCATTAGACTCCGAAAGAGAGTGTTTTCAAATAAACCTGTTGGGCCATAACCTGGTGTCGTGAGATTTCTGACCTTGTCCACCCCAGTCCAACACTGGCGCCTCCACATTAACAATTTCCCTCAGGATAGAAGACAAAACAGAAGTGGAAAGCTCTCATGGCGCTGCATCCTGGACCTCATCATCTTTATCTCCAGCTTCCACTTCCCCCTCAGTGTCAAGTTGTAGATCAGCTATCGCAGAGGGATTCAAGCAGCTCTTGAACATTCTCACTCTCCACTTCATCAAATCTGGCTTGCTTTGCAAGATCAACACATTCTTTGATACTTGGGAGCTCCTCTGACAGATCAAAGCCTTTTAAAATAAAAAATCTGGGAGAAGCTTCCACCAAATTGGATGCAAGCAGTCGTTACTGACATCACGCCAGGCCCCCATGATAACACCAACTGCATCCTTGATGTTAAAGCTCTTCCAGAATTGAAGAACCCGGTCCTTATCCCCCTCAGTGACTGCAATCAGCCTCTTAAAAGTGCACCTTAAATAATAAGCTTTAAAAGCTGCTATTGCACCACGGTCCATGGGTTGAGAGGGGCTGTGTCTAGGGGTAGAAATAGCACCTTGACGTTTTCTGAAAGCTCAATAATAGTTTGAGGATGGTTTGGTGCATTATCCAATGAGGAGAATCTTGAAATCCATTTTTTTCCTGCAATATTTTCTAAAAAGAGTCTTCAAAGCATCAACAATAAGGTCAGAAAAATATTTGCCGAGTCATCCAACCTCTTTTGCTCGACCTAAAGTAGATGCCTAGAGTAGACTTAAGGTAATCTACCAAGGCTCGCGGGTTGGTAGAGTGGTACACCACTACAGGCTTAAGCTTCAAGTCTCCACTGGTGTTGGCACCCAGCAGCACAGCCATAGGATCCTTTGCCACCTCAAAGCCTGGAGCCTGTGCTTCGTTCATAGAAATGAATATGTTTGATGGCATTCACTTCCAGGATAAACCTGTGTCGTCATCAATTAATTTTTTTTACCATGGGAGGAAATGTCATCGCATGCTCCTCGTCTGCACTGGCAACTTCACCACATAACTATGTTATGAAAAGCATAGCTGTTCTTAATATTGGCAAACCAGCCACTGCTAGCATTAAAAAGCAGGCACATCTGCAGGATTTTCCGCTTGTTTTGATAGATCTTCAATAATTGATAAGGTTTTTTCTTTTATGGTGAGAACGGTGGTCCCAGATTGCTTCTTTGTTTGCTCTTCCATCCACTTAGAAGCTGTTCCATCTCAAGGTCCTCTGTCCGTGGCCTCTCAGATTTGCTAGCACTCAAACTCATTGCAGCAACACAGCTGGCTCTAATCTTTTCTGCTTTGTCTCTAATGGTGCGTGTCTAATGGTGCAACACCTTCATTCCTGTTACACGAGCATTATTAAGTTCTCTCATTACGCTCAAAAGACTTTACAACATCCAGCTTTATAGCTTCTCTTTTATGTACACCACTGGCAATTTTAATCACCAGGATGCTTCTTCTTATTATTCTTGCCACTTTGTCCTCGCATTTTGTGGGTAACGTGACGGAATTGTACAGTACCTCACAAAGTGCAAGGATCCTTGGAGCCAGCACAGGGACTCTTTTGGCACACGCTCAGGACAAAGTCCGCGAACCAAATCATACAATGTCAACGTTCGAATCGTGTTATAGCCAAAACAAAGTTGGTATTTTACAAATACCGTTCCACTATTCACCAATCGCATTATAGCCAATTCGTGTTGACAGAACATGCGTTATAGCAGAACCCCCGGACTTAAATTGTGGAGTTACATTTGCAACTTTACAGGAACAATTCCAAAGACTATTGAATTTGAAAGACTGAATATCAATGTACTTATTATTTCTAAAGCCTTCTATTTCAACTCAGATTAGATAATTGGAGCTATCACTGCCTTTAAATAGTTAAATAGCTAATGAAGTAACTACTGAATTTACTCACTACCTAACTAGAAAAGAGCCACTAGGATTGACCTATTTATCAACTAGCTATAGCTTGCGTGTCAGTGACACTTCTGACATTAGGAGCAATCTGGCAAATTACTCAGACACAAATCAATCTGGAAAGTAGCACACCAGGTTTTAACTAGAACGAGAGGAACTTACAGCAAAATAAGAAGCTGCTTTTGTGATGCAGTGGTAGTATTCCTATCCCTGGATTGAGACACACTGGTTCAAGTCTCACCTGCTCCAGAGAAGTATAATAACATCTCTGAACAGAAGGATTAGAAAAATAGGTTAGTTAGGCAAAAAGAGAACAGTTATGAGATAAGAAAAGAGTACCATTGAAGAAATGAATGACAAAAGTATAAAATTAAGACAGAGGAAGCAATGATGCTTAAGAGAGTTCAGTGAAACAAAAACAGCAGAGTTAGTGGACATTAAAACAAGACAACTCGTCAGGAGTTAGGCTGAGGTAATATGTACCTATTTCTGAGGCTCTTCAAAAATCAAAAAGCCATACTTCTCAGCTGTGGAATATCAAGGAGCATTTCAGAACATTTAAAAAAAGGAATATAAATCTGGTCTTTGATTAATACCTTGTAAAAAGCAAAATACTGCACTGCAAATTGGACCATTTCTGCTCAAATTATCCCAGTTATTCATTTCGTCCTAAACAATGTCATTTTAAAAGTCAATCTTTCACCTACTCACCAGCTTTGCTTCTTAATGCCATTACTTGGATTTTATTCCCTCCCCTTTTATTTTTCCCAGATTGGCAAACAATTTAGCCAATCGCTCCACTGTAAGTTCTTGGTACATTTAATACTTTTTTCAAATTTTTGTGGAAGTGTCAAATCCTTCCTACTGACAAAAGAGATAATCTGATTGTTTCCTATCTTGGAAAACACTTCAAGGATTCTGTACTTAAGGTCCTTTGCCTTCTCAGATGATTTTACAATGTAGTCATTGTGCCAGGTAAGTGCTTTGGTGATAAATTTAATTTGGTTTTTAAGCAGATTTTCTGGATCTCAATTTCTAGTCTTGGTAAGCAAACTTATTCTCAGCATATTTTAATTTTAGCTACATTGGCAAGAAAGCCAGTGGGAAATAAGAAAAATTTAAATTTAGACTTTCACTGCACCATTGAAAATGTGCCGTGGGAGACTTCTCACAAGATCAAAAGATTCATCATTTGAAAGCAGTTTAGGGAGATCAACAGAGTGATATGTTAATTAGATGATACACACACTGTACATTAGAATTCTAAAGGACATCTTTAAAATAGTTGCACTACATGACATACAACTGCAATTATCCAATTTCTGCACAGTGATAAGTAGAATTATGACCAAACATTATTGTCCCAAATGTGCCAACAGGCTATGGGCAATACTAAATAGAGTCAGAGTCATACAGTATAGAAACAGACCCTTCATTCCAACTACTCTAAGCCGACCATGTTCCCAAACTGAACTACTCCCATTTGCCTGCGTTTGGCCCGTATCCCTCCAAGTCTTTCATGATCATGTACTTATCCAAATGTCTTTTAAATGTCGTAACTGTAACTGCATCCAATCCTCTCTGGAAGTTCATTCCACACACGAACCACTGTGTGTAAAGACATGTTGCCCCTCATGTCTTTAAAACTTCCTTCTCTCACCTTAAAAAATATGCCTTGAAGCTTTGAACTCCCCCACCATAGGGAAATGACACTTGTCATTCACCTTATCTACACGCCTCATGATTTTATAAACCTCTGATGTCACTCCTGAACCTCCTGTGTTCCAGTGAAAAAAGTCCCAGCCTATCCAGCCTATTTTTGTAGCTCAAACTCTCCATTCTGATAAATCTTTTCTGAACCCTCTCCAATTTAATAATATCCTTTGCACAGCAGGGTGACCAAAAGTGCACACAGTACTCCAGAAGAGGCCTCACCAATATCTTGTACAACCTCAGCATGATGTCCTAACCCCTACACTCAAAGGTATAAGCAATGAAGGCAAGCATGCTAAACGCCTTCCTAACCATCCTGACTACGAGTGTTGCAAATTTCGAAGAATTATGTACCTGAACCCCTGGGAACAGGGTTTGACCATTAATTGTTTAAGTCGTGCCTTTGTTTGTTTTACCAAAGTGCAATACCTTCTACACTGTCCACTGCAGTGCCAATTTGGTATCACCCGCAAACTTACTGACTATGCCTCCTATATTCTCACCCAAATCATTATATAGATGACAAACAAAAGTGCACCCAGTACCAATCCCTGTGGGACACCGCTGGTCATAGGCCTCCAGTCCAAAAAAATACTCTCCACCCACACCCTTTGTCTCCTATTGTCAATCCAATTTTGTATCCATTGGCAAATTCAGAGTCCCATGTGATCTAACTTTACTAATTAGTCTACCATGCTGAATTTTGTTTACATGTTTAGTAAAGCCTTTGACAATGTCTACCGCTCTGCCCTCAATCTTTTTCATTACTTCCTCAAAAAACTCAAACAAGTTTGAGAGAAACAATTTCCCCTTGCACAATACCATACTGACTATCCCTAATCCCTTGCCTCTCCAAGTGCATGCAAATCCTGGAATTCCCTCCCCAAGGGCATTGTGGGTCAAACCACAGCATACAGACTGCAGCAGTTCAAGACGACAATTCACCGCCAACTGCTCAAGGGCCTCTAGGGACAGTGAATCTATGTTACAGTTTAAACAGGATCAGAAGCAGATTAAATGCAGAGGTCACTTTAACGCACGTAGAGCAACACAGAGACAAGCACTGATTCACCAAAGAAATTTTACAGTGAGTAAAATGCTTAGTAAAGGAAAGACAAACATTATTTTATAACAGCTCTCAACCTCAGGGCAGCCCAAACATACAGCCAGTAATTATTTCCAGTTATGACAGCACCTCAAAAATCATATATATAAGCAAATGCACATACAGACTCCCTAACGGAAGAGGTATAGATTTGGCGCAAACTTTTTTGTTTATCCTTGTAATTGGATATGAGCACCACTGGCAAGGACTACATTTGTTGTCCATTCATAATTTCTCTCGAACCAACCAACTTGCTAGGGCATTACAGGCAGCAGTTCACAGTCAAACCACACATTGGTGTAGGTCTGGAGTCAAACATAGACCAGACTGGGCAAGGCTGGCAGATTCCCTTCCCAAACGGATGTTGGTAAACCAGATCGGTTTTTACAATAATTGACGACAGCTGTCTATGGTCACCACTATTGAGACTAGCTTTTTTAATTCCAGGTTTTACTTTAAATTAAACTCATCCTGCTGCCATGTGGGGATTATACAAAATCTATCCCGCTTTGTAATGTTTTATGGGTGAAAGGCAGAACTACATTCCAAAAGCAATTGACTTGGCGAAGTCTGTCAAATTTAAAAATAAAGGAGGTGGCCATTCAAAATCAGGTGACACAGTAAGAGCATCTACCAATTGCCCTAGCTGTTCTTATCAATGTGGCAGGACAAAACACAGCTGCAAGGCATCCTACCAAGAAGGCTGAATGCCAGATTTGCAAGTGGAAGGGAGCATTCCAAGCTACTTGTTGGAAAAAGAAGACAAAGTGTTATTCTTCCTATGACAGTACCAACAAGCTGTTGCTCAGGAATGGTCCACAAACTCAACGGATCTGTCAGAATCTGCATAGATCTTGCACAGCTGAACAAAGTGAAATTATTCCTGTACTTTGAGAGGACAAGAGCTTAGCATAAACGGGAGAATTCAATCGTCAAATGCAAAGTGTTTTTTGGCAACTGTCCCACGATAAGCTGTTAGCAGCCTTCATTACATGGTTTTTGAGGGTTTATTTCAATAGACTATCCTTCAGCACATCAGCACCAGAAATCTTCCTGACAAAAATGTCATTCATTGTCCTAGAATGGCTGTTTGGATTCACAGAATCATGCAGTATGAAGAGGCCCTTCAACCCATTGAGACTACACTGCCGGAAGTACACAGCTACCTACACCAGTCCCACTTCCCCACTTGAATGTCATAACACATCAAGTACTTATCCAGCATCTCTCCAGCATCTGCAGTTCCTACTATCTCTGAAGTAGTTATCCAAGTATTTTTTAAAGGCTGGAGGTTACTCACCTAAACTACCCTCCCAGGTAGTACATTCCACCACCCACATCTTCCCTGAACCTTCTACTTTTCACTTTTTTTAAAAAAATGGTATGTCCTTTTCTAAAAACCCTACAACTAAGGGGAAAGGGTTGTTTTCTGTCCAACCTATCCAGGCCACTCAATCTTAGGATCTCCCCCTTAACCATCTCTGCGCCAAAGAAAACAACCGGAGCTAATTTGGTAAAATAAAGCAAAGAATTGCAGATGTTGGCGACCCGAAATATACAAAAACAAATTGCTGCAAGAAACTCAGCAAGTCTGGCAGCATCTCTGAAAAGAAACCAGACTTAATGCTGATTCCGGCGACAGTTGTTTAGAGCAAAAGACGACCTTTCTTCTGATACTGCCAGACTTGCTGAGTCACTCGAGCAATTTTTTTTTTACTTTATTCATTAATGGGATGAAGACATCGCTAGCTAAACAGCATTTATTATCCATCCCTAATTGCCCAGAGGGCAGTTCAGAGTCAACCACATTGCTGTGGGTCTGGAGTCAGTAAGTCAGTAGGCCAGAGCAAGTAAGGATGGCAGTTTCCTTCCCTAAAGGACATTAGTGAGCCAGGTGGGTTTTTCCGACAATTGACAATGGATTCATGGTCATCATTAGATTCTTAATTTCAAGTATTTTATTGAATTCAAATTTCACCATCCGCCATGGCGGGATTCGAACCCAGGTCCCCAGAATGTTATCCAGGTCGCTGGATTAACAGTCCAGTGATAATACCATGAGTCCATTGCCTGCCCTTTCATTTGTTTATGAGCATATCCAGCCTCTCTTCATAGTTAAAATAAAAGTCGGTTACCTCAGTGGGCTGGAGGGCAGTATTGTGATGCAGTATGACATCAATTCGCACAGTTGCTGAGGTTACCATGAAGGACTCTCCTTCTCAACTTCTCCCCTCACTAGAGGAATGGTGACCTTCAGGTTAAACCGCCAGTTCTCTCTAATGGAATGCAGCCCTTTGGTCTGTTAAGGTTGTGATGACTTTACCTTTTATAGCTAAAATGCTTCATCCCAGGCAACATGCTGATGAATCTCCTCTGCACCCCCTCCACTGCAGTCACATCATTCCTATAGCATGGTGACCAGAACTGCACAGAGTACTCTAGCTGTGGCCTAATCAATGTACTGTACAGCTTCAACATAATCTTCCCGCTCTTTTAATCTATGCCTCGACTGAAAAAAATCAAGCTTCCTGAATGCCTTAACTACCCTATTATCCTACCCGAGATAACAAGGCGTGGGGCTGGATGAACACAGCAGGCCAAGCAGCATCATAGGAGCAGGAAAACTTGACGTTTCGGGCCTAGACCCTTCATCAGAAATGGGGGAGGGGAAGAGGGTTCTGAAATAAATAGGGGGAGAGGGGGAGGCGGATAGAGGATGGATAGAGGAGAGGATAGGTGGAGAGGAGGCAGACAGGTCGAAGAGGCAGGGATGGAGCCAGTAAAGGTGAGTGTAGGTAAGGGGGTAGGGAGGAGATAGGTCAGTCCAGGGAGGACGGACAGGTCAAGGGGGTGGGATGATGTTAGTAGATAGGAGATGGGGGTGGGGCTTGAGGTGGGAGGCGGGGATAGGTGAGAGGAAAAACAGGTTAGGGAGGTGGAGATGAGCTGCGCTGGTTTTGGGATGCGGTTGGGGGAGGGGAGATTTGAAACTTGTGATCCCAAAACCAGCCCAGCTCATCTCCACCTCCCTAACCTGTTTTTCCTCTCGCCCACCCCCTCCTCCCCCCGCAAGCCCCACCCCCGGCGCCGAGGGGCGAACAGCATCCCACCCCCTTGACCTGTCCGTCCTCCCTGGACTGACCTATCTCCTCCCTACCCCCCCAACTAAAATCAACCTTTACTGGCTCCATCCCCGCCACATCGACCCGTCTGCCTCCTCCCCACCAAGCCTCTCCTCTATCCATCCTCTATCCGCCTCCCCCTCTCTGCCTATTTATTTCAGAACCCTCTTCCCCTCCCCCATTTCTGATGAAGGGTCTAGGCCCGAAACGTCAAGTTTTTCTGCTCCTATGATGCTGCTTGGCCTGCTGTGTTCATCCAGCCCCACGCCTTGTTATCTCGGATTCTCCAGCATCTGCAGTACCTTTTATCTCTATTATCCTACCCTGCTATCTTCAGGAATTGGTAGACAAGCACCCCAAGATCCCTCTGTTCCTCTGAGCTTCCTAGTGCCCTGTGTATCACCTCACATTTATGTTTGTCACATAGTGGATTCATGGATTAGGACATAATCTAAGACAGAACATGTCACTGGAGTGAGTGGTGCTGCAACACCAATGGGAAACAAGAGACTTAAACTAAACAACAAATATAGGTTCTTGCAGCTGACTTTGGCATTTGTGGATACAAACAAGATGCATCCACTTTGCAGATTATGTTCTTGATCTTTTGTTTCAACATAAAGACAGAGCTCAAAACCTTACTAATACTATTAAATTCTAAAGAATTAGAAAGCCTGCACAAATACCAACGATTCAGACAGAAGCTGATGAGGTTTAATGCAAAGGCCGAGAGCTGTCTGGGGAACATGGAGGCTACAGAAGATACTTTATCCAATATTTCTGTGGCAAAGCTTGATCAGGGTGATGTAACTTTAATTGGAGAGGTGAGAACTTTCAGATTAATAACAATTCCAACTCTACAAAGAACAACTCAGTGGCTTCAATGAAATCTGATGCACAAATATCTAATGAAGAATGTGCACAGGTCAGAGAACACTGTCAAATGATGATAGAATACATACCCCGCATTGCCATTCTCAAACAGTACTGTGAACACAGAGGACATGTGTAGTGGATGATTTACTCATTTAAGAAGAAAGATTGCAAGAGTCCCGAGATATGATATACTAAACAATTGCATAAAAACATCTGGTATCACAAAATGTCAATCAGAGAAAAAGATGTTCTGTTTGTTGGCAAGTTCTCTCAAAATCATTGGAAGAGATGGTATCAAGCTGCAGCATGTGTGTGCGTTAAATCAATGCCAGAAATCAAGAGAACCATTGACATTAATCTTCCTTTCCTTCAAGATGATGGTAATCTCTTCAAATAGAAGTACAATGTACTTGGTAGCAGTCAGCTACTACTCCTGGTAGGTAAAGGGGAAGCAGTTGCAGGGTCACATATTTGAAGCGGTGATTACATTGCTAAAGGAAAATGTGCAATAAAATGTAATCCCAGACCTTGTGTAGTGCCAATGGACCACAATTTCCAGTGAGTACTTTACAGTGTTTCATCCTTTTGATTTGTAAGGACTACCAACTCACCAACATATACTCAGCAAACCCTGGTTCAGCATGTGGGCTGAGAGCCCCGGAACAGCCGAACAGTGTGGGGAAGCAGCCCCAGAGCACCGTGCAGGCAGCAAGTCCCAAGCAGAGAGTGGCATGGGGGAGGCAGTTCTGGAACTTACCTTGGAGCAGCTGAGTGCCGGTACAGAGCAGACTGGGGCTTGGACTGGGCACAGGCGGTCGGGCCACATGCGGAGGCCCTGTGCTGAGCTGCCTCATTGTAATGTCTATTTGAAATTTCCTACCCAACTTTAATGTCAACCCTTTAATGATGTCCTATTTTTAAATTTATTTTTCAACTCTGTAAAGTAATGCAATTACTTTTATTCCACTGCTGTACCCAAGAATTGCACCTAGATACGTATACCTAAAATGTCGCCATAAGATAGACATTGTGTAAGCTTTTCACTGTACTCCTACAATGGAGTACATGTGACAATAAAAGGATGTTCTATACTATATTCAATTTAATGGTAAAGCTAAAAGAGGAGTGCATACATTGAAAGCATTGCTGAAGAATGATAAAATCCAAATTGCAATTCTGAGCTAGTGCACAACTTCATTCCATAATGGTGTAGCCTCTTGTGAATGCCTATTAGAAAAAAGAATTAGAATTCAGCTTCCTCATCTTTCTCTCTCACACATGCTGTGAACAGCCTTAAACTTGGACAAGTTCAAAGGGAAAAATATCATTCCAGTCAGATGTGAACCAAAACAAAAATCACAAAGCATGCAAACTACCAGTCCCTGAAATAAGACCTGTTTGGATCTGACAATAAGTTACAGACAAGTGGTAGAACAGACACCATACCCACAGTCCTAGATCAATCAAACTGAAAATAGTACTAAGCAACACAACAAATGAGCACAAATTTCTACAAGTGAAGCAGTAATTAACACAGTCAAATACACCAGAGACGCTGCATGCATCAGGAGACAAAGATGATACCCAATGGCTGAACCACAGTCACCTACACATTCTTTTGCCTAGCAGTCATGTGACCGTACCAAGGACCTGAATTTCCAATCTCCTCAAAGAGCAGAACAGATGAATAGAGTGTAGAGCTGGATGAACACAGCAGGCCAAGCAGCATCAGAGGAGCAGGAAGGCTGACGTTTTGGGCCTAAACCCTTCTTCAGAAAGCTTTTTTGATGCTGCTTGACCTGCTTTGTTCATCCAGCTCTACACCTTGTTATCTCAGATTCTCCAGCATCTGCAGTTCCTACTATCTCCAGAACAGATGAATAGACTTGTGAAATCATGACACCAACACAAAACTGAAATCAGAGACTTCAAGAAAGATCTAATATAATGCTAGAATCTGAAACTTAGCCTCTAACATGACATATCTCCAAGTCTAACTATGATACACTAATGAGACAGTAATGGGAAATCATACAATGTCACATGCTTTTCATTAGTTTCATGGCAAGGTGAAAGATCATGGCAAGATGTTTCTCAAATAAAGCTAATGCTTTCCTTACCTTGGCAGACTCAAAGTATTCTTAAGCAACACAACAAGACTGAGAATATTGTAGCTAGAACTGTTATACATTGTCCCATTTCCTATAATGCATGAACATTCTGGAAAATATATCTTCACATATTGTTTCCCACACCTGTGGAATAAATCCTGCTACAGCATACCAGACAATTTTTTTTAAGGCAACTGTTAATTGACTTTCACTACCATGGTCTCAAAATTTATATTCGAGGGGTAATTTGTCCTTTTTCAAATGTAATGAGGGGTAAAGTTTAAAGCATAAGAAAAGATCTGCACGTGAACAAAAAAAATTCTTCATTCTCCACCATATGTAAATGGATACACTTCCACCTTTTTTAAAGGAAGAAAGGAAGGAAAAGCACACTTGTTTACATAAATTAACCTACTAATTTCTCAAATTCAGTGCAGGGCACACAATGGAACCTAAGTGAAGCTATTTCCATGCTAACCACTTTCCTCTCAAAAGGTTTATGTTTCATGCTTAACCACTTTTCTTCAGGGGTGCAGATTCTTGATACAACAATTCCCTCCCTTAGTATTTTCTTCTGACTAGAAGAGACACCATACATTTCTTCATGGGCAGGAAATATCCTGGATCACTGAACACTAAGCAGGAGCGTGCAAGGAAGTAAGTTAAAATGAGTTAGGGTGACAAGCTGAGAGGAGGGATTTTAGAAGGCCTTTTTAAGAGAGACAGGGGTGGCAAACAAAAGATGATTTGTATGGAGTTTGAGAGAGAAAGTATCATAATTCTGAAAAAAAACAGATGAGGAATAGAATAAAGATACAAGATTGCTGTTAAATTAACATATGGAGGACAGTTTATCACCCGGTTTCAGATTTTAAAATTTATAGTTTTGTTTTCAAAAATCACTCAGCCTTTCCCCTCCCCATCTCTGAATGGGATTCCAGTCCTACAACACTCCAAGATCTGTGTGCCCTTGCTATTCCAGCCTCTTGACCGTAAGTGATTATAAACACGCCACCATTGGCTGCTGTGCCTTCAGCAGTCTGGGCCATCAAGTCTCAAGGAACTCCATGCCTAAGACTCTCCACCTTGCTTTCCTCTAAGTCATTCTTTAAAACTTACCTCTGAACAAGATGACTAATGTGCCCTAACATATCTTTTGGTATTATATTTGTTTCTACCCAGAAGTATCCTTGGACTTTCTATCACATTACTGATGCTATATAAATAGCATTTTTAATGATGCTAAATACAAGCCATTGTTTCACTTCTAATGCGACTAATATATTGTTTGCAAGGTGACCAGTTATACCCACTGTACAAATAAGTTAAAATCCACAGGAAGCCATGTAGTTCAGTACAACCATTTTTCTGCGATTCGCTGACCACACTTAGTAGGCTGAGGTTTGCCTAAAAAAATTACTTAAACAAGGATCCTTGTTAGTTCAAGTTGAGCTTGTTGAACGTGAAAGTCTTAAAGTAATATTCAAAACAAGATCTTAATGAATACAATAAATTGCAATAAAGGTAATACAACCAATACCAGTATATTGTTCCTACAAAAAAAAAGCAAAATTGATGACATGTTCAAACATGTATACAGAAAATAGTTATTAACATGAAGTTGTAGGTTTGATTACCTTTACTGCATTCATTATTATTATACAAAGCAATAATTTAGTCCAAGAGTAAAACTACTCGATTATCCACATTGAAAATGTTCCTTCAGGCATTCAAGAACTTGATCCTGAATTTCTCAACTAGCTAAAAACTATTCATATGTAACCCCCAAACAAAGCAACCATCCCTACAGGTTATATGGTAACATGGAAGAAAGCTTTTTTACTGCAAAATCTTTTATTTACTGTTATACATTGCGTCAGTGGCTGTGCTTTCTCCATGGCCTCCTTTTGCATTACTGATCACTTTATAACATGCTATTACAATTTCTTGCATTCATCTCTTAATAATCTTTCTTCCTGGAATCACTAATGTCACTCAAACTTATTTGTCTATTCTTAGAGTCATATGTTTATTTTGATTATCATTACTGAACAAGTTCTAATTTATTTGCTTATTTAGAATCATTAGAATCCCTGCAGTGTGGAAACAGGCCCTTCGGCCCAACAAGTCCACACCGACCCTTGGAGCATTCCACCCAGACCCATTCCCCCTATAACCCACACACCCCTGAACATGAGATAAAAGGTACTGCAGATGCTGGAGAATCCGAGATAACAAGCATGGGGCTGGATGAACACAGCAGGTCAAGCAGCATCATAGGAGCAGGAAAACTTGACGTTTCGGGCAAGGGTTTAGGCCCGAAACGTCAAGTTTTCCTGCTCCTATGATGCTGCTTGACCTGCTGTGTTCATCCAGCCCCATGCTTGTTATCACCCCTGAACATTATGGGCAATTTAGCATGGCCAATCCACCTAGCCTGCACAGCTTTGTACTGTGGGAGGAAACCGGAGCACCCGGAGGAAACCCACGCAGACATGGGGAGAATGTGCAAACTCCACACAGACAGTCACCTAAGGCTGGAATCGAACCCGGGTCCCTGGCGCTGTGAGGCTGCAGTGCTAACCACTGAGCCACCGTGCCACCCTAAGTCAAACTTAGCTCTTAATTATAGACCTAGGTCCTGATCCTGTATATTCCAGACTCCAAAATAATATTAAACCTTGTTCATCTGTGGTCACTATCCCCAAGAGGTGACAATTTCAATTTCATCTAGTTTATTTCAGATCACTTACAGAGACTACATCACAATGAGCACCGTCTCTTGTGGCTTCCCAAGTCTTATCAAAATAATGCTATCCAATTCAAAACAACTTCAGTTCTCACATATTCTTGTGTTCATAGAGCAAGATTTCCTCCTCCTTATGCAATATTTCCTGTTATTACTTTTTTTGGCATTGATTATCTACCTGGAATACTGTATCTGGTCTTTCTGATCCTGCCAAAATAAATTCAGCTAATAAAAGGTGCACCATGTCTTTTTTCTTGACCACTTTTGTACATTTGATCATGATCATTTTGATCCATTGGGTTTAGCAATGATTCTGGTATTTACACCACATTGTAATTACTTATTGCTACAACAGCCTCCAGTTTAGGCATCTTAATTGCCATGACTTATAGCATTCCCATGTGTACACTATTATGAAATCACCTTTCACAGTTCCTCACATGTGGCCAATCCTCATTTCTGGTTCACATCTCCCTCTTTGACTATCTGTATCTATAACTATATGTACATATTGAAAATGATTTATTTCTTACTCTGGTTCATCTGGGATCCTGTTTCCTACCTCAAGCTATCCCCACCCTGCTGTGACCTGTCAAACGTAATTTTTTTTTTTACGTGGCATCTCAATGGTCCTGGCAATTACTTTTGACCTCACTCACTATTAGTGCTCTATAAGCAATATTAATTTGCAAGTATTTCAACTTAATTATAAAGGTAACAATGTTGTTCTCAGATTATAAAGCCAGCCACATAGCTTACCTCCTCATTTCTTTAGTGAACTTTCCCAATTTCCTTAATACAAATGAGTAATTTTGTGTTTTAGAGCCAATCCGTAAATGTGGCTACTATTTCATCCCTACAGTCACAGCAGTCTCAAAGTATCTTATTATTTTATCCATTAAATTGTATAAACCGACCAAAGCCAAAATATTTGTCTTGATAAAAATCAGTTTGAAGATCTAATGCATCTTTCATAAAGGTGGAATCAAACATTATCATACATTTTACTGGCAAAATATTTACATTGATGCATTGATAGCTGTAAGTAGAGATCCTGGCTCACATGTAAAGCAAAAATATCTGATAACATTTTTGTTAACATGCCTGCACTTTACAAAACTTTGTTTGAATAGAATGACCAAAGATTTCAAGTGCACTGTGTTTGCAAGGTAGCATCCCCATAAGCCTATAGGAATATGATTGCTTGAAGCCTATAATCATTGCCTGTAACTAGAGATTCCTCCTTGTGAGGCCAGGAACTTTAAGCATAAAATGCAGTCAGCAGCACATCTTAGATGAATCAATACACATTCTGCAAGTATTTAAATTGAATACTTACCACTAACAGCTTTCTCATAATTTTTGCCCAAATTTACAAGATTCCGTAATCCTGGATTAAATTGTTCCATTACAGTCTGAAGAAAAACCAAAAAAAAAATTCCAGGAAGAAATTAATGGCATTATTTTCACCATTATAACACAGCAGGATCTTTTGAAAGGTTGCACAAGATTATTTGCATGCATTTGATTATGACAAATTTGAATCTGAGGAAGGGATATAAATGGAAACCAGAAGCAAGGTGAAATGACCCATAAACATATGAAAATGTAAATAAGACTGCGCAACCGTATTTCAGCCGTAAACACAGGTGATGCTTTGCAGTTCTGAGGTTGTAGACAGAACTAGCTCACTGTTTTAGATCACCAAAGAAAAATGCTCCTAAGCAATTCTTTGGTGGTTACGAAGTTACGACTTTATTGAAGGAACATTCCACAATTTCCAACCACTTGACACATTATATCAACAATTTTAAATCCTTAAAAACAGAAATTGCTGGAAAATCTCAGCAGGTCTGGCAGCATCTGTGGAAGGAAATCAGAGTTAATGTTTCTGGAAGGGGGTCACTGGACTCAAAACATTAACTCTGATTTCTCTTCACAGATGCTGAAAGACCTGCTGAGCTTTTCCAGCAATTTCTGTTTTTGTTTCTGATTTACAGCATCTGCAGTTCTTTCAGTTTTAATTTTAATCCTTTACTATCCTACAATAAAACTAGATATGGGGAGGAAACCTACAAGCCCACAGAGTTCACAATGAAAGGATAGACCTTTTATTTTATTAGCTTCTCAATTAATTTTATCACGACTTTAATGTTGTTTTGTGAGCATCCTGGTTGTAATAAATGCAGTACAAAAAATAAGATCGTATTTTTTCAATAATTTATTTCCAGCCTTTTGGATATCAAAAGAACCTTCATCTCAGGACTTTTAAGCGTCAATTTCTAGCAAAGATATCGGCCACTGTTGCAGATTCTCAGCAATGTCGTTTAGTCAAAACAAATCAACAAGGAGGTCAATTGATATAAAAACCAATCACAATGGTTTAATCTGACTCTCCATATTTGATTTGCCTATCAACTTTCTTGGACAATCTGCTTAAAGAATTTCCAGGCTGCTATTTCTTGAAATTACCTTCATTGGGAAACAGGACAAAAATCAATCTGATTCTTCTGTCATTGCTATTATCCAAGAAAGATGAAGTCAGATTGCTGTATTACTTTGAGTAGAACCATCCTCCACAAAAAGAGTAGACGCAAATCAAACCAAGCCTTTAAGAGAAAAAAAAGTCAAGGATACCTGCTGTTCTCTAATCAACTTGCTGAGGTTTTTTCACACACATCTGCAGCAGGTGGGACTTGAAACCAGTATCCTGGCTCTGAGGTAGGGACACTACCACTATTCTACAAGAACCTTACTTACTAGTATACCAAGTCCTTTGCTTCACTAATATCACGTGTTAGCTATCTCTCAAGTTGTTATTCATCTTCCCAATTAAAATGCAATTCCCAAATTATTAACCCATAATATATAAACAATTAATAAAATGACATCACATTCCAGCAGCAGCTCCTGTAAATACATTCCTATATCATCTACTTTAATTATATCAGGTAATTACATTCTGGCTTAAACAATTTCTAACTGGGAAGTTACTGCTCCACCCAATACTTCAGGTCTATTCCTTATCAATTTGACATGCACCAACTGGTATCATTTCTCTACATTAGAGAACAATTTTCTATAAAATAGGTTTCCAAAATGTCCCTTTGATATTACAGACAACTTCAGTATGTTGTGTCAATACACCACACTCCACTATTTACAAAGCAGGCTGCTGACATCAAACCAGCTGATTTCAAAACTTCACCCCTACCATACATAATAGTGGCAATAGGCAGATTGCCATGTCCTTGGAGAGATTATCCATGACAAATGTGTGACCCCTTGATAGGTCAGGGCAGAATACAAAGACCTACAATATTGAAAAAAAAGGCATGCACAAACATCAAAATTGCATGAATTCATTGTTTAGTTTCCAACTCTTGTTTTTCTCTGACTCAAGGGAGTCAACCTTTAAGTGATCTACCTAAAGTGGTGACTTTTAAAGTAAGGGGTTTGTAATTTTCATTCTAAAATCAACAATATGGGAGGTAAATTCACAAAGAAGCATTTCTGATTAGCTTATAATCTTTATCTAAATATGGTCTTTACTGACTTGTTACAGACCAACTTACAAGTCTGTAACTTATTTAAGTCTAAAGCTTTTGGATGTCTGCGACCTTAAACTGTGAAAGTAGAGAACAATATCATTTAATTGCGACTGAGGTATAATCAAAGTACATCTTCCTTTAAACAAAAAAAAAAGGCCAACTTCTTACGGAAAATATGGATCTAAACATGTCCAAAATCTCAGCCATGACTTATTATATCCTCTAAAAGATTGTCCTCGATGAATTTTTATTAAATCCAAGATAATAACCGCATCACCACCTTCCACACCACACCCCCTCCCAAACGTTCTTTTGCTGAATCTATTCGTCTGCTGGACACACCCAGCTTTAAAGCTGACTGAACAGGTAGGTGCAGCGTACTCCTTCTGGACGGAAGATTCTCAGCCATCGGGTGGTGACCTTTCACCAGTTTCTCCAACAAAGAGAAAGCCATTGAGCCACCCTTGATGATTAACTAAATACGATTTACGTTTTACAGAGAGCACTGTAGCACTTTTCAGTGTGCGCGCACTGGCCATCTTAAATAGTTATTGTTTTGAATATCTTATTGTGTCGATTATGAAGTTGCCTTTTGTTATTAAATTGTGAAGTTCCGGGCACAGACCCTCTCCCTCCCCCACTCCTCTCGGCTCACACACCTGGAAACCCAAACGCCTGTTCCTGCTCCTGATACAGGTAAGATATGGCAGCGGCGTCAGCTAAAGTTCCTTCAAAAAGTAGATGTAACACTTAATTGTTAAGTTAAAAAGTAAAGTACTTTCCACTCTCCTCACCTTATAGGTGTTCTCCGTGAGTCTGTTGATATCCTCGGCTTTGCGAGACATGGTTCCCCCTGACAACGACACCCCTCAGAATTTTTTTTAAAAAAGGTAGAAAAGGAGTCCTGGATAGTTTTCTGTTCGTAAGGAGGATCGTTTCCGACTTAATTTCCTTTCCTCCGTTGTTTGATCTTTTTTTTTCCCTCTCTCTTGAAGTAAATGGATTGCCGGCTACCGGCAACGTCCCCTCTCCCTCTCGAGCTCCTGTCAAACTTCTACCCTGCTCTATCCCAATGACGTAACCAACTCAAGCCCCACCTACGCCTCTCATTGCGCAAGCGCTAGTCGCCCGAAGGCACCCCGCCCTCAATACGCCCACCGCCTTAATGCGCAGGCGCACTTCTCGGCGGCTGCTCGCCCACTACCTCACTGCGCAGGTGGTTCTCCGCTCACCGGACCCGCGCTTTCTGCGCAGGCGCTCAGTCCTCTGCATTTGCGGGAGGGTCAGTTACACGTCGTGCTGGGGGCTGTAGCGTTAGAGTTCGTTAAGGTTTGGATCTTGAATCTGCCATGTCTTATAATATTGCTGCTTGAACATTGCAGTTCTTTGTTTGCCATTCTATCCCCACAAAAACCATCCGTGTTTGTTTCGAGATAACAAGGCGTGGGGCTGGATGAACACAGCAGGCCAAGCAGCATCATAGGAGCAGGAAAACTTGACATTTCGGGCCTAGACCCTTCATCAGAAATGGGGGAGGGGAAGAGGGTTCTGAAATAAGTAGGGGGGGGTGCGGATAGAGGAGAGGATAGGTGGAGAGGAGGCAGACAGGTCGAAGAGGCGGGGATGGAGCCAGTAAAGGTGAGTGTAGGTGGGGGGGTAGGGAGGAGATAGGTCAGTCCAGGGAGGACGGACAGGTCAAGGGGGCGTGTTTGTTTCGAGCCTATTTTAGGGCTTCCCAAAGTTGGGGATCGGGACTCAGAAGTGGGTTCGCAAGCTGGACAGTGAGTTATACCGTCCTGCACCTCCCTCCTCTGTTGTTGTATCTGGTTTCCCTGCCCCTTTCTCATTTGGTGGTAGTGACAATTTACAAGCCTCAAACTGGTGTCACGGTGGGAAAATGTTTGGGAAGTACTCGCCCGTAACATCCCAAATTGCTTCTCAAGGGGACACAACCAGCTTAAAAACTGCAGATGCTGGAGTCAGAGACAACACAGTGTGGAACTGGAGGAACACAGCTCCATAGCTAAAGGATAACGGGTGTGCTCAAAAGTTGGGTTCTGTTCTCCGACTGTGGTGAGCTGTGTGGCAGAATCGGACGAGAAGTCTGGCGAGGACAACTTGAGTTCAGGCTCATCTGAGTCCTTTTTTTGTTTTTTGCAAACAGCATTGTGACATTCAAATCACAGTGGCAAAGTGCCAATTGATGGGGATTAACACTTGGTAAACATCTTATGAATTACACAGCTTATCTCATGAATATTCAGCCTCCCATTTTATCAAATTTGTCGACGTAGCTAAATGTTGGAAACATTTGTCAAGGAAATCAGAGGGGAACCTGATGGATTCAGCTCACTGCATACTTGAACACTGGAGACTAGGCATAATCCACATGCACCAGTCGCGCACACCATTCATCAATGGTCATTGGCATCTGGCTGGAATTGGGGTGAAATTGATCCTCTGTTGGCTTTTAATTCTATAAATAGAGGCTCACATTCGTACGTGTATTGGACCAATTGCTTGCCTGTATGTGATGTTCCCCTATTGGACAATGACAAGACGTGGGTCTACAGTGAGTATTGGGCTCAGGGTCGTCATAGGCAATCACTTGCTAATGAATATGATTGTCTACCTCAGAAATTCCATGTCACTGGTGATAGGTTCTCTGGGTTATTGTGTGTTGGATGAGCCCAAACCTAGATCTGCATCTCCAACTATACATTTAGCTGGTGTTCTCAGGAGGTGGAATTGGTCCATGGCCTTGAGGTCATTGGCATTCCTTTCCCTATATCCTTTTCCATTCTTGCTTTTGCCGATGCTTGTTCTCAAAAAATTGTGACCCTTTGTACAGGAGGTTCCTCCCAAGTTGGTTTCTCCTGAGTAAAGTTCTCCCAGGTATTGATATAGATGACTTGATTTGATTTATTGTTGTTACGTACCTAGGTGCTGTGAAAAGTTTTGTTTTGTAATTGGTAAAGACAGACTGTAGCATACAAAGTGCATCCCTGTGATAGAACAGAGCAAGGACTACAATATTTCGGCTGAAGCAAAGGTACACAAACAGCATGATCAACATTAAATTTAAAATTTGAGAGGTACGTTCAGAAGTCTGATAACAGTGGTGAAGAAGCTGTTTTTGCATGTGTTGTTTCGAGTGTTTAAGTTTTTGTATCTTCTGCCCGATGGAACAGGTTGGAAGAGATCTAAACTGGGTGGGAGAGGTTTTTAATTATGTTGGCTGTCTTTTCGACGCAATGAGAAGTGTAGATGGAGTCAATAGATGGAAGATTGGCTTGTGTGATGGACTGGGCTGTGTTCACAACACTCTAGAGTTTCTTATGGTCCTGGACAGAGCAATTGCCATACCAAGCCATGATGCATCTGGATAGAATATTTTATAAGGTGCATCTATACATAGTCACACATTTTGGAGCCATATAGAGGAGTCAGAAGAATTATTGCCTTTTACATAAGGATCTTGGTATCAGCATTGATGTCACAGTCATTGAAAACTGTAATCCTTAGGCATCTAAAAGTGGTGTTCACAGATTTGATATGGTTTTGGATCTTTGCACTGATGTCAGTCTTAAGTGAGACATAGTTTCCCTTGTAGGGAAACGTTCCATGTTTAGGAGGATTTCTCATTTGATCTTAATGGAGGGATGGACTGTAACTTGCCCTGGGACAGATTGGTAAAGGACTTGAGTCTTCTTGGGGATGAGACTGAGACCAATTCTTCAGTATGGCCCGTGAAGGCATTAAGTGAGGCTTGGAGATTCTTTTTCAAGAGAGTAGAGATGACATTGTCACCTACATACTGAAATTTCACAAGCAAGGTCAGTGTCATTTTGTTTTTGGATTCACCTGGTTGATGTTGAAACATTTTCTGACCCTCCTGTAGACAATATACCACTTGGAAGCTTGTTCTTTACATGAAGAAGAGTGGTGATAATGAAGATGGAGAAGAGAATGTGGGCAATGACACATCTCTGCTTGACCCCTGTCTTAACCTTAGTGGATTCTGTCATAATACTCTCGGTGAGGACAGTTGCCGACATCTTGTTGTAGAGGAGATGGAAGATGTTGATGAAGTTCACTGCACCATTGATCTTTGACAGATGCTTCCATAGCACTTCATGATTGATTGAGTTGTAAACCTTGGTCAGATCAATGAAGGCCACGTAGAGTGGTTTATGTTACTCCTGGCATGTCTCTTGGAGTTGCTGAGCAGTGAAAATCATGTTCGTAGTCTCTCTTTGGTTGGAAGACACACTGGCTCTCAGGAAGGATTTCCTCAGACTGAGAGAGGGTGCCTAGCAAGGATTTGGTCATTGATCTTCCTCGCAATGGAGAGTTGGGAGATTCCTCGATAGTTCCCACAGTCCACTTTGTTTCCTTTCTTGAAGTCAGTGGCGATGGCAGCATCCCACTGAACAGCAGGCATTTCTTCTTTGTCCCAGATTTTCAGGAACAACCAATAGAGACAACGGGTAAACTCTGCTCCTCGAAGTTTGAAATTCTCTGCTGGAATCCCGTCCCTTCCTGTTGCTTTTCCATTCTTCATGTTCTAATGATGGCTTCAACCTCTGCCATATGAGGTGGGAGTTGAAGATCGTCTTTGATTTGGAATTGGGGATTTCAACAAACATGTGCTTGTTGGCGATTGTATAGTGGTTTAGGAGTTGTTTGATGAGTTCTCTCCATTGAGGCTAGTGTTTGCTCTGCCTGTCAAAAGCATTCTATCCTTACTCCTTGAGGCCAAGGATGTTGGGCCCATATATTGCCTTGGTGGTACTGAAGAAACGCCAGGTTTCGTGCTTGTTGGCATGGAGTTGCAGCTCCTTATCTTTCTCAGTTCCACCATTGGTTCTTGATTTCCCTTGTTCTTCTTCATAACTCCATGTTTGTTGTTTGATTAGTTCTTCTCTTTGCCTCACTGGTGATGTCATTTCGCCAGGCTTGGAGAGCTTTCCTCTTCTTGTTAGTGACGTCATGGATGATGTGGTCATTCTTGTAAAACCAATCTTGGTGTTTCCTGGCCTTGTAGGTGATGGTTTCTTCACAGCATGAGGTGATGACTGTCGTCAGCTCTTTCCCAATTTCCTCCACTCCATTAAAATGAATAGGGTAGCGCTGACTTCAAGTGAGTTCAGATGGACAGGTGAAGTATGAGGTTGAGCAATGACAAGGATGACAGAATAGGGTTGTATGTGCTGTGAGCACTGTGGCTTTGTGGTTGCTGTGCCATTAAGTTGCCAGTGAACGCAATGCTGGACAACTGTTGGCAGTCCGGGTGCACAAAGCTTCTCAGATGGCGTTGGTGCAAGGGATACTGGTGTTTTGGTGGATATCCATGTAGTATTGAATTGCTCTGTGAATGGAACATGGTAATTACAGACATGAGAAACACCTTTGGGGCATGGTAGGTAATTAATACAGCAAGTTTGTTAAGAGAGGGCGAGAAAAGCTGCTAGGCTTCACAGTGAAAATCCTTCCAAAAAGCTGAATGCAACTCAGACTTAGCCAGAAAAACATAAAACTCAGCCATTTGTTTACCACAGCTTGAAAAATGAATTGTTAGTTATATAGCACCTTTCATGACCTCACAATGTACTAAAGTACTTCACAGTCAGTTGTAGATATTAACGAATTTCCCTGTCATAATGGAAGCAATCCACAGTCAATTCCTGTATCCATTAGTCATGAAACACCTCAAGTAGACCACATCCTCTCTTGGTCAATGGGTGACCAATATTTTGAATGAGATCGAATTTTAGAGTCATGCAGCACAGAAGGATGCTGTTTTGCCCATTGTGTTCACTTTGAATGATTTATCCAATCAGCCCAACTCCGTCCGCCCTACTCTATAGTGTTGTAAATTTCCCGCTTTGTGTATTTGTTAATTTAGCAACAACACACGCACACGCATGCACGTACACATATATATATCAGCTTTAACAAGTTAAAATTTTCTAGGTATTTTAACAAAGCACTTTCAGACACACTGAGCCACGATATTAGAGCAGGAGACTAAAACTTGGTCAGAACTATGTTTAAAAGAGCAAGTTTGAAGGAGTGGAGAGATGGAAAGGTGTAGGAAGGGAATGGCTGAGCTTGGGACCCAGGCATTTAAAGGCATGGCCACCAAGGAGGAAACAATTCAAATTAGGGTGCATGTAGGGACCAGAATTGGAGAAACATAAATATCTGGGAGAGCTGTTGAGCTGGAGAAAATGACAAAGACAAGGAGGGGCAAAACCAAGGTAGGGTTTGAAAACAAGGGATAGAATTTTACTACTCAAAAACATGAATTAAGGTGAGCACAAGGTGAACAGACAATTTTATGTGACTGTATATTAATGGATGATGAATTATGGAAGCTAGCCAAGAGAACACTGAAGTTGTCAAGTTTAGAGAAAATAGTCGATTTTGAGTTGAGGCAGGGGTATGACAGGCAATGCGGTTGAGGTGAAAGTAGGCAGGCTAAGTTATGACACAAATACTTAGTAGGAAGCTCATCTTGGGGTCTGAAATAATATTATGGTTGCAAACAGTCCAGCCAGGGAGAGGGAAGTTGTCGTTAACTAGGGAAGAGAGTTTGGAGTGTGGACTAAAAACAATGACTTTTATCATCCCAACATTTGATTTGATTTTGATTTTATTGTCATGCGTACCAAAGTACAGTGAAAAGCTGTGTTTACGAGTGGTACAGGCAGGTCACAGCAAGCAAAGGATGTATAGATCAAAAAGGCATATAGGTTACATTGCAGGTTATATTATTTGAGGCTAGAGTCCATTCAACAGCCTGATAATGGTCAGAAAGAAACTGTTCCTGAACCTGCTGGTGCATGCGCTCAGGCTTCCGTATCTTCTGCCTGATGTAAGAGGTTGTAGATCATTACGGGGGTGCGATGGGTCTTTGATGATGTTGGCCACCTTTCTGCGGCAGCTGGCAGTGTAGATAGAGTCTGTGGATGGAAGGTCAGCTTCTGTGATGGTCTGGGCTGTGCACACCACCTTCTGTAGTTTCCTACAGTCCTGGGCAGAGCAGTTGCCATACCAGACTATTATGCACTCAGACAGCATGCTTTCAATGTTGCATCTGTAGAAGTTGGAGAGGGACCTAATGGACGTGCCAGATTTCCTGAGCCACCTGAGGAAGAAGAGGCGTTGTTGTGTCTTCTTGACTGTCACATTTACCTGGGAAGTCCAGGACAGGTCGTTGGTTATCATCACTCCGAGAAACCTGATGCTCTTCACTCTCTCAGCTAAAAGAGATATAATGCCCATTTAATACTGGAAACTGGACTAGGAGGATGACAAAGGTTCAAAGAGCAGAGCGGTACGCTAGTGTGGTGCAGTCAGTGCATGTATGAAATCTGAAGTTGTGTTTATCAGATGATGCAGTAGAATTTTCCAAATAGGAATATTATCAAACAGCATTTGGCACTGAGTCATATAAAAAGACATTAGCTATGACCCGATCAAAGAGGTGGGTTTTAAGTAGCACATTGAAGGAGGGAGGGCATTTTAAAAGGGAATTCTAGAGTTCAGGGCACAGCAGTTAATGTTAAAGAAATTAAAACTGGGGGAGGCATCAGACGTCAGAAACGAAGGTGTGGAAAGATGTTGGATGATTATGGGGCTGGAGGAGTTTACTAAATAGAGAGATGCACAGCCATTGAGGGATTTGAAATCAAAGATGTATTAAGTTAAAGGTCCAGGTGCAGACTCTTTTCCACCAAAGGCCAACACCCAAAACATTGGCTTATCTATTTTTTCCACACTCCTTAACTCAACTGCTGAGCATTCACTGCTTGTCTGCATTTGGTTCTAAGCATTTGGATTTTATCTGTCTCGTTTACAGTTTTATTTTCATTTCTGGTTCCCTGTTTCAGCAATAAAAACTATTTCTATATATAGAGATAGTGGGAACTGCCGAAGCTGATATTGAAATAGAGATAACAAGGTGTAGAGCTGGATGAAGACAGCAGGCCAAGCAGCATCAGAGGAGCAGGAAGGCTGATGTTTCGGGTCTGGACCCTTCTTCAGAAAAATTGATTTTACTGAAGAAGGGGCCAGACCTAAAACGTCAGCCTTCCTGCTCCTCTGATGCTGCTTGGCCTGCTGTGTTCATCCAGCTCTACGCCTTGTTATCTCTATTTCACTATATAGATTTTCATTATAGAATAACACTGGACAGACGGACACGTTTGGCCCATTAGATCTGTGCTGGCTGTTTCAAAATGCAACCCAGTTATCCCACAGTGTAAATCTTTGATATGTTTCCTTTCAGTTTTATGCCAAAGTAAATGTTTTCCCTAAAAATGAAGCATGTGCTAAGTATTGTTAAACTTATTCGGTTATGTTTAATTTACACAGTAGGAAATTGGTCCAATTTTGGCACATCGCTCCATTGAAACCTGGCACAATCGATGGATAGATTTTTTGTGATAGCAAGTAATGTAGTGATGATATGTGACTGGATTACAGATCAACCCAGGATCTTATTGCATGGCGCAACATGCCCAGAGGACTGAATGACTGCCTCCTGTTCCTATGACAACTTTCTATAACTTGGATGTTGACATTTCAAACAGCCACACCAAATATTAATGTCAGCAAATTGGAATGGGTAACATGATACAAAAAGAAATGGAGCTACATGTGGTTTTGCCTCAATTTATGTCAGATTTCTACACATTTATCCTCTCAACAGGGCAACTGAGCTGCCGTGTTTCCAGGACTGCCTGACTTTGTTTCTAATTTTTAATCCATAGATTCATAGAATCCCTACATTGTGGAAACAGGCCCTTTGGCCCAACAAGCCCACACCGATCCTCAAAGCATCCCACCCAGACCCATCCCCCTATAACCCACCTAATCTACACATCCTGAACACTACGGGCAATTTAGCATGGCCAATCCACCTAGCCTGCACATCTATGGACTGTGGGAAGAAACTGGAGCACCCAAAGAAAACCCACGCACACGCTGGGATTGGTGTAAACGTATCTGTTAGTTCATTCCTTTGTGGTAAGGGAATGGGGTGAAGCAGATCTGCTCCTTTATGGGTAGCCACAACTAAGTGGAGAGCCCAAATGGAGACATGAAATGTGGCTTCTGCTGATCTTCTGCTAAACTCCTGCCAAGGAAAATTCTGTCCGGTTTGTTTTATGTGTTTGGGAGCATTGTACTATGTGATTATTACTCTCTAGCAATATTTATTACAGTTGGGAATCATTTAATTACTCCATGTAGAATGATACAGCTTGGAATGAGGCTATCGGACATGTCATGCTGGTGCTAGGTCTTAAGAGATATGCAATTGGCCCTAAACCCCCTCCCCAATCTCTCTCTCTCACCCGCACACACGCACATCCCTGTAACACTAACTATGTGTTCCCTTTATCACGTTTATTCAAGCAATATTTTAAGTCACCATTGAATCTGCTTTCACCATCTTTTCAGGCAACGTCTTCCAGGTCACAACAAGGTAAAGGTAAAGGTGCCATAGTCTTATCAAACTATTGGGTTGTTCTCTCGTTAGAAAGAGATGATTCATGGTGGTTTAACCTGAGGGTCACCATGCCTTAGCTGAGGAGACAGGTTGAGAAGGGGAGCCCTTCACGGTAACCTCAGCTGGTGTAAGGATTGAACCTATGCTGTTGGCATCACTCATTAGTTGTCCAGCTAACTGACCCCCAGGGTCACAAAGCTCATTGTAAAATAAAACATTCTTCATCTCACCTCCATGGTAAATGTGAAATATTATAAATTGAGTGACACAATCAAAACCAGATGATCTGGCGATTTATCTCATTGCTGTTTATGTGATCTTGCTGTGTTCAAATTGCCTGTCGTATGAAGGGTATGGGATCAACTATGATCTCATTCAATGGTAAAAAAGTCTTGAGGGCTGAATCATAGAATTCCTACAATGTGGAAACAGATCATTCAGCCCATCAAGTCCACACCAACCCTCTGAAGAGCATCCCACCCACGACCAACTCCCTACGTTATCCCTGTAACCTTGCATTTTCCGCGGCTAATCCACCTAACCTGCATGTCTTTGGACTGTGGGAGTTAACCAGAGCACCCATGGAAACCCATGCAGATATGGGGAGATTATGCAAACGTCCATACAGACAGTCACCTGAGGGTGGAATCAAACCTGGGTCCTTGGCACTATGAGGCAGCAGTACAAACAGCTGAGCCTCTGTGCCACCCGATGGTCCACTTCTGTTCTTGATGCTCCTTATAAGAGTGACCATTTCCATGGTACTTCACTTGGTTGTGAAGCTGTTTGTGTGGCATTTTCTGAGGTTGTGAAAGGATAGTTATAGAAATGTGAGTTCTTTGTAAAAGTATTCGGAGACTAAATCTCATCAGCTGTGTTATGAATATATCTATCCAACCAACCAAAGAGAACTAAAGCCTGGAATGCCAATTGCCACAAGGATTGAAATAAGGCATGAAGTAATGCAAATCAGGAAGTGTTAATTAGGTGACAAAGGGTTGACATCTGAAGGGTATAGGAGGGTTACAGCTCATCGTATATCCAAAATACTGGACCATGTGGTATAAATGTCTGAACAAACTGGAAAATCCACATCTAGTTGGATCAACAATTCAACTGTCGACGTCACAGAGGAACACAAATCTCTGGCTTCCAGGAACAGCAAGTTACACCTATTTTTAATTCAAAGTAATTGAAACCCGTTTCCGCGTCATGTGCCCTGACTTTGTCCAGGTGCATTAGTATCTGGGTTTCTTTTACTTTCATTTGTGGCAGGTGCGGCCCCAATCACCACAGCAAACATTCAGTCGACAAGCAACCATGTCTTCTTAAATATAGGCTTTTCTGTGAACTTCATGTGAAAGGTAGGTTTAAATGGCAGGTATTTATAACATAGACCTTGTGTCTGATCCACTTACATTGCGCTTCAAACATCACACATGGTTACAGATGCAAGAAAGCCTTTCATTAAAAAAAAAATAGAAACAAACTATTTAATGCTGGGTCCCGGTCAGCAATTTCATGTTAATTCAAACCACCCTGGAGCCTGAAAGGTATGAGCAATTTTCTGAGCTATCATTAAATCCAGCAATTTATGAGCATGAGACATTTGGAATATCAGAGCAGGGTAGGCCATTCAGCTGTTTGAGTCTGCTTCACTATTCAACAAAATCACAGGTGATCTTTATCACACCTTCTTCCCACCTATTTACATATCCTTTCATACCTTTATTATATCACAAACTGTTTGAAATACAAGTTTGATTGTTATTGATGTATACTTATTGAAAACACATTCAGCAGTCTAACAAAGATGGCAGCTATCAAACACAGATTGGACAAATTGGCTACCACTGGAAACTTCCCGTAATTACTAGGATAAAAGCTATCTCATCATCTGTCTGAAATGACACGCTTCACTTTTGTATGAACGTGCCAGGCAAGCCAGCACAAAGCAATAGCAGACGAGATATGTACCTCAGCCAGTTCCGAATAAAGGAAACCATTGAAGCATATTGAGCATGAAATGGCACTAATGACTCCATTGGCATCTGCTACAAAACACAATCAGTTCTGAACAGGATATCAAAACTCACCTTATCGGCTGAGTGGTGAACCTGCTTAGACCCAGTCACATGACAAAGTGCTGATTTGTTTGAATTGCCTTTAATTATGTGGTTTTTGATGTCTTTCCTTCGGCTGTTTATAACACAAGAACAATCAAACAGAAAAGCTGCTCCAGACTTAGCTAAGTCTGCCTCTAGTATCTATCTATCTTAAAAGTCTGATTTTTTTGTTAGGTATCCTATATGTTGCTTGCAAAATTAACAAATTATAAGCCTAAAAGAATCCTATAGCTGTGCCTTGCACCTGACCTTCTACAAAAAGGAGTTCTTCCAGATCAACCAATCACAAAGCTCCACTAGACATAGACTTAATTAGACTCTAATTCACAAGAATTATTGCCAATATCATTTTAAAGTAATTTTCTATTGTAACTTCCTTACCTCTTTTTCTTTCTTTTATGCTCATTTATGTATGAATTGCAAACTTATCCACTGGTTTGAATGTTTGAATAAACCATCCCTTTTTTTTAAAACCTTAAAGAGTGTTTGTTGCAAGTCATTACTAAAATTGGACTTAACAAACAGTGGGTTTGGGAAAACACAGGAGGCAATGGCACCTAATGGTATTGCTGGACTATTAATCTGAAGACCCAGGTAACATTCTGGGGACTTGGGTTTGAATGCCACCACAGCAGCTGGAATTAAGAGTCTAATGATGACCATGAATCCATTGCCACTTGTTGGGAAAGTCTCATCTGGTTCACTAATGTTCTTTAGCGAAGGAAACTGTCATCCTTATCTGGTCTGGCCTACACATGACTCCAGACCCACAGCAATGTGGTGATTCATAACTGTGCTCTGGGCAATTAGGGATAGGCAATAAATGCTGGCCTAGCCAGTGATACCCTCACCCTGTGAATGAATAAAAAAAAAACACCATCACCTAGTTTTAAGAGGGTTAAGAAACAAGAAACAAAAGTGGAAAACAGTTAAAAAAAACCTATCAATTCATCACTCCCACTTATGCATGACAAGCGTTTAAAAATATTTTAAAATTATTTTGAATATATACGAACAGAACAAACATATGAATGAAAGAGCAGGAATGGGTCACTTGGTCCATCTAGTATGCTTATCTCTTCCTTACATATCTTCAAAAACTGTCCTTCCACTGCCTTTTGAAAGAGTTAGGAATGTTTATCCTTCTCTGAGACAAAAAATTCTTTACCTGTATCTTAAATGGATAACCCCTCATGTTAAGGTTTCTTGAGGTTCAGTGGTAGTTGGCCCTACCTCTGACCCAAAAGGCCTGTGTTCAAGATAACAAGCATGGGGCTGGATGAACACAGCAGGTCAAGCAGCATCATAGGAGCAGGAAAACTTGACGTTTCGGGCCTAAACCCTTCATCAGAAATGGGGGAGGGGAAGAGGGTTCTGAAATAAATAGGGAGAGAGGGGGAGGTGGATAGAGGAGAGGATAGGTGGAGAGGAGGCAGACAAGTCGAAGAGGCGGGGATGGAGCCAGTAAAGGTGAGTGCAGGTGGGAGGTAGGGAGGAGATAGGTCAGTCCAGGGAGGATGGACAGGTCAAGGGGGCGGGATGATGTTAGTAGATAGGAGATAGGGGTGTGGCTTGGGGTGAGAGGAAAAACAGGTTAGGGAGGTGGAGATGAGCTGGGCTGGTTTTGGGATGCGGTTGGGCGGGGAGAGATTTTGAAGCTTGTGAAATCCACATTGATGCCATTGGGCTGCAGGGTTCCCAGGCTGAATATGATTTGCTGTTCCTGCAGCCTTCGGGTGGCATCACTGTGGCATTGCAGGAGGCCAAGGATGGACATGTCATCTGAGGAATGGGAGGGGGAGTTGAAATGGTTTGCGACTGGGAGGTGCAGTTGTTTGTTGCGAACTGAGCGCAGGTGTTCTGCAAAGCGGTCCCCAAGCCTCCGCTTGGTTTCCCCGATGTAAAGGAAGCCACAACGGGTACAGCGGATGCAGTATACCACATTGGCAGATGTGCAGGTGAACCTCTGCCTGATGTGGAAAGTCTTCTTGGGGCCTGGGATTGGGGTGAGGGAGGAGGTGTGGGGGCAGGTGTAGCAATTCCTGCGGTTACAAGGAAAAGTGCCGGGTGTGGTGGGGCTGGAGGGGAGTGTGGAGCGGACAAGGGAGTCGCGGAGGGAGTGGTCCCTCCCAATCACCCCACCCCCACTCCCACTCCCACTCCCACTGGAGGAGTGCCATGACTCATCTGAAAAGGTTGATTAAAAATATCTGTCAGATTATAGGACTGCTGGCTCATTAGAGGGAGACAACTTGTGGTGGTTTAACTAGAAAGTCACTCTGCCTTAGAGAAGGGGAGAGGTTGTAAGAGTGTCCTCTATGGTAACCTCAGCTGATGTAGGTACTGAACTCACACTCTTGGCATCACTGTATATTAGAGTAGCCATTCAGCCAATTGAGCTAACCAATCTCCAACAGGATGGCTTTATAAATTCAGTAAAACATAAAATATTGATTTGTGCACTTTTCTTACTGTAGTGAATGAACAATTCAAAAATGCTTGCAGAATAGTTACTAACTTATAGAATGCTGAAGAGAGAGATTAAGCATTGAAGACTGTGTGCATCTTGCACTGATCATTAGTCTTCTATATGAAATGGAAATAGCACGAATAACCAGAAAATGCTGAAGATATTCAGAGGGTATGTAAATGGCAACAGCAGAATTATAACTACAGAAGGTGTTGTTCAAAAAATAGAAATTAAGACAAACTGCAATTGTTGAACTCAATGCTGAGTGAATGTAAAATGCTTATAAGTGAGAGATGGTTTGCTTTTCTTCAACTTCAGTTGAGCTTCTTTAGAATAGGATAGAAGGCTGGGGACAATGATATCAAAGTGAAAATATGGTGGAGAATTAGAATAACTGGTGACCAGGGGTTCAAGGTCACATTTAGGCACTTGGAGACATGGTGATCATAGTCTTGGCAGAGAGTCTGCAATCAGAGGAAAATCTCAATATAACTCCAGCGCGTTTTTGATTTCAAACAGTTACGTATTTTATTTTAGTTTTATTCATGATATGATTCATGAATGGTTTAGTGCCATTAGGTATCGTAATGAGTAGCCTTTTTTTTATCTCACAGGTTTACAGTACTAATTTGACCAATCAGAAAAAAAATCTTCTTCCTTAATTCATATCCTGGTTTTAATGTTGAATGTATATTTCCCAGTCCCTTATCCTGGGCAATTGAAAGGCATATATAGTAATAAGGAAGTCATATAGTGACCATGAACAATGGATGTTATGGCACTATAAGGATTAACATGCGGCCTCACCCAATCCAGCTAGATTCAAAGTAGTTAACAATATGACCAGGCAGGAAGTTCATAGTATTCTGAATCATCGAATTCTACTTATTAATTCCCTTTTCTCAGCATAGCTGCCTGTTAGCATTCTCACCTCTATCAGCCAGAAGGTCATAGATTTAAACCCTATTAAAATGTGAACAAAAGATTTTGGTTGATTCTTCACTGCAGTATTGAGGGTGTGCTGCACTGTACAGAATTGATGTTAAAAGATTAAAAGGTAAATACAAATGATCTGTTTGAAGAAGCAGTTTTGAATAAAGAAGAGCAGGGAAGCTCTCCCCGGTGTCTTACTCAATATTTATCCCGGGATCAGTTTCACAAAGAAATAAATAGTCATTTGCTACTTGCGTGATTTTGTTATGTGATAATTAGCAGTCTTGTTTCCCCACACTTGAAAAAAGTTGCAAAGTGGTTCAAAGCCGTGAAGTTGCAAAAGGTGCTATAGAAATGTAATTTCCTTGTTAGTTATTCCCTTATATTTAATCTATACATTGTGTGTCTGTGTGGGTTTGGGAGGGGGAGGGTACGTAAAGAATTAAGTGAGAAAATTATGCAAGCTGTGTCATTATTTACTGATTATCGATTTTAAGGTACTTCAGAAACTTACTTAAAGGATAGTCCTACTTTGGTGGAAGACTTTGAAAGGGTTGTCCGATTATGATATGAATAACATTTGCAAATTTTCTCAAGAGGGCAAAATATTCAGCTTTAATTCCATGTTTTTCCTGTCTTGAAGATGTCAAAGTAACATTTTCAGTGACAAAAATAGAAAATACTGGAGAAACTCAGCGGACCTGGTGGCAGAGAGAAACAGAGTTCATGTTTCAAGTCCAGTGACCCTTCTTCAGAACTCAGTTTGAGTGGTTGGTATGGAGTCTCAGCATTTGGTCAAAAAAATCTGTGGGATCTTGCTGTGCACAGAATTACTAATAGGGACCACTGGCAGATGAGACTTCTTGTTCACAGCTGGGTTTTGCACACCTGCCCAGGTGGAGCAGATCCCTGATTAAATTCAACACATTTTACCCCTTCAAGTTGCTTTCTCTTTCAAATGCAAAAACATATTTTTCCGTGTAACTCCTTTCTAAGTGTTCTATTAGTTTATGTCAGTAAAACAACTGACATGCCACTTTTGTTCTAACTTTCAGGGGAAAAATATTGTCAAAGTAATGCATTAGTTCTAGAAATGAAAGAAATACTGCCTGCTCATGACTTAGATTTCGTATTAAAAGATGAATTTGCTGTTTTGATAGATTCACTGATTTGCGTTCCACAATAAATGGTGTAGTCAGTGAGTGGAATAAATTGCAAACTTTGCTGCCATCTAATGGCCAATGCATTTTCTGAATACAGTCCCTTGGTGCCTTATTGTTTATATTATGGGATGGAACAGTGGCTCAGTGGCTAGCACTGCTGCCTCATAGCAGCCAGGGATCTGGGTTCAATTCCAGCCTCAGGTGACTATCTGTGTGGGTTTCCTCCAGGTACTCCAGTTTCCTCCCACAGTCTAAATGTGCAGGGTAGGTGGATTGGCTGTGCTACAGTGCCCAGGGTTGTTTGGGTTAGACAAGGGAACTGCAGGGATAGGGGAATAGGTCTCAGTGGGATGCTCTTCAGAGGGGCAGTGTGGTCTTGTTGGGCCAAATGGCCTGTTTCCACACTGTAGAGATTCTAAACATCAGAGAAATAACTTAGATTATTACACAGTGCCTTTCATAACATCCCAGAAGACACATTGTAAAGTCTGCATCTTTTTATTTTTCAGTACTTTTGATTGTGGACTGAAATGGGAAAATGACGTTTTTTAAAAGACAGGGACCGCGGAAGGCATTTTTAAAAAATAAGTTACTAAGATTATTGAAAGCGCTGTTGAAGTCAGTGTTTATTTAAGCAACAAGGACAGGTTACTGGAGAAAGACTGGCACCTGGGAGTGGGTACAAAGTACAAATCAGCTGGCACCAAATAAATGATTAGTTTATGGAGTTATTACTAATTGTCCATCACAAATAGCCTTCTGTCTGCCAACAACAATTATCGACCCCCAGATAGCTGAGTGGCTTGTGCGCATGAATGGTATAACCAGAAGCTTTTGGACCAGCAGAAGGCGAGGTAGCATTTGCTTCTCTGCAGTAAAAAGAAACACCTGAAGCCTGAAGAATGCCAATTTATTTTCCTCCACCAGTTGCTACGAGCTGTAGCTTTTAACCAGTAAGTCAGAGAGCTTATAACTTGTGAACCAGTTGCTCCCTGCCTCCTGCAAGCAAGTGAAAATATCTGGACAAAAGAAATCAAGGAGCAGCAAGTCCTGGCAAGCCAAAAGGATCACCTCAATGAACCCTGTGGATAGGTTACATTGAATTGTCTTTCAAATCTTTCCCACTACCCACAACACCAATGCTTTTGTGTTTGTGTCTGCATGTGTTTGTAGGTGTTCTATAAAGGAGTTTGAGTTTTAGCTAGTAGAGTTATAGGTCAACAGTTCATAGCTGTTTTCTTGTATCTAGAATCTATTTATTTCTATTAAATAATAACTCTTGTTAAGTACAGACATCTGGTCCATGTTTTCCATTAACCTGAGTCTTAAAAAATCAGGTGAATCGGGGAATTTTGTGTGCTTTGATAAAATCTTTTGTAACAGCTCCTGGAACAGCAGGATCACCAGTATGCTACCCCAGTGAGGCGTGGCATTCACAGCTAGTGAAGTACGCTTTGAAATTGAATCACTGTCATAATGTTGGAAACACAGCAGTCCACTTGCAGAAATGTAATAATAATCACATAATATTTTAAGGCGTTGGCTGATGGTTGGCTAACCAACTTTTTAAGAGAGTTGGTAGAGATGAACCAGGAAATTACAGACCATTGAGTTTCATGTCAGTGGTATGGAAACTATTGGAGAAAATTCTGAAGGAGTGAATTAGAACCCACTTGGAAAGGAATGGGTTAGTTAGGGATAGTAGGCATGGCTTTGTCAGAGGGAAGTTATGCCTAACAAATTTGTCAGAATTTTTGAAAATGTGATCAAGTATGTAGTTGAGAGAAGTTCAGTTGATGTAGTTTGGTAGGGATTTTAGCAAAGCTTTTGACGAGGTAACACATGGGAGATTGAGAAGTTTAAAGCACATGGAAATGAGGGAAACTTGGTAAGATGGATCAGAAATTGGCATATAATAGGACACAAAGGGTAGTGGTAGAAGGCTATTTGAGTGACTGAACGCCGGTGTCTAGCAGTGTACCACAAGGATCAGTACAGGGACTCCTACTGTTTGGTATATACATATATGATATAGATGAAAATGTGTGGGGAATGTTAAGCAAATTTATAGCTGATACCAAGATTGGTAGAGTGGTTAATAGCGAAGAAATTGGTTTAAGGTTACAGGAAGATGTAAATGGGTTGGTCAATGGGCGGACCAGTGGCAGATAATATTTAACCCTGATAAGTGTGAGGCGATGTACTTTGGAAGAAGAAACAAGATTAGGGAGTACTTAATGAATGGTAGGACACTGGGTAGCTTAGAGGAACAGAGGGATCTTGGGGTAATTATTCACAGATCCCCAAAGTCAGCAGAGCACGTGAATAGGATAGTTAAGGCAAATGGAACACTTGCTTTCATCAGTTGTGGCATAGAATATAAGAACAAGGAGGTAATGTTGAAGTTGTACAGAGCGTTGGTTAGGCCACAACTGGAGTATTGTGTGCAGTTCTGGTCACCTCACTACAGGAAGGATGTGATAGCACTAGAGGTGGTACAGAGGTGTTTCACCAGGATATTGCCTTGGATGGAGAAATTGAGCTGTAAAGAGAGACTAGATCAGTGTGGATTGTTATCTTTAGAGCAGAGAAAACTGATGGAGGTCATGATTGAGGTGTATAAGATCATGAGGGGTATGGATAGGGTGAGTAGAGAGAAGGTGTTCCCCTTGGTTGAGGGGCCAATCACGAGAGGCCATAGTTTTAGGGTAAGGGGCAAGGAGATTCAGAGGGGATTTGGGAAAAAAACTTTTTCACTCAGCAGGTTGTAGAAATCTGGAATGCACTGCCTGGAAAGGTAGTGGAAGCTGGAAAACTTACAACTTGAAAATCAAAATTAAATGAGCACTTCAGATATCATAACATTCAAGAATAAGGGACAAGTGTAGGAATTTGGGATTAGTGCACCTTTAGTGGTAGTTATTGTCAGTACAGACTCGATGGGTTGAAGGGCCTTTTCTGTACTGTATGACTCTATTGTTGGCTGGGACATTGAGTGTGCAAGTAAAAACTGTTGACAAGGTCCCATATGGGAGACAGGGAAGGTTAAAGCACATGGAATTGAGGGAAGCTTGGCACGATGGATCAGAAACAAAGGGTAGTGGTAGAAGGCTGTTTGAGTGACTGGAAGCCGGTGTCCTGCAGAGTGCCACAAGGATCAGTATTGGGACCCATATTATTAGGTATATAAATAAATGATATGGATGAAAATGTGGGGGGAATGTTAAGCTTATTTGCAACTGATACCAAGATTGGTAGAGTAGTTAAAAGCGAAGAAGATGGTTATAGGTCACAGGAAAATGTAGATGAGTTGGTCAGATGGGCAGACCCTGATAAGTGCAAGTACAAAAGCTAATATAATTGTTCGGCATGTGTTCCCTCTGACAAAACTGTTATTGACTATCGCTAATTAACCCATGCCTTTCCTAGTGGGTATTAATGCGCTCCTTCAGAATTTTCTCCAGCAGTTTTTCTACCGCTGATTTGAGACTAGTTGACTGACTTATTGAGCCCACAATGGGACAAACAAATGCTTCATGACGTTAAAGCTCACTCTAACCCATAAGTAGTCACCTCAGTCATCAGTGCATATGCTGCAAAACTAGAAGCAAGACTTGAGACCGAAGAGGAATTCTATCCAGCCTTGATCAATCATTTTCCTATGTCACAAAAGGAGTTGAGCTGATTCTCCTTGGTGATTTCAATACCAGAGTCGGGAGAGATACAAACCTTTGGAAAGAAGTGCATGGCAAAGAAGGCAAAGGGAAGATAAACACCAAAGGCGTCCTCCTTCTAATAAGCCTGCTCATGACCTATTCCATCACAGTGACATGGGTTTGGATGTTTGGAGTATTTAATCAGGCAGGAGGATACCAGGTGGGCACTCTACGGTCTCCCTGCCTCTCATTTGATCAATTTCTGGTCAGAAAGGTTTCTAGAAGGTATCCCTTCCTGCTAACAATTGAACCACTTATCTAGGCAATTATGGGGGAAGTAATGAGGAGACAATGGTTTAGTGGTATTTATCACTGGACTATCAATCCAGAGACCCAGGTTCAAATCCCACCATGGTAGAAGAGTTGAACAATGACTGGAAGCCATTGACAATTGTTGGGGAAAAACCCATCTGGTTCACTTTTATCCTATAGGGAAGGAAACTGCCATCCTTACCTGGTCTAGCCTACTTGTGACTCCAGCAATATGGTTGACTCTAAACTGCCGTTAGGGATGGGCAACAAATGCTGGCCTCGCCAGTGACACCCTCCTCCCTTGAATGAAAAAAAAAATGTACATAGTCAGCGCATAAAGCAAAACCTGTTGGGGATTCTTATGGACTCCTTGTGGGATAGAGAATGCTATTTTGTTAGTAGCCTGAATTCATTTGTTTTAAATTGGTTACCACCCACACCAAAATTGAGCAATATTATTTTTTTCATTCATAGCATGTGGGTGTCACTAGCATTTATTGCCCATATCTAGTTGCCCAGAGGGAAAATAAAAGTCAGTCACATTCACATGGGTCTGGAGTAACATGTAAGTTAGACCAGGTAAGGATGGCAGAATTCCTTCCCTCAAATACATGAGTTAACCAGATTTTGTTTTGATGACGATCGACAGCAGTTACATTGTCACTGTTAGACTAGCTCTTTCTTAAGCTCCTGAGTTTTAAAATTGAATTCAAGTTTCACTATCTGGCCCTAGTGGGTTTAGAACATATGCCCCTAGAGCATTAGGGTGGAGTTCTAGATTACTAGTCCAGTGATAATGCCATTACACCTCCGTCTTTCCAGGTTAGCTATGTTGACTCTCCAAATTTTAAGAAATGATTAATTTTATGCTGTTTGTAGTTAGGCCACCAGAGGGCAGATGATTTCCACCGGAAGGTGCTGCATGATAACAGCAGTTCACTGTGATGCATCAAACGGGGGGGAATTCTACATGAATACTTTGTCCCAGGAGGCAATGACACCCCTTAGGCCAAGTAACTCTGGTCTGGTACATTGTCAGGATGAAGCCAAACTGATCAGAGCACTATGGTACAGGAGGTCATTCAAGTGTGGGGAGTAAAAATGGATTATATTTGTAACAGGGGACAATATATTGTTGTCTATGATAATAGTGTGGAGCTGGAGGAACACAGCAGGCCAGGCAGCATCAGAGGAGCAGGAAAGCTGACATTTCGGGCTGGAACCCTTCTTCAGAAATGGGGGAGGGGAAAGGGAGCTCTGAAATAGATAGAGAGAGGAAGGGTAGGGCTGGGGAAGGTGTGGGATGGCGATAGGTGAGTGCAGGTAGGCAGTGGTGGGGATTAGTCAGTGAGGTGGAAGGAGCGGATAGGTGGGAGAGAAGACGGACAGGTCAAGGAGGCAGGATGAGAGGGAGGGTTGGTCATGGGATGAGGCCGGGGATGGGGAGATTTTGAAACTAGTCAAGTCCACATTGAGACCATTGGGTTGTAGGCTCCCAAGGCGGAATATGAGGTGCTGCTCCTCCAGTTCCTGGGTGGCGTCGTTGTGACACTGGAGGAGGCCCAGGATGGACATGTTGTCCAGGGAGTGGGAGGGGAAGTTGAAGTGTTTCCCGACTGGAAGGTGTTGTCGTTTATCGTGAAAAGAGCGTAGGTGCTCCACAAAGTGGTCCCTGAGCCTCCGCTTGCTCTCACCAATGTAGAGGAGGCCACGTCGGGAGCAGCAGATACAATAGACCACATTAGCGGATGTGCAGGTGAACCTCCGTCTGATGTGGAAGGTTATTTTTGGTCCTTGGATAGAGGTGACGGGGAGGTGTAGGGGCAGGTGTAGCACTTCCTGCGGTTGCAGGGAAAGGTGCCAGGAGTGGTGGGGCTATTGGGGAGTGTGGAGCGGACGAGGGAGTAGCGGACAGAGCGGTCTCTACAGAAGGCAGATAAGAGGGAGAGGGAAATATATCCTTGGTTGTGGGGTCAGATTGTAGGTCGTGGAAGTGGCAGAGAGTAATATGTTGAATCTGGAGGTTAGTGGGGTGATACGTGAGGACAAGAGGGATTCTGTCTTTGTTTTTGTTACGGGGAGGGGATGTGAGGGCTGAGGTGCGGGAAATGCAAGAGATGCGGTCGAGAGCGTTTTCGACCACTGAAGGGTGCAAATTGCGGTCCTTGAAATAAGAGGATATCTGGGATGTTCGGAAGTGGAACACCCCATCTTGGGAGCAGATGCGGCGAAGGCGGTGGAATTGGGAATAGATGATCACATTCTTGCAGGAAGGTGGGTGAGAGGAGGTGTATTCTAGGTAACTGTGGGAGTCGGTGGGCTTGAAATAGATATCAGTTTCGAGGTGGTCACAGGGATGGAGACAGAGAAGTCCAGGAAGGAGAGAGAGGTATCAGAGATGGTCCAGGTGAACTTAACGTTGGGGTGGAAGGTGTTAGTAAAGTGGATGAACTGAGGATTAGATCCTCATGGGAGCACGAGGCAGTGCCGATACAATCATCGATGTAGCGGAGGAAGAGGTGGGGAATAGTGCCAGTGTAGCTGCGGAAGAGTTCTTACTATCTCTGGATATTGTTGTCTGCTGTCTTGTATATATATTCTGAATGCCGTGTTTCCCATCCAGTGCAACAGTCCAGGACATCACATTAGGACTGGAATGGAACTTGGAGCAGGAGAGAAAGGGCCCAGTTTTTGTAGTCGAGGTGAGTATCAATAACATGGATAGCATGAAGAAGCAGATACTGCTGAGAACTTGTGAGAGGTTTGGAGCTAAATTATGAAGCAGAGCCACAAAGGTAATAATGTTTGCATTACCACCTGAGGCACAAACAGTTTAGCATAAGATAAATGAGCTGAGAGAGTTGAATGAGTGGCTCAAAGATTAGCATAGGTGAAACGAGCAATAGTTCGTGGGGCACTGGCCTCTGGTACACGGGATAGATGGAGCTGTACTATAGGGGGACTCCTCACTTGAACTGCACTGAGGGCAGTGTCTTGGTGAATCCAGGGCTGAAATTTAAGTCCCACTTGCTCCAGAGGTGTGTTATGACACATCTGAACAGGTTTTTTTTTTGAAAAAGAAATGACAATGAGAAATGTAGAGGGGGCTTTAACTAAATAGGGCAATGAGGTTTTGGGGTGGGTGTGTATTCATTGAGAGTGTCTTTTCGAGACTTAAAGGGGAAGGACAAGGCAATAGCGCAGGGACTGATAACCAGATTGTGACAGAAAAGTGTGGAGCACACAAACATAAGCATGCACAACCAGATAGGGATCAAGGTGGGGAGAAATGGCTTTAACTTAACAGAGGCGGAGATGAGTTTGAATGCAGGTAGATTTAGAAATGCACAGATAAAGTTTGATGCTGTAGAAAAGTATATTGACGTGGGTAAAGACAGATTGAATGGCCAGGAATGTAAAGAGAGTCCAACAGTAATAATGTATCCAAGAGTAAAGTCCATGCAGGGAATAGGAGTTAAAAAAAAAGAAAATTGAAGTCACTTTATCTAAATGTGTGAATACCCACAATAACATAAATGAACTAGTGGCACCAATAGAGATAAATGGTTTTGATCTGATCGCTTTTACAGAAACATGGTTATGAAATAGCCATGTGTTGGAAATAGACAATAACCTTCGGAGACTGGATCAATTACATTGGCAAAGATGATCTGCAAGATGAGTTTTACAATGCTTATGTTACAGGAGAAATTAAAAAAAAGCTATTTTATATCTGATACTGTACATTGAGGCTGGGTCAATTAATGATGTCACAGTAAAAGATACATTAGGAAACAATGAAAATAACACAATTGAATTCCACATTAAGTTGGAAATGATGTACTGCAATCACAAACAATAATCTTAAACTTAAACAAAGCTGACTACATAGGTTGGGGGAAGAGCTGGCTATCGTTGATTGGTGAAATAGCTTTAAAGGCTGAATGATAAATAAAATGTAGAAACATTTAAAAAAACAATTTGGAATGTCAACAAAATTACATTCCACTGAGAACCAAAATCTCAGTAAGAAAAATCCATTCATGTAAATATTGACGTTCAGTGAGATGCGAGTGTACTCACACAAGGAACTCAAAATGTCAGCGCAAAATAAAATAAAAGAACTGCGGATGCTGAAAATCTGGAACAGAAAAGAAAAATTGCTGGAGAAACTCAACAGGTCTGACAGTATCAGTGGAGAAAAACTACAGTCAACATTTCAAGTCCAGTGACTCTTCCTCAGAGTAGCTAGGAAAATATGGTATTTAGGAAAAGTCCATTCAGAAAAGTTAGCATGCAGATATAGCAAACAATTAGTAAAACATTTGGCAAATTGGCCTTTGTTACAAGGGGTCTGAATTTCAAGAATGAGGACATCTTGCTACTATTGGTGAGAATTTTGCTGAGTCCAAACCTGGAGTTTTGTGTGCAGTGTTGGTCTTCATATTTAAGGAAGAATGTATTGATTGTGATAGGGTTGTCCTATGATAAGTGACTGAGGAAAATGGGTTACATTTTCATTGTTATTGGGATATAGGCATCGCCAACAAGGCCAGCATTTATTGCTCATCAATTATTGCTCTTGAGAAGGTCGTGGTGTGCTTTTGTCTTGAACCACTACAGTTGTTGGAGTGTAGATACATGTGTTGTTTGGAAGGGAGTTCTAGGATTTGACCCAGCAACAGTGAAGGAATGGAGATATCGTTCCAAGTCAGGATAGTAAGTACACTGGAGGGGAACTTGCAGATGGTGGTGTTCCCAAGTTTCTACTGCCCTTGCCCTTCTAGATGGTGGCATGTACTCAAGTAATCTTGTTTGTGATTGGAAGGTACCGTTGACGGACTGCAATGATTCAAGAAGGCAGCTTATCCCTACTTTCTCAAAGGCAATTAAGGATGGACAATAATTTCTGGCCTTGCCAGCAATGTCTGTATTTCATGAATGAATAAGAAAAAATAACAGACTAATGATATTGTAAATATTGCTTAAAAACACACACATTCTGTTGAAGCTTTTCATCTTGCACTCATCTGGATAATTCACAAGAATACCACTTCAGGGGGAAAACTAACATTTACTCTACATGTGAGGAAAGTGTTGATTAGTTGGCAAAAAAGTGCACTCTGATTTGTAGAGGTGTTGGCATGGAGACACACTGCACCCGTTTCAACTTAACAAAATGACTGACAACCATTCACTGGTTAACTTCCCAGGATATTTCTGTGATCAAGCAGAGTCAACCTTCCTGGATAAAATTTAAGGACAGTCTGGCAATTAATTGCCAATCATCATTGATTGGTGTGTTCTTCCCAGCAATGCTTCTTCCAATCAGGGTCCACTTTCTAACTAACTAGCACTTTATTCTCATGCAATATGAATGTTATTTTTTTCTTTTCATTGATATTATTGTGTATTGTGCTGGTAAGTGCAAGATGAAAGCTAAGACAAAACATGTCTTATTTTGAAATACTCAACCTCTCTATTATTAAGAGATTATGTTGAAAATACTTCGGAGAACACTTGGATGAATGGCATGGTTAACTAACTTAATTACTTGAGAATCATCATTCTGAAGTAACTCTTTTGTCAAATTTATTTAATCTACTTCAGATTCTGTCATCTTTTTGCTGATTTTATAAAGGGCATAAACTCACCACCTAAGGTTTCTGTGAGGAACTGACACACTCACTGTGATCCATGAATTACAGAGTTAAGCTCCTTCCAGTTATTCTGCACCTAGGAGTGACAGCCTGCAGTGCAGCAATTATGGCGCTGTGGTATAACAATTATCAAACCATCCGAAAAGATCAGTGAAGAGAAGGCAGATCACTCTTGTCTGATTATGAGATCTTATCTGTCACTCTAAACCTTTCTTTTACTCTTTGTCCTCCCCACACCTCCCATACACTTCATTACTCTTTCTCCTGCTATCTCCTTCCCTCTTTTTCCCCGAGTTCCTTTATTTCTTTCACTCTCACTCCATCATTTTCTCCCTTCAAAAATCTCTCTCTTCCCCCTCTCTCATCTTCCCTTTCTTTTTAGCTATATCAGTTTCCCACATTCTCCTTCTCAGTCTATCACCCTCCAGTCTCTATCTTTTTCTCCCTTTTCCCAATCTCTCTTAAAGCTCACACCTTTCTTCTCTCCCCTTCTCTTCCTCTTTTCATTTTTCCTATTGTGTCCTTTTCTCTTCCTCATTGTTTATCTTTCTATCTCCTATGTTTTCTCTTTCTCTCTCCCTCTATCTTTCTCTCTCAGTCCTTCTCTCTGCCTCCTTTTTCTCTTTCCCTTTCTCTCTTCTCCCTTCTCTTTGTCTTCTTCATCTCCCAATATGTTCCTCACTTAGACATTATTTTCTCATGTATCCATCTCACTCTGAGTACACAGACTGGGATTTCCTTCTCTGACTTGGGTTATTCCACAGTATCACCTTGGCGTTTCCAACCTGGGAGATCACATTGAAACAGAAGCCAGCTATTAGGCCCTTCAGGCCACCTCTCTAATTTTAGCGTTTCAGGCATTTCTCCTTTAATACGATAATTGCATTCTTGTGTGACCTCGCGCTATAGAAAATCACCATTGAAAATCGCATTATGGGGAAATTGCTACACCCTTACAGCAGAAAGTTCGCGTTGTCCAAATAGCATCCACTATTCATCAGTTTGCCAATTTGCGTTAACGAAATACGCTTTACAGCAGAACTATCTCTTTAGGAAAGATTCTGTTAAACTTGGAGGGGTTCAGAAAAGACTTACAAGGATGTTGCTGGGATTGGAGGGTTTGCGTCATAGGGAGAGGCTCAATAGACTGGGGTTACGTTCCCTGGAGCATCGGACGCTGTGGGGTGACATTATAGAGGCTTTAGGGTAAATAGCCAAAGTCTTTTTTCGAGGGTGAGGGAGTCCAAAACTAGGGGGCATAGGTTTAAGGTGAGAGGGGAAAGATTTAAAAGGGACCTAAGGGGCAATTTTTTCATGCAGAAGGTGGTGCGTGTATGGAACAAGCTGCCAGGGAGATAGTGGAGGCTGGTACACTGCAACATTTGAAAGCCATCCGAATGGGTATATGAATAGGACGGGTTTAGAGCGATATAGGCCAAATGCTGGCAAATAGGACTAGGTTTGATTGGGATGTCTGGTTGGCATGGACGAGTTGAACAAAAGGGTCTGTTTCCATGCTGTATGTCTCTGGCCCTATGACTCCAACCCTAGACAATAAATTCAATTTTAGGGTCGAACACAAAACCAACAGAATTCCAGTGAAGTATCGAGAGAATGCAACATTTTTGAAGGAGCCATTTTCTGGAAGAGATACTAAACTGAGGCTCCAACTACTCTATCAGGTGGACATAAAAGATTCCCCAGCTAACTCAAACATCCCCTTACAGCAGATGTAGAAATGATCAAATAAAAGCAGAAAATGTTGGAAACATTCATCTTATCCCTTAGCATTCGTGGCAAGAGAAACAGTTAAGGTTCAGATCAATGACCTATCATCATAAAATTAATGGCATTTCCCCATTGAATCATCGAACTGTTATAGTGAAGAAAGAGGCCATTCAACCTGTCATGTACATTCTGAATCCTTACAAAAACAACTCAACCAGTTCCACTTGCCCTTTCACAATGCCCAAAAATTTCTTTCTCTTCAGGGTCTTATCAAATCATAACTATTATGTAAGAATGTTTTCCCCTAATTCCCCATTTGTTTTTTTTGTCAACCACCATAAACTTGTGTCCTATTATTCTCAGAGATAGCAAGAACTGCAGATGCTGGAGTCAGAGATTGAGGATCCATAGAGAAAACCATTTTTTGAGGCTTTGGATGTCGTATATGTAGAAGGCTCCAGACCCGAAATGTCAACTTTCCTGCTTCTCTGATGTTCCCTGGCCTGCTGTGTTCATCCAGCTCCACACTGTGTTAAGTTGGCCTACTGCACCTGCAGCTCCAATGTGGCCTCCTTTACATCAGTGAGACCAAGCGGAGACTCGGACACCATTTTGTAACACATCTGCTCTCTGTACATGACAAATGACAACACCTTCTGGTCGTGAAACATTTCAACTCCCCCTCCCACTCCCTGGGTGACATGTTCATCCTGGGCCTCCTCCAGTGTCACAATGACGCCACCTGCAAACTGGAGGAGCAGCACCTCATATTCTGCCTTGGGAGCCTGCAGCCCAATGGCCTAAACGTGGATTTCACCAGTTTTAAAATCTCCCAATCCCCGGCCTCATCCCATGTCCAACCTTCCCTCTAATCCCCGCCTCCTTGACCTGACACAACCAGTCCATCTTCTCTCCCACCTATCTGCCTCTCCTACCTCACTGACCAATCTCCACTACTCCCTATCTCATCTATCACCATCCCACCTACCTTCCCCAGCCCCATCTGTCCTCTCTCTATTTATTTCTGAGCTCACTTCCCCCCCCCAATTTCTGAAGAAGGGTCCTGACCCGAAGGATCGACTTTCCTGCTCCTCTGATGCTGCCTGGCCTGCTGTGCTCCTCCAGCTCCACACTTTGTTATCTCTTGTCATTCTCAACTGTTTCACCAAAGGAAAGGTCTCCCTATCTATTTTAAGTAGATCTTACATAATTTGAAATGCCACTATCAAATCACCTCTAAATTTGCTCTAGGTGGTACAACCTATCTTTGAAACTGAAGTCCCTCATCTTGTTTTTACATATTTCTCTGAGCCATCACATCCTTCCTAAAGTACAGTGCCCAGATTGAACATAATATTCTAGTTGAGGCCAAATCAGGATATTACAAATGTTCATTATTGCTTCCTTTTGCATTCCATATCTCTATTTATAAAAACATAGAATCCCGTTTTCCCTCTTCTCAACATGTCTTACTACCTTCAACAATTTGTTCGTATACACTCCTAGATCCCACAATTTCTGCTCCTTCTTTAGAATGATATTATTCATTTTATATTGAATCTTTTCATTCCAAAATGAATCATTTCACATTTCTCTGCATTAAATTTCATCTTCCTCCTTCCAAAACCTATGCTATGCATTGAGCTGTTCTGCTGGACTTCTGGATGCACACTAATACCACTGGAAAGAAGACTCCAGGGCTATTTGTAACTGACCAGCAGCAATGAGATGGAGTCATTTTGACATCAGTTGATGAACCATATGAATCCCAGAACAATATCAGGCATCCTTGGGGGCTGCCAGCCCAATCTTGGATGTCCCAGAGCCTGCCAGCCCAGTATTGGGTGTGCCAGAGTCTGCCAGCCTAATATCAGGTGTGCCAGAGGCTGCCAGTCCAATATTGAGTATGCCAAAGGCTGCCAGTCCAATACCAAGTGTCCCAGAGTCTGCCAGCCCAGTATCAGCTGGCTGATGACAAGTCCAAGGTGGCGGGGAAGAGAAAGGTATAAAATATACAGAGAGAATTCATTTTGAGAATTTGGAAATAAGGATTGCCATTTAAAATAAAAAGCAATGATGGGGAAGGACACTCATCTGTTTTCTTATAAAAAGAAACATTATGAGAAGCCACTGAAAGATTAGCTGAGAACAAGAGAACTACCAGTAGGATGTGATCTGTAGACTAAAGTCTCACATTTGAGTGTTGAGGTGAGAAATGTTCCTGGAGTTGCAGAAATAGTGACGTAAAAGCTAATTTCAACTGGAGAACAGCTTATTACATTTTGACACTTCCCGCAGATTGGGTAAATTGATTCTGGCTGGGATGCTGGAAGATCACAGCGCCCGCAAGCTCTCTATTATGTGGAACATGAGTGTAATAGGAAGTGAGACATACAGATGTGTCAGCTTAGCTGATTGTCATTTGCAGTAATGACCCCGCAGTTAGTTTTCTCATATACTGGCGTGATGCTGTAGCAAAGGACATTGCAAGTAGCTGTCATGAACTCAGCAAAAGCAAACAAAAAACCCAACTTCACAAATCAAGCTTTCAGAGAAACTAAAAGCATAATTTTTATAGCTTAAGAATAAGATCTTTGAATTTGTGTCAGTGTCTTCTTAATATGGTTGTATCCTTAATTGGCCTCTCACTGATGGCTGTGGTTTGGTCTATTACAGTAGTGAGAAAGAGCAGGTAGGAAGCCATCCAGTGCAACCCATTCTATACTCCATCCCATTTCCTTTCCATGGAATTTTGCAACGTGTAAAAAGGCCATTCAGCCCATTGTGCCTGTGCTGAATCTTTGATGGAACTGTGCACTGTTGGCTCAAAAATGATATCTTCAAACTAGAACATTAAGGATTAATCATTAAGAGTTGATTGAGCATGATAATGAGCAATTGGAGTAAAGTGGAAAAGTATATGAAAAACAGGCATAGTGCAAAAACAACCTGTTTTGAATAGGGGGAAACTGCCTGACTTTAAGGGTCAACAGGAATAGTCCGCTTGCTAGGTCTACACGGGGACACCTGGACTTTATTTAAACTTTTTTTTTGAGGATTGGAAAAGTACTGAAGTTATTACAAAATGGTGATGCAACGCAGAACCAGAATCATATTCGTATGAGGGACTCTGCCCCACTCATTGGATTTCCCCATTGGAGTAAGTTCATGAAACTGGGACTTTCCCCATTGGAGTGAGTTTGTGAGATTGGGCCCGTGGACCTTCACTGTCAGACTAGGATTTGAGGACTAAGACAATCCCCATTGGCCTGGGGTTGGCGGATCAGTGCTGCAGAAACTGAGATAGAGCTCTGAAGGCTACCTGACACCCAGGAGACCCTGATGGGCAGAGGGCAGTTAGACTCACTTATTGAATATGTCTAAAGTAGTTTAAGCTAGTAGATTCATTCATTAGTTTGCATATATTTAAAACAATTAAGCTAACAAATTTGCATTATATCAAAGCGCACATCTTCCTGTCATCATTTCATCAGACTTTAAAGAACCCAATAGATACCTCCAGACAAACAATTACATGCTGTCCAATTTCATTGCAGAACTTAGCATTTTTCCCGAAAATGAGTCCCACTCAAGAACATGACTAATTGCCCTGGAGAATATTGAACATTAATAGTTCACAGAAACATATCAACAGTGTTGATAAAAAGGCTGTCAATTTGCCATCAGCATGTTTCCCTTGATCAACTTTACTCCCAAAGGGTAAATTTTGATTAGTGATGATAATATAAGAAGTACAACAGGGAGTTGGTAGTACTGTTTACATCTCTTCCTGTTTTCATTTCCTGTTAAGTCATTTAAAGTGTGCTGATTGAAGGTCAGTTAGTTCAGTTGATTAGAGTGTGGTGCTTAAGATCTCCAGCAAAATCATAGAATTGCTCTGGTGCAGGAGGCTATTCAGCTTATTTTATTCTGCAGCGGCTCTCTGAATGTGCATCATAACTTAGTACCATTCTCCTATCTGTTTCCATAATTCTACATTTTATTTCTATTTAAATAATCATCCAGGGCTGTCTTGAATGCCTTGAGTGAACCCGTCTCCACCACACTTCTGGGCAATGCATTCCTAACGTGGACCACTTGCTGCATGAACTTGTTTATACCACATTACGTGTATTTATTTTGCAAAATCACTTTAAATCTGGATCCTCTTGCACTTTTTATGAGCGATAACAGTTTCTCCTTGGTGTAGATGTCTCCTGGTTTTGAAAAATTCAATCATATCTTCTCTTGGCTTTCTTCTCTTTGAAACAGTCCTGACTTTTCCAGTTTATCTTCATAAATGCAATTTCTCATCCTTGGAAAGAGTCTCATAAACATGGCTTCAATTCAAGTACCAATGGAGATAGTTTTTGGTGCATGCCGTGTGGTTTCATGGCATCATTGAAACAAGATTAGTGTCCATCAGACAACAAGGATGCAAAATGATGTGGTTGAGATAACTTTCTGCTGTTCACTATTTCTGTGCACAAATTCTAGATGTACCCAATGGATTATGGCCACAACATTAGATCCTGTTCTGATTATAGAGACATTCCCGGCAGATGTGAATGATCCAATGATAATAGATTCATGGTCATTGCAAACATGCTCCTTATCATTCTGGGCCTAAAGTGCAATATTACTGGTTGATAATAAACTGAGGAAGTGCTACACTGTCAGTCTGCCCTCTTGGATGAACTAATCCATGGCACTACTTCAGAGAAGGACAAGGAAGTTATCCCTGGTGTCTTGGCCAATGTCTATCTGTCAACATCAAAAAAAAATCAAAATGCTATTTGTCGGTCCTTGCTGTCTATAAATTAGCCGCTAGTTTGGTTACATTATATCAGTGATTGTGATTCAAGTATACTGTATTGACAAATGCAAGTTTTTTTCCTATTTTCAGAGGTATGAGAAAATTGAGGAGATTTGACTGAGGGCTTCAAATTAATGAAGGGTTTTAATGGACCAAATGGGATGAAACTATTCCCAAGGCAAATTCATCGTGGAGCAGACAACTTAGATTTTGGGTGATGGCACAAGACCCAGAGGTGACAAGACGAAAACACTTTTTACCCAATCGATTTTCATGATTGAAATGTGCTGCCCGAAAGGATAGTGGAAGCAGGTTCAATAGCAATTTTCAAAAAATAAATTAGATAAACAACTGGAAAGAAAATCAAAATTACAGGGTGTTGGGAAGGAACACACAGAAGTGAGATTAATTAAACAGTTCTACCAAAAAGTTAGCACAAGTACAATGGGCCAAATGATTTCTTTTTGTGCATTAGGTTATATCATTGTAAGCTTTCATGAAATGGAGAAAATCACTTCAAATAGGAAAGCATTAAACGTTAATTAATGAAACAAAAAGAAAAGGAGTCTAGATGCAGACTGGGTGCAGTGAGAGTTTGAGAGTTGAAAGAATGCTTCAGTTTATATGATTTAATTATGAGCCTTTGTCCTATGTCTCTCCTTCCTATAATCCAGCTAATGAATTGATATTCCATACCATTCAGTTTCAACAAACACTAACATTCCTGTTCAACAGTGTGCAAAAATCAATTTAATCTCAACTGATCATTGTACCTCCTCTTGAAGGGGTTAAGGAAGACTAGTCATAGAGTCTTGAGAGAGCTAGTTTAGCGTATGCTCAATCTTGGTACATCTATTTGTAAAGACTCTACAGGTGGTTTTGTGTTATATTCAGGGAACTACATAAGTACAGGTTGCTCTTACTGTTGTTAATGTCTCAGTTGTGATACTCTTGTGTCTTTGGCTGTGGGTTCATAGACACACAACAGAAATTTGAGCGCACAGCTTGGGTTGACACTTCAATACATTATTGAAATACATAATTACAATAATCAATACACTTTGAAAGTGTTCTATTTATTTTGAAGTGCTTTGGAATGTCCTGAGGTTCTGAAAAATATGACATAAATGCAAACCTTTCCTTTAGTACATTTACTCAATATAATCTAGACCTGTGGAAAAAAAAGTTACAATTCATCTTTATGTATTCGCAAACAATTGGAAGCACATTAATTCATCTGATTATCTGGAGATCTCATGTTCCATTGGTGATTATCCAATCAAACCAACTATGAAAAACGTCTTGCTAGTTGTCAAACCAAAAACATCTTGTCAAAATTTGATGTGTCTGCAGGAAATTTGCAGCTGGTGAAATTACACAGGATAAATTATATTTTTTAGGATTGAAACAGAAAAACACTTTAATGGCAGATTTGTTATTAGGACATTAAATGGCCTTCAATTTAGTAAACAGAAATGCGTGCTCATTGTGGGCTGGAAGCATGATGCACGCTATATTGGTAAAGATTATAACATCTCCGTTTGTTTTACACTGTTTTATATTTCTATTTGTTTGTTTCATAGTAGCTCTCAAGATTGTTCCTAATAAACTGAATCACTTTCACATTGCCCACACTAAACTTCATTTGCCATTTTTCTGCCCATTCCATGGCCTTATACCTGTCCTTGGTTGACACTATCCCCGTAACAGTTTACAATGCTGTCATGTTTCATATCATATGCAAATTCTGAAATAGTGCTCTGTAAAATCAAAGTATGGGCCATTAACATGTATCAAAAAGCAAGGGTCCCATCAGTGACTCCAGGAGATACCCTGCAAAAGTACCTCCAGCCCAAATAAATATCGACTAATCATTACTCTCTATTCCCTTTAATCAGCCAATCAAAAGGGAAACTGATTGAGGTGGTTAAGATGTGGAAGGAGTTGAAGTGGCAAATCCACAACATAGGGCAACATCCAAAATTTGGAATGAGGTCATTCAGGAATCAAATCAGGAGACGCATTTTCATACAAAATATTGTGAAAATCTGGAACCTTTGCCATCAAAAATTGTGGATTCTGGAAGGCAATTAAAATTTTCAAAACTGAAGTTTTTTTCTACAATTGTATTGAGGGATATGGAGCAAAGGTAATTGCCTGGAACTGAGAGATTATACACTATCTAAATGAATAGCTGAACATGTTCAAGGGGCTGAATGGCCTCCTACTGTTGTAGTGCTACTATGTATCAATTTATTCAATCCCCTGGCTGAAACACGGCAATTTGTAACATCAAGGGATTGAGAATCATAACTGACACAATTTCACCACAAATCCAAAAACTTTATTGCCTAAACTTTACATTTGAAAGCAATGCAAATTTAATTCTTACCATTTTATAAAGTATACAAGTTATATTCGTTCCACACAAATGCCGCATAATGACCATCTCCAACAAGACAAAATCTAACTATAAAACAAAAACAGAAATTGCTGAAAAAGCTCAGCAGGTCTGGCAGCATCTGTGAAGAGAAATCAGAGTTAACATTTCAGGTTCAGTGATCCTTCCTTAGAACTAAGAACTCAGAATCTAACTATCTCCACTTGACCTACAATTGCATTATCTTTGCTAAATCTCCCATTGCTAATCACTGGCCAGAACATGAACTGAATCAGAAATATACATTTAGTAGCTATAATAGCAGGGCAGAGGCTGAGAAGTCTACAGCAGACAACTCACCTCCTGACTCCCCAAAGCCTGACAAACATGGCATAATTCAAGTGCAATGGAATAATCTCCAATGTACAGGTCCAATGACATTCAAGAAGATTGACACCATCTAGGACAAAACAGTTCACTTGATTGGCACCATATCCAACACTTTCAACATTCACTCTCTTTACTTCTGGTAAGCATGCAATGTGTACAATCCACAAGATTCACTGCAATAACTAACCAAGGCTCCTTCAAAAGCACCTTCCAAATCTACAAGCTCTGCCACCCAGAAGGACAGGGGCAGCAGATGCATGAGAACACCACCACCTATAAGTTCCTCTCCAAGTCACTCACCATTCAGACCTTAAACTGTATTACCATTCCCTCACTGTAAGTGGATCCTAGAACTTCCTTCTTAATAGCATTGTGTGTGTACTTACATCAGTGATTTCAGAAGATGACTCACAATCATCTTCACGTGGGCAGTTATGGATGAGCAAGACCCATGTTCTATGAACAAATGAAAAAAAACTACAGTCACCTCTATTTAGAATAGGTTATGAGCAGGCTGTCTGGATGGATCTGTTAGAAACAGTTACTTCTGACTAGAGTTCTCCTATTGATGTTCCCACTCCCTGTGTTTACAGAGGAATAGTCAGGTGAGGATTCACAAAAACAAAGATTTTAAATGAAATGCATTAAGGATAAGGAGCTGAGTGATGGGCAAGCAGGGACATAGAAACAGAAAGTAGGAGCAGGAGTAGACCATTTGACTTTTTGAACCTGCTCTGCTATTGAATATGACCATAGCTGATCATCCAACTCAGTGTCCCATTCCTGCTTTCTCCCCATTCCCTTTGATCCCCCTTTAGCTCTAAGAACTATATCTAATAACTTCTTGGCTTTGGCCTCAAACACTTTCTGTGGCAAGTTCAGGACAGTGCCAGAGAAGTAGGATTTTGGACAATTTAGGGGCAGATGGAGACTGAAAGATGGGAGGCCAGAAAGGAGCACTGGGGGAGCATTTTGTTTAGAAATGACCGGCGTTTGGCAAAGTTTCGGCAGCAATCAGCTACAGGACAGAAAAAGCTGTTCATGTCACAATCCTCAGTCTGTCAACCTGAATCACTGCATGAATTTATGACATAATACAGTGATTGTCTCCATGGCAATCCGAGGAAATCCTCTGAAGCGGCTGATTAGTACAGGAGTTAGATACCCGCTTTTTGCTGCTATGACCTCGGAAGTATTTAATCTCAAGACCGTGGATTTTAATCTAATGTTTTTGGGGTGGGGTGTTAGCAACAATTAAAGTGAAAAAGGGTGACAGGCGAATAAGAAGTAGTGTTGTTCATGGAGATGGTGTAAAGGAAGTGGTTTGGATATTAAGCGTGTTCAAATATCCCTAGAAGTGTAATTGACTTTTAAGGCAAGGCCAGCCTTATTTCAAAAGATCCTCCCTGTTAGTGATAAGGCATTTTGGAACATACCAAAGCCACAAACAGTTCAGTAGAATTGCAAGCCATTTCTTTAATTCCTTTAGACTTTTGGATAGTTTATTTTAATCTGGTTTATCAAAATATTGCCTCCATAAAAAGATTCTGATTAATGGTATAAAGACTCCCCTACCTCCTCTAAGACTCCAAATTCAGTGTGAAGGTCTGGAATGAGTTGCTGGTGGGAAATAGGCACCCAGTGATGTCGGTGACCATACAAGAGGAATAGCTGTGGGAGATGAAACAGTGTACAATCACCAGGACATTAGGAATTAAAATTCTTCGAATACTCCTGTTTATGAGTTATAAATGATATCAGGACTGGATGAAATTCAGGGCGTTTGATGGGCAGTTGAGAATCATTCAGTCAAGTAATGAAGCTTCCTGATTGGTGTAGGAAGAAGGATACTGTGAAGGGTGACCAAGGCTGGTGATGGGACCAAAGTCGCATCTAATTTCACAGAGGTCTTTGTATGGCAGCAACTCCCAGAAGCAGAAGTTGATACATGGTGTGCTTGTGTGCATGAACCCGCCCTGTGCCAAATCGGCCACACAGTTTACCAGGAATTTTAGGTGGGACAGTTTTGAGATTGGAGGTCATGTGGTAAAACCTCCAGGAACATTTTGTTTTAGCCATCTGCTGTGCTTAACTGCTGTGGCCAACATGTGACTCCAGACCCATAACAATGCGATTGGCTCTGAACTGAAATTAGAGGTGGAGAATAAATGCTGGCCCAGCCAGCAATGCTCATATTGCATGAACAAACAGTAAAACACATATCCAATTATATTCAGGAGGGTTCCGTTTTAACTGTTGAGCAGGTTGGAATGGATATTATCCATTTTCCAGTACTAAAAATTGAAAACACAAAATGTAATCAAAAAGTGAAACGTTTTTGGAATTTCAAAGCTTTGAATCGCTGTCTCTTCAATTTCAACCTTCATCTAATTCCCTCACAAGGCAATTCCTCCCATGGTCACTGGCTGTTCTCAATGTACAGTCACAGAATACATTTTTTGTGAACCAAGTCACTTTACGGTTTATATTCAGTAGCTTTTAGTTGCCCCTAAAATGTATGGAATATTTATCTTGATTGCAAAACTTGTCCTGTGACATTTCTTACAGAAAGATCTCTGGACCAAGTTGTAGATGAGATCAAATGTTTTAATTCCGATAACGTTGCTCCATGCTCCCAACATAATTTGTTTCAGGAATGTCAGGTCTTTACAGTACATAAATGTGATCTCTGCGGGCCAGAGAGATGACTCCTTCAATAATTAGGGTAAAACATCAGGTTAAATTCCAAAGTTGGACAACAGTGGTTATTAGCTGTGGAAGGAGGGTTGGGGAACCAGGTTGACCGCTCCTGCCAGCTTCACAAAAATAAACATTTACCTTGGGTCAGAATGAGCTGGAAATTTCTCTTGACCCCACTGCCCAACAGTCCTCACCTCACCTCTATCATTCCAGTGCTATCAATGGCCCCCCACCCCAACTCCCACCAAACTTTCCATCCCTTTCTTCCCCTTTATCCCTTTCCTTTCAACATCCCTCCTTTCTATTATCCTACCTCTTCAACCCCCACCTCTCTCTTCCCCTCCCTCCCTCTCTCTGTTATTCCTTACCCCCTCGCTCATTCCCTCCCCCTTTCCTTCCCCACCTTCCCTTCTTCCCCTTGGAGGATTGACAACTCTATCATGTGCCTGTTGGTTGCTTGCAATCCACCAGACTAGGACAAGTTTACTAGGATCCTTGGATCTTTCCATTTTGGAGCTGCTGCCAATAACAAATACAGTCCTGCATTTGCTTTCCTTTCCTGTTGCTTACAGGATGCCCTTGTCAATGGGGAGCTGGTGGATTTGTTGCTTGATTTTATAAAGAAAAACCTGTCATGCGTGAGAGTGAAATTAAAGATGATATGATAAGCTGAGGTTTCTGTTTGTGGGATAGTTCAGTAAGACTCGTATGAATAATTTATCAAGGGATCTTTTCATCGTTCTACATGCTGAATCCCACCCTCAGGTTTCAGCAGCTATAAAGGCTGTCAGTGTTTGTAACCTTTCCTGTTACATGTTGTGCTGGTGCCAAAAGCACTCAGTGGAGAGCTAGGCATTGACCTTTCAGAGGTAGACAGAAGCATTTCATTAATGAAATAAGGCCAGTCCTCGAATGGTTTTGATGCTATTATACAGCCTGCATTGAAAAATATAATAGCAAAAGGATGCACAAAGGATGTGTTAAAAGCCACAGAGGGAGCTAAGTGCTTGATAGATGTAATTAGGTTGGCACCAAGCCTGCATTGTGCGCTGAACCATGCACAGAATTAAGCAAGGCCAGGGCTAAAATTCCCTGCAGCCCTAACCAAAGTGAACCAGGGCCTGGCAGGATGCTTCAGGAATTGCTAGCAGATTTCCCATATTTACAATCACAATCAAAGGTTTATTATTGCTGCAAATAATAGCCTCTGCATGATTCAGAACCAAGAGGCAGTAAACAACCAGATATAGTGTACATTGACTACTAACAGCATTGATTCCAACACAACGGTTCTACAGTCATATATTAAGTGATGCACAATTAATGTAACATGCTATCTTTAAAAATGTTTTGGCTGAGATGAACGGCTTTGTAATCTTTGTGGATGTATGTCTGACTGTGCCGAGAACGCTTTCACTTTGACAGGGAAATAGCCCCAGTCTTGTACTTTCAGTCACCTTGGGCCACATCCATGCACAACACTTGCAAAGGTGCACATTTACTGAGGCCTCATATTTACTCCACTTACAATCTCTTGGCCTTGAACTCTGTCCTCTGTTTTGGTACTTTAAATGCGTAAGCCAGGTGGCCATGCGGACTGCTTCATTTGTGACGTTTTATATTGGTATGGCCCAAATCTTTATCTTAGTCAAATGGGGGTACCATTGTCTGTGGCCTGCTCACAATTCTGTGATTTATTTGCTACACGTGTAGAAGTGAAACACATTAGGGTGGCAGCAATCCCTGTTGTGCATATGACACACATCACTCACACTCACTGACAAGGTGTAAAGGAATACCTGGGTGATGCTCAGATCTCACACCTTGTTCTTCATTCTCTGTCTTCCGATTTTCCAAACTGTTCTTGTTTGCATATTTTCTCCGTTCCTTCACCTTTGCCTTCAACAGAAGCATGCTGTGAAATTAAGACCACTTAAATCCATTTTTTAAAAAAGCACAAGTATTTAACAACTTTGAAGATGCTGCTTAAATGCAAGCTGTTCTTGTTGATGGATGTGTACACTGGGAGTAACTATGGGACATACAGAGCCATTATCACTTGGTAGATCCAAGGTGTGAGATCTGTAAGTGTGTTGAGCCGTGAGGGATGACGCTGCAGGACTCTCTGACATGAGGACCTTTAAACGGATGGAACATTACACACAGACCCATTCTACACTATATGGGATGCAGACCTGTAGGGCCACCATTCTCTGACCATCTTAATGCACTGGCTCCCTGTGTTTTCTGTGCTTTTCACTGTTCATACATCAATCAGCACATCATTCAAATCAACATGTTTGGACACAGAGACTAGGGAAAGAATAAGGATGTTGTAGGACAGGAGCAATTGTGTAAGTAGGACCCATTGCCCTGTACACGTCCTGTTCATCTTTCTTCCAAATGCTGCAGCAGGTTCTCAACACAGACATCAACCCATGGTCCATCGTCTGTACCCAAGCAGTTAGGCAACACACTGGCATGGTTACATTGAGAGAAAAACAATCAGGTGTAAGGTCAAAACAGTGTAATTTAAAGAAATGTACAAACAAATAAAATGCATTGACACTCATGCCACCAAAGTGTCCTCAATAAGCTTTCTTCTTTCTCTCCCACAACATCTCAGTGTAGCACCTGGGTTTGCAGTTGGGGTGGAGGGGTCTGCTCAGCAGTGGTATCCATTGGCCCTGGAGGTTTGCTGGGCAATCCCAAGGCTATTTGTGTCTGGATGGACCAGATGTGCTGAGACACCCTCCGGTGGGGTGGGTTGCGAGGATACAGGTGTGCACCTTTCCAGAAAATTCTGAGGGTGCTGGACCTGGCTGTCATGTTGGCAGGCAACCTGTCCATGGAGGAAGCCAGTTGGTTGCTGCACTATCGCAGCTACTGGGCTATCAGAGCCATTGTGTTCCACAAACCTGTCTGCTACTTCTGTTCATCCCTCTGAATGTGGGCAAAGTCCCTGACTGCGACACCACAGGGTCCTCTCCTGTCTAAAGCTGAGCAGGTGTCTGATCTCCACAATTTCCACATTAAAAAACAAATCACCTCATCCTCCTCTTGCTAATTACCTTAAATCGGTGTCCACTGGTGACCGAACCACCCACCAATCTCTTTGTATTGACTCCATCAAAACCTTTTATTAATTCTCCCTTAACTTTCTGTGCTTTAAGATTCAGAACCCTAGCTTTTTGACTCTCAACAACAACCTGAAGGCTTTCATGTTAATATCATTTTGGTCAACCTCTTCTGCCATCTCTCCAAGTCTTTGGTGTCCTTCTCAAAGAACTGTGCCCAAAACTGAACTCAACGTTCCAGCTGGAATCCTGGATTCTGAACGGCTGCAATCGGTGTCATGTTACAATAGAGACAGCAGAAGAGTGTTCGTGTGTATTACCAGGAGAAAACAATATAAAGCAAGTTGCTTTACCAATATGGACTGATTGACACTGAACTTGGAGTTCTGCAGCACATTCCACCAGCAGTAAGGCTGGAGTTTCTACTCTTTGATTCATATTGATTACATTCTTGTCAGAGGGACAGAGCATGCTTCCTTGTTTCAAGCACCAGATGTTAACTTGAATGACCCTTGTAACACTGCGCAGTCATGCAACAGCATCATTCATTCTCTCACCTTCGGTAGTTAGTGTTGAAGCCACAGCTTTGTTGTGAAAAGCATCATCATCTTCACTGATGAATCAGTATCTGCATGTGGAATAACGTAGATTGATGACCATATTGAATAAATGGCCCCTGTGGCTGTACGAAGAGGTCATTATTTCATTATCAGTATCACAGATTATCCCAAATTCAGGGACATTCAGGCATTAATCTCTGTTTTCTTTACCGTGACTTTACAGACATCTATCATGCACAAAAGGCAGATACTGAATATAGAAACAATGTGTAGGTGTAATTGGTTTTGTCATTCATTGAATTACACAAAATTTATAGGGTAGAAACTAGCTCTTTAGCCCAACTTGTATATTTTGATTTTATGCCGTACATGAGTTCCTCCCATCCCACCTTGTCTCATCCTGTCAGCATATAATTTTAATCCTTTCTATGTGCTTTTCCAGTTTCCCCTAAAATGTATCTATGTTATTTAATTCAACCACTCCTGTGGTAAACAAGTTCCATGTTCCACATTCTAACCATTCTGTTCCAAAGATGTACACCTTAGATGGTTTGGCCATGCTAAATTGCCCATAGGGTCGAGGAATGTGTAAACTAGGTGGATTAGCCATGGGAAATGCAGGGTTACAGAGATAGGGTAGGGGGGTGTGTCTGAGTTGGATGCTCTTTGGAGGTTCAGTGTGGACTCGATGGGCCAAATGGCTTGCCTCCACACTGTAGGGATTCAATGATCCTATGATTCGCTCCCTTGGTAAAGAAGAATCTCCCAATTTACCTTTTGGATTTATCAGTCACTGTCTTATATCTGTTATGTAACTCCTTGCCTTTCTCTCTTACAGAGAACATAGCCTCTCCCATCCTTATCTTTAAGACACATGTGTCCCAAAGATATTCTATACCCCTAAAATAGGACATTGGAGAATAGAAGGCTGTATTAATCCACTTTATCTTATTTCTGGTGTTTAAAATCATGAAAGGGTTTAGATAGAGTAAATCAAGAGAACTTGTTTACAATGGTTGAAAGCTTAGTAACCAGGTTTTATGTAATTAAAAATAGAAAATGTTGGTTTTGCTGAGCAGGTCAGGCAGCATTTATGGAAAGAGAAACAGTTAGTGTCCCAGATCTGTGACCTCTCATTAGATCTTTTCATGGGATTTAATGTGTGTAATGTAATAAGCAGCAACATGATAAAAGGGTACATTTTATGCAACAAGTGGTCAGACTCTTGAAATCAATGGCTGATAGGCTGGCTGAAACACATTCAATAGTAGACTTCAAAGGGAATTAAATAAATATTTGAGGGAAAAATATTAGGATGGACAAGTTGAGTAGGACTAACCTTGCTATTTGAAAGACTGCAGTTTCAGTGAATCAAATAGTCTCCTAAGTGCTGCATTATTCTGTGATTAAACTCTTTGTGAGCTGCTATAACATCCATAAAGACCAATAATTTTCAGAGAAATTCAAACTTACATCTAATCATTAAAGGGATGTGACAACATGATATCATATTCTAAAAACTTTTAATATATTCTGATGAATTCTTGTTTTAGAGTTCTAAGGACTTGCCACATTTGACTGTCCCGCAATGAATTATATGCAATTCTGCTGTAAGTTAGGGGGAGCCTAATTGTAAGGTTTCCAATACATCACATGGGACCGTCCACAGGTTAATGCAGAGCAGATAAATGGCTCTGAGTAACCATGGGCAGGAGAGAGGGATAGGCTCCACTTTAGGAATGTGGCAGTTAACTGTGTTGCTGGAATTCACAGCCTCCAAATAGGGGGACTGTTCAGTGAGGAATCAAGAGCTAGATGGCTCTGTGCTGTTAGAATGAACTCAGGGAGAAGTTCTTAGAATCAGTGGACAACTAAGGGATGGAGCCAGGAATCAGAAGAAATCCTGGAGCGCAGACAAAATGGCAAGTTCACTAGTTTTGCATTGGGAGAAGCCGTAAGGGGCTCAGAAGAAGTTTGCAAACCAGGAAAGAATTGTGATCGACCAAAACAAGGGCATCATTGAGGCAGTTCAAGTTAGAGTGGCTCTTTCAAGGTCAGAGGAAGAATTACAATTCCTTATGAAGGTTAATGAGGTTTGATGATCTGTCATGATATTAACATCTAGGAGAAATTGCTGAGAAATTTGTCAGCACTGTCCAGGTCACATTTACTATTTTTATGTGTTTGACTACAGTATATTGCCTGTGTTTACCACATGTTAACATTCTGGTTGTTAGGTGTATATTGTACATGTATTGTAGCTGCATTACTGTTCTAACCTGTAAAGTATTGTTGTGAAATTGTTTCTTAACATGTCCCCTGGGCCTAACCTTTTGTCTACTTTAAAAATAAGGCTTATTGGCCCCTCACCAAATCATAACATAATTTGGTGATCTAGGCGCGGATCATAACAATTTTAAAAAACTTGTAAAGCAACTTGTAATTGGACGGAATTTATACTTTAATCTTAGAAATAAATGTTGCTGTTTACTTTCAATAGGCTGCTTTTTACTTTCCCAGCCAGGTAACTTCTAATCCTGGAACTATATTTCACTATGAGGGTTACACTCCAGATTTACTTTTCTAACTCCAAGCTTCTTTTAACTCCTCACAAACTCAGTCTTCAATCTGACAGCAAGCTTCCACCTGTATTCTGTATGGTGAACTCGAGTTTGAGTTTTCTTTGCTTCAGTTGCAGGTCTGGCCATTTTCTTTCTCTTGCTCTTTACATCTGAGTTGGCTGCAGACCATACAGTACAAATGGCAACTGCTAACCATCTGTGATATTTTTGGGTTTATCGGGAATCTAACCTCCAAATCGCTTCCTACAACTTCTTGTCCATGGCAATTGGAAATGCTTTGACTTTGTGTCTAAGTAGAAATTCTAATTAGTTACCTTTTGATCTCAACTTCCTTAAAATACAGGTAAGAGGACACTTTACACCACATCTATACATACCTTGATACTCATAACATCTTTCTGGGACTTTGAGACTCAGTGTCTACTCGTAGACTTAGAAAGTGTTGTCACTGTCACTGAGTCTAAATAACTTACACTAGCCTCTTCATAAAACAATTGGAGTTCCTTTCATCCTTAGTTATTAAAACTCATCCTTTCACTTTTAGGCTGACTCCAGCACAACACACATATCACCTTTCATGTACCCCAAATTTAAAATTACAATTCTGAAATAACTGCACAGAGGCTGGTATCCCATCCCCAAGTCACCCTTTATTTACGTGTGCACATTACACTTGACTATGGCCAGCCAGCTCCGAGTCAGTCCCTAAACTGAGGACATTCTAAATCCCTTGGTTATATTAGTGAGCCATGGCTCCCGATTGGCCCAGGTTAACAACCCCAATCAAGGATCTCATAGTCAATGGATCTACCTGGTTCCAATCACTACTATTTCCAAGCTATAATAATCTTATAAACCAAAAGATGATGTCATAAAACATAATAATCTTTTAAACCTTACAATTATAACAGCCACTGATGAAGGACATTTGTAAATCCCGGAAGCAGCCCACGTGTGGTCACCAATCCTTATGCTAGCACCAGCTTTGAGGATACAACGTCACTGATCGATGGTGCCTTTGACAGGAGACGCTTTTTATTCCACTCATTTTCAACTGCTTCACCGCTCCAGAGAATATCTACTTGGCAGAACAGATAACAAAAGGTTGCATTACCATCACAAATACTCCTGAAAGAAAGTGACACTGTCTGATTAATGTGGAATGAAAAAAAAGGGAACAGATAAAGCAGATTTGACAATGTTCTGTTGCTGTGAGATTTTTGACGTGATTATTTATTGTTTTTAATGTCAGCTAGTGTTACCTGTTAAATTTTGCATTGAAACATGCTTGAATACTGTGCGAGTAACTGCCGTTGACTCAAGCCATATGTATAAAGCAAGAACTTGCAATTATATAGCGCATCTAATTTGACAATCTCAGTATGTTTTATAGCCAATTAAATACTTTTTGAAGTGTAATCACTGTTTAAATGCAAGAAATGTGACAGCCAATTTCTGCATAGAAAATCTCACTAAAACCAATGGGATCATGACCAAATTGTTCAATTTTGGGTGTTTGTTGAAGGATAAACCTAGCTACAAAATCGCACAGAACTGCCCTGTCTTTTTTGTTAAAATAGTATCATGAGATCTTTTACACAATCTGGTGGGAACTGGTGGAGTCTCATCATAACACTTCATCTGAAAGATAGCATCTCTGGTAATGCAATGCTCCCTTCAGTACCACACTGGAGGTGTCTGGAGTTGGACTTGAACCCAACAGCTTCTCACTTGCAGGCTGTCCAGTTCACGTTCATAGATTAGATACTCATGAATCATTTCACATAAATCCAATATGCAGGGGTCATAGTGCACAAAATGGATACATGGGAATCATTGCACACAGTTTGAGATTATTGGCATCAAATGGAAGGTAGAGCTGGCAATCACTAACAGCGAAGATTTGTTTAGAGGACTCAAGTTAATCAATTTAATATGATTCTCTATAATTTGCATAATTTTAATTTCATTGGGCAAACTCAATGGACGACAAATATTTAAGGGAGTATTTCTTAAACCGCACTAGAATGTTGACCTTTAATTGGAAGTGACAGCACTGTGGCTAAATCTAAGTGTGGAAATGATTTGCCATTGTGCTGAAAATAGTGAAGTATTGACTATTTAAATGGAGGGATCTGGTTATCATTTGCCAAGTGACATCCAGCATTGACACATGTTTCTTGACATCCATCATGTTGAACTATTGGACTGCCCACACAATCATACTGGAATTTTCATTATAGCTGCAATCAGTTTTAGACATTTGTTGCATTTATTTCTCATCACTCTACTCACTAATATGAGCAAGTGGACAGCCACTAATTTATCTGTAACCAATGTATCCTGAAGAAGTGATGCTCATGTGTATTATGTAAATGGATTTTTCATGCATGTGAATGTTTATAACGGGCTCTTCAAGGTTTTTTTTAGTCTATTGAAACAAATATTGGCTGACAGCTTGCAAATTTGCTTGGCACTGCTTTGTGGCATTGATTACATCCAACTTTCCAGAGAATGGGACAACTCATTCCTAACCATTGGTAGTCAGAATTCAATGAAAGACAAGTTCTTGGGTCAGAGTAGACTGTTCTCTAAATCTATTAAACAACAACTTGCTTTTATATGGAGACTTTAACTTTGTAAAACATACAGAAATGCCTTGCAGGAATGAAAATACAAAATCAACACTAAGATTCATGAGGCTACATTAGGACAAGTGACCAAAGGATTATTCGAAGAGGTCGGCTTTAAGGAACATTTTAAAGGAGCAACCAAAACAGAAAGTGCTGGAGAAGCTCAGCATGTCTGATGAACAGTTCTGATGAAGGGGCGTGGGATTTGAAATATTAACTTTGTCTCTCTCTGTACAGACGCTGTCAGACCTACTGAGTTTCTCCAGCCCTTCCTGCTCTTGATTCAGATTTTACGTCTACAATTCTTTGTTTTGTTTTTAAGGCAGGAGGCAGAAGGAGACGGTTTACAGTGGGAATTCCAGAGCTTAGATCCTAGATGGCTGAAGCCACAACTGAAAATGTTGGAGACAAAGAAGTGGACGATCTGAAAGAGTCAGGAATTGGAGGGAAGTAGGGAAACAACTTGAATTTATGTAGCACCTTCATGATGACTGGACATCTCAAAATGTTTTACTGATAATAAACAACATTTGAAGTGCTGTCACTGTTACAATGTTGTACACAACAAGCCCCTGCACTAGACTATGTGATTTGACCAGACAATTTGCTTCTATGACAGTGATAAATATTGCTTAGGACAGTAGGGATAACTCCCTGCTCTTCTTTGAAATAGTGCTATAGGATCTTTGAAATCTACCCAAGCTAGTAGTTGGGAATTTCTTTCACATTACATCTGAAGGACAACACATACAACAAAGGAGCACTCTTTCAGTGCTACAATGGAGTGCATCCTAGATTTTTATGCTTAAACTCTGCGGTGAGACTTGAACCCAGAACATTTTATTGTAGAGCAGAGTGGAATATAGACATCCTGGAGCATTGTATTGCTGGGGAAGGTTACAGAGGTAAAGGGGGAGCTAGGCAATGGAGAGATTTTAAACATTGTGTCATAAATGTTTCAGCAGGAAGCCATTTGGACCATTGCATCCATGTTGGCCAAAGAACAGTAATCCAGCCTAATCCAAGTTCCTGGTCCAGATTACTGTAGGTCAAAGTGCAATGTTCAGGTATTTTTAAAATATGTTGACAGTCTCTGCCTCTACCAGGCTTTCAGGTAGTGAGTTTCACATCCTCACCATCCTCTAGGTGAAAAACATTTCTCTTCAGTTCTCATACAATCCTTCTACCTATTACTTTAAATCTATGGCATTTGATAATAACTTCCTTGTTATGAGTATTGGTTCTTCCTATTCATGTTACTTGGATGTATTATCATGCGGTAGTTCATGTCCCTGCCACCGAGCAAACCCGTTCTGGGTTTGAGATCCACCTCAGGACATGATAGCGAGAGAAGGTGACTTCTTAATGGCAAATGATAGGAATGGGAGAAATTCCTTGTCAACCATTTAACAGAAAGAAAGCTGGACTCTCTGCTCTCATAATCCACATCTCCCCAAGCAACATGCATGAAAAAAGATGCATTTCACACGGCATCTCAGACTCCCCAGGTGAACAATTACAAAACCATCCACTCTGTAGGTCCCTTGTAATTTTAGACACTGGAATTCAATCACCCCTTACCCTCCTCTATTCCAACAGGAAACCATTGTGCATATCCAAGATCTCCTCATAGCTGAAATGTCTAACAACCTTGTAAATTTCTTCCTCATCATGTCTGACCATATCCTTTTTAAATATAGTGACCAGATCTGTGTGTAATGCTTGAGTGGTGTTTTGCATGAATTTAGTGGCCTGGAACATTGTACAGCTGGTGACTGGTGTCTTTACGTTCAAGCATTTATTTCAAAATCAGAAGAAGACAAAAACATAGTGTCCCTCAGGTATTAGATTCTCTGCTGTATGTCACCTGCAATTCAGGGCCACAGGGAAAAGACAGCTACTTTTATACATTGTGTAATCTGCTAAAATTCAAAACAAAATGAAGCAGTGTGTACCTTTTGCCCTCGAGAGATTTCTCAGATGCAAATACAATCATTGTAAATAATTCCAGAGGTCAGAAATATTAAATTCAGCTCCTACCTCCTCTAATGGGTTAGACCAAAGACTTCTGAATGAATCCTAAAGATGATGTAGTCAAAGCAATTGATTTCCTGACTCCTCTGATCTGTGCATTGCAGTGTATGCCATATTTCTTTGTGTGGAATGACTTCATTAGCGTGTGGACAAGCCGAAAGCCTTTTTGTTGCACTGTTCCATTTTCTGTGATTGATCTCAATTCTGTTTATTTCAGTGAGGAGATCAGGAAAATCCTCTGCTAATTATCTGGTTGCATGCAAAGAGTTTTCATATGCTTCTGAAACTTCACACTTCTGCTGATTTATGAAATACATCAGCTTTGGCTCAGTGCGTAGCAATCTTATGTCTGGCTCAGGATAGCGGAGTTCAAGCTCTACCCTAGACACTTGAGCTAACAGTCCTTTTACAGCACTGTCATTTGATTGAGATGTTAAACTGAGTTTCTTCTCTGGTGGATGTACACTGTTTCTTGATACAATTTTGAAGAAGACCGGGGATGTTGCCTTTCCTGTCTTGGGCTAATTGTTGGGTTAGTAATCATAGCCTATTTACGAGATCATGCTGTGCACAAATTAGATGCCATTTTAGATGCTTCATAACCGTGATTATACTTCAAAAGTACTAATTGGTGCTAAGATTGTAAAAGCTGCTATAGAAATGCAAATCGGTTTTCTAATCACTGCACTTATAATTGATCTAAAGACCTAAATTAATCTTTCTTTCAATCCATTTATCCATTTCTCCTCAGAACATGGGCCATTCATCAATTCAAGTTTAATATCGGAACCAAGTCATTACCTCAAGAAAAATCTTCTGGTTATGAGCAATTATGCTCATAATCAGCGAAGGAGTTGATCCTCATTATATTTTAACACCCAGAGAACTGTGAAGTAGCAGATAATGCAGTTTTCAAAATTAAGTGTGAAAGCCTAAGAAAGGTTATGAGGGAAAATCAGAATCCTAGAGTGGTTACAACACAGAAGCAGACCATTTGATCTGACGTGTGTGCTATTTGTCTGAATCAGCAACTCATCTAGTCACATGCCTCTGTCTTTTCTCGGCAGTTCTTTTCTTATCTGGTGCTTATGCAATTCCCAGGATTGAATTTGTGCCCAGCATACTCTTGGACAGTGGATTCCAGATCCTCAACACTCACTGCATGAACAAAACTTTCCCTCTCATCGGCAAAAGAACCTACAGCAATCAGCTTTAATCTGTCCTTGGATCCCAAAACTCCTGCCAAGGTGAACTGCTTCTCCCCATCTACTCGTCATATATGTGTCTGAAAAGGTTAGTACTTGTTCAGATGCAGTAAACACCACTCACTTGGAATCTGATCAGAGCAAAGAAGGAGTGTGTTGGAGATAGACCTGGGGCTGGACTGTTCCTAATAAACTCTGAGTAATGTAGGTTGTATTCATATAACCTGTAAATAGTAGCAATGATGCAATAAACTTTTTATTGTTTACTCAACAAGACTGACCTAGTTGGACCAGAAAGGTTGATGCCCTAATCCACATTAGACTACATTGGGGTTGAAGGAACCCACACATAACCTTTGAACATGGTGATCAAATTTCTCTCAATGTTCTCCTCAATATTGCTCTTGTGCATGAAGCAAAAGACTCAGGCAGTCAGCACTGGCTGGTTGCATTTCTGGAAGGCTCATCATATGACTATCCACCACCAATACATTTGCAATGAAAGAAAAGAAAATTCAAAAAAGAAATGTGTAAAAATGCACATTTTATTTGTTAAAACGTCTCTTATTTTCTCCCAAGATTCTTAGAGCAGTGTTCAGATTAGCTCTTAATTCTTGGTGACCCCAGAAAAATCTTGGAGATTTGCCAACCCCTGCTCTATGGCAAATTATACAAGAGCCGTTTGAGACTGAAATGTGCCTGTGCTGAGATTTGTTGTGGATATTCTCGACGGTGAAAATCAGGAGAGGGTTGAGCTCAGAGACAGTGGGGGAGGAGGTAACAGCTGTCTAAAAGTAAAGAAAGGCAGACATTTCTGTGTCACTTTTCACTGAAGCATAGAAGGTTGAGGGGTGACATTATACAGTTTTACAAAATTGTGAGGGGTATAGATAAGGTTAATGGTAGGTGTCTTTTCCCTTGGATGGGGGCTTTCAAGACTGGGGGCACATTATTAAGGTGAGAGGAGAGACGAGGGAAGATGTGTTGGGTAGGCTAAAGGATATTAAGGTGGACAAATCCCCAGGACCGGATGGGATCTATCCCAGGATGCTGAGGGAGGCGAGAGAGGAAATAGCTGGGGCTCTGACAGATATCTTTGTAGCATCCTTAAACACAGGTGAAGTGCCGGAGGACTGGAGAGTTGCTAATGTTGTCCCCCTGTACAAGAAGGGTAGTAGGGATATTCCAGGTAACTACAGACCAGTAAGCCTGACGTCAGTGGTGGGAAAGTTGCTGGAGAAGGTACTGAGGGATAGAATCTATTTATATTTGGAAAAGAATGGGCTTATCAGTGATAGGCAACATGGTTTTGTGCAGGGGAGATCATGCCTTACTAACTTAATAGAGTTCTTTGAGGAAGTGACCAAGTTGATAGATGAAGGAAGGGCTGTAGATGTCATCTACATGGACTTTAGTAAGGCGTTTGATAAGGTTCCCCATCGTAAACTAATGGAGAAAGTGAAAGCACATGGTGTGCAGGGTGTTCTAGCTAAGTGGATAAAGAACTGGTTGAGCAACAGGAGACAGAGAGTAGTAGTTGAAGGGAGTTTCTCGAAATGGAGAAAGGTGACCAGTGGTGTTCCACAGGGATCAGTGCTGTGGCCACTGTTGTTTGTGATATACATAAATGATCTGGAAGAGGGCATAAGTGGTATGATCAGTAAGTTTGCAGATGACATGAAGATTGGGGGAGTAGCAGAAAGCATAGGGGATTGTCAAAGAATACAGGAGAATATAGATAGACTGGAGAGTTGGGCGGAGAAGTGGCAGATGGAGTTCAATCCGGGCAAGTGTGAGGTGATGCATTTTGGGAGGTCTAATTCTAGAGCGAACTATACTGTAAACGGAAGAGCCTTGGGAAAAGTTGATGAGCAGAGAGATCTGGGAGTTCAGGTCCATTGTACCCTGAAGGTGGCTGCACAGGTGGATAGAGTGGTCAAGAAGGCATATGGTACGCTTGCCTTCATCGGACGGGGTATTGAGTATAAGAGCTGGCAGGTCATGTTAAAATTGTAGAAGACTTTGGTTCGGCCGCATTTAGAATACTGTGTACAGTTCTGGTCGCCACATTACCAAAAGGATGTGGAAGCTTTGGAGAGGGTACAGAGAAGGTTTACGAGGATGTTGCCTGGTATGGAAGGTGCTAGCTATGAAGAGAGGTTGAGTAGGTTAGGATTGTTTTCATTAGAAAAAAGGAGATTGAGGGGGGACCTGATTGAGGTCTTCAAAATCATGAAGGGTATAGACAGGGTTGATAGAGATAAGCTTTTTCCCAGGGTGAGGGATTCAATAACGAGGGGTCACGCATTCAAGTTGAGAGGATAAAAGTTTAAGGGGGATACACGTGGAAAATACTTTACACAGAGGGTGGTAGGTGCCTGGAACGCGTTGCCAGCAGAGGTAGTAGAGGCAGGCACGGCAGATTCATTTAAGGTGCATCTGGACAGATGCATGAGTAGGTGGGGAGCAGAGGGATACAGATCCTTAGGAATTGGGCGATAGGTTTAGACAGTGGATTTGGATCGGCACAGGCTTGGAGGGCCGAAGGGCCTGTTCCTGGGCTGTAAGTTTTCTTTGTTCTTTGTTCTTTGATTTATAAAAGACAAGAGGGGAAATTTTTTTACACAGTGAGTGGTTTACACTTGGAATGAACTTCCTGAGGAAGTTGTGGATATGGGCACAGTTACAACATTTAAAAGACACTTAGATAAGTACTTGAAAAGGAAAGGTTTGGAGGGATGTGGGCCAGGCAGGTGGGACTAGTTTACTTTGGGATTATGTTTGGCATGGGCTGTTGGACTGAAAGGTCTCTTTCCATGCTGTGTGACTCCATGACTCTATGACCTCAGGATATCCTCATATTTACCAAAAGAGATGCTTTTTTAAAAAGTGTTGTCACAGTTGTCAGGTGTCAGTTAGCTCAGTTGGTTAAATGGCTAGTTTGCGCTGCAGAGTAATACCAACAGTATGGGTTCAATTCCTATACTATCTGAGGTTACCATGATGGTCCCACCTTCTCAACCTCACCCCTTACCTGATATGTTACAGGGATGGGGTCTGCATCTGGGGGGATGATGTTTGAAGTTTTGGTGCAGACTCAATGGGCCGAATAATTTCTTTCCACATTGTAGGGATTCTGTGAGTCCACAAATTTGTCTTCCATGCCAATTTGCCCATCTGATTTATCCAATCAACATGCAGATTAAAATCAACAATCACAGTTGCTGTCCTCTTCTTACACATTTCCATTACTTCCTGTTTATACGTTGTCCTACAGTGAGAGAATTATTCACCTCTATAGGTGATGTTCCCTCATGACTGCTTTTCCTTGTCATCCTTTATTTCCACCCAGAGTGATTCCACATTGCTGCTGTGTCACAACTGACCCTGCATTGATACTTTCTTTTATTAAAAATGCTAAGCCGCTTTTTTTCTCTTTTTGCCTATTTTTCTGCAATATCAAATACCTTTAAATACTGAGTTCCCTATCCGGGTCACCTTGCAACCAACAGCTACCAACTCATATTCATTTATTTCTATTTGTGCCATCAGCCCATCTAACTTGTTACAAATGTTGCGAGCTATCCGTTTTAACTTTTTACCATTGTTACTTATTCCAGTTCTAACTTCTGCTGCTCTCTTCTGCTTATATTTTCTGTTATACCTTGATCATTGTTCATTTCTTCACTATCCTGCACCTCCTCTCTCTTTTTGATTTTATTTTGAGCTTTCCTTCAATTGAACTCTTCACCACCATCTCCCCACCAACTACTAATTAATTTAAATCCCTTTCTACGAGGCTATTTTATAAAATTTGCCCAGACACTGGTCTTGCCATGGTTCAAATGAAGCCTGCCCCATTTGAACAGCTTTCTCTTTCTCCAACACTGGTATCAATGGCCCGTGAATTGCAATCCATTTCTCCCACACCAGTCTGTGGTGGTTGATAAATATTAAAAAAAATAGGTTTGGCATTGCCTGTAATAGGCTTTGCATATAAATATTTCGCTGACTGCATGGATATTTTGCTGGCGGCAGGTGATAGTTAAAAACAGGAAAATTTGATGATGGGAAAGTAGTTTGGTTGTGCGCAATAACACTTTTGGATACAAAGAAAAATAAAGCAGGGTTAGCATTGCTGGTAATGTGCTTTGCATGTAAATTTCTAATTGGCTACACTGGTGATTTACTGGTTGTGGGCAATGGTAAAAACAAAGTAATGGTGATCTGGTGGTCGGAAAACCATTTGGTTGTACGTGATAACACTTCTGTATATTATGAAAAGTAAAGCAAGGATGGAAGGCTGTAATGGTGTTGAGGCAAGTGTCCCTACCTCTAAACCAGGAGGACCAGGTTCAAGTTTCACCTTCTCTGGAGGTGTGTAATAAAATCTCTGAACAGGTTGATTAGAAAAATATTTATAAAGCAGGGATGGCTAAAAAAAAAAGTGGCCCAGTGGTAGTGTCCTAGCCTTTGAGCCAGAAGACCTTGATTCAAGTTTCACCTGTTCCAGAGATATGTAACAGCACAGCTGAACAGGTTGGTTTAAAATATCCATAAAACAGCTATATACTAATACTCTCGATGGTTTTCGAGAGAGGTGGGCTCCAAGAGGGATACAGTGCTTTATGTCCCCTTCCAATTCTATTTTAATTTAACCCCTTCCCACTCTTCCCAACTCTCACTCACCATTGATGGTTTGCATTATAAATATCTAATTGGCCTCACAGCTAATTTACTGGCAATAGTTAATAGCTAAAATCAATGCAGTGATTTACTGATGGGAGAAAAAAAGCATTCAGTTGTGTGTTAGAGAACTTCTGGATGTAAGACAAAAATGAAGCAGAGATGGGTTCTTACAGCACACTGGTAATAATCCCTACCTCTGAACCCGGAGGCCTGTCCCAGGCTGGTATGAATATTTGCATGTCACAGGTAGTGGCTCTATTTTTGCATTCAACAACAAACGATATTCACTTTCAGTTGAGCTTCCTGAATTATTACAGCATGTTTTCACTTTTGGATCCTCTGTTCCTAATGCAAATCCTTTATTGCTTAATTTCACAGGTCTGCAATCTGAATTAATGATGTTACATGCTGATCAATGAACTCTTTCACTTTGTTCCATGATGTTGAACATGTAACGTTCACATGTGTCTGAAAGCGTGTCTTCCAAGCTTTTAAAATTTCTGCTGTGGTTTTACCCTCATCAGGGAGAGTTATGGTGGAATATGTTTTGAAACTGTCTCTTTCCAATAGTGATAAACTTATACTTGTTCTGATTTAACAAATCCACAGTTTTTTGCATAATTCTGTCATTGTTCATGGCAACATTGTGTCTCATATCCCCAACAGTTTGAATAGGGTGGATGTTGAGCAGTGTTTTCACTGTGACCTTTTTGTTTCTTTGTCAGTGTCAGCTCATTGCTCTGCAACTGTGCTTTTGATTTCAGCTTTGGACACTCTCTACTTCTGACACCTTTTTTCAAGTGAACCGGACAGCACTGTGTGCAACATGAGGATTTTACTGAAGTGAAGCTTAAGATGTCTGCCCACAGAATGTGTACCTTATGGTAGAGGCAACATAATTATGACAGACTAGGACAGACATGTTTGTATTTCAATCCAAACTACTACTATTAGATCTTTTGTGAAAAAGAGCTGAGGAGGCCTGGGTTTAACCACTCATTTTAAAGACTAAATGGTTATTAATAATAATAATGGTTAAGAAGGCAAATGGGATACATGCCTTTATTAGTCAAGGTATAGAATAGAAGAGCGGTGTAGGACTTTGGTTAGGCCATAGCTGCAGTACTGTGTGCAGTTCTGGTCACCAGATTATAGGAAAGATGCAATTGCTCTAGAGAGGGTGCAGAGGAGATTCATCAGGATATTATCTGAACTACAGTGATTTGTAGAATCCCTAAAGTGCAGGCAGAGGCCATTTGGCCTATTGAGTCTACACTGCCCATCTGAAGAGTATCCCACCCAGACCCAGACCCTGCATTTCCCATGGCTAACCCACCTAGCCTACATAACCCTGGACACTATGGGCAATTTAACATGACCAATCTACACAACCTGCACATCTTTGGACTGTGGGAGAAAATCAGACCACCTGGCAGAAACCCACACAGACACGGGAAGAATGTGCAAACTCCACACAGAAAGTTTGCCCGAGGCTGGGATCAAACACAGATCCCTGGTACTGTGAGGCAGTAATGCTAAACCACTGAGCCATTGTATTTGGGGTTTAGGGTTGGGAAAGGTGAATGGAATATGGAAAGAAAGGTTAACAGAAGGGAGAGGTTAGTGAAATGACCAGGTGTAAGATTGTGGCATGAGGTGAATAGGATGGTAGCAGGAGTGGTGAGGTGAGAGACTAGGTTGGTGGTGACCTGCAGTGTGGTTAGGAAGCCAGGAGGGGCACTCGTGTGGTAACTGAAATGGGCAATAACTAGGAGATGCGTCTCTGCAAAGAAAATGAGGTGGGAACTGAAAGGGAGGGTTGCAAATTGAGAGATAAGGATAGACAGAAGGCAGATGGGTAGGCAAAAGATCCGTGAGCAACAATCTGTTATGTTGGGTGTAATTTTATGTTCCCATTCCACAGAACTCCTCAGCCTAGAATCTGAATTCAATCTGAGTCATTATTATCAAACTAGCATGGAGATTATATGGATATACATGTCAGGAAAAGGAGCATACCATTCTGCCCCCCAAGCCTGCTCCACCTTTCGGTAAAGTCATGGCTGACATGATTACTCCATATTCCCACCTACTCTTGATATCCTTGATTATCAAGAATCCACCTAGGTCCACCCTAAAATGTTCAAGGATCCTGCTTCCACTAACTTTTAAGGAAGAGGACTCTTTGTGAAAAAAGTATCTCTTTGTTTCTGCCTTTACCCTGATTTTTAAGTTATGGCTCATTGTCCTAGATCCTGCCACATGAGGAAACATCAGCACAAAGCAACTTACCAGAGAAATGGAGTGAAGTCTAGTGATAAAGGGACAAGATGGATCCAGAATAGGGGAGTTGGTGGATCTGACAGAAATTGATGCTTTTAAACCAGAAGCCTAGAGCTAAGCTACTCCTTTTCGAGCATTGTTTTGTGATGGCAGTCTCCTTTAAATGGTTAGGCTGCAGGCATTTCTGTATGCAATATGCCCAATGCTGGTATAAACTAATGATCCATTAACCAGGCATTAAACCCCCTGATGGACAAACCAAAAAGGACTAAATGCAGGGCTACTTGTACACTGCCTGAACCAAGATGGTTTCAGTTGTGTTTTTCAATGTTGTCCAGGCACAGCAACCTGGTGCCCTAAATTGGAACATTTCAACCAATTTTCTGCCTGGAAAACTGGCACTATGGGATCAGTTGCACCCCTTTTACATCAGGAGATTTACTAGTGGCTCTGGAGGAGTCCTTTGCAATATGATGGGCTTGTCCCCATTTGCAGAAAGATTCCCTACCAGATGTCTACTTGGGATTGCTAATGATTCCAATTTTTGTTTGATGCTTTGTTACGTACTTGCCTTACAGATAAGCACTTCAACTCTGCTAACTCAGCTGTGAATATCATGCAATCTCTCTAAAGTTTGAGCCAGTTCACTGAGTAAAAGTATTTATGTGATGCCCTTCACACCACCAGGACGTCCCAATGTGCTTTACATCAAACAAGTACTTTACAATTGACTTGACTTACTTGGTCACTTCAGAAGACAATTAAGAGTCAGCCATATTAATTGGGAGCAGGAGCCACATATGTGACAGACTGGGTAAAGATGCTAGATTTCTTTCCTAAATTATATTAGTGAACTCACAGTTTTCTATTTACAGCGATCTGACAGTTTCTAGATTATTGTTATTGGTGCCAACATTTTAATTCTAGTCTTTTTAAGACAGAAGTGAAATTCTCAAAATGCTATGATATAGGTTGACCTTAGGGTTACAGGTCAAACTATTTCTGCTCATTTAAAATGTGATTGTCTTATAAATTTAGTTCATCCCCAATTACTTTCTTGCCAGAGCTGAATACATTTTGAATAACATCTCTACTCTCCTTCACTGCATGGCTTTCTGCTGTTGCATTGGGAAGTGAGGAATAAATATTAATGAAGACATTTATAACTATTCCAAGCAGACTTTCAGGTCAACTGACCAGAAATCTAGTGTGACACTGAGAGCTAAAAAAAGGTTTCATTTGCAGAGATCAGTCACTCCTTGAAATTGGAAAACCATGGTTAGTTTCATTTGAAAATATTAAGGCGTTCCAATCTTCTAAATAAACTCATTTAGAGAGGGACACTATTGGCATAATTTCCCAACATAAGTATTGGATGTGATACCGTCAAAGCACTGCTGGCACCCCTTAGTTAGGATGTTTATTTGGGATAGAACAAACTTTTTGGCTGAGGGTTATGAAAATACATAGCTGGATAGAAATAAGACAGGATCTTAAAATATATGTAACAGTAAGGTTAAAACAACATTAAGCATCAAGTTTGTGGGGGTTTGTTGGGAAGCAGAATATGTATTGTTAGATTTTCTCTCTTGTATCTAGAATTAGAATTAGATTTTATTGTCACCTGTACTCAAGTACAGCAGTATGGGTGTACAATGAAAAGTGTGCAAAGTTGCCATTCTCTGCTGCCACCTTAAGTACAAAAATCTGAATTAAAAAGATAATCATCTTAGACACAAAAACCAAAACAAACAAATAAGATACAAAAACCAGAATTTAATAAAAAGGAAAGCAGAAATACAAAAAAAAATGAGCCAAGAGAAAAGGGGAAAGTGTCCAGATCTAAAAGCCTTATCTCCATTTATGAACAAAGTGGGCTACAGAGAACACATATGCTGTATTTTCTGCTATATTTTACCTCTATTACTTTAAAATAATGTATTGATTGGTCATTACGCTATGCAGCTGCTTCAATAGGGCCAAATAAGGTAATTGACTACTGAAATACCACATACAGAATCCTTAAGAAGGTTTTCAAGCACACGCTGGAAGCTTGCCATTCTCTGGAGAACTGTGCTACAAACTCTGATTTGTGCGCGTGTGTGTTTTTTGAGGTTGTAATTTACTTCTTTTTGCCTCTTGCTACAGTTCCCACAGCTCAGTAAACAAAAAAACAGCATCTGTGAAGTCAATCGACTTCCAGCTCAAGGTTAAAGAAACATAAATCCATACATGCACTGCAATTTTCATCTTGATCAGTGAATTTGCGTATTAAATTAAAGAGCGCTCTGAATGCTTAAGGTTACTATGAATAATACAGCATCCTTAAAATGAGATGGGAACAGAAAATAGCAAGTGCAACAAATCAGATTATCATTCACTGGCTGTTTGCAGGCTTTGCCAATGCAGATTTCTGGCAAGAATATTTTTCTGTATCATCCGAATGAAAATTAAAATGGTCAAATTAGATATTCCTGCAGATTATGGAAAATAAAAATCTAATCTATCAAAGCCGCCTTTGGTAATCAGAGCAGATACACAGAGACAGGTAAAGATTATCACCACTAACTGACACAACAATAGTTTCACTTGGAAGTTTTAACTGGGGTATTATTGCATCATGCTCTAGTGACTGACTTAAAACGTTGTCGAGCTGGATGAACACAGCAGGCCAAGCAGCATCAGAGGAGCAGGAAAGCTGACGTTTCGGGTCGAGACCCTTCTTCAGACTGACTGATGATTTAGGTTCAGAAATGGATGATAGATCTTTAATCAGAGGTAAACAATGAATTATTACTTTGTCATTAATGTGTTGTAGCAACTGGTTGAAAACCAGATGGCAGAAAAGTATTATGTTTGGTAACGTAGAAATCTAGGTCAGGAAAGTACAAAACTTTCACCGAGGACATTTCACCATCAGCAGGATCTGGTATGAATGGAATGCTGCAATGAATGTCTGCACAGATACAGGATTAGAAAGATTCTTGTGAAAGTGAGAACTAACATTTATGTGGTACCTTTCATGTCCTTGGGATGTCCGTAAAGCAATGAAGTACTTTTTTTAACAGTACATTACAGTCAATTAGCACGCACATTCTCACAAACAGCAAAGAAATAATGACCAGACTATCTTGTCTTTTTTATGCTTCTTGATGGTTAAGTATTGGCTCTGGGACATTGGGAAATTTTTCCTTGCTCTTCTTTGAAAAAGGGACTCTGGGATCTGTTGCTTCCACTTAAGAGGGCAGATGATTCTCAGTTTAAAATCTCGTCCAAAAGACTACACTTCCATCAGTGAGGCATGTCCTCTTTTAGTGCATCCAAGGATCAAGCGTTTACATGTGAGTGTTTTTGATATTTCCTGATTTGTAATAAGATGCAATAAAGGTGCACATCAATCCTGAATGAAAAAATTACAACAGTGTCTTCAGCGTAAAATAGCTTAAATCCTTTGTTAGTCTTTGTGATTTAGTTTGACGAGAATAGGATGGACCTCTGCTTTCAAATGTACTGGGACTTCTTGTGCCTGAGGCAAAACCTTGGGATTTAGAGCTAAAATATATTGGGTCTTGTACCTGTTTTGAGTAATAGTGAGCAGGGCAATAACAGATTTAGCTGAAGCGGGCAAAAGAAACAAAGAGCTTTCAGGTCAGTCATATCTTGTGGAAATGTTTCCTTTGTTGGAATCTATTTGGGCCAATTAAAATATTGTAATCACTGTATAGACCTATAACTTTTAAAAATAAACATGAACTTGTAGTGAATGGCTGAAAGAATTATATGAGATATCAGATTTTAAGACTCTTACTGCAATCCACAAATTAAAAGCAGCATTGGTTAAGCATTATTTCATTAGGACATTGATATTGTAAATTACAAAAAAAGATCTCCAATTTAACAGTTAGAAGGATTGAACATCTCTCCCTACTCAATGTCTTATGTACACACGTAATTTTCTAGGGACCGATCCGAAGAAGTGTATCCTTATTTCTTTCAAGCCAGGTAACTTCCAATCCCTGAACTGATTTTCATGGTATGCATTACCCTGGAGATCCCTTCCTCTGGTGAAAGTTAGGCAAATCATCCAGCATTATTTCAACTTTCAAGATGTTAGTCTTGTCAAACCAAATGTAAGCTCCCACCTTCATTTTGCATGGTAAACAATAGAGACTGGATGTGGCTGTTTCTCAGCAATCTGTTGTATTCTTAAAGGTTGACCCTGTCAACAAGGTTGGGTGGTATTTTTAGAAAAACCCATAGCCTAATTCTATTTGATTTCCTACGTACTCTTACTCCAAAAAAGCTAACTCCATGGCAACGTGAGTCACATGGGCCTTGTATCTCCATATAAATGTTATTTAGCTATCCTTTACCAAATCTTTGGAATTAAATTCACAGCTTAAAGTTTATCCATTTACAAAACTTGATATTCTTAATAACTTCCGGGCCCTTGGAGACCAATAATCTATCCACAATCCCCACAGCTGCTCAGATTTTTTTTTCAGATGTGAGTCTCTTGTACTTTCTTTCCAGTAAACAATCTGGAATTCCCTTTGACCTTTAACAACCAAGCCACCCATGCTTGTTAGCAGCAGAGCAGGTCACATGACCACCTTAATTTTACTCTAAGTTAAAGACACAGCCCAAAACCATAACAATGTTTGAGCTTGTAATGCAGAAGTGAAGTAAGACTTCTCAGATGGTCCTTGGATGGTGGGGGTCTGGAAGTCACTGCTTAAAAGACTGGTGGAGATAGTGAAAAAGAACATTGGATGTGGACATGAACGTTTTGTAAGCTCAAGGGATATAGACCAAGAGCTGGAAGGCTGCATTTAGCTGGATACCTCTTTTCCAGCTGACATAGACAAGAAGCCAACTTCAATTTTTTTCACGTCTCTAATTGGCTGAAGGGACAGAAGTGTTCACTGCTTTTTGGATCTAAGATAACAAGGTATGGAGCTGGATGAACACAGCAGGCCAAGCAGCATCATAGGGGCAGGAAGGCTGACATTTCGGGCTTTTTTTGGTTTTCTGATGAAGGGTCTAGGCCTGAAACGTCAAGCCTTCCTGCTCCAATGATGCTGCTTGGCCTGCTGTGTTCATCCAGCTCCACACCTTGTTATCTTGGATTCTCCAGCATCTGCAGTACTTGTTATCTCTGATACAATTTTAACCCCGCTTCTTGGATCTAATTGGTTGAAGGGACAGTCACCCATTTTTTGGATAGATTGAGCAAAGGAAGCCCCCTCATAAATTCCTACATTCTTACAAATGCAAATATGACATAATTTAAAATTTGCGTGTCTGTGTGTGTGTTCTTCATTCATTTACTAACATTTTGGGAAACATGACAAGCATGAAAGTGCTTACCAGATACTTAATCTGACAAGGTTTGTGAAGCCTGGATGACTTTACAAGTGTGAAGTTACAATTTTATTGTGGATTGCGCTGAATTGTGTCAAAGCAATAAATCAAACAAGTAATCTTTGAGTTGAAATCTCTAACTTTTCTGATTTTTTCAGCAAAGCATCACATAAGACCTTCTTTAAATTTCTGTTCATTACACAAAAGCAATGCATATTATATTACTGAGCCATACAGTCACAATTTGATTCCAGAGTGTGCTGTCAAGCCCATTGAATAGCCAGCAATGCAGAGTGTAGCAGCTCTGTTCATTGCCCTCCCTACACATTTAGTCTGAGATTTGCACACAGAATCTGGGCTGATGCTCCCAGTGCAGTAATGAAGGATTGCTGCAGTATTAGAGATACCATTTTTTGGATGAGGCCTTGTCTCCCCTCTCAAGTGGATGTGAAAGTTCTCACAGCGCATTTTCTAAGAAGAGATAGGAATTTCTTTGCAGTGTCCTAGCCAATATTTACCCTTCGACCAACATCGACAGGAGATAACTATTACGTTATCACTGTTCCAGGGCAAGCTGCAAGTGCAGCAGGGATAATACTTCAAAATACTTACCTGATTGAGAAGTAGTCTGTGACATTGGAGGCCGTGAAAGCTGCTATAGAAATGCAAGTCTTTTTTTCTCATGTGTCTCTGTTGCTTGAGGGCAAACTCCTCCTTTGCCATTTGGACTAATTACTATCGGGCCAACAGAGTGGGGTGTGAACAATATGGGAACTCTGTGCATTGTACCTGCCCTTCTACATTTCCCCTCAGTTAGCTGGCCTCACTTTTGACAATGATCTTATTGCAAGTGGTCTCAGTATGTCCAGGCTTGGGAGTGTTTATAAGAAATCAGGCAAGATGTTGCTCTCTGGAAGTTGCATGTATAGGACATGCCTGTGACTGTGGTCCAATATACCAATCTGTGTGAACAACAATACCTCTCTACATTTACTGCACTGATTAATTCTGCCACCAAACTACACCCATTTTTTATAGGAACAGAGGCAGTTATGTACATCTCAGACACACCTACATCAGTGGAAGGCCTTATAATACCTCTAAAATATTATAAACTTTTCTAAAATAAACCATTACACATGTTAACATAGCTAATAACTAACATAGCTAATATATACCTTAATTTACATAATATATGCTCTTATATTTATGTTCTAATAGATATAGCTAATATGTAAGAATTAACATTACTAATACTTATTCTCCAGGTTTTTCCAAAAATAGCATTAAAGGTTTTGAGTGATATGAAGAAATATACTTTCTAATTGACCCAATTTTCCAAAAAATGAGTTTGAATCAGAATAAAGCAATGTGTCAGCCTGAGAAAGGGCTGATCATCTCCAAGTTCTTTGAAACTAGAATTCAAAAGTAAATCATGTAAGATTGAAATTGATCTGGAATTGCCTGCTCATTTTACACTCTACCCATCCATATTTTCTTTGTATTTCACTATTAAAAAAATCTTTTAAAGGACTTTTTGATGTGTGCAAGCGTACAAGTGTCTTGATGATTTAAAACATGAAATGAGAAATGGTGAGTTGTCTAATTGAGCTTGCTCCTTTTATAGGCTGAGCCTTTTTTTTACATGGATTCCAAAGCAACTACTCAAATATGCTGAAGGGAATTGAATAGATACTTGAAAAGAAAATACTTTCAGTGCTTTGGTAAAAAGATATTCTTTCAATGAGTAGGCGCAGACATGACGAACAAAATGTTCTCCTTCAGCAACACCTAAGCAGATTTGTCAACACCTCATAGAATTGTAGAATGATATAGCCATTTGGCCCATCATGTCTGTGATTGATCACTAAATGAGCCATTCTCCGTCCTATTCATTCCTCATCATCTTGCATTTTTCCTCCCAATCAAATATCCAGTTTTATGTAATTTCCCTTTGGATTGATTGGGTTGAATACATTCAGTCTCAGACAGCAAGCTTTTAGACAATGGCTCACAAGGTCAGCCACCTGATGGTGTTGTTAGGCCTGGTGTTGAAAACATATCCCACCTATGTCTGTTGGAACATGGAGATGACATGTGCGGTGCAAGTTATTTACAGGATGGTTGGCACAATTCCACCAACGGGATGGAGCATCAGGTGATATGTTAGCAACTCACAGCAGCTGCTGTGAACACCCCAGTGAACACCTTTGCTGAGGAAATCACCAAGTTGAGGCCTAATTAGTCACTAACTGAGAGGAGTGCAAGAAACAAATGTTGGGATTGGCTACTCACTAGCTTCTGGTAAGTCACACCCAGGGCGAGTAACAAAAGATTTAAAACATTGAATCATGGCCTAATGATGCTTCTTTGATTCTCCTCAATCTACCCATTTCTTCACTTAATAACAAAACAGAACAAACTATTTTAACATCCTAAAAATGAATGTCAGCAATAACAGCTTGCATTGATGTCTCTTATTTTGCAAAAAATGTCTGACAGTGCTTCATAGGAATGTTATTGGACAGAATTTGACACATAATCACAGAAGGAAGTACTAAAACAGTTGATCAAGATCTCAGCCAGACAGCCTTGTTTTAAGAAGCTTCTTCAAGAGAGGTGGAAAGGTGGTGGAGGTTTAGGGAGGAAATTTCAAGTTAAGGCAATCCAAAGTTTTCTGATATTCCAGTGTTTAGAGTTTTCGTAGAATCATAGAACACCTACAGTGTGGAAACTTCGGCCCAACAAGTCCACACCGAACCTCAGAGCATCCCACCCAGACCCATCCCCACTGTAACCCACCCAATCTACACATCCCCGAACACTATGGGTAATTTAACATGGCCAATTCACCTAACCTGCACATCTTTGGACTGCGGGAGGAAACTGGAGCACCCAGAGGAAATCCACGCAGACATGGGGAGAATGTGCAAACTCCACACAGACAGTTGCCTGAAGGTGGAAAACAGTCGCCTGAGGGTGGAAAACAGTCACCCGAGGGTGGAAACAGTCGCCCGAGTTCTGTTTGCTAAAGTTTCAGCTGCGAATGGTGGAGCAATAAAAAGAATTGGGGATGCTCAAGACATATTAAATTCAGAACTATTGGCAAACAGAAGCAACAGCTAAATGAAACAAAGAACTGTGAATGCTGGAAATTGGAAACAAAAACAGACATTGCCAGAGTGTGGCGCAGTGGCTCAATGTTAGCACTGTTATCTCAAGGTTCAATGCCACCCTTGGTATCTGTCTGCGTGGATTTACACATTCTCCCTGTGTTTGTGTGGGGTTTCCCCAGATGCTCGGTTTCCTCCCACAGTCCAAAGATGCGCAGTTTACGTGGATTGGCAAAGCTAAATTGTCTGTAATGTCTAGGGATATGTATGCCAGTTGGATTAGCAAGGGGAAATGCGGGAATTATGGGGATAGGGCTAGGGGTCTGGATCTGGGTGGAATGCTTTTTGGTGGGTCAGTGCAGACTTGATGGGCCAAATGGCCTCTTTCTACACTGCAGGGATTCTGATGAGAAGCACAGCAGAGGTGGCAGAGTTAACGTTTTGAGTCTAGTGACTCTTCTTCAAAAACAAACTTCAGACTCTTCAGAAATCTGTACAGTTGAAATGTTAACAAGCAACTGCAACTTGCACTTAATTTGGTACCTTTGTTTTTGATGTTGTGCTGAGGTATTGTACCAGGAAAGAGGGGAGAAAGTAAATCAAGCAGAGATTGAGCTACAAGTGCTGGGAGAACTAATTTCCATTAAAGGTAGCTCAGTGGATTACACTCTAGATCCTGGGAGTTTGAGTCCCACTCCAGGGTTTGAGCACAAAGCATTGAGTTCTGAGGTTGTGCTGCACTGTCAGAAATGCTATCTTTTGGATTTGACAATAAACTAAAGTCCTGTCTGCTTCGTAAGCTGGATATCAAAATCTTAAGGCACAATTGTAGAACAGCAGGAGATACCCATACTTATCCCTCAAAAACATATGCAAAACAAGTTATCTGGTTATTATGGCTATGTATTTCAACGTGATGAATTTAGATGCCTACAGAGGTTGGGTGAGAAAATGGGACTACCTGGGTAGCTCTTTTGGGAGCCAGTACAGAAATGATTAGCCAAATAGCCTCCTTCTGTGCTATAAAATTCCATGATTCTATAAGCCTGTTATCAAATTTCTGTTTGTTGAAGTTTACTGTGAGCAAATTGGCTGCTGTGTTTCCTACATTTCCACAACAGCTATGTTTCAAAGAGCACTTTATTGGTTGTAAAGAGTTTGGAATGTCCTGCGATTGTGAAAGGGTGTTTCATAAATTCAGGTCTTTCTTTCTTTAAAATTTGTCTGAGAGATGGTTATTAAGAGGTGAGAGAACTGAAAACTTGGAAGGCTGGATGGGTTGAGTAGTGTCAAAGCAGGATATTGCCTTGAAATGAAAGGATCTATTTGAACCATCTTTCTAATGGTTCTAGTGAAGAGTGCAGCTACTCAGAAGCTAAAATGGGGTGACATTTGCCTCTCACTTGAAAATTGAATTAGCTCTGAGTATTCCAGTACAAAGCTTGCCGGATTAGTCAGCGTAGTCTTGTTAATTAGGCCTTTTAACGTTAAAGCCATTTGAGAGATTGAAGGAATGGTATTTTGTACTTTAAATTAGTTCTCCTAATAAACACTTTCTCTCTTAAGCCTGAGAGCAGATAATGGACTCCAAGTTAATGGCATGAACATTGACACAGATCAATAATGAAGCACCATTCTCTGTGAAAGATCGCTAAGACTGCCAGGAACAGGAGACATATGAGGAATTCGCATTCTTTAGAAGTGGATTTAATAATCCCAATAGGATTTCCTTTATCCATAAGGAAAGGCAAGACAAATCGAGGCTCAGACCAAAGCATTCCCAATCTTAACAATTCAAATAAAATCCTAATGTTACTTCTGATTTTTTTTTGCTGATCACCCGATATCTGCCCACCTCTTTTATTCTTCATTACCTTATCAAAACTGTTCATGATTTTATACATTTAGATCAAATCTCTTCTTCATCTCCTCTGATCTAAAGAGAAAAACCATGTCTTCTCTGGTCTGTCCTGATAACTGAAGGACCTTACCTCTGGAACCAACCCAATAATTCTCTTTAATGACTTCTTTGAGCTCCTGACATAATTTCTAAGGTGTGACACCCAGATTTTAACACAAAAGTCTTGTTAAGGCCTAACCAGTGATTATAAATTTGTCAGTTGCTGAGGCTGTTGAACTTGGAAAGCTGCGGTTTTATTCCAGCCTTTATATTTTTTTCCTCTGAATCACCACACCTCTGGTATCTTCATTTACCTTATATTATTAATGTTGTATGTTCAAAACAAGAGCAATTAATTTACAGCAACGCTGCCTTCTCAGCTATGCACAGCTTGCACACCATCAAACCAAAATGCTGACAGTCTGTGCGCCAGACTGCTCTTTTCTAGGATTGAATTTCGAAGGTAAAGAAACGTAGAACTTGTATTCATTTAAAACCAATCACAACATCAAGACATCGCAAAAGTGTTTATGGCAAATGTATTTCTTTTGAAGTTAAAGGTTGACTTTTATCAAAATAGTAGGTGTCAATTTTACCAAGTTTTCTGGACGGTTTCTATCCATGAACCCAAGTCACTTTTCTCACAATATCTTCCGAAACCTGTATCATTAGCTATGCACCACGGTCCAATGGCACTAACCTCATTGTATTTTACCACTCACCACAGGCTGATGTACAGGCCACTGAAGGAATTTCCTGGGCATTCTGGTGTTGCCACCATCGTTATAGCCCAGCTGTGCACCTGGTCAAGCACTGGCAGTCTGACAATTGCCCCAGATGTGTTGGGCAGAGGGTAAGTGGCACTCTACTTTGTGGACATGGACCTGGAAGACGCGGTGGATGAGGGTGTGAGGATGGGGTGGGAGCGCTGTCAATGCCCATGGAGCACACCCTGAGATGTTGGTCCTGGGCACAAGAGCATGTAGCCAGCTGCAGTTGCCTGGTACCCCCTCTGACTTCCATGTTGGGAATTTCTAATGTCCAGTTTTTTTTGGCAGGTGGGAGAATGGGAAACTGAACATCAATGATACAAGAGTGGGTAATAATGAGGGTCCTATGGATGCAAAATGGTCTCTTACTGCTCCTTAGTTGAGAATCTTGCCTCACCATTTAATACTTGGTTGGACAAAAGGACTTTTTGTTCCTAATGTTGGGACATTTCTCACTGCCAATCCCATGCAATTTTCCTGACTTTCTCACTGTTTATCATGTGGTTCAGTGGCTGCGAAGATTAGGTATATAATTAGTGTTGTAATGCTGCTGCAAATCAGTGGGGCGTGTGGGATAGATAGTGGCTTAATGGTAATGTCGCTAGACTGGTAATCCAGAGGCTTAAGCTAATGCTCTGAGGGCTTGGGCTCAAATCCTGCCATGGAAGCTGGTGGATTTTAAATTCTATATTGATAAAATCTGGAATAGAAATCTATCATCAATAGTGATGACCACAATCATAACATTGATTGTTGTAACATCCCATCTGGTTCACTCATGCTCTTCAGGGAACAAAATCTACTGCCCTTACCTGGTTTGGGCTGCATGCAACACCAGACCCACAGCAAATGTTCTTGACTCTTAACTGCCCTCTAAAATGTCCTAGCAAAACTCTCAGTTATACCAAGTTGCTACAGATATTACGTTTTTCCACTGGTTCAGGAAGGCAGCCCCTTCTTGACTACATCAGGGATGGGCGACAAATATTGGCCTTGCCAGCAATTCCCAAATCTCATGGAAGAATTCATTCAGAAATTTGTACCACAGCAAGCTCCCAGAAACATTAGTGTTATAATCATCACACCACTTCTTGTGGTAATATTGGTTTCCAGATTAACATTGCTCAAGACCAGGGATAACACCCCTGTTTCTCTTCAAAATAATACTGAGGGATTTTCTTCATCTATTCACTTGAGGAAAGATGGGGGGACCTCGGTTTAAAATCTCATTCTAAAAATGGCATGTCTGATAGTACAGCATTTTTTCAGTAATGCACTGGAATGTCAGTTTTGATTATGTCCTTCCATTTCTGGGGATAAGGCTTCAATCCACAATCTTTTGATTGAGGGACAGAAGCCAAGCCTTGCATGGCCAAGTTAAGTTGGTGTCACATTGTTAAATAGGACCTTCCCATTTGGCACAGAGCTGGCCTTTGATAAAAAGGAAACAAAATTGTTTCAGTTTCTCGGAGGGAGATTCAGATTAAACAGATTGCGGCCAACTGGATCTCAGTATTTCATATTGTCTGAGAAGACACAGGTAATGTAAAAGAGATTGAACTAAGTACTGACTGTGGCTCAGCCTTCCTGAAGATATGAGATAAGGAGATGAGGCACTTACAAATGCATCTCTACTATGCCTTGCTCAACAGTAATGGCAGTGAAACCTGATACTGCTGCAGAATGTTGCTGGCAAAGATTTGAATCCATAGATAGAGCATTATGAATGGGAAGCACCCACCAAAAGGGCAGAATTTTCTAGGATTAGTGAATTTCCAGCCATTGGATCCATACTAACATTCAAATTAGGGGCAGAGGTAGGCCACTCAGCCCCTCAATCCTGCTCTGTCATTTGATAAGATCCTGGCTGATCTGATTACTCTACATTCCTCCCTACCCCCATTAACTTCCAATCCCTTACTAATCAAAACTCTACCTATATCTCTCTTGAAAAGATTCAAAGACTGCTTCATCTCTCTTTTGAGGAACAGAATTCTAAAGGCTCAGAACCTTCTGTGAGAATTTAAAAAAGGCTAATTTCTGTCTGGAAAGGATGACCTTTTATATTTAAACAGTGACCCTTAGATCCAAATTCTCCCACAAGAGCAAACACTCTTTCCACTTCCACTCTGTCAAGATCCCTTTGGATCTTATATGTCTCAATCAGGTTGTCTCTTGTTCTTAGATAACAACGTGTAGAGCTGGATGAAAACAGCAGGCCAAGCAGCATCAGAGGAGCAGGAAGGCTGACGTTCCTCTGATCCTCCGATGCTGCTTGGACTGCTGTGTTCATCCAGCTCTACACCTTGTTATCTCAGATTCTCCAGCATCTGCAGTTCCTACTATCTCTGCCTCTTGTTCTTATAAACTCCAGTGGATAGATGCTTGACCTATCTCATTAGGAAGGATGTGATTGCACTAGAGAAGGTGCAGAGGAGATTTACCATGATGCTGCCTAGGCTGGAGGGTATGAGCTAGGTGGAAAGATTGGATAGGTTGGTGTTATAAGTCATGGGGCCGCACAGCAAGGAAACGGACTCCTCGGTCCATCTCATCCATACCAACCAAATATCCTAAATTAATCTAGTCCCATTTGCCAGTATTTTGCTCATATCCTTCTAAACCCTTCCTATTCATATACCCGTCCAGATGCCTTTTAAATTTAATTTTACCAGCCTCCACAATTTCCTCAGGCAGCTCATTCCATACACACACCACCCTCATCTCTGGGATTGACATTCAGTTGGGGACAACAGGTTGACTGATGAGGCAGGAGGTGGATTCAATGTGTCTCATTATAAGGGTGACCAGCAGATTTCACTGCGTCATCAGGGAGAGGGCTGCTAGGAATGCAGCTTGAGAAGGAAACAGACAGTGGGGGTGCAGGTGACAATGACTACCTCAGGCCCAGCCCGACTGGAGGCGATAGTCTCCGAAAGCCCCACAAACAACAGCAATCTTCTGCCCAACAGAAGACTTCAGCCTGGCCATAACTGCAGTTTTAATCTGGTTAGGGACCAGTATATTTTATTTTAAAAGTAGACACAAGGTAAGGTCCAGCAGACTTATTAAGAGAATAAAGCATCACATTTCCACAGTTTTAGACAAACAAGAATACTTTAGCAAACACATTCAAACAGTAATGAAATCAGTAATTATGTCATACATTTTGGTAGGAGTAATAGTAAAAAGGATTATTACTTGAATGGTAAAAAGTTGCAGCATGCTGCTATGCAGAGGGACCTGGGTGTCCTTGTGCATGAATCACAGAAGGTTGGTCTGCAGGTACAACAAGTAATTAGGAAGGCAAATGGAATTTTGTCCTTCATTGCTAAAGGGATTGAGTTTAAAAGCAGAGAGGTTATGTTGCAGCTGTACAAGGTGCTGGTGAGGCCATACCTGGAGTACTGTGTGCAGTTTTGCTCTCCTTATTTGAGAAAGGATGTACTGGCACTGCAGGGGGTGCAGAGGAGGTTCACTAGGTTGATTCCGGAGTTGAAGGGGTTGTCTTATGAGGAGAGACTGAGTAGATTGGGATTATATTCATTGGAATTCAGGAGATTGAGGGGGGATCTTATGGAAACATATAAAATTATGAAGGGAATAGATAGGATCGAGGTGGAGAGGATGTTTCCACTGGCAGGTGAAGCTACGACAAGAGGGCATAGCCTCAAGATTAGAGGGAGCAGATTCAGGACTGAATTGAGAAGGAACTTCTTCACCCAAAGGGTTGTTAATCTATGGAATTCCTTGCCGAGTGAAGTAGTTGACGCTACTTCAGTAAATGTTTTTAAAGCTAAGGTAGATTTTTTTTGAACAATAAAGGAATTAAGGGATACGGTGAGAGCGTGGGTAAGTGGATCTGAATCCACGAAAGGATCAGCCATGATCTTGTTGAATGGTGGAGCAGGCTCGAAGAGCCGGAAGGCCTACTCCTGCTCCTAGTTCTTATGTTCTTATGTTCTTATGTACCATACAGTACAACTTATTTCTAACACCCCAAATTAACATGTGGTAAACATGAGTATGATACTGTGATTGGGCATCCAACATCAGGACAGATCCTACAGATTTCACAGTAACTCTCCCAGATGTTAATGACATTGTAGGTCATCAACTCTCATTGAACTTCGGATGTGATTACATTTCCTCAGTTTTCTGAACATAGCTGATCCAGCCTCCATCTTGAGTTTGACTCCACGGACTGACTCAACGACTGCTCCTGCCCTAGTTGATCACCCTCCTTTCCTGGGTCCACACTCCTCTGGACTCAGAGACTCAACTCTCTCACAGGCACAACTCCAGTTCTTCAATGAAGGCAAGCAGAATCAAGCCAGCATATCGGATTTTTCTGAGCTCTAATCTTGCTCAGTTGCCTTAAGCTAAAACTGCTTTCATCCCACTCTCAGCTATACTGAATTATTAATTGTCCACAGGCTTCATTTGAGCTCTTCACTGCTCTCAGGACTTTCCTGAGTCGTCATTATACAGAACTGTTCAACCGATGTAAAATTTCCCTGAGGCCTCACTAAACAGAACCCAAGTCATTCAGCTGTCTCTAACAACCCAGTTATAAGGTCTGACTAACGTGAAGGCTCTATCTGGCTCTTCTCTTTCAACTAACTACCACCTCAGATCTGCCTTCCAGTGACCCCAAAACTGCTCTGATTGAACTATTCAAAACCTAGCAATAAGCCTCAACCCTATCACTGGGCAGCATTGGTGGCGAGCAACTCTGAAACTGAGCATGCTCTAAATGTTATATGTTACAGAGAAAACAAACTGGCTCAGGATAAAATAAATGAGAGGATTTGATCACAAATGGTTCAAGAAGGCACCATCATTAAGGGCAATAAGTGCTGGCCTTTCCAATGATGCCCACATCCCATGAATGAGCCACTTCTTTGAGTTGCTGACATAATGTGGAGTCTGTGTATTGCTGGGAAAAATGCAAACATGTCAGTGGGCAATTGGAATTAATTACTTCCTAATTTAGCTCAACTAGCTTGCCTCTACTGGCACAATCCGGTTGCTGGTCTGGACCCAGCATCTGGGAGTGAAAGGATTTTAGAATTTAAGAGAATGTAATGTTGGCTCATTTCTTATCTGTGTGCTGTCTCTCTGTGAAATCATCTGAAAACACATCAGTTTTCACATGTACACTGATGACAGCCAACTCTACTTCATCACTAATTCTCTCACTGTCCCAAAGTTATCAAACTGTCTGTCCAACATCCAGTGCTGAATGAATTGTAATTAAGTGCTGGGAAGACCGGTGAACTTGAAGCCAAATGAATGGAAGGTGAAGAAGAAGGCCATCCCACTGCTTTCTCATCCATCCTGAGGAGCGCTATTTTGGAGCAGTGGTAGTATTTGTGCCTCTATGCCAGGAAGCCCAGGTTTGTCCCACCTGCTCCAGTGGTGAATCACAACATATCAGAACAGGTTGATTAAAAATACCTCCTATTGACTCTGAGCTGTTCTCTCACAGTGCCCGGTGCTGGAGATGGTGGGCAGGTAAGATATCAGCTGTCTTCCCTTAGGCCTACTGGGGCGCACAAGTGATAAGAATCTCATTACAACCACACTGCAAAAATATGGCTGGTTGGGGAATGGGCAAGGAAAGCAGCTACTCTGGCAGAATTCTTTGCACAGGTGAATGTAGAGAGGAATAAGGTGTATCTCCTTTGGAGGAGATTTCTGTGCCCATAAGTGTCATTTGACAAAGATAATGCCTTTTCACTCACTCCCATCCTCCTACCCATTGTCTCTAAAGTCCAATTCTTGATGTCCTTATCTTCCCCACCCCTTCCAAACTCACTAGCTTTCTGATCCCTCCCCAGCCAAAATGCTTGGATATACCTTAAAGACTGATTTCCATGCTCCTTTTTTCCTGGGGCCTGTGTGCGGTCCTAGCAGTGGTCACAACTTGCTACTGGCACTGCTGAGACCAATTAGATTGCCAGCAGCTTTTGAGGGTGGGTCTTCCAGTCACTAATGGACAGAATGTGTACTTTTACCTTATTAAGTCTGCCCCCCAGCATATTATAGGTGCCGGGAAGCCAGATTTAAAGTCAACGTGATGCCAAGCAACATCCTGACTGGGTGGGGCTTGGAGGCGGGCAAGAAGAGTTGTCTCCAGTCCCCACCAGAAGTATCACACCCTTCACCATCAAATTCCATTTCTCTCCCTGGCAATTTATTACAGCTGAAGCAGATTGTTCGCAACATTGGTGTCATACAATTGACATTGAGACTGGCTTTCCCAGGGTTGGGATTAGACTTGCACAAATACTATGGCTTCCTATTTTCCACCTCTCTAACATTACCTGATTCTTCTATCTCCTTGATTGTTCTGCTGTTGAAACCATGCCCCTGTTAGCTCCTTACTTGACAATTCTAATGCACACCATAAGACCATAAGACCATAAGACATAGGAATGGAAGTAAGGCCATTTGGCCCATCGAGTCCACTCAGCCATTTAATCATGGCTGATGGGCATTTCAACTCCACTTACCCGCACTCTCCCCGTAGCCCTTGATTCCTTGCAAGATCAAGAATTTATCCATCTCTGCCTTGAAGACCTTTAACGTCCCGGCCTCCACTGCGCTCCGTGGTAATGAATTCCACAGGCCCACCACTCTCTGGCTGCAGAAATGTCTCCTCATTTCTGTTCTAAATTGACCCCCTCTAATTCTAAGGCTGTGTCCACGGGTCCTAGTCTCCCCACCTAACAGAAACAACTTCCCAGCGTCCACCCTTTCTAAGCCATGCATTATCTTGTAAGTTTCTATTAGATCTCCCCTCAACCTTCTAAACTCTAATGAATACAATCCCAGGATCCTCAGCCGTTCATCGTATGTTAGGCCTACCATTCCAGGGATCATCCCTGTGAATCTCCGCTGGACACGCTCCAGTGCCAGTATGTCCTTCCTGAGGTGTGGGGCCCAAAATTGGACACAGTATTCTAAATGGGGCCTAACTAGGGCTTTATAAAGTCTCAGAAGCACATCGCTGCTTTTATATTCCAACCCTCTTGAGATAAATGACAACATTCCATTCGCTTTCTTAATCACGGACTCAACCTGCAAGTTAACCTTTAGAGAATCCTGGACTAGCACTCCCAGATCCCTTTGTAGTTTGGCTTTATGAATTTTCTCACCGTTCAGAAAATAGCTGGCTGGCCTGCTAGATTCTACCCTCCTTAAAGGTGAGGCCGTCCAAAGCAGAGTCCTATAATCTAACTTGTGCGGAACTCTGTTCATCTGCCATCGCTGTGCTTGTTGACCTATATTGGCTCCTGGTTAAGGAACGCCTTACATTGATAATTCTCATTTATTCCAAACCAGTCTATGGTCCTCATCTCTGCAATCAACTACATTCCCCTCAACACTTTAAGCAATCTGCATCCCTCTGGTCCTGGGTTCACGAGGAATCCCCAATGTTAATTGCCCTTCCACTGGTAGGCATGCCTTTTCCAGTTTGGCCTCTAAGGTCTGGAATTTCCAGCCTGCACCTCTACCCCTTGCTAGCTCTGTTTCCTCCTTTAAGGCACTCCCTAAAACATTGCTTAAACAAACTGTTGGTTGACTGTCCTAATATCTCTTTATTTGGTTCAGTGTCATTTTTTTTCCTACATTGCCTCTAGAAACATGCCAGAGCATTTTATTATGTCAAAGCTGCTTTGTAAATACAAGCTGCTTTAATGCAGAGGCAAAGGCCCTTTCATATTTAAAATAACCATTAGGATTGGGCACTTAGGTGTTTTCACTCAAAAGGGTATGAACCAAACTCTGAAAGGTGGTATTGGACTAACTCGATTTATTTTTCAGCAACAACAATAAAAACAAAGTTGCTGGAAAAGCTCAGCAGGTCTGGCAGCATCTGTGGAGGGAAAAACAGTGTTAATGTTTCGGGTCCGATGATCCTTCCTCAGAACTTTCTGAGGAAGAGTCACCGGGACCTGAAACGTTAGCTCTGTTTTCTCCTCCACAGATGCTGCCAGACCTGCTGAGCTTTTCCAGCAACTTTGTTTTTGTTCCTGATTTACAGCATCCGCAGTTCTTTCGGTTTTTATTTAGCTCTTTTTTTTGATGGATCAGCTGGGCATGATGGACTGAATAACCTCATTTTGTATTAGATACCTTTCTATATTTTCACATTTAGAAATGTTTAAATGTACACCATATAATAAGTCCGTAACTTGAAAACAAATGTTTTGGTAAAACAATTAAGGGCAAACTTATACAATTAAAAGTAGGGCCTTGGGTAGTGTTGTAGAACAAAGAGACATAGGGGTTCAGGTACATAATTCTCGTAAGTTTGCATCACATGTAGACAGGGCAGTTAAGAAGACATTCAGCACACCTGCCTTCATAGCTTAACCCTTTGAGTGTATGAGTTGGGGCATTGTGTTGAGTTTGTGCAGGACTTTGCTGAGGCCTCTTCTGAAGTGCTATGCGCAGTTCTGGTCACCCTGTTATAGGAAGGATATTATTAAAATGGAGAGGTTTCAGAAGAGATTTACCAGGGTGTTGCTGGGACTGGAGGGTTTGAGTTACAAGGACAGGCTGGGACTTTTTTCATTGGAGCATAGGAGGTTGAAGGGTAACCTTATAGACGCTTATAAAGTTGTGAGGGGTATAGATAAGGTAAATGGCAGGTGTCTTTTCCCTAAGGTGGAGGACTTTAAGACTAGGGAGTATATTTTTAAGGTGAGAGGAGAAAGATTTAAAAAAGACATGAGGGCGACTTTTTTACACAGCGTGCGTGCAATGAACTTTCAGAGGAAGTGGTGAATGTGGGTAAAGTTACAGCATTTAAAAGATGTTTGGATAGGTACATGAATAAGAAATGTTTGGAGGGCTATGGGTCATGTGCAGGCAGGTGGGACTAGTTTAGATTGGGATTATGGTCGGCATAGACTGTTTGGACCGAAGGGTCTGTTTCCGTGCTGTATGACTCTATGACTCTAAATACACTCAGGGTGAAAACACTCAGGTAATATGCATTAACATGTGGTTGATAATTACCTAGGTTATATTTTCCTTTATTTGGGTGAAGGGCACATATCAGTCCAATCCTCAGATCTTACCAGAGAGGTGTAAATGCTTTTGCTACATTGAAATTGCTTGGTTAGTGTGTTAATGTGGGTTTGCATCATAAAGCATAGCTTTTGACCAAATCCTCAATGGTTTATTAATACTGTGCAATCGATCTTGCAATATGAACAGGCCCCTTCCACACAGAATAGGAGAAAACTGGGAGAGAGCAAATTAGATGCAATTTTCCATTGATGCGATTATTTTCAGACTGATCTGTCAGGGGAGTTTGGAGCAGATGGAGCCTCTGGTTGGTAAGTGGGGATGAAGCGGTGTGACACCAGGAAAATAATGAGAGCGAACTAAGTCTAAAGCAGACAGGATAATAATGCTAATCTGTAACAAATCTACTTTTCAAACATTGGGCTGTCTTACTGGGCAAAAACTCCTCCTTTCACACGAGCTGTATCAAGTCAATTAGAAGCACATTACCTTGGATGGGTGTTCCAGTTTATGTTGTTATCATTGATTTTTTTTTTCTCTTCTGGTCTCTGCTCAGACACAGCACAAGTTTAAAATAAAAATGACTTCCATACTAATGAACATATACTTTCATTAATCCTCTTGGGCCCCAAACTTCTAATTTTTTTCAGATTGTGCAGGTTTCCAGCCTTGTTGAATCAGTCTTGTTCTTTCCTTATACCTTAAAAATATAAATAGACCATTGATTGATTCAATGATTTATGTCATGTCATCTTCTTGAGCCTCATTATATGTTAGATAATAAAATCATACAATGTGGGGTCCTTGTGGTGCTGAGGTAGTATTCCTACCTCTGAGACGGGAGGCCAAGGTTTAAGCTCCACCTGCTCCAGAGGTGTCTAATAACATCACTGAAAAGTTTGATTAGAAAATTATCTCAGTAGCAAGGCCATAGGGGCTCTTCTGGAGTGGTGGTAGAGTCTTTACCTTTGAGTTAGAAGGCCTGGGTTCAAGTCCCACCTACATCTCAGGTGTGTAATAATATACCTGAACAAATTAGTTAAAATGTATCTAGAATCAGCAAATGCTGGAAATATTTAGCTGATGTGGCAGTGTCTATGGGGAGAGAAAGAGTTTGAATTTTCTCACCCCTGCTAGAGACACCACAGTTTTCACATCAGAAGACCCCAGCTCCATTCTGCCCCTGGTCCATTTTCCTGGTGTGATAGATTTTCCAGTTGGGTTCTCGGTACCTGGAGACAGTGGGACGATGTTCACCTGGACATGCTCTCCCAATAATAGGCAGAAGCCAACACTTATAGAGTCATAAAGTCATACACACAGAAACAGACCCTTCAGTCCAACCTGTCCATGCCAACCAGATAAGGCTGGCCTTATCAGATTCAAAGTTTGTGAAAGTTGGTAAGAGGGTTTCTTCACTGAACCACGCTCTCCCCCACTGACACAAGGTATCCAGTGCTGTTTCCCAGCTGGAAGGCCTTTGATTAGCCCTGCAGCTTCGACAGACTAGCTGTCACCCTTACATGGTTGGAAAGTCCACTCTATAGCCATTAATTGGTGCCCTGGGAAAAATCACACTGAGTGATTGTTTCCCACACAGTGCAAGTTTCTGACCTACATTTGAGCTTGTCAGCGACATTCTGAAGTCTGCTGTGAAGATCCTGCCTGATGTTTCGTGTCTGTGACCTTTCATTGGAACAGCATTCTGAGAACGCTTTACTGCAGATTTCTTGCACTTTCTGATTTTATTTCAGATTTCAAACATCAACTATATTTTGCTTTTGTATATTGCTGCCAATGATTAGAACTCATTGATGTTTATGAATGACTTCCCTGTCAACTATTTTGAGCATACTATGTGTTAAGTAATTGAAGGGTGAATTCATTGACCTGTCCTTGTCAATATCTATCTCTTTGAATGTAGCAAATGTTGCTGGAAATGAACGCTAACAACATCACTTTTTTCTGCTTGTATCACTGCTCCACTTCCTAGTGTTTGTATAACTTGCATCAATGAGCATTGAGTGCAGCAAGACATAAAGGAAATCCAGATACATTATGTATGCAGCGCTGTAGGATTGTTTGTGGTTCACCAGTTTGCTTCTTCATTAGTAAGCTGAGCTGAGCTGATTGCCATCTCTGAATAATGTATGCATATCAAACCCAGCAAACTGGCAAATACCCACTGCCAACTTCAATGAAAATAAGCTGTCAGGGTAAAGAGATAACACAATGTGGAGCTACAGGCAGCATCAGAGGAGCAGGAAAGTTGACATTTTGGGTCAGGACCCTTCTTCAGGAATGGGAGGGGTGGGGGCGGAAGGGAGCTCAAAAATAAATAGAGAGAGGGGGTGGGGCTGGGGAAGGTAGGTGGGATGGTCAAGGTGAGTGCAGGTAGAGAGTGGTGGGGATTGGTCAGTGAGGTGGGAGGAGCACATAGGTGGGAGAGAAGATGGACGGGTTGTGTCAGGTCAAGGAGGCAGGGATGAGAGGGAGGATTGGACATGGGATGAGGCCGGGGTTTGGGAGATTTTGAAATGGGTGAAATCCACGTTTAGGCCATTGGGCTGTAGGCTCCTGACATGGAATATGGGGTGCTGTTCCTCCAGTTTGGGGGTGGCATCATTGTGACACTGGAGGTGACACTGGAGGTGTCACAATGACACAAACTGCAAACTGGAGGAGCAGCACCTCATATTCCATGTCGGGAGCCTTCAGCCCAATGGCCTAAATGTGGATTTATTTATTTCTGAGCTCCGTTCCCCTTCCCCCATTTCTGAAGAAGAGTCACAACCCAAAACGTCAACTTTCCTGTTTCTCTGGTGCTGCCTGGCCTGCTGTGTTCCTCCAGCTCCACACTGTGTTATCTCTGACTCCAGCATTTGCAGTTCTTACTATCTCTGACAGGGTAAAGAGTTCTGATTGGTCATGTGTATGTGAGGCCCACATTCTCACAGGTTGTAAAGTGGACACAATAATACAATCTTCTCCAGAATTGAATGACCTAAATGGTGGGTGAGATGGGACTTAATGTAAGACTGGGTCACTAACATTTTGGGAAAGAAGCCCAGATCCTTTTGTTTCTATTATAAGCAGAGTTTCAGGAAATTAAGGCAGATAAACCATTGACCCAAGTCATCAGGGTCACATATGTTAAGCTCAAAGTTTCTTGAATCTGGTATATAAGGGAGAAAGGAACAGATGGATATGTACATAGAAGGAGGAAAAGAAAACCAAAAGACTTGTAGTATTACAATGCCCTTCATGACCCTGGACCATCTCAAAGTATCTTGCAAACAATGAAGTACTTCAGAAGTATAGTCACCAGCTGACATACTTCCTAAGTTGGAATAATGTTGTTCATCGCAAGGACCCACATTCAGCAATGTGATCGTGACCAAGTAATTTGTTTATTTAGTGATGATGGTTCAGGGATAAATATTGGTCCAGGCACTGGGAAGGACTCCCCTGCTTTCCTTCAAGAGGAATTTAATATCTATCTGATTTCAGTTTGACAACTAAAAGATAGTATATCTCCAACTGTGCAGCATTGAAGTTTTGTGTTTGGCTCTGGAGTGAGTTTTGAATGTAAAACTTTCAAATTCTGAGGTGAGAATGTCATTCACTGAGCCAAGACTGACAATGTGGTGTAATGAAATAATGGAGGAGGCTTATATGCAGCATAAACACTGGCGTAGGCCAGTAATCATAGCTGGGCTGAAAGGCCTTGTTTTTATGTTGCAACATTCATTGTAGGATAAATTGATACTCTGTGAAAATGTTGGAGGAATTGCAGTAATATTATGCCAAGACAGAGAAGATCCCTGATGAGTTGTAGATGCATCGCCTTGAGCTAAAGATCCAGTGTATAGAAGTCCCCCAATGGAGATTCTTTACCAGTTCACCCGCTCTCTACAGTACCTTTTGTCTTATTTTTATTTTCTCAATATTCACTCCTCTCCAGCACATACTTTGTTTCTTTGCAGCTGCGGCACAACCACTATCCAATTCTTGTTTGCAGATAAGATTCGAGACAGGGGAGAATCTGGACCATTTCCATCTAAAGACCGGGTTCTGATAACATTCTGAAAGACGTAGAGCAGAGCGAAGAAGTGCAGGAAGGGTGAGACGAGGAGAGAGGAAAGGAAGGATGAGGGGATAGATAGAGGGGAGAGAGAGAAAGCAGAGAAAGACCAGTGGGACCAGGTAGAGGAAGGGCAAGAGTGCAGGAAATGAGGTGAGGGGAGAGAGGGAGATAGGTAAGAGAAAGGGGAGAGAATGTTCATTAAAAGCAGTTTGAACAAATGATGACCAGTGGATGTCGCCAAGGCCTGGCACTGGCATGACTTCCAGGACTTGCTGCATACAGACACAGACTGATTCAGTATCTTTGGAGTCACTAATTGTCCTGAACACTGCAATCATCAGGGAAGATTCCCAATTTCGACCAGATGATGGAAAGAAGGTCATTATTGAAGACTGATGTGGTAGGATGCTGCACTGACGAGCTCTGATTGCAACATCCTGGGGCTGAAATGATTGGCTTCCAACAATCACAGCAATCTCCCTTTGTGCTTGGCATGATTCCAACCAAAGAGCGTTTTTTTTTTATGAGCTTTAGCCAAGTTTTGGCAATCGGTGTATTTGAATTCCGAGATTTCTTTCTTCCACTAACCCACCTAGATTTGCACCTTCCAAGAAATATGTGACTTTCCTAGTTTCCTACCAAATTATGCTACTTCACATTTATCTGTGTTAAACTTAATTTGCCAATTATGTATTTATTCTGCAGGCCAATTAGTGTCCTCCTGTAATCTGCAAATATAGAAATTGTGCTGTTGATTCTAAAGTACAAATTGTTAATGTAGTAAGTAACGTAGACCTAGTCTGTTCAATCTTGCTTCATGAGACAATCTCTTCTGCATTGGCATTAGTCCAGTCAAATTTTGATACAAGCCTTGCATGGTAAATATATATTTACTTTGTTAAGGAGACCATTAACTACACAATCCTCTATGAATGGAATTACCAATGCTATAGTAATTGACTAATGTTGGTTATACATCAAATAAAATTCATTCAGACTTGACATCAGTGAAAGATTGCATAAAACTCCCAAATTTGTGATAAGCACCAGATTACATTTCACAGCAACTTTCACTGTCATTCCCATTCATTGCACACCACTTCTAACCACTTGTTACATGTTACATTCTCTTTGTTACAACCATGTTACATTCTCTTTGTCTCTTGTCTTGGAGATTCTGCCAGCCTGCCCTCAATCTTGATTGGGCAAACAAACAACCAGATGTCCCGGAAGCCCCTCCTGGAGAGTTGCAACTCCCAAATGGATTCATGGTCATCGTTAGACTCTTAATTCCAGATATTTATTGATTCCAAGTTCCACCATCTGCTGTGGTAGGATTTAAACCCAGGACCCCAGGGCATTACCTGGGTCCCTGGATTAACAGTCCAGCAATAATACCAGAGATAAAAAGGTACTGCAGATGCTGGAGAATCCGAGATAACAAGCATGGGGCTGGATGAACACAGCAGGTCAAGCAGCATCATAGGAGCAGGAAAACTTGACGTTTCGGGCCTAAACCCTTCATCAGAAAATCTTGCATTTTGCATTTGCATTTTTGGGAGCAGTATGAGGTGTAATGCCGTCATCTCTGAGCAGAGAAATGCACCTTATCTTTAACCCTTTGCCCAGGATTTATAGTTCTTTGTGTGTGCCCAGTAACTAGTCTTCCGAGAGTGAGTGAATGACTGACTGCTCTTCAACACTGGACATACCCAGAGCTTCCCTCGGACAATGAATCCCTGCTGAGGTGCTTTTTTTAATGTCAAGTTTTCCTACTGATATGTTTGGGCCAAATGTGTTCTTTGAAGTTTCAGTTTGACTTTGTCCATTTGTGGAGTCTCTCCTTGGAGATTTCTTCCAAAACCCTTTTTCATCTTTCTCTTCCTGCAGCTGTTCATAATCTCAAAAGGGACACACACGCACACCTCTCCTGCCCACCCCTCCACATACATTCAGCCCCATCCAAACTCCTGTGGTGGAACTATAAAGTGAACAGTTACGCTGATGTCTAGTCAAGCATTGTGCAGGAATTTTTTTGAAGTTTACAAACACTAATGGTGTGTAGGTCAAGGACTGAGAGGAGAATTTTGTGGAGCTTTTTAAACTCTGAATTATTCCACTGCACTTAATCTTGTGGAGTCAAGATGGGGGACTCTGTGTAGTTTTAAGTGACCTTTCTCTGCAATTACAAGAAGGGCAAACTACAGCAAACGTTCATGGCAAATTTAATAAATGGTTTAATTAGTCAGGATATTTTAATTCTGGGAATGTATCAATTTCTGGGCTTAAAAAACATTTTACAAAAAAAATTTCTGATGAAGGGTTTAGGCCCGAAACGTCAAGTTTTCCTGCTCCTATGATGCTGCTTGACCTGCTGTGTTCATCCAGCCCCATGCTTGTTATCTCAGCAATAATACCACTTGGCCACTGCCTCCCCTCTGATGGACAGTCTCACCAATATGACAACATTCCACACCTAGCTCAGCATTAGAAATGGTAGACTAATGTTAGTCTCCTTCCCTTTTCAGTAAGATCGAGAAAGAAATGGTATTGTATGAGCACACATCTCAAACTTCCAAAGAGTTTCACAGCCTATAAAATCTAATGCTGAATCTTATTTTATTGGCTAAGACCAAGTTGCTTCGGGGTATTTGAAAGGTTTCTTACCATGAGGCCCAATAGGCTTTCTCGCTCAAACTGGAGGTCCAGGTGGATAGCATGGTCCAGAAGAGAAATATCCTCTTCTCAGGGGACCACCATCAGACCGTGCCAACCCAGTCTGATTGCAACCACCTGGGTCAGTGCCATCTCCAGGGTGTAAATGAATGGCCTGAAATGCCCAAAGATGGTCAATGACCTTCTTCACTACTGGGTAAGTGCCACACTCTTCTCTCTGCCAATTCACACTCACTTTTTTATTGCTACTGCTTCAATCTTCCACCAATGCTCATGCTCCATCACTGTCAGTATTGAATGTGACATCTTCCCTCATTTGCTCGCATTCCCTCCCATTACACTAACCCTGCATGGCCTCTGTGCATCCTTTTCAGTCCTTCAGCACACCTCATCAAATTCCTCCTCAGCACTAACAGTCATTCCCCCCTATTGTAATCTCAATCATTGGTCCCCTCACTGGAAGATGGTGAGGGGCGTTGCCTGACATCACTGTCCTCACATGCTGCAAGGAGAGAATCTTGGCTCTTGCAAGATACAGAAACATTCATATCCTGTTGAACAGTAAGCACCAGATTACATTTCACAGCAACTTTCACTGTCATTCCCATTCATTGCACACCACTTCTAACCACTGACCATGTTACATTCTCTTTGTCTCTTGTCTTGGAGGTTCTGCCAGCCTGCCCTCAATCTTGATTGGGCAAACAAACAACCAGATGTCCCAGAAGCCCCTCCTGGAGAGTTGCAAGGCTTCAAAGGAATCATCAGAAAAGCTGCTCCTACACATTACCCCACCAGCTCAGATACTGAAACCTCAGGGGGTGCATGGGATATCGGGAATGAGGGCACACAATCTAGTGACGGGATAATAGTTGCCATGGAGATCCAGGCCCAGCATAGTGACAGGGGTGTGAACAATTTTGAGCCCAAAAGGAGACAAAGTTGCCAGGAGGCAACTGGCTGGAAGTGGGCCAATATATAGGTCTCTGCATTTTCCACTCAGAACACTGAAGACTGCCAAACCCTCCACTTCAATCCTGCCTACCCCCAGTCTTCATGTGGTCCATTTCAAGGCAAGCGCCCACAGGGTCACCCCACCAACGCTTCAAGGCCGATAGAATCCACTTCTCACCAGGCTTCCTCCACCCCAGCTGTGGTTCCAGGGATGACTTTGAGATGTAGTGAGAGGGAGAGAAAAAAGAGTACTGGCTTTCTGGTGGCATAGGGCCAATGGACTGTATGTCACTATCAGTTTCTGCATAAATGTTCCTGATGCTAACTTCCATGTGGTGCCAAATGTGTCTAGACACCATCCAGCAGCATTTCTTGGCCACAGATAAGGCTCAATGGCTGGAGGTCCACGCTGGGAGCCTACTGCACCATCTGGAAACTGAGGGAGCAATGTGTACAGATGGCATTGGGTCATGATGAAACCCTTGGCTTTCTTTGTTCAACATTCCTAATGCTTGTCTCCATCTGTGTGCAAAGGTGCAGCTGTCAAAAAGTTGTTGAGCACTGGCTGTGCCAGGGTCAGAGAGGGGCAATGCTGTAGGATGGCTAGGGAGTAGGCAGCATGTGTGCCTATGTGCTGTACATTGAATGGGCCTCTGACCTCTGACCTCTGCTCTTTTCCTTCAAAACTCCTATGACTGGGGATAACTGCAAACGTTTCCTTACAGGCTGAGTCTCTTATCCTACCAGCTTAGAGTATGCTCAAAGTCATTCTCTTCCCCATCGTGCACTATCAATTTCCAGCATGATGCAAGCTGACAGTGAGTGGGTCCTCAGCTTCCAGCCTCAGCCTGGAACAGCTGATGAACCTCCAAATACCCATTCCCTTTCCAGTAGCCCATCCCATAAACCTCACAGGCTTCACATTTCTCCAGGTTCCCTACCTAACCCGTCTACATGCTCCTGCACCAGTCTATCCTTCTCATCCTGCCCCTGGATATCAGGTGACTATGTCTACAATGGTTATTCACTTACTCCCTCCTTCAAAGGCAGGGTCTCCTGACTGTGGGCAGACCCCCTCTCCCACATTACCCTGTCCCCAGCCACGCTTTACTGTATTCCCCTCGCTCTTGCAAATTTGTCCTCCTTCACAACTGCACTGTGCTTGTGCCCAGAGCCTGCACCTGACTGGTGAATATACATCTCCATAACTGTATCTGTCCCAACATCCAGACTTTCTGCTAAGGAGCCAATAGACTTACCGTGACACATTCCACGGACTGCAGGTGCACGTACTCTGTAACTGAGAACATCCGACCAGACTCCTGGATAATCACCTGGATTAGTAAAGGAGGCCAGCCTTAATTTACTCTGCTGGGACCCCTGACTGACAGGCACCTCCATGACTTTCAGAGAGGATTACTCCCCTAAAGCTTTGAGACATGGCTTAAAACAAAAAAAAATGCTGGAGATCACAACAGGTCAGGCAGCATCCGTGGTGAGAAAGCAAGGTATTATTTCCAATCTAGATGACTTTTCATCTGAGCTGATGTGAAGTGTGGAGAGAGCAGCCTTTATGCAATAGTGGGAGAAGAAGGGAGCAGACAAGTGGGAATGCAAACAGGACCTCAGCATGTCCTCTGCATGCTCCAATGCTCAAGAGAATCACTGCACAGACTAGAGGAACAACATTTCATATTCACACCAGGCACCTTACAACCTTCTAGATGTAATATTGAGTTCAACAGCTTCAGACTGTGAGCCCATTCCTTCCCTTTCATTTAGATTTACTTATTACATTCTCTGTCACCACATCCTCTCCCCCTAGCTCCTGCCCCAGTGGGACGGTTTGTTCTTTCCAGTCTAGCAGTTAGGCACACCATTTTTCTGCCATTTTCACATTCTGATCACTTAATCTGAACTATCAACATCCTTACTCCACCAGAAATCCACCCTTCCCTCCCATTATTGCATAAATGCTACCCCCTCCACACTTCACGTCAGCTCTGATGAAGAGTCATTCAGACTTGAAACGTTAGCTTTCTTTCTCTCCATGGATATCACCCGACCCACTGTAATCTTGAGCATTTTTTGTTTTCAGCACAGATTTCAGCATCTGCAGTAATTTGCTTCTGCTTTGAGACATGGCTGTCTGTTTGCTGCACGTGCAGTGTATTTGCCTCAAATGGCACACGATGCAGGTGTGAGATCAACAAAGCACATTGATGTACAGCAAGATGTGTGTCCCCTAACCTGAGGGAGAGCAAGAATTGCAGATGCTGGATTCAGGGATAACACATTGTGGAGCTGGAGGAACACAGTGTGGAGCTGGAGGAACACAGCAGGCCAGGCAGCATCAGACGAGCAGGAAAGTTGATGTTTCGGGTCGGGACCCTTCTTCTTCTCCTCCTGAAGATAACTGTGTTATCCCCTAACCTGAGGGCTATTTAGCAGGTTTTGTGACTGCACTAATTAACACGACGAGGCAAGGCAAGGCAGGGATACTGTGAGCATGCAGGTAGATGCTAAGTAAGTGAATGCTAAGAGTGGAAGGAAGCAGTCCTGAGACGCAGCCCCTGCCCAGTTTGTGAGCTGGATGCCTGTCCCTGTGTGTAAAGATTTCCCACTACAACCTTTCAATGCTAGCTGCTAGCATGTCCTACAATGTGAGTCTATGCATCCAGAGTACACTGGTAGCTTGTAGTAGATGTGCCAAGTTGGTCACAATAGGATGGCAGATGCCAGATGCCAATGTCTGTGGAGGACGGGTGCATGCAGCTGGTGCCTGTTGATCGTACCCTGTGCTGCAATTTGGTCATTGGCAACATGAAGGTCATCAGGAGCAAGAGGTGAGCTGAACATGCCACATGGTTGCTCTGGTTTCCTTACCAATTTTCCAAATGTTTGGAGCATTTGATAAGATGGGAGGCTGAGCACTAATGAGGCAAGTTGTGCCAAGGTGTTCAACAAACATTGGTCCCACTCAATTGGCATCTTGCCATGCCACTTATCAAATGCAAAAAATGATGGAAAGAGAAGACCTCAATGTCAAGAGGGGCCATGCCAGACTTCTTGTCTGATTCTGTCCCACATCTTGCCAAAGCTCACGTCACTAAGATTCTGCCTTAGGCTAGTTGCTGTTGCTGTGAAGGGAAGTCTAACCAAAGGACCGCACACTGAATGCCCTGCTCCTTCAGATTCTATTGAATGAACACATGCAGACCCAGGGTAATCAATTCAAAGTACTGGTCTTAATGATCGATCCTTGCCAATGAACCGTTCCAAGTTCAGCTCAAATAGTCACCGTGAATGGACCATTTAACCATGCCTGCATCAGATAAAAAGTAAAATTGTTTTAGGCATTTATAGAAGCTCTTTCTGTTATTATTTGGTACCAGATGCTGAGAAATCGTAGGAACTAAATTAGGCATACAATATCTTATTGATTATTGGCAGTTTCCTGAAACCATTCATCTCTTTTTCAAATTATAAGAGAAGGTTAATCAATTAATTTGAACTGCACTAAGGTATAGTTTTAAGAAAAAGCTCAAATTGAAATTGAAGGTTGAGAGTTTCAAATTTTAGAATGGTGCAGCATCAGCTGTACAGCAAGATCTAATGACTTTGTAATATTTGAGAGGCTTCCTGCAAGAATGGTAGTATAAGCATTTTGAGATGTTAAATCAAGGCTCCAACTGGCCTCATAGAAGCATTAAAAGATCCCATTGCACTGTCTTCTAAAGAAGAAAGTGGAATCACAGGTAGACAGCGGTAGAGAAGGAGGAATTTGGTATGCTTGCCTTGTATTTTATTGTATTGTACAGTGCATTGTATAGGGTTCGGATGTCATCTTGTGGCTGTACAGGACATTGGTTAGGCCATTTTTGCAATACTGCATTCAGTTCTAGTCTCCCTCCTGTAGGAAAGATGTTGTGAAACTTGAAACGATTCAGAAAAGATTTACAAGGATGTTGCCGAGGTTGTAGGGTTTGAGTTACAGGGAGAGGCTGAATAGGCTGGGGCTATTTTCCCTGGAGCATCAGAGGCTGAGGGGTGACCTTATAGAGATTTATAAAATAATGAGGGGCATGGACAGACTGAATAGCTAAGGCCTTTTTCCCAGGATAGGGGGCAAAACTAGAGGGCATAGGATTATGATGAGGGGAGGATGATATTACAGGGACCGAATGGGTAGCTTTTTCATGTAGTGGGTGGTGCTTATGTGGAACAAGCTGCCAGAAGAAGTGGTGGAGGCTGGTACAATTCCAACATTTAAAAACCATCTGGATTGGTACATGAATAGGAAGAGTTTAGAGGGAAATGGGCCAAATGCTGGCAAATGATACTAGGTTAATTTAGGATATCTGGTTGTTATGGACGAGCTGGACTGAAGGGTCTGTTTCTGTGTTGTACATCTCTATAACTTTATGAGTCTGTAAGAGCAGGGGAGTTATCCTTTATATCCTGGCTAATGGTTATCCCACAATCAACATTTTGAAAGCAGATTGCTTCATCGTAATCACATTGCTGTCTTTGGGAGCTGGCTGTGGGCAAATTGACTATTGCATTTCCTACTTTATTACAGAGATCATGCTTCAAAAGTACAATATTAGAATGTAAAGCACTTTAGGTGATATGAAGATTCTGAGAGGTGCTTTATAAATGCATGATCATTCTTTGTTTCTTACTGAAACTGGAGGAGTAATGGCTTTTTTGAGGACGGCAGACATAAATAAGGATAACTTTGCTTGTAATGATGAAGTTTTTAATAATGCACTTTCTGTCAGTCATGATATGATCTTAAGGTGTCAAAGACACGGACATATTCAAGGCTTCTCACTCGATCATAAGGCACTAAAGCAAGAAATTCAACCCTTCTGGCCCTTTAAAAGAGCAATCCAATTAATCCAACATCCCTGTTCTTTTCCCCATAGCCTCATAAAATTCTCCTTTTCAGGTATTTATCCAATTTTCTCTTCAAAGTTGAATCTTCTTTTACCTAACTTTCAGGCTGCACATTCTAGATCATCACAACTTGCTACAAAAAAAACCCTCTCCCAATTTCAGTTCTGCTTTTGTTTTTGCCAATTATCTTAAATCTGTATCCGTGTATCCTTGCATTGATGACCCTCCTATGAGTGAAAACAGTTTCATCATTAGTCACTCTATCAAAACCCTTTCATTTTTCTGCAATAACTCAGTTAATGATTGATGGATGTGCTGCATGTGGTATCAGTTACAAAAGAGACGGAGGAAGGGCATTCTATTCAGCAGATGGGACCAGCAATGTTGTTTAGAGATGGGTTGTCATATCCCTGAGTACTGTGGAAACAGCATGAAGTGAGCTCAAAGCTGCATGCTGCACAAACATCATCCTTAGCTCTTCAAGCAAACAGCCTTTTGTTCTAATTAGAAGCAGTTCTGAATCTCCAAAATTGACAAATGTGAAACAGTTCGTTACCAAGAATGTTTTCATTCCATCCACCTGTTGGTGAATTCTGAAAATGTCACTTCTTTTTATAAGAATATTACATTAGGATAATAGAAACAAAATATTCCTGCAAATTGAAATGGGAGGTTTTATAAGTTGCAGGAATTCAGGACAGTAATGGTCTCAGTCTAATCTTCATTTGTTAATGGCAAATCAATTAATTGTCCCTGAGAAGGAAGTGGCAAACATCTTTTTTGAACTGCTGTAGTGTTCTTTGGGATTGTGTTCTAGGATTTTGAGACACTATGATGAAGGAATAGTACTACATTTCCAAATCAGAATGGTTAGAGATTTGGAGGGGCACTTGCAAATGGTGGTATTCCCCCATGCGCTCGCTGTCCTTTTATTAGATGGTGGATTTGGAAGGTGCTGTTGAGTCTTGGTACATTGCTGCAGTACAACTTGCAGATGGTACATTCTGCTGTTACTGTGAGGCTTTGGCTGAGGTGGTGGATGGCCAGCTTTGCTTGGTTAATTTTGAGCTTTTGGCGTCATGCTGCAAATGTACTCAACCTAATCCAAGGGGCCTAACGCAGAAGCAAAATATGCCATTCTGAGGAACACATTACATTGTTGTCATCAATAACATCATGGTGACTATCATGGATAAGGTGAGGTGGTAATGATCTCCATGTTTCTATATGATTCATCACTACACTCATAGGTCAATTTTCATGTTGTCTTCTTCTTACATTTTATCCATTCCTATGATTCACATTCTGAATGGCAACAATTTGTTCCTTCAGGAGATATGTTCCTGGCAGAGCCCCAATCTGTTACACCAAAGACATTTAAATCGAGATTTAGATTTACATTTTATTGTCATGTGTACTCAAGTACAGGAATACAAGAGCACAGTGAAAAGTGTACAAAGTTGCTATTCTCCAGTGTCATCTTAGGATACAAAACACAGGATTAAAAACAGAAGCAGAAATACAAGAAACAGCCAAAAGAAAAGGAAACAATCAGATCACTCCCCCATCTCCGCCATGAGTCCTCGCCACTGGAAAAATAAAGCCACAAAGTTCATCCCTCAGTCTACAAACACTTAGGCACATTGAGTCCCCACATGTCACCATAGCTGCGATGCCACCACCTCCGCTGTCAGGGTTCGGGGTCCAGCCATGGCCCGGAACTATACCGCTGCTGGAAGCCTGTGGCTATTCTTTGGTGCTATCTTGCCTCCACCGGCGCTGTCGCTGCCATGATTCTGTGCTGGGAAAATGTTGGTAATGCAGCTGCTCCTGAAACTGCTGGGTCCCGAACTGGGGTCAAACTCAACACTGGGCCCACCATGCTGAAGCAGCCGGTGCCTCATTCTGGCTTATGCTGCTGCCGCTGCCGACATCCCAGGAAGAAATTGCTCCCACCACTGCTGACACTCTGGGACGGAGTCTGCTTCCCCCCTACTGGGACGGGTTGCACCAAATATTCAATATGATCATCAGCATCATTATTAACCTGGGATTAAGAACTGACAACAGAAAATACAGGAACAGGAAAGGAACTTCAGAGTCAACAACACAATCTTCATTTTCATTGATCTCTATCTCACTTTCTCAGTGCAATCTCTCTGTTCACTCTACCTCCTTAAATTGCATCTAGTTGCACTTTTAAGCCATTAATAGTGTTGTTATGTTGACAGTTGATATTCAAGTAATTGAAATATACTCCGCGATATTAGTAACAATTACACTAATGCATTTATATAGAACATCATTTTAACAACTCATGCAAACTAACTTGGCTTATGCCTTCATTAAAACTGTAGGCAAAGAAATTTCACATGCATGCAATTGCGTTTGCCACATCAATGACATTCCTTCTACCATAAGTGGAATTGTTTGCTGACCTTTGCACAATGTTCAGCTCCATTACCAAGGCCTTAGATAATGAAGCAATCCATGCCAATATGCAGCATGTCTTAGCTAACTTCCAATAAGTGACTGTTAACATTTACCGAGCAATAAGCATCAACAAAAGAAGACAGCTAACTGCTGTCTTGATACTCATATAAGCATAAAATCATAGAATTTTAGAAGTTTACAGCACAGAAGGAGACCATCTGATTCATCCTTTCTTCAACAGCAGACAAGTAGCCATCCTATTATCCCACTTTTCGGCTGTTGATCCACAGTTTTGTCAGTCAAGTGCACATCTAATCACTTTTTAAAAGTCATGAGGGTTCTGCCTCTACTGACTTTTCAGATAGTGAGTGGTGGTATTATCATCATCAAGTTTCTGCATTATCAATACCCTATGCTCACAATTGAACAGAAAGTCAACCTAGACCTGCCTTTTAAATAATAAAGTTAAAAACTGAGCTGTGATGGAAAGACTTGAAAATGTATACATACAAAACTTGTATTGCATTTTGCTATTTTCAACAATCAGTGTTGTTCCAAAGGCATAAGAACGTGGGTAAATATTACTAATGGAACAGGACGTGGCCAACAAACCTCTTGGGTTTATACTATTATTTAACTAGATCATGGCTGATGTACATCTTAAGTCCACACATTTGTCTTGGGCTGTAAAACTAGATATCCTTACTCAACATAATTTAGGCAAATTATGTTTATAAAAGGCAGAGGTATCAAAGCCAGTTGCAGAACTGTATAATTTAATGCTCCTATGTTTACCCCTAGTACAGCTTAACCGCCACAACTGTAGCTATGGATTAAAGAATTTCAACTCCCTGCCGAAACAAACCATCTTCTGGTCACAACCTCTGCAAAGGAGTATAATACCATTTGATCATCAAGTCTCACTGACATTTCATAGCCAACTGAAACAAATTACAAATAGATTTTGCTCTGTTAGTTGAGTTGGGATATCCCAAACCTTTGACAACAGAAGAAACTTTTGACTCATAAGTTTGGATTGAATAGATCTCCACAATCTCCGCATTTTAACTTAAATGTGAAATAAATGTTTAGTTTCTGAAGAATGCTGTTTAACAAACAATTTTCTTGCACATTGTCTTTTTATTAACATATGGTGCGCAAAAGCTTCCTGTGTTGACCTGTCAGATGTTTGTATGGTGAAGTCTACAGTTGACACAGTTGGGCTGATGCACAGATGTTTTCAGCTTTATCAGTTATCTTTGGATGACAGAGTTCAAATACAAAGCAGAAAGGTCACACAAAGTAATAACACAGTAGGGAAAATGTTCTTCTCTTTACTGTAGCATTGCACCATGAGTGATCAAAATAGCATATGAGCTGTAATGCACTGGATGATTTTAGGAAATATATTTGAAGATGTTACTAGGATCATTGGAAATTAGGCTAAGTTCTTGTATTGTTTAATCGCAAACTTGTATTCACAGGCTGGGTTACTTAACTGCTGACTAATTTTATAGCGGGTGACAAGAACATACTTTGGAATCTGTTGCAAATATGAGGTTTTCAAAAAATATTGCATTTTATGATAATGTCTTTAAATTTAGGATGAGCATAGGGAGTCATAGTTGCAGTCCATCTGACAGTAATTGGATGGTTTGATTGTTGCAGATCAAAGGGGACTTAGATTGAAATAGCAACAGTCCCGGTGTAAACCAGAAGTAGACTGAGTCTCTCAACGTCCTAGAAAGGTGTCGTGGTATTGAATTGTAAACAGTGTGTGGGAAACTATTAATTTATTTTTAAAATGTAAGTGATTTAGGATCAAAGATAAATAATTAGCATTTCCACATCAATTCAAAACTCCATGTTGAAATGGAGAACAGGGTAAAGAAAGCTATTTAAGAGATCAGCTTACCAGCTCCTTTATTAATACCTGAATATAACAGACAGACAGCAGTTTGTGGTATGGTCTATGTACATCTGAGAGGTACAAAGCAGGACACAGATGAAGCCTGTCCTGTATTAGAAGCACAGAAAATGCTCATTGTTATTCACAATATGGAACTTGTATGGGAGCTCACACTCAGTTTCAAGACTGAGTTTACAAGGTTTTAAAAGACACTAGTGCCTGACTTGGAGTTAAATCAAATTCCAATGTAGTGCTCATTGTGAAGGCAGTGTAGGATTAGAAACTCTCTGGCAGGGATGATTGAACGGAAACAATTTATAGGAATGCTGAACAACTAGGGACTGTTTGCTCTAAGAACTGTATCTCCGTAGAAAATGGGATGTGTGGTTAGTATAGTGAAGAACAACTTATTTCTGTGTTTTCAATACAGTAGCTTAGAAAAATATAGTGTTTAGTCAACTGGGATTCTTTTAAAAATCATTTGTTACAGTAAGAGTTTTAAATGTGAAATATTGCCATTTTACTCTTTCATTTAACGTTGGAAGTTCTAATTTTTTTTTAAAGCTAACAGTCTTCACGGAGATCGTTACAAGTCATAGACATATATTAAGGTATCAGATGTGATCCATTGGGCAGCACTATTTTTTCTAAATGAGAAGTTGTGGGTATAACTCCCACAACAACGTCTTGAACGCATAATCTAGACCAAAAACAAAATAATGATTTTCTAAAACTGTTGCAACTACTCAACTATCTTCGTATCCATGCTGCCACTGACACTTTTATTTAATTGGCATCAACTTTTCTGATATGCATGTTGTATGGCACTGTATCAAATGCCCTTTTGGAAAATACGTGTACTACATTGATGATGCTACCCTCTTCCACCCTCCCTTTTACTTTTTTGAAAAGCTCAAACAAATAAATGAAACTCAATCTAGCTATTCCTTTATTCTTCTCAATAAATTCCCGACTGCCTTCCTTAATTAATTCATACTTCTTCTAATGACTTATTTTTCCCCCTGGATTTTTGTTAATTTTATCCTGGATTATTGTTTCTAAATGTTTTCCCACCACTAAGGTTAAGTTGACTGGGTTTACTTACTTGATTTAACATTACATCCTTTTAAAATTCACCAGTCTTCTGGCAAAAGTATTGTATCTAAGGAGCACTAGAATATTATAATTAGAGTCTCTGTAATTTCCACTCTTTCTTCCCTTAGTAGCCTCAGATGCATCTGATCTAGTCCTGTGCTATCAACTTTACGTAGAACCAGCCTTTCTAATACCTGCCCTTTATCATGTTTTAGCTCATCTTGTGTCTCAACTGTGTCCTCTTTCATCATAATTTAGGCAGGAGTTTTTTTTGTTAAAGACATAATCAAAATGTATGGTATTGTCTTCTGCCTCTTGCACAGCATCCTCTTTTTGGTTCCTAATTGGGCTTTAGCATCCTTTTACCATTTCTGTGTTACAGCTTACACATAAAAACTTTGGGGTTTAACATCAATAGAAATGCAAATCTTCTCTCATTCTTTCCCTTTGCTTTAGAATACTGTGTCCAATTTTGGGCCCCACACCTCAGGAAGGACATACTGGCACTGGAGCGTGTCCAGCGGAGATTCACACGGATGATCCCAGGAATGGTAGGCCTAACATACGATGAACGGCTGAGGATCCTGGGATTGTATTCTTTAGAGGTTAGAAGGTTGAGGGGAGATCTAATAGAAACTTACAAGATAATGCATGGCTTAGAAAGGGTGGACGCTGGGAAGTTGTTTCCGTTAGGTGGGGATACTAGGACCCGTGGGCACAGCCTTAGAATTAGAGGGGGTCGATTTAGAACGGAAATGAGCCAGAGAGTGGTGGGCCTGTGAAATTCATTGCCACGGAGCGCAGTGGAGGCCGGGACGTTGAATGTCTTCAAGGCAGAGATTGATAAATTCTTGATCTTGCAAGGAATCAAGGGCTACGGGGAGAGTGCGGGTAAGTGGAGTTGAAATGCCCATCAGCCATGATTAAATGGCTGAGTGGACTCGATGAGCCGAATGGCCTTACTTCCACTCCTATGTCTTATGGTCTTATGGTCTTTGCTGCTGTTATGTCTTTTTCATTTCTCCTCTGAGGTTGCTAAATTATTCTCAGTATTATCCACATACATCATTCACCCCCTTATACTGCTTCACTTTTCTGACTAAATCATGCTGGGCACTCTGGCTTTGTTTGGGATTACCTTCCTCCTATGGGAGTGTACCTCAACCCCACTTGAACCATCTCCTCTTTGAGTGCAGCACATCAATTAATTACAGTTTTACTCGCCAGTCTTTGATTTTTGTTTCCTTGAGCCAGATCTGTTCTCACACCATTGAAATAAAACAAGGAACCGCGGATGCTGGAGTTCCGAAACAAAGACAGAAATTGCTAGAAAACTCAGCAGGTCTGGCAGGTCTGTGGAAGAAAGCAAAGTTTAGATTTCAAGTCTGGTGACTCCAATGAAGAGTCTGCTTTCTTCCCCAGCATACTGAATTTCTCCAGCAATTTCTGTTTGGCTCACCCCATTAAAGTTTGCCACCCCCCATTTTAAATTCTAGATTGTTCATTGTCCCATTCCACAGCTAACCTAATTCTGTGATACTAGGATTAATGCCTTCTGAATGTTTCCCTTCTGTCACTTGATCCACTTCTCCCACTACATTCCCATAACACAATCCAGCCACGCTTTTTTCCTGGTTGGACTGGAAATGTACTGATGTAGGAGATTTCCCAGAACACACTTTCCCCACCCTGTCCTGAACACTCTTCTATTAAGTCTGTACTCGGATACTAAAATCCCCCGTTGTAATCGGTGATTTGGTAGTTTGAGGAATTACACTGACAACCAATTTAAGATTGTCAGTAGAGCTCATGGTGTGATACACTTATTCTTATATTTATTTACTGATGGGACATGGGCCTCACTGGCTGGCCAGCATTTATTGCCTGTCACAAGCTGCCTTTGAACTGCATGGCAGAGGGCATTTGACAGTCAACCACATTGGTATGGGTCTGGAGTCACATGTAGGCCAGGCCAGGTGAGTGTGGCAGGTTTCCTTCACTGAAGGACATTAGTGAGCCAGATATGTTTTTCGTTTGACAATTGGCAATGGTTTCATGGTCATTAGTAGATTCTTAATTCCTGATTTAAAAAAAATTGAATTCAAATTTCACCATTTGCTGTGGCAGGATTTGAACTCAGGTCCCCAGAATATTAGCTGAGTTTCTGGATTAATAGTCTAGTGGTATTACCACTAGGCAATTGTGTCCCCTGTGTACTTGAATGCACATAGAATAATACACTGAGCCCTTTGCAGGTAGAAAAAAATGTATACACAGTTTCTTTCAACTCAACAAAATAGTGACAGCCATTGGGTCACTCACTTCTTAGGACAAGGCCCTGACCAATCAGAATCAGCCAGTCTCAACAAAGACTGGCTGTTAACTTCAATCAGCATCAATACGTTCTCCATGGCAATATCTCTACCAATCAGAGTCCACTTGCTAACTAAACTAACAAAATGAATAATTTCCCTTTGAGTTGGTATTCTTACCAAATGTGCTGATGAGTGCCAGATTAAAAATTTCAACAAAATGCTTCCAATTTTTCAACAATATCCTACGTATGCCCTTTCACCTCCCCATAACACCCTTTGCAAACTTGTTTCTCCATATCTTTTCCTTGATTAGTTACCTGTAGAATCAACCGAGTAGTGTGACGTTATATTTAGCTCCAACCAAGTATAGATACCGATTTACTGACCGGCTTACTAATGTCCTTCGGAGAAGGAATCTGCCACCCTCACTCACCTGGTCTAACTAACATGTGATTGCAGACTCTGCAATTTGGTTGACTCTCAACTGCCCTCTGCCCTCAGTTCAAGGGCAGCTAAGGACCGGCAATAAGTGCTGGCCAACCAGCGATGGCCATGTCTCACTAATGAATAAACGAATGAGTGTATAACGATCAGGGCTTGGCCGACAATCTTAAACTAGTTGTCAATATAATTCCTCAAAATACTATTATCGTGGGGGATTTTAGTTATCCTAATGTAGACCAGGATAGAAAGAGTGTTCAGGACAGAAAGGGGCAAGTCAAAATTACCTCTGTAAATGGACCAATTGTGTATTGACTCTCATAAATCATTAACCTCTTTCCTAGGACAAAAAGAATAGGATTTCCATCAGTCGTAGCGGTGATGCGAGTGGGGTTGAGGATCCAATGGGATGAATGAGGGGAGCGCGGGCACTGGGAGCTTGGGGTTGAGGCTGGCATCGCCCTGGCTATTCCGCTGACTGCTGTCAGGGGCGGAGCTGTCACTCTCCGGATCTCGCTTACTCCTCGGAGGCCAGCTGACGCAAAGTCCTATCCCACCAATAAACAGGACCGAGGGAAGGCGCCAAGAGCATTAATCGGCTCCGACTACTGGCTGCAGCACCAGTTGCAACCTGCTCCCATCGCGGCTGCTCTGAGCGGGCAGTGGGCACCCCGTTCGCGGTCATGTTGCTGCTTCTGATAGCTACCAGCGTCCTCCTCGTCCCCGGTATCACCTCCACGGCCCCGGGCCAAGACTCAAAGGCCACTCGATTCGTCTGCACCTCGGTGCCATTGGATGCTGACCCCAGCTGCCCGGTGCCCGCCGTGCCCATGCCAGTGAACACAGCCCAAGAACAGGAGCTTCGTGCCACCGTCATGCAGCTGAGAGAGACCATCCTACAGCAGAAGGAGACCCTGGGGAACCAGAAGGAGACCATCAAGGAGCTGACCAGTAAGCTGACCAGGTGCGAGAGTGCCCAGTTGGATGCCAAGTACAAGGGCAGCCGCAGGAAACAGCATGTGCCTGGCAAAGACACCATGGGCGACCTGCCCCACGATCACAGTCAAGTGGTGGATCACCTGGGCAGGACCATCCAAGCGCTGAAAGATCGACTTGGGAGTCTCGAGGTAAGACCGACAGGTAAAGGAGGGATCACTCCAGAGGGATTTTCCCGGGTTGCTAGACTCCTGTCGTCAGCCCCTCTCTCCTGGTAATATTCCGGTTCAGAAGCCGGCATGGGGTATTATGGACAGGCTAAGCAGTGCTGTCGAACCCCTGTTCTAGAGCTAGCATTACAACACCGGACCGAATGGTCTCCCCTATCAGGCGCGAAGGTGATTCGGTCAGGCAGTCAGCTGGTTTGCCCTCTCAGCCAGGCCCGGGGAGCTCAGGCACGGAGAATGAATGGCCGGAGCTGTCCATGGTGCTGAATGAACCTCCCGTCCGTTCTATGGGTGCTGACCGAGCTTGCTCACATTGCGGCGGAATTGAAGACTTGAGAGGGGTGACAGAGTCCCTACAGCCTTCAGGATTGGACAAAGAACAACCCGAATGGCTATAGCTCAATGTATTATTTCAGTGGGCGGCACGTTGGATCTGTGGTTCATACCGCTGCCTCGCAGCACCAGGAACTCGGGTGGCTGTCTGGGGAGTTTATACAATCTCCCCGTGTCAGTGTGGGTTTGCTCCGGTTTCCTCCCGCAGTTCAAAGATGCGCAGGTGAGATGGATTGGTCATGCTAAATTGCTCATAACGTCCAGGGATGTGTGGGTTAGGTAATTAGCCATGGGAATTACAGGGATAGGAGAGGATGGGGTATGTCGGTGTGGACGTATTGGACCGAATAGACTGTTTGCACACACTGTGGGATTCTGTCAGTGTCAGAATGTAATACATGGCGCATGTGTTTTTGTGTAATGAAAATAATTTGGCTTTGTGAATAGAGTGAAAACGAGAATGGGAAACAGAGACTAGTGTTACGCTTTCAGTGAGAGAAAATCTATTCACTTTCTTTGGCTGATCAAGGGTGTTTGCTTGAGGCGCTCTCCTAGGTTTTTGCCAGTGAGACAGATGAAACTGGGTATTAACTTTGAACAAACGCATAGCGATCGGTCGAGGGATCTTTTTAAAAGCAGAACAGAAACTCACTCTGTTTTGCGTCGACATTGAAAATGCTTTCACAGAAAGCTCAAAAACTACTCGTACTGTTTTCCTGGCAACACAAATCAGCCCACATGCTGTTTGAAAGTTGCGATCCAATTGATCGGACCCTGTCCTTTTCCCACAATGCTGCAGAATTTGCTTCCAAGCATTAATCTAATTACAATTTGAAAGTTACAACGGTGTGTTTTGCATCATCTTTTTTCGCGCAGTGCAGTCAAAATTTCATGCGTGCCTTGATATTATCGTAATTAATGCAGCAAGCTATTGTACAGAAAACTACAGGTCAGAACGTATTTACAAGAGTCCTGCCAGAGTCTCACAGAAACCTAGACTGGTCGACTAGCGTGAGATTAGTGCTCGCTTATGGTATTTAGTTCGCGGCAATTATTGCCACGGCAATCAACAGAACAGCGTTGGTTTAAAGAGAATGGACGAATTTATGAAGTCTGTATTGATAACTTACTGGGAGTCAGTTATATGGGTGAATATCGGCAGAATTGTGGTGGTGGTGCCGGAATGCGGCTGGGTGAGGATGGGATAGCGAAATATGTCATTTATTTTCAACCTAAGTAGTTAAAAAGGGTAAGGCTGATTAAAGATCAACTAGGGCGTTCCCGCATGGAGGCAGGAGCCTGAGGTACTTCGTGAATATATTGCTTCCGTCATTACTAAGAAAGAAGATGCTGTCCACATTATGGTGAAAGAGGAGATGGCTAAGACACTTGAAGGTTTTACTATGATAAGAAGGAGGTATTGTTCAATATCCCTGTATTTAAAGTTGACAAAGCACCAGGACAAAATGAGATGCATGCAAAGGCAAGTGAGAGTTGAAATTTTGCAGGCACTGCTCTTAATTTTCCAGCCTTCCTTAGACTGAGAGGTTGTGGTAGATGCTTGGAGAATTATAAATGGTACAATTTTGTTCAAAAAAGGGCATAAAATAACTCAGCAACTGAAGTCAGTCAATTTAACCTTGATGGTATAGAAATTTCTGGAAGTGGCAATTTAGGACAAAATTAATAGTTGCTTGGACAAATGAGGTTTAATTAGGGAAAACCAGTATGAGTTATTAAGGGCAAAACATGTTTAATTCATTGCTTGAATTTTTAAAAACAGAGGCAGCAGAAAGGATTAATCAGGATCATGCTGCTGATGACGTGTACACAGACTTCCAAAAACCATTTAATATTGTTGTTGCATAACAGACTTGTGAGCAAAGTTATTTCTCATGGGGTGTGGGCATTACTGACTAGGCCATCATTAAATACCCTGGTGTAAGTGAGGTTGAGGTATGGATACAAAACTTGACTGTCAGAAAGTGAGGTGCAGTGATTGACAGTTGTTTTTTGGACTAAAGAAGGATGTATAGTGGAGATCTCCAGGGTTAGCATCCCTGTTTTCCTCATATATGTTTATCACTTAAACTTTAGTGTACAGGGCACAATTTCAAAATTTGCAGATGATACAAAACTTGGAAGTATCATGGATTTTGAGAAGGAAAGTGTAGAACTTATAATTGATATGGCCAGATAATTGCAATAGGGACAATTGGATGACATTTGATACTGATAAGTGTGAAGTGTTTCATTTTGATTGGTAGAATCTGGGGAGACATTTATAAAATAAAGGGTGCAATTCTAAAAGAGAAGACCTGGATGTGTATGTACATAAGTTATTAAAGGTGGCAGGAGAGGTTGAGAGAGTGGTTAATAGAGCATACATCATTGTTGGATGTTATCACAGACAAAATCAAGAAAATAGTGTTTTTAGCAACGTTATGTATAAAACACTACCTCAGCCTCAACTAGAGTATCATGTACAATTCTGGGCACCACATGAGGAAAGATGGGAAGGCATAATACAGGCTGCAGAAAAGATTCAAAAGATTGCTTCCTGAGATGAGGAACTTCAGTTAGGTAGAAAGATTGGAGAAGTTGTGACTGTTCTTCATGGAGAAGAGAAAGTTGAAAGGAGGCTTGATAGAGGTATTCAAAATCATGAAGGATCTGAACAGAGTGATAGGGAGAAATTGTGGCTTTTGGTGGAAAGGTCAAGAACCAATGGCCACAGATTTTAGATAATTCATAAAAGAAGCAATGGAGACATGAGGAAATTGTTTTACAGTGTGGTTAAGATGTGGAAATGTAATGAAACAGATTCAATTGTGACATTCAAGGGGAAATTGGATAATTATCCAAAAAGGAAGGATGTTCAGGTTTACAGGGAGAAGGTGAATAAGTTACTCTTTCAGATAACTAATACAGGACAATGGACCAAATGGTATTCTTCTGTAACTGTTGAATGAGTCTATGAATCAGGAAATCGATCCTTCTGAATGTTGAAATATACGAATTGAATCAATGGTTTTTATTTGACTAGAATATTGATTAATTGAAATTTTTAAATAGAAAAAAATCTATTCTAGGTTAAAGAAGAATTCTATCTTTTCAGATACTTTTATTCTGGAATTACTTAATATTAAAATCTGTTTCATTCTGTCACTTACCACAGTTCAATCTTTTGGTTCTGTTGATTCCAACTTGATGGGATTATTGATTTTGAATTTTTTGGGGCATTAGGAACATTAATTGTTGATGCAAACTATTCCACTCCAGGTCAGTTTGTGTGTCTTCATTAAATGTAATCCAGCGCAGTCAAAGTACAAAGCATTTCAATAAATCCATGCATTATACCAGGCAAGTCAATACAATATATTCACACTTAAAAAAACATAAGGTATTTGTTGTTTACAATTGAACTTGGTTGTTTGGCCTTTTCTTTTGGTTTCAGATGGTCACACTCTGACTTGAAAAAAATCCCCTCAAATAGCATATTATATTGGAAAGTCTAGTAAAGGGGTCACGATCTGTTTAAGCCATTGTGATAATCATATTTCCCAATGAGACAATTAACTTGAGTGCTACTAACATAAACAGTAACCTGTGTGTGCGTAATGGAATTTTTGTGTACTAAATAACATTTGCTCTATTAAGTTTTGTATGAAATGAGAAATAACTGATTGTAATCAGGGCCAACACATAGACTTTTAGTCTCCAAATCCATTATATCAGTTTTGTTTAGTTGAAAATAGACAACCATTTTTGAAGCATGCAGTGCATTCTGAACCTTTTACTGCACTTATTCAATTTTAATTCAATATTGTTTTTAATCACAAAGTAACTACTCTGACCATTATTTTATTCTATATTAGATATGGTACCATCATGAAAATTGGACATTTTAGCAGTATACTGTGATTAAACTCTATGCAAGGTGACTTTAACGTGGGAATCTAATCTTTGTCCGTGATTTCTTAAAGAAACATGATAACATTTTTCTGGTTTAACTGAACTTAAATCATACTTCCAATTTTAATTTTACATCAGCTGCACTACTTAAAACAAAAAATTACATTTCTTTTTAAATCTTCATTTTAAATATAATGTTACCCATGGCAGTAATATATTTTACGGTCGATTACATAATGTACATCATCCGTTCAATATAATTTTTGTGAATAGTGTATATATCATTGTATTTAATAAGAATTTTGACAAAAAAGTAAAAAAATTCAATTGATAAAAGTATTTTCAAGCTTTATAGCTACAGATTTAAATAAAACAATAGATATTATTCTGCAATAATCACAGAATTTAGGTACAAGTTCTCCCGAGCTTAATTTAGATTAGATTAATTTGCTCTGTCGTAAAACTACATTGGGGGCAATGTTACACACTGGGCAGCTTTGCGCTTGACCAGATATTCTACATTGAGAAATCTAAAAACCAAATAATGGGCAATAATATCACTCTAACGGGTTAAACATTCCATCAATGTTTTCATGCAATAGAGTATGGCTAAACTACTCATATTCTTTCAACTGATGCTGTAGATTGAAAATTAATTATTAGCAAACTAAACCTTAGCCTTTTCATGTCAAACTGCCTATGCCAACTGATTTAATGATTTTTAAACAGATAATTTCCTTCATGAAAATATCAGGCAAGATAGTTTCATTAAAATGATATTAAATATTTGTGTTCTGAAATCAAACCATGTAATTTTAAGCCCTATAACAATGAGAGAACTGACAAAAGGTAATATTTAAAAGAACAAAAACATTCAAATGGTCCTTGTTCCTTGATGTGAGGCTATGCTGCAAAAGCTGGTGATTCTCAATTAGGAAGAACAGGAATGGGAGAATAACAGGAGTCAGTAATGGAACAAGTGAACTCCTAACAACAACATTCCAGAGGGACAGATCACTAAATTGAAAAATAGAATATCATGTGTTATTACAGAACCAGCTTATTCAATGGAATAACGCACACCCAGCCGACAATTATTCTTTTTGCAATGCATTTCTCAACCATTGCTCTATCAGCAAAAACAGAGATTTTGAAAGAAATATATGTGCAGGATCATCTGCAAAATATTAATACCCATCCAGGAAGCTCCTGAAATGTTGATATATTTTGGTATCCCGAATTCCACCCGTTAACACTGTACAGGAAAACAGTGCTGATGGAGTAAAGGTTTCCTTTTCAACATTATTTAATTGCAGTAATAGAAATAAATCTATTATTGTTAATAAATAGATACATCAGATGATTTCACAGGCCTCTCTCAGGATGATGACTTCGGTTTGAAAATTTATGAACTAAATAATAACGAAGATATCGAATGTATTGGTGTGTATAATGTGAATGACTAAACCATGTTTCAAAGCTTATTGGTCATGGTTTGTGTTCCTAAGACTGTTATATTTCTCAACAGCAGCAGACACACCCCAATTTTTCCAACCATACTTTCCCCAGTGACCTCCGTGAGCAGCTTCAGAGGAAGCTGGGGGATTTGGAAAGTCAACTGTTAAACAAAGTCTCTGAACTTGAGGATGAGAAGTATGTTCTTCTGAACGAGACAGCAGCCCATCGTTACAAGACAGAGTCTGCCCTCAATGCCTTGCATGAAAGGGTTACTGAACTAGAGAAAGGTATTGACTGAGCAAAATGATTCGAACGTTCACCATCAAGCAATGACTTTTGATTATTTTAAAATAATGCTTATGTATATTATTCATACTGAACCACATTCTGCTTAACATGATCAACTGAATGATTGCCCTTCCTTTTGTTTTACCTTTAACTAGTTATTCACTTACACTAAAACGCCAGTGTCAAATTCAGCAAATGCATAGTACTGCAAAACCAAACAGATGAAGTCTGTTGGATTGCTCCAAGTATTAATTGTCATGTATTATTTACATATTAATTACATGACAAAGATAACCTTGAATGGGATAATATCTGTAGAATTTACTTGCAGTTTTGACTGAGTGCTCTTGGAACTAGTGTGTTCAAATATGAGACTTGAGCACATAATCTAAATTATTTAATCCAATGCAGTAGAGTCTTAAGAGTCATACAGCATGGAAACAAAAAAGATTCAAAAGATTGCTTCTTGGGATGAGGAACCTCAGTTATGTAGAAAGACTGGAGAAGTTGTGACTGTTCTTCATGGAGAAGAGAAAGTCGAAAGGAGGCTTGATAGAGGTATTCAAAATCATGAAGAATCTGAACAGAGCAGATAGGGAGAAATTGTGGCTATTGGTGGAAAGGTCAAGAACCAGTGGTAACAGATTTTAGATAATTCACAAAAGAAGCAATGGAGACATGAGGAAATATTTTTACAGAGTGGTTAAGGTGTGGAAATGAAATGAAACAGATTCAATTGTGACCTTCAAGGGGAAATAGGATAATTATCCAAAAAGGATGAATATTCAGGTTTATAGGGAGAAGACTGTCTAATCTGAAGCAGTAGAGTCATACAGCATGGAAACAGACCCTTCGGTCTAACCAGTCCCAACCTGCCTGTGCTTGGCCCATATTCCCCCAAACACTTTCTATTTATGTACTTATTTAAATGTCTTTTAAATGTTGTAACTGTATCCGCATCCATCACTTCCTCTAGAAATTCATTCCACCCACAAACCACTCTCTGTACAAAAATTTCCCCTCATGTATTTTTTTAAATCTTTCTCCTCTCACCTTAAATTGATGCCCCCTAGTCTTGAAATCCCCCACCCTAGGGAAAAGATACCTGCCATCCACCTTATACCCCTCACGATTTTATAAACCTCTGTAAGATCACCTCTCAACCCCCTATCCTCCAGTGGAAAAATATTCCAGCCTATCCAGCCTTTCCTTAAAAGCATACATTTACACAATACTTATGTAAGTACTCTTGGAAGTACCATTTTTCAGATGAAACAATAAACTGAGGTGTTGTTTGTCTACTCAGATGAGTGTAAAAAAATCCATAAGCATTATTTAGATGAAGATGGTTTTCAATCAAGACCACAAAAAAACTGCTTATTATCACATTGTTATTTGTGGGAGATAGTTGTATGCAAATTGATTGATGCCTTTCCTACATTGCAATGTTCACCATACATCAAAAACATTTCATTAATAGCAAGTGCTTGTAGATCATTTGAGGATGTGTGAGGTATTGTGAAAATTTAAGGTTTTTCTTCTATATATTCCCATTGCAACTACATATATCTCTAATCAACAAGCCTTACATTGCACAGTGATTTCAACAGCTCAGCAGCACAATGCAGACCTGACAATGAAGTACATGATCACCAAGTAAACTGGTTTGCTACAAAAAAGACAATTCTTTGAATAAAGGCATCAGATATTCATGACTAACTGACTTTTAAAATTATAAATTATTGTTCAGAAACTATGATTTGAAGTTATAGCATCTGTAGAGACTAAACTACTTCACTAGTGTCTGATATAATTGTTTAATCATTTTTTGTCCACAATAGAGAGCAGTGGCTTTAAGTCACCTGATGATTTCAAGGTGTCGCTACCTTTGCGAACTAATTACCTGTTTGCCAGGATAAAGAAGAGTCTCCCTGAAATGTATGCCTTTACAGTGTGCATGTGGATCCGCTCCAGGGCATCATCTGGTATTGGAACACCCTTCTCTTATGCTGTGTCTGGACAAGCTAATGAAATTGTGCTAATTGAATGGGGAAAAAATCCAATTGAATTACTTATTAATGACAAGGTATGTATCACTTATCAATGATATGTTAAACGCACAATGTAACTGATCGTATTATTGAGAGAACTTTTAAATAGACAAAAATACATTTAAGTAATATTAACATTTTAGGCAAATATTTAAATGCTCACTTCAAATGTTGACCAGTTTAAAAGTTAACCTTTCCATCATTATTATCTTATGGAATAGACTGTTAACAAGCAGAAAATTTTTTGACTCCAGCAGTTGTTCCTAAATCCCTCTACTTCTCTATACAATTTTTTCACACCTTCAAATCCTGTTCAAAATATTTACATTACAGCACATGCACCACATCCATAGTTATCTCCCTTAACTCTGTCTCCCAGTTTTGTAAATTCCATCATGGTAAACTTACCAGGTTAATGACACTAAGCTTTCATGGACACTTAGATTTTCCAACTGGTGAGTTAAAAATGAGATGAATGCTGTTGTAAAGCACTTTGTGTAGAAGACTGGGATTAGTTGATCTTTGCTGCTTTTTGTCTCGTGATTTTGCCTTCAAAATATTGTGACCATTTCGATATCAACCAATGAGCTAAAAGCTTCCATTTTATCAGCTGGAATTTGTTTTAACAGCTTATTGGTTTGGCCCAATTTTGCCCTTTTCCCCCTGTATTTGGTGACTGTGAGTGAGTTGTCTGCAGCTCAGTCTTGTGCTTTGGGGAAATCAAAACGATTGTTTTTAATCCTTGCCGCACACTGTGTTCCTTAGACACTAACTCCATCTCACACCCTGGTCATTATCTGAGGCTTAGCCAGACCATTCGTTCTTGCCATCTTATTTGATCCTCGTGAGCTTCTAATTCCATATTTGCTTTACTACCGGTACTGCCCATTTCTATCACTACAATATCAACCCATCCCATCTTAATCCAGTTGCTTGTGAAAACCTCTTCATTCTTTTGTAGCTAGATTTAATGATTCTAATATATTCCTAGCTAACATGTCCTCTGTGGAACACATTCAGAGCACTGCTGTCTGCATTGTAACTTAAACCATGGCCCAATTACCCAGTGTCCCTGCCTCTGTGGATCTACATTAACTCCCATTTTGGGAAACTTTTGAAATCAAAAATCTAATTCTTGTTTTCCCTACCTTCCTTGGCCTTGCCTTTTCCAATCTCTATAACATATGCCATCCCCACAGCTCTCTGAGATCTTTCACACCTCCAATTCTGGCCTCTTGAACATCCCAAATTTTCTATTGTTAAATTGGCAGTGGGGCTGCCATGACATCACTGGATCCCACCTGGCCTAGTTGTCTTTACTGCCAATAAGCTAACATGCTAATTGGATGACATCACTGGATCCCACCTGGCCTAGTTGTCTTTACTGCCAATAAGCTAACATGCTAATTGATGATTGTACCAGGAAAACTCATTACTCCAATTTAACAGCCTACCACCACTACATACTGTTTCTCCCATGTCAGGGTTATTAAAATTCCCCACATCTGCCGTGATTTTCTATATTCCCCAAATCCCTAGATGAACAACTACACTCTGGCATCCACTTCCAGGTGTACAACATTCTCTCTAAGATTCACGTCCCACCTGGTCCAGAGGTGTGTAATACCATCTCTGAACAGGGATAATTAGAAAATATCTAATTAGCCAATGCAAAAATCAGCTAATACTTGTTTTTTTTAGAATCATTTAGGCAAAACAACACTAAATGTTGTGAATGTGCATGAAAACAAGCTCTTGTGTGTGTAGGTCATTGACCTTATCCTTAGTATTTCATCAACAGGTTGCCCAGCTACCAATCAATATTAATGATGGCAAATGGCATCATATTTGTCTAACATGGACCACCAGGGATGGCATGTGGGAAGCTTTTCAGGATGGCCAATCACAAGGCACAGGAGAGAATCTGGCACCTTGGCATCCTATCAAAGCAGGTGGTGACCTGATCCTGGGACAGGAGCAGGTGAGTGTTACTCTGTGTCCATAATAATGATTCGCACAGTTGGGTAAAACACACATGATGTAGCAATAAGGATCAATAGAATTAAATAAAAATTACATGCCCTTCTGAAAAGTGTTGTTTAAATAAAACTTTTTTAAGGAGAAAGGTTAGATTTTTTTTCTATACACTTTGGGCACTGTCAGATCCCAAATGTGCAGCATTCAACAGTACTGTACTGGAAATTTCAGATTGGATTTTTTTGTATTCAAGTCTCTGTGCGGGACTTTAATCCGTGATGCTCTGACTCAGAGGTGAGTGTGCTACCTCTTCATGTAACATTATTACGGAACAATTTGAAACATAAAAGGTGGTATGTGAAATGCTTGGAAGAAACATAACTTTGAAAGTGTGGGTCCCAGAACTCTGTATGGTTTTCCTCCCTGTATGTAAGCTAACAGAGAGAAACTACACAAGCAACAGTCAAAATGTTGCTATGCGTAGGAGCAATGACATCAAGCAAAAGTGAGCAAGTAGAGGTGAAACACACATTAAGTTTATTCAACAGACTGAATGGTATCTTATGTGTATATGAACCTAGTGACTTCATACTAGCAAATATCCCAGTAGAAACTTGTAGGTCATAGCACTAAAACAGTGCTATAGAAACTCATAGAATCATGCAACATGGAAACAGACCCTCTGGTCCAACTAATTAATGCCAAACATAATCCCAAACTAAACTAGTCCCACCTGCCTGCTCCTGGCCCATTTCCTCCAATCTTTCCTATTCGTGTACTTACCTGAGTAACTTTTAAACATTGTAATTGTACCCATATTCACCACTTCCTCAGGAAGTTCGTTCCACACATGAACCACTCTCTCTGTGCAAAAAAAAAATGCCCCTCAGGTCTTCTTTAAATCTCTCTCCTCTCACCTTAAAAATGTGCCACCAGTCTTGAAATCCCCTATTCTAGCTACAATTTTTCTTTTATTCATTCACAGGAAGAGGGCGTCACTGGCCAGGCTAAGCATTTATTGCTCATCCCTAATTGCCCACAGGGTAGTTAAGAGTCACATTCCTGTGGGTCTGGAGACACATGTAGGCTAAACCGGGTAAGGATGGCAGTTTCCTTCCCTAAAGGACATGAGTGAATTTGTTGGGTTTTTCCCAACAATCAGCAATGGATTAAATGGGCACTTGTATTGAATGCACTGTAGTGATCATTTGTATGTGAATTTATTCTTATCTAGGACACAGTTGGAGGGAGGTTTGATGCAACACAGGCGTTTGTTGGAGAACTGAGCCACTTCAATATCTGGGACCGCATCCTCACTCCAGAAGACATCAGAAGCATGGCTAACTGTTCTGCTAACCTGGCTGGCAACATCATTCCCTGGATTGACAACAATGTGGTTGTGAATGGTGGAGCCACTAAGTTGCCACTGGAGACTTGCAAAGAGCGCTTGGTTAGTTCCTGATCACTGGTCAGGATTCACTTAAGTGCCGGTTTCTTTTCATACAGACAACTTTCTGTGATAAGGTGAAACGTATATTCTTTTCCCCAGCTGAATTTGCCCTTCCTGGGAGGGAGCAATGACTGTGGTATTTTATTCTGTCTTTCAAACTAAATGATGCTGTCACCCATGTATCAGTAAGTAGCACACTCATCAGAAGGTGATGTGTTTAGGCCCTAACCAGACACTTAAACATAAAAAATCCAAGAGAACATCCCCGGTGCAGTTTTTAGATGTGCCATTTTCAACAAGAGGGAATGAACAGAGGCCCTGGTCGTTTACTTTAATGGGTGCTATAACATCTGTCAACACTATGTGAAGATGACCTGTTGAGAACAGCCCCTCCCCATTCCCTACCCATCATGTTGAATATTTATTCACCAATTAATATCACTAATAAGTAGGAAACCTGATTATTATCAAATTCTGGTTTGTGGGATCTTGTTGTGCACAAAATGACTGATGTCCTTCCCACATTATAACAGTCACTACAATTCAAAACATACTTAATTGGCTACAAATTGTGACATTTCAAGGTCACAAAAGGCACTATATAAATATGAGTTCCTTTCTTTCTAATGAGCACAATTGTCTGGGAAGATATTGCTGCCTGAAATGTTAATATTTCGAAAGCTGATCGATTTGTATTGTGTTGCACACTTATCGCTAAGGCCCAGGTTTTGCAATCATCAGCAAAGATACTGACCTTGAATAAATTTGCCCACAAAGTTCAGATCTGGTTTGGATTCCCCTTCCTCAACTTAAGTTTGAATCTGACAGGAAGTCAAGGGGTCTCCTCGGTTTCCGGTCATAATGATGCTATCAAACAGAGTAGACATCCAATCACATTAAAGTATTTTCACAAACAGCAAACTAGGAAGTCAAAATACAATGATTATCCTTCATTTTTAGCTATGTCTTTCAGAGGCCAAATTAAAGACTAAGAAGTACACATGTTAAATGTTAAAATATCACAAAGTTTTTTAAAAAGATCTTTAAGAACATATGGGGTGGTTTTAAAATGAAGTGATGTGACGTTCTACAAATAAATTACTCTTCCAGGGCCAGCGAGGTTTTCCGGTGGAAATTGTGAACTTAGTACATCATCAAAAATCCATATAAACATCATTCATCAAGATGTAATTTTTACAACTTTCACTGTGAAATTAGTAGCAAAAAGAGCAAATTATTGTTGGTTCACTAACGTCTACTTGAGTGCAGTCTGTGGGGACTTCAACAATGCATGCTATGAGGAAGCATGGATTACTGACAGCAACATCTGGATTTCCATGTTTAACTGCTCACACGTAGATTCTTCGAGCTACTGTCACTTTTAGAGGTGTAATGAACGTGAATGCTGACACTTCATTATCATTACTATCGAAAAGTGAATCTTTCTAGTATTCCCACTTCTATGTCACAGAATTCAGCTGGGGAAAAGAGGAGCTAGAGAAACCTTCCCATTGTAATATGTTCTCTGTTTTGCAGTCACTTTATCTGCTGGTAGTCACAGGGCAAATAAATAGTTTAGCCAAACAAAGTGGCACAACTTTTTCACACTATTGCTTTTATTCTTGACGTTTGAGGAAAGTCAAAGCTTATTGTTTTCTTGCATTGATGTCATTTTCTGTACATATCTGATGAAATACAGAGTAAATAACCAACTGTTTTAATTAATGGGATGACAACTTGTAAGCCTATTTTCATCATCTTCAACAAACAGACTTTTTTAAATTGATCACCTGAGAATCATAGATGCAAATTAGTTTTGTTCTGAATTTGAATGGCTTTATTAAATGCTTTGTGCCAAAGGTACTTTATCCAAATTTCAGATGATGTAAAGCACTTTTTTTAAAGACTGATATGCTTTAAAAATGTGAGACTAGCTTGTCTTCTGTCCTTCAGATGTGACTTGTTATATTGTTTGTGCTATTGCCAGCTCACCAAAAACACTGAAACCACAGCCTCTCATTCAAAGGCCATTCTGCTATGGTAGTAGGTGGTTTGACCTTGAAGAGCATCTTTTAGACGTCCAGTCCTGTCCTTACATGTGCATTCTTAGTTGGAACTAGAAATTCAGGCTGATATTTCTTCATCTCCTACCCTCCTCACCCATGATACTTGGGCTAATTCTAACATTCCCAGCTCTGTGTGCCATTAGCAAACCCAGCCCAACCTCAGCATTAAATGCAATTGTTTCTGGTCTCGACATTGTGACTTCCCTTACTGAACCCTAAAAAGGGCGTTGAAACTCACTTGAAAAGAAATAGAAAAAGCAAATAATGTTAGATGCAACTTTCAGTCAAATGGGGTTGCAAAGTGAATGGAAGAATGTGGATATCATGCCTGCTGGAAACCAATATGCAGTTGAAATGACCTGTAGTTCAGCAGCCTCTTTATTTGAAGATAACTGCTGTTGATTAAAGGAGCTAATCGGCAAAAACCATGCTATTTATACTTTGTGAAATAGTGACAGAAGCAAAGAATCTCATGCTTTTAAGATGCAGATATTTCCCACCGTGTAAAATAGAGGGGCCTAGAAATAGAACACTTGCTGACTGGACTTTGTTGGAGCAAGTGAGAGTGAAACAGTTCTTGGGTAGGAGCACAAAACAGGCAATCTCCACCTATCCTCTCCTCTATCCATCTTCTATCCACCTCCCCCTCTCTCTCTATTTATTTCAGAACCCTCTTCCCCTCCCCCATTTCTGATGAAGGGTCTAGGCCCAAAACGTCAAGCTTTCCTGCTCCTATGATGCTGCTGGGCCTGCTGTGTTCATCCAGCCCCACACCTTGTTATCTCGAACTAACCATCAACAGGCAGCTCACCACAATTTACCACATGGAAAAACAAAGTTAGTAAGTTTGGGTAGTATTGCTGTCAGAACCATTCATTCCCACTTTTACGCCAATTGATTTACCTGACCAAGCCTGGAATGGGGTAGACATTAAATATAGTTACACAAGTAATTATAGTCAACAGGCTAATTTATTCTGTAGTGTTCACTTCCATTTCTGATGCTATTGAGATTTACAGATGACACCTTAGTGTCTATTACATAGCACTCTAGGTGCTGGGTGTTGATACGATACTTGACCTTGTGAGTGGTCACACCTAAAATCAGTCCAGTTCTGCATGACACCCATATATGCTCACCCTCCATTTCAAGTTACTGAGACATTATAAGGAATGGAGGCACTCACCAATTTATCCCCTTTCTCCATAACAAAGATCAATTGTGGAATTTCCAGCTGAGATTAACAGAGAATTGGCATCCTTAAAGGGAACAGAATGACCCTGGGGCAACGCATTTCTCATTGAGGAAAACAATTAGCATCAAAACATACAAGATCTGAGCTGCAAAAATCAGTCTATTTGGCTCATCATGCTTGTTCTTGCTTTTCAAAGAGCAAGTGAATTAATCTCAATTCTCTGCCCTTTATCCAATTTATTTTTCTTTTCATGTAATTGTCCAATTTTATTTTGAATGTAACTTGTGAATTTGCTTCCACTGCCTTTTTAGCCTGTGCATTCCAAGCTGCAACAACTTGCTGCATAAAGGAATTTGTTCTCCTCTCCTCTCGGGTTCTTTTGACAATTACCTTAAATCTCTTTCCTTTGGTTACTGACCTTATTACCAATGGAAACAGTTTCACGTTACTAAGACGTGAATAAGAAACACAACATTTACAAGATTTTCTGGATCGATCAAAAGACCTAGAATTATGTTTGAGATTTGGTGTGGTCTCTGTGATCATTATGACTACACTAATCAATGTGTTCATACTGAGATCCTGTCTTAGTGGTGGATGCAATCATGTTAAACCAATGTGAAATGGGCTTAAAAATGGAAATACTGCAGGTAGGAATTTGCTGTAACTTGTTAATTGATACACCCCATTAGTAGCAAGTGCGAATAACATTCCGTAAACCCTTAAACACATTTACATCAAGAGAAAAGGTACATTTACAAAAGAAAAAGAGTGATGTTGACTTTGTGATAGCAGGAAAATGGGTGATAAAATGTCATTTAGCCATGATGCTGGTGCTAGCTCTTTGAAAGAACTATCCCATTAGGCTACTACCCCTGATCTTTCTCAAAAGCCCATCAATTTTTTTCTCCTTTACGCACTTACTTAATTCTTTATCCCAAGTCACGACTGAATCTGCTTGCACTAATTTTAAGTCAGTATGCTTCAGATCTCACTGCAAAATATATTTTCATCTCACCTCTTGTTCTTCTGCTGATTATCTTAAAGTTGTATCCTCTGATTACGAAGCTGTTGACTTTGCAAACAATTTATCCTGATGTACTTGTCTAAATCCATTTTGAACTCCTTTATTAAATATCTCCAGATTTTTATTTCCTTTGGAGTCAATGTACATCAGGCAACTGGTTCACTAGTACCCTTTTTAAAAACGTCAAGATCTCCGCAAGCTCCAGAACTTATGGCTCAATGAATAAACATACAATTAAATTGTCTTAAGCTTATGTTGAAAGTAGCCAGATATCATGCTTGCTACATGGTCTACCCTTTATCTGTATCCCATTTTTCTGATTTTAAAATGGCTATTGAAAGAAATGTGTCTTTCTTCGTCATGCAGGACTGTGTTATTTTGTCTGTCTTTGTGGAATTGTTTCCTGTGTGCCGGTATAACTGTCTTTACGAGATACTGGCCATCTCTATTATTGTGTGGTATTCGAGTTTAAAGAAGCATCTTGGATTTTTAAGATGATAAGTTTGCATCTTATTACTTTTTTCTCATTACATCGACTGGATACATGAATGCCTTTAGTCCTCTTGTTTATTTGATGTTTTTGCATCAAAATGATTGTTATATCTTTTGGTAAAAAAGAAAAACTGAATAAAAATGAATGCATTATATTAGTACATCAAGAACACTCTGGCATACTTCCATTCTTTTGATTTTACATGTGAATGTTTCTGGTCTTCATCTTACAGAAAGTGTGTACAGGCATTGGAGAAAGTGCAACAAGTTTTACAAGGATGATACTAATGCTATGAGATTGTAATTATCTGGAAAGACTAAACAGATTGGATTTCTGTTCTCTAGAAAAATGAAGACACAGAGATGACATTCTAAGATGTCTTTAAATTTGTGAAAGCATTTGATAAGAAGACGTAGGAAAGCCTTTTACACGTTTATTGGTGGAAAGAGATTTGATATTAGCCTTCAGAAAGAAATTGATAAATGTTTTTCAAGAAAAAATGGGATTCAGGAAAATGTGGGACTAACTGACTTGTTCTCTGAAAAGCTGGTGCAGACTCATGGGCTGAATAGCTTTCCTCAGTATTATAATATTCTATGGTTTTGCATGTGGTGGTGGGGGCAGGGGAAAATCCAAAATTAGGGGATTGTGGATAAAATTTAGTCACAAATAAATCCAACAAAGTCAGGAGAAACACTTTACCTAGACAGTGGTTGGAAAATGGCAATAGGAGTAGTCAAGACAGATAAGACAGAATACTACCACCTTTGTTAAGACTCGTGGTAACCTGGAATATCCAGATCTTTCTGACTCCCAATTAGCAAGATTTTGCCAAGGACAGCATCAACTTTACAACATGTACTCATTTCAACAGAAGTAACTGTTTTCCTTCATAATGAACCTTTGGTAAACCTCACCAATTCTCTACGACCCTCTCTCTCCCCTTAGCAAAGGAAACCCTTTAAACTCCATTTGTACCATGATCAGTTAACAACTCTACTATTGTTATATCATGTGATTGCAAAACATGACTGATGTGATTTCAGGACTTATTTCATAATTCATTTTGGACATTTCTATGTCCATTCCATACACGCATCCACATGCTGTTGATCAACCTGACATCGACATTAAAAAGTCACCCTTTGAAAATGACTCTGCTCAGATGACTCAAAACTAAAAACCAATGAAATAAACTCCCTTCTTCAGATGTCTTCATTGCTCTAAGCATGGATCCAATTACAGGACTGTACATCAAAGCAGAGTAAGAATGCTCATCAGTAGATAAAAGCCAACCCTCCAAACAGAGGACACCTTGACTGCTGAGTTGTCTTAATAATGGGTTCCTGACGAAAACTTTAATGATTATCTAACTCTAAGATCCTAGGGCCATGAAATGAATGCATCTTTGAAAATAGAACTTGAAAAAGATGACACCTGTTAACAGTCCCCAGGGGTGCAAGCACTGAACTGACTAAACAGCAGGTAATATTCCCATCCGTACCGTGTCAGCCTTGACTCAGTGAGTGTCACTTTTTCTGAGTCAAAAACATTGTAGCTTCAAAGTTCATTTGAGAGACTCGAGTACATAAATAATGCTGACATTTCAATCCAGCACTGAAAGAGTGCTGCACTGTCAGAGGTGCTGCTTTCTTGATGAAACATTAAACTAAGTCTGCTGTCTGAGGACGTAAAAGATTCCATGGCACACTGCCTCCTTCTCCTAACAAATATTGATGTAGTCTTTCAGTTGAGATACTACATTGAAATTGAAATCAATCTCATATTGTACAGGTTCCAAACACCTACCATAAAATAATAGTGTGGATGCTGGAAATCTGAAATAAATAAACTGCCACAGAAACTCAAGAAGTCTGGTATAATCTATGGAAAGAAACACAGCGAACGTTTCAAGTCTGAAATGTTTTAGGTTTGGGATAGGTGAAATAAAGACCTACAAAGCGAGATTATATGGCAGCATTACAGGACTTCTATTTGGATAATAATATCTGGAGTGGGATAGGTAGCAGTACATAGGGTAAAATGGGGGGGAGGAGCGGGTGGAAGGTGGTGGAAAGGCAAAATGAATGGTTCTTTATTTGAATGAACATAGTAATTGGAACAAAATAAATAAATTATTAGCACAAGTTTAGGTTAATTGATATGGTCTAATAGCCATAATGGTGACATGATAACAAAGTGATTAAAGCTGGAAATAAATATTTTCAAAACTTTTCAAAATTAAAACTTTTCAAAAGACCAGGTGGGACAGAAAGTGTGGTTGAGTACGAGATGGAATACTTATGTTAACAAGAAATTATTTTGGATCAGAAAGTGTAGAATACAATGGGTGGAGGTACGAAATAAAAACGGAATAAAAATTATGGTAGGAGTGTTGTATATGCCTCCCGACAGTAACTATATACTGGGTCACAGAATAAATCAGGAAATAATGAAGTCAAGCTTCAATGGCAGTGCGTTAATCATGGGTGACTTTAATCTTCATGTCGATTGCGATAGCCGTATTGGTAGAAGAATCCATGTGGAAGAATTCACAGTGCACCTGGAACAGTTTTCCAAAAAAATATGCTGTGGATTAAATCAGGGATCAGGCTATTTTGGATCTGGTGATGTGTATTATGGCAGGTTTAATAAATGAAGTCAGAGTTAAAAAACATACACTAGGAAACTGTGATTATGATATAGTAGAATTTAACATTCAGTTTGAGATGGAGAAACTTAGGTCTGAGCTACTCTGCTAAGCTTAAATAAGTATAATTACAGAGGAATGAGATAGAGCTGGCTGGACTTGAATGGGAAAGGAGTTTAGTAGCAAAGATGGTTGAGGGACAATGGCAGATGTTTGAGAAAATGGTTCATGGCCTCTTTCCTATGAGGAAGAATAATTCTAGGAAGCAAATAAGCCGCCCATGGAAAACCAGGGAAATTATGACTAGCATCAAAAACAGAAGTTGCTGGAAGACATCAGCAGGTCTGGCAGCATCTGTGAAGAAAAGCCACAGTTAATGTTTCAGGTCAGTGGCCCTTCTGCAGAACTTCCTGTTCTGACGAAGAGTCACCGGACCTGAAACGTTAACTCTGACTTCTCTTCACAGAAGCTGCCAAACCATTTGAGCTTTAACAGCAACTTCTTTTCTCGTCCCTGATTTACAGCGTCCGCAGTTCTTTTGGCTTTTGTTATGGATAGCATCAAACTGAAAGAACAAAACATGCAATATGGCAAAGATCAGAGGTAAGACAAAGAATTAGGGAGTTTTACAAACAAACAAAATACAAGCAGAGATAATAATAAAGAGGGAGAAGATAAAATTTGAAGGTAAACTTGCAATAATATCAAAAGGAACAGCAAGAGCTTCTTTAAATATATAAAAACGTAAAGAGAGACCAAAGTGAACACAAGTACCTTAGATAATAAGACTGGGGAAATAATAATGGAGAACCAGGAAATGATTGAATAGAGTAACTAAATACAATAACTGACACTCAATGTACAAGTGTAAAGGAAACTAAAGAGGCTAAAGTCTGATAAGTTCCCTGGACCCAATGGGAGCATCTTAGGATATGAAAGGAGGTATCTATATAGATAGTGGATGCACTGGTAGTAATCTTCAATGAAAAGTCCCAGAGGATTAGAAAACTGCCAATGTAACACCTTTATTTAAAACAGAAACATGGAAATATAGAAAATAGGTGCGGGAGTAAGCCTGCACCACAATTCAATATGATCATGGTTGAACATGCAATCTCATTCCCGTCCTCTCCCTATACCCCTTAATCCCTTCAGCCTCCAGGGCCATGTCCAGCTTCCTCTTGAATATATCTGATGAACTGACCCCAACAGTTTCCTGTGAGACAGAATTCCACAGGTTCACAACTCTCTGAGTGAAGAAATTCTTCCTCACCTCAGCTCTGAATGGCTTAACCCTTATTCTTAGATTGTGACTCCTTGTTCCCAACTTCTCCAACATTGGGAACATTCTTCCCGCGTCTAGAGTGTCCAGCCCCATCAGGATTTCATATGTTTCGAAGAGATAACCCTTCATTCTTCTAAAGTCCAGCAAATACAAACCCAGCCGATCCAATCTTTCCTCATATGTCAGTCCTGCCTTCCTGTCAAAATACAGGTAACTATAGATCAGTTAGCTTAACATCTGTTATTGGGAAAATAGAGTCATAGACACATAGAGATGTACAGCACAGAAAGAAACCTTTCAGCCCAACTCGTCCATGCCAATCAAATATCCTATATAGATCAAGTCCCATTTGCAAGCATTTGGCCCATATCCCTCTAAACACTTCCTATTCATATACCTATTCAGATGTCTTTTAAATGTTGTAATTGTACCAGCCTCCACCACTTCCTCTGGCAGCTCATTCCACTCACACACCACCCTCTGCATGAAAAAGTTGCTCCTTAGATCCCTTTTAAATTTTTCCCCTCTCCCCTCAAACTTATACCCTCTAGTTTCGAACTCCCCTATCCTGAGAAAAGACCTTGTTTATTTACCATATCCATTACCCTCATGATTTTATAAACTTCTATAAGGTCACCCCTCAGCTTCTGTGTTCCAAGGAAAATAGCTCGATCTATTCAGCCTCTCCTTATAGCTCAAACCCTCCAACCCTGGTAATGTTCTTGCAAGTCTTTTCTGAACCCATTTAAGTTTCACAACATCCTTCCTATAGCAGGGAGATGAGAACTACATGCAGTATTCCAATAGTGGCCTAACCAATGTGCTGTACAACCGCAACATGATGTCCCAATTCCTATACTCAATGCACTGACCAATAAAGGCTAGCATACCAAACGCCTTCTTCACTGTCCTAACAACCTGCGACTCAACTTTCAAGGAACTCTGAACCTGCATTCCAAGTTCTTTTTGTTCAGCAATACTCCCCAGGACCTTACCATTAAGTGTATAAGTCCTGACCTGATTTGCCTTTCCAAAATGCAGCATCTCACATTTATCTAAATTAAACTCCATGTGCCACTCCTTGGCCCATTGGCCCATCTGGTTAAGATCCCATTGTACTCTGCGGTAACCTCTTCGCTGTCCACTACACCTTCAATTTTGGTGTCATCTGCAAACTTACTAACGATACCTTCTATGTTCATATTCAAACAATTTATATAAATAACGAAAAGCAGTGGACCCAGCACTAATCCTTATGGTAGACTGCTGGTCACAGGCCTCCGGTCTGAAAAGCTACTCTCCACCACCGCCCTTTGTTAGAGCTTATTATAAACAATGTTACAGTAGAGCATTTAGAAATACGTAATATAATTAAGCAGAATCAGCATGGTTTCATGAAGGGGAAATTGTGCTTGACAAATCTATTAGAATGCTTTAAAGAGGTAACAAGCAGGATAGATTAAAGGGAATCAGTTGATGTTATAAATTTGGATTCTCAGAAGGAATTTGGTAAGGTACTTAGTAAGACAAGAGCCTATGACATTGGAGGTAGCATATTAGTATAGATGGAGGATTGGCTAATTAATAGATAGCAGAGAGCTGAGACAAAGAGAGCATTTTCAGGATGGTGACCCGAAACTACTGGATTGCCATGTGGTTCATGGCTGGGGCTGCAATTATTTATAATGTACATTAATGACTTGGATGTTTGCAGATGACACAAAAATGGGCTTAGAAAGCAGATAGTAAGGGTGACACAAGGATTCTGCAAAGGGCTATAAACAGGTTCACTGAGTGGACAAAAAAATTGCTAGATGGAACATATGATAGGAAAATGTGAGGTTTTGCATTCTGGCAAGAATAATAGAGGGGCTAAATATTATTTGAATGTAAAAATCTACAGAACCGTATGATTTGGGAGTTCTCATACATGAATCATAGAATCGTAGAATCCCTACAGTGTGGAAAGAGGCCATTGGGCCCATTGTGTTCACAATGACCCTCTGAAGAGCATCCCACATGGACCCAATCCCCTACCCTATCCCTTTAACCTTGCATTTTGCATGGCTAATCCACTTGGCCTGCACATCCCTGTACACAATGGGCAATTTAGCATGGCCAGTCCACCAAACACTATATATCTTTGGAATTTTCCTCTTCTGAATCACAAAAAGCAAGCTTCCAACTTCAGTGGGTTACAGGGAAGGTAATTGGAATGCTGGCTTTCAGTTCAAAGGGAATGGAATAAAGTAGTCGGGAAATTTTTGCTAAAACTATGCAAGGCCACAGTGAGACCATAGCTGGAATACTGTGTCAGAGATAAAAGGTACTGCAGATGCTGGAGAATCCGAGATAACAAGCATGGGGCTGGATGAACACAGCAGGTCAAGCAGCATCATAGGAGCAGGAAAACTTGACGTTTCGGGCCTAAACCCTTCATCAGAAATGGGGGAGGGGAAGAGGGTTCTGAAATAAATAGGGAGAGAGGGGGAGGCGGATAGAGGATGGATAGAGGAGAGGATAGGTGGAGAGGAGGCAGACAAGTCGAAGAGGCGGGGATGGAGCCAGTAAAGGTGAGTGTAGGTAGGGGGGTAGGGAGGAGATAGGTCAGTCCAGGGAGGACGGACAGGTCAAGTGGATTTTGGGGAGGCCACAAACCTGAATGCCCTGGTCGACCCATTGTCTCCGCCTGCTCCTGCCCCACCGAACTCATCTCCACCTACCTAGACTCCATTTTCACCCCCTTGGTCCAGGAACTCCCTACCTACGTCCGTGACACCACCCACGCCCTCCACCTCCTCCAGAACTTCCAATTCCCAGGTCCCCAACACCTCATTTTTACTATGGACGTCCAGTCCCTATATACCTGTATTCCCCATGCCGATGGCCTAAAGGCCCTCCGCTTCTTCCTGTCCCGCAGAACGGACCAATCCCCCTCCACCGACACCCTCATCCGCCTAGCCGAACTCGTCCTCACCCTCAACAACTTTTCTTTCAATTCCTCCCACTTCCTACAAACAAAGGGTGTGGCCATGGGTACCCGCATGGGTCCAAGCTATGCCTGCCTCTTTGTAGGTTATGTGGAACAATCCCTCTTCCGTACCTACACTGGCCCTAAACCCCACCTCTTCCTCCGTTACATTGATGACTGCATCGGCGCCGCCTCGTGCTCCCACGAGGAGCTCGAACAGTTCATCCAATTCACCAACACTTTCCACCCCAACCTGAAGTTCACCTGGACCATCTCTAACACTTCTCTCTCCTTCCTGGACCTCTCTGTCTCCATCTCGGGCAACCACCTAGAGACAGATGTCCATTTCAAGCCCACTGACTCCCACAGCTACCTGGAATACACCTCCTCCCACCCACCCTCCTGCAAAAATGCCATCCCCTATTCCCAATTCCTTCGCCTCCGCCGCATCTGTTCCCAGGATGAGACTTTCCAATCCCGCACATCTCAAATGTCCTCATTCTTCAAGGACCGCAACTTCCCCCCTACAGTGGTCGAGAACGCCCTCGACCGTGTCTCCCGCATTTCCCGGAACACATCCCTCACGCCCCGTCCCCGCAACAATAATCAAAAAAGAATCCCCCTCGTCCTCACATACCACCCCACCAACCTCCGGATCCAACGCATCATCCTCCGACACTTCCGCCATCTACAGTCAGACCCCACCACCAAAGACATCTTTCCCTCCCCACCCTTATCTGCCTTCCGGAGGGACCACTCCCTCCGCGACTCCCTTGTCCGCGCCACACTCCCCTCTAGCCCCACCACACCCGGCACTTTTCCTTGTAACCGCAGGAAGTGCTACACCTGCCCCCACACCTCCTCCCTCACCCCAATCCCAGGCCCCAAGAAGACATTCCACATCAGGCAGAGGTTCACCTGCACATCTGCCAATGTGGTATACTGCATCCGCTGTACCCGTTGTGGCTTCCTCTACATCGGGGAAACCAAACGGAGGCTTGGGGACCGCTTTGCAGAACACCTGCGCTCAGTTCGCAACAAACAACTGCACCTCCCAGTCGCGAACCATTTCAACTCCCCCTCCCATTCCTCAGATGACATGTCCATCCTGGGCCTCCTACAATGCCACAATGATGCCACCCGAAGGCTGCAGGAACAGCAAATCATATTCAGCCTGGGAACCCTGCAGCCCAATGGCATCAATGTGGATTTCACAAGCTTCAAAATCTCCCCTCCCCCAACCGCATCCCAAAACCAACCCAGCTCATCTCCACCTCCCTAACCTGTTTTTCCTCTCACCTCAAG
>JAHRHZ010000023.1:19001533-19022503 GCA_024137785.1 Ginglymostoma cirratum | reverse complement strand
TCCTCCCTGGACTGACCTATCTCCTCCCTACCCCCCTACCTACACTCACCTTTACTGGCTCCATCCCCGCCTCTTCGACTTGTCTGCCTCCTCTCCACCTATCCTCTCCTCTATCCATCCTCTATCCGCCTCCCCCTCTCTCCCTATTTATTTCAGAACCCTCTTCCCCTCCCCCATTTCTGATGAAGGGTTTAGGCCCGAAACGTCAAGTTTTCCTGCTCTTATGATGCTGCTTGACCTGCTGTGTTCATCCAGCCCCATGCTTGTTAGCTGGAATACTGTGAACAGTTTGAAGCCCCTTATCGAAGGCAAGTAGTAATGGCAATGAAGGCAGCCCAGGGATGTTCCATTTGGTTGATACTGGGTATGGAAAGACTGTCTCATGAGGTGACATTGCATGGATTGGGGCTGTACACAATGGAACTTAGAAGACTGAGAGGTGACCTTATTGAAACATGCATAATTCATAGGACACTTGGCAGGGTGCATGCAGAAATGTTGCTTCCCTTTGTGGGAGAGCCTTGATTCAAAGGGCAAAATATCAGAATAAGTGCTGTACATTTAAAACAGAGATGAGGAGGAATTTCAGTAGCAGATGTGGGGAATTCTTTACTACAGAGTGCTTTACAGGTTAGGTTGTTGTGTATATTCTAGGCTGCGAAGACAGATTTTTAATTGTTAAGGGAATCAAGGGTTATAGGAAAAAGGCAGGAAAGTGCATTTGAGGATTACCAGATCAGCCATGATCACATTGAAGAGCTGAGCAGACACAGTGGGTTGAATAGCCTACTTCTGCTCCTACTTTTTATTACTTTATATTAATTTGAAGAGCTGGTACACGCGGAAGGGGCAATATGGTATCCTCTGTGCTGTCAGACTTCTGTAATGAGTCTTCTTCATATCAGACTTGAAACGTTAACTCTGTTTCTATCTCCACAGATGCTACCAGTCCTGCTGAGTATGTCCAGCAATTTTTGTTTTTATTTCAAACATCTAACATCTACATAAACTTCCATGGTCAATACTCAATTTACACCACTCTCAATGTGGGTAAATTTCCCATTGCCTGGCTGGAAATCTGACAGAGCGGATTAAATGCCTACCATAGAATCCAGCACCTGCAGTACCTATTATCTCTGATACCATAGAATCCACTTGCTTTTCATTTAGTTGAAATGAAGGGAATGAAACTTGATACAGGATAACCTACACTGTCAGACTGTAAACACACATAGGTTCTTGATTGTAACTTGGATATGAAAATGGGAGGGAGGACTGTGGTTCATTGTAAACAGGCCTATGCTAATACAATCTTAAAGCAGCTTGGGACTCCATATGCATCCAAAATGGGTTGGCCACCCAAGGACAAAATCTAACCCATACAACACCAAACTCAGCACACGCAATAACAGACTCTTACTGTTCTCCATGCCAGAGATGCCAGGAACAACACAGAAATAACTCGATCTTCAGAATCAAATTCTGTTACTCAGCATCCTTTCCTCTGGGATGGTGCTGATACCTGTCATGTGATGGATTGATTGATTGATTGATTGTCACGTGTACCAAAGTACAATGAAAAGCTTTGGTTGTGAGCGGTACAAGCAGATCATAGTAAGCAAGGATATACAGATCAAAAAGACTTAGACAGAGGCATACAAGTTACATTGCATTGGGCATGCACTAGGTTAGATCAACATTAGCTAGATCAGCTTTATTTAGGCTACAGAATCCATTCATCAATCTAATAACAGCTGGAAAGAAGCTGTTCTTGCACATGCTGGTGCATATGTTCAAGCTGCTGTATCTTCTGCCTGATGGAAGAAGTTGTAAGAGGTCATTACCAGGGTGCGATGGATCTTTAATGATGTTGGCAGCCTTTCTCCGGCAGAAAGCCACATAAATGGAGTTGATGGATGGAAGGTTGGCTACTGTGATGGCTTGGGTTGTGCACACCACCTTCTGTAGTTTGTTACGGCCCTGGGCAGAGCAGTTGCCAGACCAGGCCATTATGCACCCAGACAGTATGTTTTCAATGGTGCATCTGTAGATGTTGGGGAGGAACGTTATGGACATATGTCAAAGAATTATAGAGTTGTACAGCATGGAAGCAGACCCTTTAGTCCAACTAGTTCATGCCAACCATGTCTCCAAACTAAACTAGTCCCACTTTTCTGCGTTTGGCCGCTATCCCTCCAAACCTTTCCTATTCATGTACATTTTCAAATGTCTTTTAAATGTTGTAATTGTACCTGCATCTACCACTTTCTCTGGAAGTTCATTCTACACATGAAGCACTCAATGTGTAAAAAAGTTGCCCTTCTTTTCTGTTTTAAAACTTTCTCCTCTTTCTTTAAAAAATATATCCTTTAGTTTTGAACTGCCCTCGCCCTAGGGAAAAGACCCTTGCTATTCACCTTATCAATGCCTGTCATGATTTTATAAACCTCAATAAGGTCACCCATCAACCTCCTATGCTCAGTGAAAGAAGTCCCAGCCTATGGAGCCCATTCCCAGCAATATCTCTAATTTAATAATATCCTTCCTATAGCAGGACAACCAGAATGGCATGCAATACTCCAGAAGAGGCCTCACCATAGTCTGTACAACCTCAGCATGACTTCCCAATTCATATACTTAAAGGTCTGAACAGTGAAGGTAAAAGTGCTAAACATCTTCTCAACCATCCTGTCTACCTGTAACAAAAATTTCAAAAAATTATGCCTCCGAACCCTTAGGTCTCTCTGTTCTATAACACTACCCAGGGCCCTACAATTAATGGTATAAGTTCTGTCTTTTTTTTATTTTACCAAAATGTAATATCTCACATTTATTCAAATTTATCTCTATCTGCCATACTTCACCCTATAGACCTAATTGATGAAGATCTCAAAGTAACTCCCAGCCTTCCCCAAATCTATTCCACTCCAATCCTCTCAAAAAATATCCAATGAACAGAAATATTGCTTTTTCAGTTTGGAATTCTTTTTAAGGATCTTCTAAGATCCTATTCATAACAAAGAGCTGTCACTCATCTGATCACAAATGACATGATTTACAATTGTCCAAAGAGAGCTGAATATAATTACAAAGGTATCTTAAAAGCAAATCCATTTTGATCAGGTTTCAAGGTGAAAGTGTTTCCAGATTTTCCACTCGTTAATTTTCTGGCCAGAGAAACTGAAATGCCATTGCACACCTCCATCAGCTACAAAGGACAAGCCAGGATGAGTATTGCTCCAACAATATGCAAGAAGCTCAACCCTGTCCAGAACAAAGCAATGCACTTAATCACCACCCAATCATTGACGTTAAACATGCATTCTTCCAGAGATTGATGCACAGTGGCAGCATTGTGTATTATCTCCGAGGTACACTGCCGTAACCTACTAATACAACATCTTCTGCATCAGTAACCTCTAACAGCTAGAAGGCCAGATACATGGCAATGTCACCACCTGCAGTTTCCCCTCTAAGGCACACACCATCCTGACTTGGATCTATCTCACCATTCCTTCACTGTTGCTAGGTTAATGCTTATCCCTTGGTCTACACTAATCAAGGAACAGATGATCCAATTATTTATCTCATTGTTGATTGCAGGAGCTTGCTGTGCACAAATTGGTGGAAGTTTGTCCTTTGTTATTGCAGTTATTACATATCAAATGAGCTTCCTTAGCTGTAAATAGCTTTGGAACATCCTGAGGCCTTGACGGTCACTATATAAAAGCAAGTTTTTCTTTACTTCCTTACACTTTACATTGCAAGACTTTTTATGTATTTGTGGAATGTAGGCATCACTGCAGACCATGTGGAGCGAGCACAGCCACAGTGTTAGTTTAGCCGTTACTTAGTTGTATTTCCTCTGTACATGTTGCACATAGGCAAACAGGAATGGCTTTGCACCTATGGAAACTGTGAAGTGAAACTGGTCTCCAAAGACATGTATTTTGTCAGAATGCATCAGTACTAGAGTGAATGAGTGGCACAGTACACTGATGAATCAGTGCAATTAGCTTAATGGGGTAGGATGTGTCTTTTTAGAAATGATTCCCAACAAAATGAATTCTTGCTCTCCGACTAAACTATCAGGGAGGTGTCAAGCAGAGGCAGACATGGTGGTAAATGTGAGCTTGACTCATTTGCTGTCATTCTTATCCTTGGCCCGAAGGTTGTAATTTCCAAATTCTGCTTCATGGTTTTTAAATATGCTTTTGCAGGATGTTGGCATCGTTGGTACGGCTGTCATTCAATGATCATCAACCATGGCCCCTATCTGCCCGCTGAGATGAATGCAAAAGATAACTCTGAAGATAGCAAGGCAGTTTTCCTCCCATGTCCTAGTTAATATTTATCCCAAATCCAAAGCTTAAAATTGTTTATTCATCTCACTGCTATTTAAGGAAGATTCCTGTGTACAAATTGGCTTTTGTGTTTTCCACAACGATTGCAATTCAAAACAGGTTCAGTTGTTGTGAAGTACTTTGATACGTACTGAGGTTTTAAGAAGTCCTGTAGAAATACAAATCCTTTCATGCTTTAGAAACTGTTAGAATATTTGGGAAGCTGTTTTAGATTTAGCTCTGAAAGCCTAAAATTGTTCTCTTTTTGCATTCATGCCTTAAGTCTAATAAAATGGCAATGTTACACGCACTATGCCTGTAGGCAAGCAATTGAGTTCATGCCTATAATCTGCTTCAAAAGCTATCCCGATCTCATTATGTAAGTTGAAATGCCAGGTTCCGCCTTAGACTCAGTAATCCCTAAATAACTCCCCAACATCTGTTCACCAGCAATATAAATGATTGTATTCTAAATAATGATTCTAAAATTTATTAAAAATCCTATTGGCTTGTCAGTTACATTTGAAGCATTATAATTCTATAGGCAGAAAGATATATTGGGAGTACGTCCGAAGAAAGAATCTGTGTATGTTTTCTCGTAATGACACAGGGCACATGTTCTTCTAGTGGTGAGGGTGGTAAATAGATATTCACACCTTTCTCACTCCCTCACTAAATTATGGACGTGAAGGACCATGGGCAACTTTCGACATCTGTCAGCGTTTAAAGTGGTCAATGAACAGCCACTTAAAGACCTCGTCACGCCACCTCCCAAAATACCTGCTCTCCCAGCCAGTGAGAATGATGGCCAGTTTCCTGACTGGAAAGCCATGGCAACTTGCCCGGCATCCAATTTGGGACAAACAAAGGAACAGATGAGGTACAAGGGAGTGGTCTTTGAAAGCCCCCATCCTCACCTCTAACTCTCCCTCCCTGTTACGCCCAACTTGAAAGAAGAGATTAATTCCCTTCTCACAGCTGCATCTCAGGGAAGCAAGCCTTGACACAAAAACAGAAGTTGCTGGAAAGGCTGAGCAGGTTCAGCAGCATCTTTGAAGAGAAATAAGGGGCCCTTCCTCAGTACAAAGAAAACCTTGACCATTGGTCCTTGGGATCCAGAAGCTGGCAGCTTCTGATTGACAACCATCTTCTGGGGACCCTGGATGATGCTGTTGAGGTTTGTGATAGGTCAAGAAAATTGCTTTAGCAAGCTGATTGGCAGACAATATGAAGAGTTTTCTTGGTGCTGGTGGTAGAATGTTAGTCACCAGCTAACATGCCTGCATTTACACTTAAAAAATGCACATTACACCCGTAATGTATGGTAACATAACGATGATGTTATTGGACTGGAAACACAATAGATGGCAACTAATGATCCAGAGGATGAAACAAACAAAAACAGAATCTACTGGAGAAACTCAGCAGCTCTCGCAGCATTTGTGAAGAGAGAACGGAGTTAATATTTCACTCTTGGTCAGAACTCAGAGGATCTAGAGGATGTCAATTCAAGGTCTACCATTGTTGATTAAAAGCTGGATTTCAATTTACAAACAAGTTGAGAAATAAAATACTGATATCAGTAAAAGTGATACCAGTCTCATGCTTATATTATTGACTTTTAATTCCTTTCTGAAGCCAGGAGTGTATCAAACATTTACTGGGCATCTATGGATTAGCAACAAATGCTAGCCTGCCTGTGATGCCCACATCATGAATGATTAAACATAAAATGCTCAGGGCTAGTGAATGAAACTAGACTCAGTTTTCCATTATGATTTTTATCTGTCTCTTTGCTGTTGGAAGCTGAGATCGATCTGGTTATTTGTCAATGCTGTGATCATGACCTACAAGTGGATAGTATTTACAGTGTCTATGATCATGAGCTCGATCTAAAGCATAAAAACTCTTATTTCCAGGGGTTAAAATCAGATGCTATTGGAAACCCTGAATGAAGGAGTCTTGGAACGTGATTCCAATGCCAATGCACCATTCTCTGGATGTTTTCCAGAGCTGTATTTGAGTTACTCCTACAGTGGCAGCATTACATCTGTTACCAAAGTTACAGATGGCCACAGTCATGATAAATTATGCAGATTATTTGCTTTTAAATCAGCACCCAAAAATGAATTTTGATATAACTAGTAGTTTAAAAAACATTAGTCTCTTGTCTCACTTTGTAGAAATGTAACACCATCTTTTGTGCAAACCAAATAAACCTTCTCCATACCGAGAGATGGTGTTCAGGCAAATATTAACCAACTATAGAATAAGATAATATCTATTATATACAGAACAGTACTTCAGGTTCCCTTGTTTGTGCTTTGAATCAGTAATGATGATAATGGAAGTATTTCTAGCCTTTATAGTCACTGCTATTATTAATATTCCTATAAGTGTTTCTATTGTGCTCATGGACCAAATGTATGAATGAATGTTCTCGCTTTCAATTTAATGAGTTATTCAGCAAGGTAGTAGTCATCAAGGCATTTATTGACTTTCATGGGACTTAAGCATACAATGATAGCCATTATTAATAATTATGATACATACACACAGTCACATTTACGATGTGTAGGGGATTTGCAGATTTTGACCTGAAAGGGAATTTGTTGCCCAAACACTTTTGAAGTCTGTGGAACTTATTATGATACCTCTTTTTTATACCACCCTTTCACTATAACAGTGTCCGTTTGTTTCAAAGTATAATTGATATAACATTCAACAGACTTTGTTCCTCCAGTTTTAACTTGAATAACTCCCTATCTCTTGATTCACTCCCTATGTTTACACATTTATCATAGACAATAAAGTGTGGAGCTGGAGGAACACAGCAGGTCAGACAGCATCAGAGGAGCAGGAGAGTCAACATTTCGGGTTGGGACCCTTCATCAGGTCTAGGGAGGAGAAAGGGAGCTAGGAAATAAATAGAGGGAGGAGATGTGAGGCTGGGGGAAAGTAGGTGGGATGGTAATAGGTGGATGCAAGTAGGCTTAGTGGGGATTGGTCAGTGGGATGGGTGGGGCATTTGGGTGGGGAGGAAGATGGACAGGTTGTGTCAGGTCGAGTAGGCGGGAATGGGAGGGAGGTTTGGATTTGGGATGAAGTCGCGGGTGGGGAGGTTTTAAAACTGGTGAATTTCATGTTCAGGCCATTGGGCTGAAGGCTCCCGACGCGGACTATAATGTGCTGCTCCTCCAGTTTGCGTGTGGTGTCATTGTGACACTGGAGGAGGCCCAGGATAGAAATGTCATCCAGGGAGTGGGAGGGGTGGTTAAAATGGTTGGTAACCAGAAGGTGTTGTTGATTATAGTGTACAGGGTGCAGATGCTTTGTGAATCGGCTCCTGAGTTTGCATTTGGTCTCATTGATATAGAGGAGACCACATCGGGAGCAATAGATACAGTAAACAGGTCTCCTCCAGCGCCACAATGACGCCAGTTTCTCCCCACCCCCAGCTTCATCCCAAGTCCAACCCTCCATCCCATCCCTGTCTACCTGATCTGACACTATCTATACATCTTCCTTCGCACCTAACCGCTCCACCCTTCTCACTAACCTGTCCCCACTACCCCTACCTGCATCCACCTATAACCATCCCACCTAGTTTCCCCCAGTCACACCTCTCCTCCCTTTATTTATTTCCCAGCTCCCTTCCCCCTGACCAGTCCTGATGAAGGGTCCCGACCCAAAACCTGGACTCTCCTGCTCCTCTGATGCTGCCTGACCTGCTGCATTCTGCCAGCTCCACACCTTATTGACTCTGACTCTAGCACCTGCAGCTCTTGCTTTCTCCACATTTATCATAGGTGTCTTGGGCTGGGCTAACAGGATCATAGATTGGGGGCTCTCCTAGTCAGCTACAATACTGTTTAAGTGACTATCATTTCACAAATTGAACACTGTTAACAGAGGCGCATTTATAAAAGCATAGTTAATACAAGGAGTTCAACCATTTCCAAACATAGAACATAGAACATAGAACAATACAGCGCAGAACAGGCCCTTCGGCCCTCGATGTTGCGCTGCATATTCTCTCTTTCTATATTTAGCATCCTTCTCGATTTATGGTTTCTGCCATGACATTCCCTAGGGGCAAAGTAAGTTATGATAGCCCAAGAACTCTGTCACCTACTAGAGGGATTAAACCTGCAATCTGTGTATTCCTCCACACTACATACTATCTAAGTGAGCTGACTGATCCCCTTTCACATGTCTAATAAAGGCAAGTTTAAGTGAATGACATTAATAATGCTTCAGGCAGAAACAACAGCTTCAATTTATTTTCATGCTTTTTAGGATTATTAAATTGAGAAATCTCAGTGCTAAAGAATGAACTATTCTGCTAGTTGTCTGCCATTACATCCACTGTAACATCCCACATTCTGGTCAGATCCCAATAACTTGCATTAGCCCCCATTCTGAGAAGGGCATTCCTGTATTATCCTTTGTCCTAAATTACAATACTTCAAAAATACATAATTGGCTGCAAAGTGCTTTGAGACATCCTGAAATTGTGAATTTACGATTGCAAGTTTGTGTTTTATGGTATGACTGAACTATTTACATTGAAACTGCAGCCTTAAAGATCCATGAAAGTTTCATTGAACGAAATCAAAGCACTGGCACGTTAATTAATGCATATGTGAGCAATTACAGCCACTAATTTGTAGTTAATTCTTATCATTTTGTTCAAATCCCTCTATGGCCTTGTCCTATCTCTTTGATTTTCACCAGCTCCATAATCCTGAAAGATCTCCATGTTCTTCTAATTGTAGCCTCTTGAGCATTCACAATTTCCATCATTGTATTAGTGTTGCTTGTTTCATCATCCATCCTGTTCCGAAGCACTGGAATTGTCTCCTAAACCTCTTTTCCTCGCTACCCCTTTCACCACTACAAGACTCTTTAAAACCTATTATTTACATCTCAAGTTAATACTTCTGTGAAGCGCTTTGGGATGTTTTATGGTATTAAGTGCTGAACAAATGCACACTATCATTGCTGCAAACTTTGCTAATGTACATTTCTGAAACTGTTGCTTATAGAACATTCCTGGGTTTGAACAACATGTACTAATAACGTTGCTGAAATTGACACAACTACCTCCATTTATCAGCGCAGAATGTAAACTTAATTGCCCCACTTCAGAATATGTCAACTGCCAGGAGCAGCTGAGCTTTTGCTTGCACCCACGTTGGGCTGAATTAGGGAACGTATGGCACCGTTTTGTTGAAAGTCTGTCAAAAGGCCAACATCGTTTTGAAATGTGTTTCCTGTCTTTAAGAGTGAACAGGATCATTTGGAGCAGCTTTCAAAGAAATTATGGATATAGTCAATCAGGTTATCATCAAAGGATTTCACAAGATCAGAGGAACTCTTTGCTCACGTAGAGAAGTCCCCGAAGAAGGGAGTATAATCTGAAAATTCAACACAGCTTGTTCAGGGGTGGAATCCTGAGCTAGTTTGCCACACAAAAATCTGTCATTTTCACCTCCACAAAGTTTGAATGCTAAGGTACAATTTTTCAAATCTCCAATCAATAGATTTTTATTGATTGAAGGTGTCAGGGACATGGAGGAAAGGTGGGAAACTGTAGTAAAGTTCAGCTACGATCTAACCAATGTTGAAACATTGTTGAGAGGCCAAAGGGCATCCTCCTGGTTCTGTGTTACTGATGCACTAAGATAATCTCAATGCAAATAGGATTTATGAAAGGGAAATCATGTTTGAGCTTGTTGGAATTTTTTGAGGAAGTAACATGGATGCTCTTCGAAGGGTCAGTGTGGACTCGGTGGGCTGAATGGCCTGCTTCCACCCTGTAGGGATTCTATGATTCTATGATAACTAGTGCTATGGATAGGGCTTTAAAGTAGATATTGGAAGGGTGGGTTCTGTTGCCTGGAAGATTATAGAAAAAGTTAAAGGGAAGGGGTCAGCAGAGATAATTAAAGTTTCCAGAACAAGTAATAGGACAGTAAGCACGGAAAGGGTCAGCAATGTAACGTTAGGATAATAGGACAACTACGAGAAGGGGATAGTTAATGCAGGACTGAAGGTGCTTTACTTAAATGCATGCAGTGGATGAAACAAGGTAAATAGTGCAGGTTGAAATTGGTGGGTACGGTGTTTTGGGTATAGCAGAGATGCGGCTGCAAGAGCATCAGTGCTGGGAACTAAATATCCTGATGTAACAAGCAAGTTAGACAAAGGAGAGCCAGTGGACGTGATCCGTTTTGACTTCCAGGAGGCCTTTGACAGGTGCCACAATGAAGACTGCTAAATAAGATAAGAGCCCCTGGCATTATGGGCAAGATACTGGCATGGATAGAGGATTGACTGACTGACAGAGGCAGACAGTGGGGAGAAAGAGGTCTTTTTCAGGATGGCCAGTGACTCTTGGAGTTCCACAGGGTCAGTGTTGGGACAACGACCATTCACATTATACATTAAGGATCTGGAAGAAGCTACTGAGGTCATTGTCGCTAAGTTTGCAGATGATACAAAAATAGGTGGAGGAACAGGTATTATTGATGAAGAAAGAAGGCTGTGGAAGGACTTGGACAGGCTGAGAAAGTGGGCAAAGAAGTGGCAGATGGAATGCAATGTGGGAAAGGTGAGGTTATGCACTTTGGTCGGAAGAATAGAATCGTAGACTAATTTCTAAATGGGAAAAGGCCTTTGGAAATCTGAAGCTCAAAGGGATTTGGAGTCCTAATTCAGGATTCTCTTCAGGTTAACAAGAAGGTTCCTTTGACAGTTAGTAAGGTAAATACAAAGTTCACATTAATTTCAAGATGGGTGGAATACAAGATCAGGGATTTACTGCTGAGGCTGTATACAACTCTCGTCAGATCACATTTGAAATATTGTGAGCAGTTTGGGCCCGTAACTAAGGAAGAATGTGCTGGCATTGGAGGGTGTCCACAGGAGGTTTACCAGAATGATCCCGGGGATACAGGGCTTGTTGTGCGAACTGCATTTGAGGACTCTGAATCTTTGCTCAATGGAGTTTAGAAGATAGGGAATCTGATTGAATCTCCCAGAATACTGAGAGGCCTGAATACAGAGGAGGTGGAGATGTTTCCATGAGTAGGAGAGACTGGGACCTGAGGGCACAGTCTCGGAGAGAAGGGATGACCCTTTAGAACTGAGATGCGGAGAAATTTCTTCAGCCAGAAGGTGGTGAATCTGTGGAACTCATTGCTGCAGAGGGCTGTGGAAGCCAAGTTACTGAGTGAATTTAAGATGGAGATAGACACATTCTTGATTTTTAAGGGAATCAAAGTCTAAGGGGAGAAGGCAGGAGAATGGAGTTGAGAAACATATCAGCCATGATTGACTGGCAGAGCAGACTTAATAGTCTGAATGGCCGAATTCTGCTCCTGTATCTTATGGTTTTACGTTCTAAGTGGTAGAGGTCGGCTCATTGAATATTTGAAGGCAGAGGTAAAAAACTATTGAGTAACAAGGGAGTCAAAGGACATTGGAGTAAGTAGGAAAGTGGAATTGAAGCCTCAATCTGGTCAACCATGACCTTATTAAATGGTGGAGCAGATTTGAAGGGGCAAAATGGCCTATTCCCTTTTCTAATTTGGATGTTCTTAGAACCTTGCTGGTAAACAGGACCTGGAAGAGGACTAGTTTTCAGAAGTTGAGCAATAACCCTGTCCTTTTAAACAATGAGTAGGCTGAAATCTGATATTGAATAATTCTGAAAGAGGAGACCTGTTGCTGAAGCATTTTGTCTTGCTCTCATCTAGAGAAATGCAAGAATGTCAAGTTTTATATGATTACATTCTATATTAAGGGAGAAAAGGGTGTTGATTAGTTGCCAAGTCAAATCTGATTGACCAGGTATTGCCATGGAGAAAACATTGAGGAACTTTCTGCTTCCTCAGCTGCCTGGTAATTTAAAACAAAGTGCAAGACTTGAATATATTCCTTTTGTTTGCAGAGAGCGGGAACTGACATATGAATGTATGTCTCTTCTGTCAGGGGTTACTGAGCCATGTTATAAGATCAGTTGATTTATTTAAATTCATGATTAGTATATCTATTCATGCTCTTGTGTTCTCCATTGATTTCTCCTGGTAATGCTTCAGTCAATCATAATCAATTTGCTAACCAATCAGTACCCTTTATTCTTATAGCATAAGTTATTGCAACCATTTTCAATTTGGTATATTTTTGTCTTTCACTTGTTGGGATAAACAAAAGACAAAAAAAATCTTGGCCACATGTCTCTCTTTTCATTGACATTCCAGTTTTGCGCTGTCAAATCTGTTATTGCCCTTTTACATGCAAACGTGAAGCTGTACCATTGTGTGTAGGTAGCTGCGTGTGTGCGATGAGTTGCCCTGGGAATTCTGGAAGTGTGCTATATCTTCAAACTTACTTTAATTTGCTGCTTTTCTTTGGCTACAATTGAACAGACAGAAGCAGACAGAGCAAAGCCAGGCCGAGCATAACTGGCAGATGACCCATTAATGCCCATTTTCTGCCAGCAATGAGAGTGAAAATTGAGCCCAATACTCCTGTGTTATCTGTTGGGAATAAATTGGATCACTCTCAAAGAGTCAGTGTAGATATGTTGGGCTAAATGACTTTCTCCTGTGCTGTATGATGATATGATTCAGTGATTCTAATACTCGTAGCACTGTTAGTTGTCTTTTCAGTTTACACATGGTAATTGATGTGCTTAGTGTTTGAGGCAGATTAGACTTTTATGGCTCTGGGGAGCAGTCCAACCTCTCAATCAGAAGGTTGCGGGTTCAAACCCCACTCAGATTACAGCACAAAGTCTAGGTTCTCTAGCACAGTACTGAGGAAGTGCTGCACTGCCAAAGGTGTTGTCTTTCAGATGAAGTCGTAAATTGAGGTTCAGTCTTCCTTCTCCGGTTGGCATAAAAAAATCAACAGCATTATTTGGGAAAGAGCAAAAGAGACCCTCTGGATGACTTGCCTAATAGTTAATCTTCAACGAACATCACGAGTACAGATGCCCTGGTCAGAAGTTCATTGATCTTTGTTGAAGCTTGCTGTGTGTAAATTGGCTGCTGCATTTCTTACATTATAAAACTGACTATACAAAAAATTCTTTACTGCACATAAAGTGCTATATTCATGGAACTTCTCTCTTACTTCTTTCTTGGAGTTGTGGAATAGAATAGGATAGAAAGAGGCCATTTGGTCCATTGAGGAATTGATGTTTCTTTTGAAGAGCATTCCAGTTATTCCCACTCATTGTGTAAACCGTTTTTCCTTCTGTTGACCTTTGGACTCGTTTTTGATTTTGTCATTGTAATGAACTCTTGCCCATACAGACCATTTTCTGATCTGTAAAGGAGTCAGATGAGGGGTGTCAATAAGGTGTGATCCATAATCTTCTGGTTAGCACATCAAAACTAAAAACTACATTTACCTCCATTACACCACTGAAGGCTTGGTTTGTAAAAAGCTTCTCTGGAGGTTCATCAATTCAATTACGATCCATGAAACCCTGACCAAAATGTGAATCTACAACAAATGGTAATCGTTCTCAACTCTACCTGTCAAAGTTGATTGTTTAGAACAATGGAGTTTGGAATGTCTACAGCAAAAGATTTTGGTGGGAAAGATCTCCCAAAACTATTCAAATATCAAAGCACATATGAATCCCTTTGTAAATAGGAATGTGCTCTAGATTTTCTATCCATTGAAAATATAACTGGATAAGATGATTTTTGATGGGTCTAACATGCTTTTGATCTTCCTCTGTGACAGCTTTTGATCTTCCTCTGTGCAGGTTTAAGCTATCTCAAGGGATTTGAGGAAGAAAGACCTTGCATTGATGCAGCATCTTTATAGACATCAGTGTAAGCTGAAGAGTTGGATGATTATTGAATGCCTTCTAAAGTGTAGTCAATTTTGCAATGTTATTTATTGCAAATATGATGTATAAAAGGCAAAAGAATCAAGCTTTAGCATTATATTGAATTTTTAAAAAGTACTGTAAGCCCATTGAGGTTATTATTGAGTCTCAAGATGTTTATATGTCGCAAATTACCAATTTTGCAAGTCAGAATCTAGATTCTGCCGCCAACAGCAACAACTTTGACTTATATGGCTCCTTTAATATTGTAAGAACGTCCCAAGGTGCCGCAACAGAGAATGCTAAAGGGTTGACCAGTGTGAAAGGCGCAGGCAGTTCCCTGTAAGCAGAACTGGTGGTGTGGTGGCAATTTCACTGGACTATTAGTCTGCATGGTGAGACTAATGGAATGGGTTCAAATCCCAGTGTTTGGTAGTTTTCATCAACCTGCTTAGGGATGACACATCTCTGGAGCAGATGAATCTTGCACTTGCCCTCCTGGCTCAAACTACCACTGTGCCACAAGTACCATCTTGCCATGCAATTATATAGATATTCTCAATATGTCTGTTCAGCTACGCTGTGACACCCCTCTGTAGCAAGAGGGACTTGAATGCAGACCTTCGTAACTCAGAGGTGGGGACACAACAACTGCACCACAAGAACTCTCAAATCGCAGTGATAATGGTGACCATAAAACTACCATTAGCTGTGCAATGTCCTCTAGGGCAGGAACTCTGCCATCCTGACCTGGTTTATTCTACATGAGTCTCTCGAATCAGTCATGTGGTTGACTCCCAACTGGCAATTCAGTTCAACAGCATTCAGGTTCAGCCTTGTTAATGATACCAACATCACATGAAATCCTGTGATAAATAAATTATTCTGTTAAGCATTTTAAGGTTAAGTCACTGCTTATTCTTGTTGAAGATGGAAAACAGTAAAGAAAGAAATCAATTTCCTTGTGACCTTTGTGGCATCAAGGAGTCCTGTCAAATCTAGAGTTAAAGACATTCAGAAGGAAGACTGTCCACCATCTCCGTCATAGAACAAAATGCTTATTGTTCATGAAGGTCACTCATCCACCTCTAGGACATTTCTGCAGGAGTTGTTTCCCAGGCTCAATCATCTTCATCAATGATATTCCCTCCTTCATAAAAGGTCAAAGGTTGTGATGTTCAATGATGATTGCACAATGTTCAGTGCCATTTGCAACTCCTCAGATAATGAGACCATCAATATCAAGTAATACCTGAATATTGCCCGGGTTTGTGCTGACAAGTGTTGGAAATTGGGGTGCCTTTTAAAACTGTGTGCTTTTTAGTATTCCATATTCAGAATTTCCTGTGTAGCATGAGACCTCATTTAACAGTGATACAAGAGTAGTGAGCTATTGTTACAAAGTTGGGTAGAGTATTCATGAATTGGAAGGCAGGAAGTTAGAATTTGTTGGTTAAAATGATCGAGCGGAAAAGAGTGCTGTGGTCCTTTTAAGAACTTGTGCTTTGTCTGCATTTGGAAGTTTACAAATGCAGGTGCACAGAGAGTGCCCATATGGAAACATTTTGTATAGAACAGCCAAGTAGCATTTTCCCAAGCCAACAAGCTTGAATTTGGCAAATTAATTTAAACAAAGCACTTAGATATAGAAAGCCAATTGAATTTAAATCTGATGGTGTTGACAACCTGAAACCAATCATATTATGGGAAGTTGATTATGTCATTACAGGTATATAAGATAAGGGCATTTGGAAAATCAGAGAGAGTCATCTGCCACCTGCCAGAGTTAGCACCATTCAGCTCTCAGAGAAAGTCCATCTAATTAATCAAAGGTATGACGGTATTATAGTTCAAAGTCCTTACTGAAGAATTTAGAGAGATAAAACATCCCTGACAGCAGAATTAACAGAAGAAAGATGTTTGTGAAGAGACCAGAGATGACAGAATATTACAGAAGACAATGTAAACTTGGAGACATTAAGTTATAATTTATTGCTTCTTATTAATTGGGTTTATATTAGTGGGATATATCTTTATTTAAATAGCATTCCAGTAAAATTTAGACCAGTTAGGGAGCGGTTAGTAGCCTAATGGGGGAATTATCAGTTTGTTAGTAATTTTGTTAATTTGTTTGTTGGGTTAAACAAATAAGTTGTTTCTTGTAATTTGTAAAGGGATTTTCTTACTTTTAACCACTCTTATAATAGATTACGTGGGGAAAGATGAGCTTCTCTGGGTATTTCGGGGTAATCATTAGAAGGGAACCACTACTCCTGTCATAACAGGTCGGGGCTTGTGTTTTGGTTTAACTGTCAGAGGGGTTTGGCCATTTCTCCATTGTGACACTATCTACCAGCATAAGCAAAAGATTTATCATGCGCTAGACTACCCTATCATGAGTGCAATGCTTTCAAAAGTAAGAAGGTTGTGTTCCTAGAACGAATGAAATCTAACCTCCTAATGGAGGTGGGCAAGAGGACAATGGTCTTCTGATGTCATGAATAGCTGTCCATTGGTCATTGGTCAAAAGGATTCAGACAGTTGATTGACACAGCCCCGAGCAATAGGTGCAGAGGGTGGTTATCATTGGGCTGTTTTCTCCAGATGGAAGATGGACCAGAAGAAGAAGAAGACATAGACCCCGGAAGAGTTCCCTGACGCCTTAGCTACAGAGCAGGATGCAACCTTCACAACTGTAGTGAGACCAACACATACCAGACCAACAGTATGTTTGTCCTCTGGTACCAGTGAACCAACCCGATTTGTCACTTTGTGTACTTTTCTTTCTGATTAATGGATGTATCAAATCTAAACTACTACTTCTTAAACTCAATAAACTATCAGAAATTAGCTACAAATTGCTGACTGCTTGTATTAAATAACTGTGATCACAAACCCTACACCTCCTTTAAAAAGTCAACACAAACACAAATAACAGACTCATCACACAAGTGCCCCATAATGACCATCTCCAACAAAAGAGAATCTAACCATCACCTCTGACTTTCAATGGCATTGCCATCACCAAATCCCTCACTACCAACATCCTGGGGATTGCCATTGGCCAGAAACTGAATTAGACCAGTCATTCAAATACTGTGGCTGCAAGAACAGGTCAGAAGTTAGGATTTCAAAGAAGTTGAAGTATGAAGAATAGGGAAGCCTTGTTAAAGTTACACAAGGCACTAATTAGACCACAGCTAGAATATTGTGAACAGCTTTGGTTCCCTTATCTCAGGAAAAATATACCAACATTGGAGGCAGTCCAGAGAATGCTCACTAGGCTGATCGCAAGTATGGAGGATTTTCTGATGCGAATTTGAGTCGGTTGGGCCTGTATCCATTGATGTCTAGAAGAATGAGAGATAGCCTTATTGAAACATATAAGGTTCATATGGGTCTTGACAGGATAAATGCAGAGAGGTTGATTCCCCTTGTGAGAGAATCTAGGATGAAAGGGCATAATCGTAAGAGATGAGGGTTGTGAATCTGCAGGATTCTTTATTGCAGAGGGCTGTCAAAGCTGAGTTGGTAAGTATGTTCAAGACTGAGATAAACAGATCAATAAGGGAACTGATTATGTGACGTTGACGCATATTCCTCCGCGCACTGATGGAATCACATTGTAGCCAACACAAGTTTGTCTTTTAGATATAGCGTTCCCTTATTTGTTTCTGGAACATACATTAAAGCAGAACTGATGTACTTTCTATGATCTGATGCAGTGAGTAACATCTTCTAACCCCCCAAAACCTATCCACCAACTGTAAGGCACAGGTCAGGAGTGTGATGGAATACTCCCCACTTTCCTGGATAGGTGGAGCTCCAATAACACTCAAGAAGCTTGACACCATGATAAAGCTACTTGCTTGGTTGGCATCATATCCACAAACGTTCGCTTCATCCACCGCCAATGCTCAGTTGTAGCAGTGTGTACGAGCTACAGGATGCACTGCAGAAATTCAGTTCACCAAGGATTCTGAGATAGTGTGTTCACCTTCCAAACCCAAGACTATTACCATCTATAAGGACAAGGACAGCAGATACATGGGAACACCACCACCTGCAAATTCCACTCCCAGCCAATCACCTGACTTGGAAATGTACACATTTGGTTCCCTTGTCTTAGAAAAGATATACTGACATTAGAGGCAGTCCAGAGAAGGCTCACTAGGCTGATCCTGGGAATGGAGGGTTTTCTTATGGGGAGAGTGTCATGGGTCAAAATCCTGGAAGTCTCGAAACAGACTGCAGCAGTTCAAGGCAGCAGCTTACCACCACCTACTCAAGGGCAATAAATGTTGGCCCAGCCAGTGATTCCACATTTCCTGATTGAATTAAAGTAAAATTGAAGAAAGAGAAAAACTTAAAGCTTGTTATGTTCATGCATAGTGTTTCATAGACTCATATATTCCAATGGCCAGAGGGTTGTTGGAGCAGCATAGACTGGAGTCATGTGTCTGGACCCTGTGAATCCCTGACACAGCTGGTTCCTATAGGAAATGCCTGGGCAAATGAGTTTTCTGATTTCCCCGAGTCTGTAAAACTCTGAAAGAGCACATTAACATTGGACAATTCAGAGCATACTTCCTCACTTAAGCTAATAGTAAGCTTGGATAAATTAGAGAACTCAAAATCCAGTCTAACAACTGAATAAACTATTAAGTTGCCCCCCACCCCACCCCCCCCCCCACCCTCCACCCACAGCACTGACCCACTGGGACACTCAAATAAATACCCCCACTAGATTGATTTCCAACTGGACCTGCTCCCCTCTAATTCCCACCCAACACTGAAGGACACGACCATCCAGAACCAACACACCCCTCCCCCATCACAAACTCCCTCGTCTCCCACTGCTGGCCTGACACTTCAGTCCTGCACCTACTATCTGAGCACATCCTCCGGATCCTTGGCTCATGGCTATCCGATAAGTCGGCATTGATGAGGGTGAGGTGATGACTGAAGACGTGGAGTGAGGGGAGCTTAAACATTTTTCAAGCAGTAGAGAGGAAGGCAAACACTGTCGAGGGGTGATAGGAATCATTGCCTGTGTGATGGGGGTGACTACAGGTGATCAGTGTTGGGAGATGGGAGTGGGGGGGGTGGTGATCACCGTTGGGGATAGGGTGGGGATGAGGGAGGTGAACTCACTGAGAGGCAAGTTTTGCAAAGAGTGTCTCTGACTCACATGGAAAATGTACAACATCAGTGAATACTTTATAAATTCAGTGCATGTTATGTTACATAAAATGTCATACGCAAAAACAGGTCATTTGTCCCAGACGGTGTTTAACCATCACTCGAGTCTCCATCCCCCGTCTTCATCTCATGCTCTCATTTATAATATTTTATTCTTTTCTCCCTTGTGTACTTACGTTACTTTGGGGGAGGCGATGGCCTAGTGGCATTATCACTGGACTGTTTTATCCAGAGACTCAGATAACATTCTGGGGACCCGGGTTCAAATCCCACCATGGCAGATGGTGGAATTTGAATTCAATAAAATATCTGGAATTAAGAGTTTAATGATGACCATGACTCCATTGCCAATTGTCAAAAAACACATCTGGTTCACTTATGTCCTTCAGGGAAGGAAATCTGCCATCCTTACCTGGTCTGGCCTACATGTGACTCCAGACCCACAGCAATGTGGTTGACTCTTAACTGCCCAATGGGCAATAAATGCTGTCCAGCCAGTGATGCCCTCATCCCATGAATGAATAAAGGAAAAGAAACCTAGCTCTTTGTTAAGTGTACTTTTACTATTCAACTCACCCTGGTGGCGAGTACCACATTCTGTTTGGGTAAGGAAGCTGCTACTGAATCCTTATTGACATTCTCGCATTTCTGATCCCATGTTAACTGGAGAGATAATTTCTGTTAACTGTCAATCTTCTTTAACTTGTTGATTTGTTGCTCTACATAACTCATTGCCTGCTTTGATTTACTGAGGTTGGAGGAACATTTCAGCCAAACCCTTTTGTTCAGGACTTTACCACTTCAAATTTTAATCTTGAATGATCAGCACTACAACTTACATGATCCTTGTGCGCATGGACTCATGCTTATTCAAGTAAGTCTTACTATTATGCTAATTGGAATAACTGCCCTTGAACGTTTTCACAGATCAATCCTGACTCATTAGTAGCTTTCATCCTGGAAAAAGTAATTAAACTATTTGTTGAACATATTTTGTGATTATAGTAATTTTACAGCTCCCCACATGAGCATAGTGAAACTAAAGCCTCAGCGCATCAGAATTACTGTGTGGAACCGAGGCCAAGAAGGGATCCAAAGTAACAACAGAGTAGCATTCCTCAGCCAGAGATAATCTGCTCTGTCTGTTTCTTTTCTATTTTGTCTCTCTTTTGTGATTTTTTTCCCTCCTGCTTTCTTCTCAGTGATGTCCTGAATTCCCAGCCTCAGTGTGGACCTGGCATGGCAATCTCTTGGCCTGGTGTGGGAGTCTTCTGGCCCAGCATGGTAGTCTCTCAGTGGCCCAGCGTGGCTGTCTCTCAGTGCCCAGTGTGGCCGTCTCTCAGTGGCCCAGCATAGTAGTCTCTCAGTGGCCCAGTGTGGCCGTCTCTCAGTGGCCCAACGTGGCCGTCTCTCAGTGGCCCAGCGTGGCCGTCTCTCAGTGCCCAGTGTGGCCATCTCTCAGTGGCCCAAGGTGGTAGTCTCTCAGTGGCCCAACGTGGCCGTCTCTCAGTGGCCCAGGGTGGCCGTCTCTCAGTGGCCCAGGGTGGCTGTCTCTCAGTGGCCCAATGTGGC
>JAHRHZ010000023.1:18983474-19001523 GCA_024137785.1 Ginglymostoma cirratum | reverse complement strand
GTGGCTGTCTCTCAGTGGCCCAATGTGGCAGTCTCTCAGTGGCCCAGGGTGGTAGTCTCTCAGTGGTCCAGCGTGGTAGTCTCTCAGTGGCCCAGAGTGGCCGTCTCTCAGTGGCCCGATGTGACTGTCTCTCAGCTGGATGAGGTCTCAGAATGGACACCCGGTCTTGAGATGATTCCAGACTGGACTCCTGGCCTCAAGAGTGTCAAAGTGAAGCCTGGTGATGTCTGGAGTCAAGGCCCAGGGCAGACTTGAGGCTAGGTGCCAGCGTGGATCGGGTTGGAAGGATTGTTATTCTGAACTCTTTATTTATTTATTTTCCTGATTTATTCCAACGATCTGTAATGTTGGACTTTCAATTTCTTTACCTTTCTAATTTTTTTTCCCTAAGAATTTGTACTTAAGAATCTGTACCTAGGTACCTTTGTACCTAAGGTGGCACTGTAAAAGGCGATTTGTAAACTTTTCACTGCACTCGTTTGAGTACATGTGACAATAAAGCTAATTCTGAGAAATCATAGGCCCTGGTATTTCTCCTATCTCCACTTCCCTTCACCACTTTGACTTCCTTCAGATGTTCAGTACTGGGAACCATTGCCACTGTGGGACATTGAGCTGTTTCAAGTAGATTTTGTGAAAACTTCTTGTCGTTTGTATTTTATGCCTCTTATTTATAAAATTCAGGTTTTAGTGTTACGCACTTTACAACTACCACTTTGTCACACAAGTACAATGACTTGACCATCCGTAATTTGTAACCAGCTGCACTTCTTTGACTCTAGCCCTACGTAATATTCAGGTCGCAACATTTAGCAGAATTTAGCATTTTACATTTAACATTAAAAACATTACACTTTGCATGGTGTGTTAAATATTTTCTCATTTTAAATTGAAACTAACCACACTTACAAACGCTCGTGATCAAGCATATATTAGCAGAAACTAGCGCAGATGCTGGAAATCTGAACTATAAACAAAAAAATTGCTGGAAATATTCAGCAAATCAGGCAGCATCTGTCAAGAGAGAAACAGAATCAATGCTTTAGGTCCACATTCTGTATTAGGTGTGATGAGGAGGACCTGACTTGTCTCTCTCTCTCTCTCTCTCTTTGCACAATTATTACCAGAATGGCTGAGCATTCCCAACACCACCTATTTCTATTGGAACAAAAATAACCATTTGACAGCCCTGCAAAAAGCAATTGGATTCTTTTCAATCAATTATTTTAAGCCTCTCATTGCCCTTCAGCAAGAAACCCAGCAGCAAGTGCCCAAGTCCTGATTTGGCATAATATTAAATATGAATTTCAAAGAAAAGTTAAGGTATGAAGAAAACATAAACAAATTGTTGAACAAAAAAAGAAAATTTGATCAATTTAAAAAGTAACTTATTAAAATCTCAACTAACTGTTGCCAAGCAGAGTTAGCTAATAAAGCCTTTTTCTTCACCTATTCACTTAAGAAGCCAAGCTAGACAGAGACAGACTCAACCCAAATCTTGATCACTGGGAAAAGGAGGGGATTAGAATCTGCATTTGCCTCTAGTGACATATACTCCAAATTGGCCCCTATGGAATTAATAAGAATGTTATGATTGGTAACGAGTTTTCCACCAGCCTGGGTATTTCGCTTCTCCCAACCCAGTAAGGAAATAGATTTTGAGGATGGAGGATTCAGAGGACGGGGATAAACAAATAACCTGTCTATATGCGGCTTATTCCCAGGCTCAGGATTCTCACTTTTATACTCGCATTCACTCTCACACTTACACGCTCACACATACTCTCTATCATTCTCACTTCTGCTTAAGGAGAATCATAGAATGCCTACAGTGTGGAAGCAGGCCATTCAGACCATTGAGTCCACACTGACCCTCCGAAGAGAATCCCACTCACACCAACCTCTCTACAGTATCCCTGCATTTCCCATGGCTAATCCACCTAGTCTGCACATCTTTGGACTGTGGGAGGAAATGAGGGCTGAGTGTTAATATCTATTGGGGTGCAAGCATTCAAAGATCAGGCAGAGAAAGCAGGAGTAAAGTCATAGTTTCCACTTGGCTGAGGGTGGGCTTAGTTACAAAGTGCTCACAGCTAGTGCAATCTGGCCCTTGTGTTCAGCATAGGCTGAGGGACAGGCAGTAAAATTGTGAAAGGCCAGCAGCTCAAAGCCTGAAGCCAGAGGAGATCAAGAGCCACGAATAAATTTACCCTTTCTTCCATTCATCATGTGTTGTGCTTTATTCTCAAACCATATTTTAGAAAGTGGAGTACCACATCTACCCAAACTTACAAATAAACATCTGAAATTGAAAATGCCTATTTTTATTTTTTTTATTAATAACATATCCATGTCAGGGCACCATGAGAGCAGGAAAGCTTGACGTTTCGGGGTCTAGGCCCGAAACGTCAAGCTTTCCTGCTCCTATGATGCTGCTTGGCCTGCTGTGTTCATCCAGCTCCACACCTTGTTACCTCAGATTCTCCAGCATTTGCAGTACCTATTATCTCAGGGCACCATGGCTTACTTTTAGAGTACAGATCATGTCTTTTCTTTTAGGTGACAGCAGTGAACTGTGAGAGTGATAGTGTTAAACTTCAAGGGGACACAGGCAGGCTGGTGAAATGGACCAATGCATGGCAGATGAAGTTTAATGCAGGAAGTGTGAGGTGATACATTTTGGCTGGAAGAACAAGGAAGTTGTGGTGAACATTCATAACACATTGGTTCAACCTCAACTGGAAGATTGTGCCCCATTCTGGGCACTGCATTTTTGCAAGGATATGAGGGCATTGGAGGGGGTGAAGAAAAGATTTATGAGAATGGTTCCAAGGAATGAGAGATGAGGATAAATTGGCAAAGTTGGGAATGTTCTATTTAAAGAAAGGCAGGTTGAGAGTGAGATTTGTTAGAGACGTTCAAAATCATGAGGAGTCTGGGCAGACCTGATAGAGTCAAACAACTTCCATTCAGAAAGGATGAGGAGCAGAGAATATCAATTTAGAGAGAATTACAAACGAAACAATGACAACGGGGGAAAAACACTTTCACAAAAGTGGTTAGAATCTGGAATGAATTCCCTGAGATTATCTGTGAAATCAACTCACATTATTCTTTGTTACGACCATGAAATTTGGAAATACTGCAGCTTTTACTCTCCAGTGGGGATGGGGGTTCATGTCATAGAATTTCTACAGTGTGGAAACAGGCCGTTTGGCCCAACAAATCCACACCAATCCTTGGAGCATCTCACCCAGACCCACCCCCCTATAACCCACCTAATCTACACATCCCTGATCACTGCAGGCAATTTAGCATGGCCAATCCACCTAGCCTGCACATCTTTGGACTGTGGGAGGAAACCAGAGCACCTGGAGGAAACCCACACAGACACGGGGAGAATGTGCAAACTCCACACAGATAGTTGTCTGAGGGTGGAATCAAACCCAGGTCCCTGGTGCTGTGAGGCAGCAGTGCAAACCACTGAGCCACTGTATCGCCCCAGGTTGTCACTGTGAGGTGGGGAGGGGAGGGTATTCCTGTTATGCCGGGTAAAAAAGTACTAAATTGCTGTATTGAATGTATAATAAACAGTGATGGCATAGTTACTGCTCAGTATGAGTCAGGTAGGAAACTTTATTTTGGCAATTATGTATGATAGAATCTCTATTTTCTGCAACCCAACTATTGACGATCCTGATTAACCTCTGGTGCTTACATGGGACAGAGATAAGGGCCATGATTGTAAGACAGTCAGTAATACATGCCATGAGGAATTCAGGAGAAAATTTTTAACTCAGGCACTTGTGAGAATATGGTACTGACAACCCCAGAGAATAGTTGACGTCAATAGTGAAGGAGAATTAGAGAAGGCTAAGTAAGTATCTGAGGAAGGATGGAATAGAAGGATATGCTGATAGGGTGAGATGAAGAAGCAATTGAGGAGGTCGGTGTGGTGGATAAACAGTGCCATAGGGAATTGGACCGAATGCTTTACTCCTGTGCTGTGATATCTATGTACTGTATAGATATTCAAAAGGTTCTATAGATTCACTGGGTTTGCACCAAACCTCTAGCAGAAGATCAATTGTAAGAATAGAGAAATGGCGTAACTTAAAAAAAATCATTTTAATCTATTCCTTTGGGGACTTTGCCAATCTTCTTTCAGAGAATCACATTCCAATTATAAATCAAGCGCACAGCTTAAGAAAGTTTAAATCCGCTTTCTGTTATTTATATTGCACTTGCTTTTTTCCTACACCAAGGGGACTGCTGCACCATGTAGTGATGCCAACATCAGGAGATATTTTCCAGCTTCTACTGTCTACTGGGGATAGGGTTTGTTAGGGGGTAGTGGAGGGGGGGGCAGAGGGGGTGAGGACTTGGAGATCGTGGATGGCTCCTGTAATCCCAGATGACAGAATACTAAAATGCTGTAATGAATAGTGGAGGGTTTAGAACATGCACTGTTCAGAAGCCTTAAAAGGAATGAAAGAGATTGTGCTTATACCTGGAAATCATACAATTGCGGTGTATTGGGATGTTGGTGAAGATTCTTGCTTTACATCTTCATTTCTCTTTCAATGATGTTAGATCCATGCTCTTTAATTCACTCAGCATCTGATTTACCTTCTGGTTAGGCTAAAACAGCAAAGACGCTTTGAGCTCCGTCATTGGTCTGAGTTCTGAGCTAGCGTAACAATTCAGTGCAACAAATTGGGTGTGCAGCCCTTGCAGAGGTGCCGTCATTGCGTGAAAATGTTACACTGAAACTCCAACCCCGATCCAGGGGCTGGAAATGCTGACACTATTTCCAGAAAAGTGCATGAGTGAGAGTGCACAGGAGAAAGGGTGTGAACTTTGAGAGTGATAGTGAGGAAGACACACACTGACTCACCCTTCATCTCCACTCTCCTCCAAAACCTATCCCCAAAACCAGCTGGGACAGGAGGAAAACTCAAGCCAGAACCTTTAACTCCCACATTAGTGAATTTCACTGAGGCCAACTTGGAGCGTGTCCCACCAGAAGTGAGTCAAGGTCACATGTTAGTTTGACCCACCTTAGCACCCCTGATGCCATCCCTTCCCTGGTGATCAGAATTTGGAATCTACTCCTCTTTCTCCTGTTCTGCTGCTTGTCTGAAAAGACAAAAGAAAAATTTTATTAGTTAGCTCTGCAGTCACTTTTATTAATTGTAGTCAGATCACAATAAGTGAATTTCAGATAAACTGGAACTCCATTTGTGATGAAGTTGTCACTTTTTCCCACCAACAGAAGAGGGAATCCAATAAAAGGATGACCTTGGGAAACCAAGGCTCCAAATTGGGAATTATGGTTTAGCAGAATTCATGCACACTTTTGTGGTATGACTATCCTGACCGAAAGGATTAGAGCTAGCCTGCATTAGAGCGTGAAATTTTGGGCAAACCCTGCAGTATGTACAGGAAGATGTTGTTAACACAGGTGAAACCAAACTGTTTTACTGTCGTTTACCAGATCACTCTTAGATGTTAAATATGAAATGTATAAAGGTGGAAAGTGAAGCTGGGAACGTGTCACTGTTGTGGTCTGCATCAACATCGGTGACATCCAAAAGCTGCTGCTTCTCGTCCTGTGGAAGTCCAAGAGGCCACATTGCTTTGGAAATATCAAGTTACTGCCCACAGGTTATAAGGTTAACAAAACAGTTGGGGTGACCGCTAACATTTTTGAGACATGGACCAGCAAAGTGGGCAAGATGCACCAATGGAAAGAAAGGAAGATGGTCACGCTGCTGAGCCTGAAAAGTCTGATGAATGCCCACCCTCTGACCTGAAGCTGAAGCTGCAAAGGATTTACAGATTCTCCGGGATTTAGCACTGCAGCACAGAAAGATAGAAACAAAGAGAAGTTGTTTGACTGCATTGACAAGATGGCGGGCTCACTTGGAGACAGCACATGAAGCAGAAAATGATTGCCGAGGTCTTTCCCGATGATTTTTAAAGCCTTTTACTGTATAAGGTCAGGCTATTGTAATGAGTGAGCAATTTTAAAAAAAAGATATTTTTAACATGTTCACTGCATCACTGTATTCTTTTTTAATAATAAAGCATGTTTGTAGGCAAATCGAGTAACAAAGGGGCTCCCTCAGCTATCTCAAAAACCCGCTTAACATAAATTTGTGGGTACATTCCCCATAAATCAACTCATCATCGTCATATATTTAATTTATCAATTTATTGCAAGAGAATTTTTACTCTCTGAACTTCATGCTTCCAGCTGTGACAAACCTTATCTTTCTGAAACTTGCTTGCGGCCCCCTCTGAGGTGAGAGAAAAATTGAAATGTAACCCCCCCATCCACCATCCTGAGCTTGTGAAGACGCTACAGAGATGCACATTTGTTCTTTCTTTATACAGTTGCCATTAAACAAACCTGCAGCCAGCTTCAGAGAGATCTATGATTTCACCCCCACGGAGATTAGCAGACACCTCACAGGCAGGGGCAATTAAATTCGTCTGTCCTGTGGTTAACTGGTACAGACTGACAAAATATCAGTTAGCTCCTGGCAGAAAGACATCACCAGAAGTAGATAGTTAATTAAAACAGTCGCAGTTTTAAATGCACACGCGTGTGTCTATTCAGCCAGAGTCAGATCAATCGATGCTGACTTCTATTACTCTATTTTGGTGAGTCAGTTGAGGGTCAAAGGACTCTAGAGCGTGAAAGAATAATATCTTCATGACATTTTCCCAGATGACCAATGTTGGCACATTAAGGTGTTTACCTCCTCCACAATACATGGTACTGGGTAATGGTTATTTGAGGTAGTTCACTGCCACTAATCTTCCTTTATCTTTACTCTGTCTTGAGTTAGAATTAGATTTTATTGTTACGTGTACTTACAGTGAAAAGTGTATAAAGTCTCCATTCTCCAGCACCATCTTGGTTACAAAATCAGAATTTTAAAAAATAGAAAAAATATTTTTAAAAAGAGCCAAAAGGTAAGAAAAGGACCTATTTATTGGTTAGTGGTAGAGGATGCACCATGGTAGTGTATCTGTGGAAGAGGCATAGCTTTTGGTTTATTCCACAAGAGCAGTAAGTACCGCGACATTTGTTCAGGCATTATTACTAGGGCCTTAGGGAATTGGTATAAATACATCTGCTCCCTCCAAGTGCTAGAGTGGAACTGATGCTCCATTCACAGGCTGAGTGTGACCTTGAAGAATGGTTGGTGCCAATTGAGGATAAATATTAGCCCCTTCAGAACCATGAACTTATATGACACTCTGCAACTTGGATTCTGTTCTTCCAAATGAAAATGACATACATTGTCTCAGAAAAGAACTCACCTTGGCTAAAGTTTAATAGGGACTTTCTTCTACAGTGTAAATCTACGATCATGCATCTAAAGAGGGACATGTTGATGATCTAACATAATTCAACTGCAACGAAGATTGCATCTTAATCTATGTAAGCATCTACTTGATACTGAGCTCAGTAGTCTGGCAACACAGGAATGATATCTCAACACATGTGAAATTCATACTTTACGTACTGCAGAAACACTTTTGTGCTTTGGAAGTGCATATTGTTCTGCGTTCAAGTGTCCTTCTCATAATCTTGACCCAGAACATCCTCTGGGAGTAACCTTCACTTCTTTATTGCATACTTCCCTGAACCTGAGTCCTTCCTCCGCACTCCAATTTGTACAATTGTGACAGTGCATATATTTGTGTTTATTATCTGTATTACTGTATATATTACTGTAAAAGTGTTTGTTTAAAGGAGCAAGTTTGATTATTGTCAATCAGCTCTGGATTAAGTTTCAGTGCTAAGCTGTAGTGATTTTTACATGATATTCCCAGTTAAGCAGTAAATGAAGGGGTTTTAAGTGTAACTGTTGAGAAATTCTTTATTAGAGAAATAACAAATACTTCTATTAATAACAGTCACATGACCACCATTGTCAATTATATGATGAATCCACTGTACATTTATAAAAGTTGTATTCTCTAATCAGTCATTTTTAAATCACATCTTCAGTACGATGGTGGGACTACACCTCTTGCTATACATCTGTCTCTATGAAACTGATAATAGTCTTTTGAATCAAGGCAGTGAAATTAAATTGTGTGTATTTTGATGCCCCAATAATTGGATTATGTACAAAAACAGGAATCAATTTTCATTGAAATGATGGCCTGGGATATTTAAACTGCAAATAAAGTAAATAATAAATTAAAGAGCTGAAAAGATTTAAGGCATTCTGTTAACACTTACCTATGTTGATCTCCAATTCTACCTATTAACACTGTCACACCTTTGGCCTAACACACACAGACTCATCGCATCAAAGAGTCAAATGGCTGCACAGCATGGAAACAGACCCTTCTCTCCAACTCATCCATGCTGACCAGATACCCTAAATTAATCTAGTCCCATTTGCCAACGTGACCCATTTCCCTCTGAACCTTTCCTATTCATGTACACATCCAGATGCCTTTTAAACTATTATACGATTAAGCTAATTTATTTAAATTGCCTGACATGTTATCACAAATAAATGATTACATATTCAACAATTAATTTTATTCTTCTGGACACCGGTGGTAGAGTAGCATGTGAGATATGAATGACAAGGTGTGAGAAAGTAGCTCGTCATTGCTTCATTATATCGGTGAAAACTGACCGTATGAAGAATGGATTTTGTGTCAGATGCCCTGAAACCAATCTTCCAGAGGAGAGTGGCGCCATATAGTTAAAACAGAATTCCCAACTGTTAAAAGTGTATTTTTAGGCAGTAAATTACGTTGTAACAGAATAAACATATTTAACCTAAATCTAACATCAATGGATTCTGTGAAATGTTCCAGCAGAAAACTCTCAAAGATTTTTCAGTTCACTCGCTGTTGCATTGTTAATTCAAATGCTTTTCTCTGACTATGAGTGGTGCACGAGATTCAGTGCAGCTGATAGAACAGAAGTAGCCACAGCCTTTTGATTCTCTATTGAAGAGGTTTGCTTCAACTCACTGGATCTGATGTTACATTCTGTGAGAGGTCTTGAGGAGAGAGATTATTGCACACGCTTTGTGTGGAAATTTGAATCTGACTTTCCCTGGTTTGTCTTCAATATGTTAATTAGAATTGACCTCCAGATATTACATTAGTTAGACTCCTTTCCATTATCTATTCTCAATTCTTTACTATGACGCATATCTGACATTGGATGGTAGTATTAAAGTAATATCAGTAAAAAGGTAACGTAGAGAGTTGCTCCTGGGGTCTAGATCCGAATCCCAGATGGACAGCTGGTGAAATTTAAATTGGTTTAATAAATCTGAAATGTTACTCCAAGCGTTCTCAGCAATAATATTCATTGGTAACCATCACCAACTATTGTAAAAATCCATCTGGGTCACTGGTGACCTTTGGGGAGGGAAATCTGCTACCTGTCCCTGGCTGGGTCTACATGTGACTCCAGACCCACAGCAATGCAGTTACTTTCAAACTGCCCTCTGAAATGACTGAGCAAGCCTCTCAGTTGAAAGGCAATTAAGGATGGGCAATAAATGCTGGCCTTCTTGCTAATGCCTCACGCCATGAGAGAAAAAACAATTCTTGAGAAAAAAGGGTTACCTAGAGGCCACCCAATGCAACATTACTGTGCTTGTTTCGCCTCTGCTGAAACATCTAACATTATTTCTACCAATGGAGAAAAAATATTATATCACACTGAGTTACTGCCAGTTTTTCGGAGGGGGATGATCTACAGAGCTTTAAGGAACAAGCAGGGAAATAGAACTAATTGGAGAGCATGTTTGAAAAGCCAGCATGGGTAGGGAGGGCTGAATGAGCTCATTCTGTACTATATCATTCTGTGATCCTACGATGAGGCTCACCTCTGAAATATGCGCGAGAAGGGTTATCTGTGATTATGAACACGTCCTGTGCATTTATTTTGAGGTCATAATTCTCTTTGTAGGTGTTAGCTGTTGCTCAGCAAGTAGCACATTTGCCTTCGAGTCAGAAGATAATGTATTCTAATCCTACTCTAGAGACTTTAGTGCAAATTTCTAGGCTGATGCTCACACATTGCACTAGTACTGCGTGTTGGAAGTGCCACCTGTCAGGTGTGGCAGTAAACTGAGGACCTCTCAGGTAGATGGAACAGGTCTCATGGGAATATTTTGAAGATGGCAAGTGGAGTCCTCTCCAGTGTCCTCAGACTAGTATTCATTTATTAAAGCAAATTATCTGGTTTTTAACTCTTTGCTGTTTTTGAGACCTTGCAGTGAGTGAATTGACTGCCACATTTCCCTCATTGCAAACTGCACTTCAAAAAGCATTTAACAGTCAGTATGGTTTGGTACGTCCAGTGAAGTACTTTTGAAGTACAGTCACCGATGTAATGTTAGAAAATGATTGCTTCATCTCTGGAATGTGTAAATTTGCAGCTTATTAATAATCAAGTTCATAACTGAAGTTCATTAAATGCAAGATCGACTCATATACTGCTTTGGAGTGTGATCTATTGGCGAATAAACTCAATTTTCCAGGAAGATGCTGGGAGAGATAATGCCTTTGTATATATTGGCCAAGAGTTCTGAGTTTTTTCTCCTGTGTGATCAGGAAATGACTTACTGAGTATTACATCCAGGAGTAGAAGACGGAATAGTCAAACCTTCAGATATCAATGAAAGAGCCTTAGAGATTACATGAGGCAAAGGCCTGAAGATAGAACAGATTAACTGCATTTTGCAATGTCATTTCCTTAATCTGTCTGGGGATTAATTTAAGCTGTTTTTGAGGGGGAAAGAAAAAGGATTGATAAATGCCTGGCTGTACCAGGAGACAAGCAAATGTTAAATCATTGCAAAGTTGGTCAGATATTTGGGGGTGAAATCTTGTTCAGTCATCGGTTATCCCATCAGTCGACTGATGAACTAGAGAGGGAACTGTGCAGCCTCTTCTGGGGAAGGCCACTGAATGGCAGGATGATAAGTGACCAATGAGGCAATGGTGAGGCCACCCATGGTCTTTTGCCCACAATCAAGATCTAAAGGGTAGAAAGACCTACGTGGTAAGAACTGACAGCCATTCGGAGCCTAGCAACTCCTGAGCTCAGCTACATCAGAAAGGAGACTTTAGCACTTTGCCAGAAGAGCATGCTTGCAGTCTCAGGATCACAGAGGAACCGGGGCTGAGGTAACTGATTCTTTCTTCAGGGTGGGTATATGAGCGTGTCAGTCAGGAGGCTCTCAGATTGAGGTTTGGGGACTCTGAAGCAAGGATAAGGTTAGCTCCCAAGGACAGACCTACTTTCCCTCCTCCCTATGCCCAATTCATCCATCACACACTATGTCAGTTTTGATTGAGGGAATCCTCCCCCCTGCCTCCCTACTTTCTGAACCTAGTGATAAGCTGCCCACACAAGGCTGACCTGTAGGGAATGATGCATGTTAACAGGACTGCTCGTAGCTGGGTCTCAATGGTAGTGGATCAATGAGGCCCTTCATTGGTCATTAATTCAAGGGCCTCAACTTGTAACTGGTTAGGAAGGTCAACCATGGGCCTTACCACACAGAACGCCATTCTGGAGAAGGCAGGAAAGTGAGGGGTTTGGATACACCAACACCATCCTCCTGCCCTGCTCCCACCCCACTACCCCACCTAAATACCCTTCCTGCCTCGAAGCACACCATCTCCAGGAGCAGAAGATTCCATTGTGATGTTTGAAAGCGGTGAGAAAAATGCATTTCAATAGCGCCTTTCAGTTTCCTTCGGATGACCTAAAGGGCTTTAGAAGTAGTCTACAATTATGGTCAAGCACAGCAGGCCAGGCAGCATCAGAGAAGCAGGAAAGTTGACATTTTGGGTCAGGCCTGTGTCATCTCTGACTCCAGCATCGACAGCTCTTACTATCTCAATTATGGTCACAGTATTCCTTACTCTATTCAATCACCCTATGATCTTTGTGTATTATCATTTGTCTGCACTGCATGCAAAACAAAACTTTTCACTGTACTTAGGTTCATGTGACAATAATAAATCAAATTAAATCAAATTAAATAATAGGGAAGCAGAACTGCAATTTGTACACAGCAAGCTCCTATTAACAGCAATGGCAAGCCCAACCAGAACATTGTTTTTCTTTTGAACTATGTTACTTAAATCATAAATATTGGACAGTACTCTGAGGGAGAACGCCTCTGTTCTCTTCAAAATAGTGGTGTGGTTTCACCCCCATTTAGCAGATGGGTCCTGACTAATGTCTCACCTGAGAAATGGCACTCCATCAATACTGAACAGGAAATGGTGTTCTGGAATAAGTGTTCAAATCTCTGGAGTGGGATTTCAGAGACAAGTGCTCAATGCACTGAGTCAGGGCTGCGTCCTTAAGGCATTTTCTGAAATACTTTGAAATCTGTTCTTGTAAGATCTCGCACATTATCTGTGAAGTAGAAAGTTTAGGATAATGTTTACTTTGCAGTTCGTAGCTATCAAGATCAATGGAATTTCTCCTTCTTATCCCAGCTATGTAACCCCCTTCTCAATTGGTTTAGGTCTTAATTCTCTCTAATATGGGGGCTGACAGTAATGGGAAAGAGGGGAGGAGCAGATAGGCGGAGACAAAAATAATGAATATTCAGACCAAGCTGTTGTAAATAACACCCATTAATTTAATTGATCCCTTTGGAATTATTGTGGGATATCAACAGCACTTTCTTGATGTAAGTTGCAGTTGCGCCTCATAACTGTGTTGTGTGAACATCAGTAAACGTCAAACCTGCTTTGGAGTACATTAACATTGCCAACTGTTGAACAAAGGATTGTGTTAATGTAAACTAGTAGTGACTGCTAGGAAGTGTGTCGGCCTTCAGAAGACAGATAAATCTACAACCGTGGATGAAGAAGTGGTCTCAGAAGGAGACCAGCCCGAGATTAGCACCTTGGTTATTTTGAGACAATAAATTGGTCATCTGCTTACGTGAAGTACAAAACCCCTGGGAGGATTATGTGTGAATCCTGAGGGCAAATTAATTCAGACTGGCTGTGAACAGAAGATTTAACCTGTGAGATATTAATCATGTCAATCTCATCCAAGGATATTAGGTGCATCATAAGTTTGATTACTCCACGATAATTACCCTTTTCACTTGCTGCATCATAAGCTTATTGCTGAAAGAGTGGGTTGAGAGATTTTCTCAGAAATAACTGCTTCCTGATCTGATCAGAGAATCCTTTACAACCCAACTGCTCTGTGGAACCACACATATAGGAGCAATATTTCTTAATAGGTATCTTGGACCTTAAAAGTACGTTGTTATTCTGATTAAAATTTGTCTTTGACCAAGCTTTTGTTCATCCATCCTAGTATCTTCATTACGAGATAAGTATGAAATTGTCTTTGATAATTGTTGCTGTGAAACCTCTTGGGATCTTTTCATATGTCATAGAAACTATCTAAATGCAAGTTATCATTGTTGTCATTAGCAAATATTTAATTGATTGGGAACACGATTAAATAGTGAATTGATCAAAACAATAAGAATATTGTAAGGCTTTACAGGGTGTTCATTTCAAGGTACCAAAGACTCCTGGTTTGGGCAATATGATCTAGTGATATGCTGTGTAAATTTATTTCTCAGTATATGTGTGAGAATCAGCAATGCTTCAATGTGAATCACTCTTTCTTCTGAATTAGAAGGTTGTGGATTCCAGTCCTACTCCAGAGTCTTAGCACCAAAATGTAGGCTGATAATCCTAGCACAAATGTTCAGAAATTTTTGTCTTTTTAATGAGGTGTGAAACCAAGATGTTATTTTTCCACTCTGATCAATGTGAAAGATCCCAGGATATGATTTGAAGAAGAGCAGAGGAATTATCTCTGATGTCCTGATCAATTTTGATCCTTGCATCAACGTCCGCCTCCCTAACCTGTCCTTCCTCTCACCTATCCCCTCCTCCCACCTCAAGCCCTACCCCCATCTCCTATCTACTAACATCATCCCGCCCCCTTGACCTGTCCGTCCTCCCTGGACTGACCCATCTCCTCCCTACCCCCCCACCTACACTCACCTTTACTGGCTCCATCCCCGCCTCTTCGACTTGTCTGCCTCCTCTCCACCTATCCTCTCCTCTATCCATCTTCTTTCCGCCTCCCCCTCTCTCCCTATTTATTTCAGAACCCTCTTCCCCTCCCCCATTTCTGATGAAGGGTTTAGGCCCGAAACGTCAAGCTTTCCTGCTCTTATGATGCTGCTTGGCCTGCTGTGTTCATCCAGCCCCACACCTTGATATCTCAACAAAACTAGTTGTCTGGTTGCCATCACATTCTGTTTGGGAGAGCTTGCTGAGTGCTGAATGGCTGTTCTGTTTTCTCTCCTGCAACAATGACTACATTTCCAAAAATACTGAACTGACAGTGTGGAAGCCATGTATAAATGTAATTCAAGCAGTCTGAAATTTTTACTCCATGACAAAAATCATAGTAGCTTTCTGTGCTGGTATACTTTAGGCCACAATATATAAAAGTTGCAATGTGTTTATGTCGTATTAGTTACAGTCTGCATTGGCAAAATCATTGCTCTCAAAAGATCTTACCTTGCAACCATTATCATATTCCAGTGACCAATCAAGGTAACAATGTTAATTTAGTTATCTACTGCATCATAGATTTGAACTAATTTTATAACATCTTTAGGATATCCCAAAGTACTCTACAATCACTAAAGTATTCTTTGAAGTGTAGACACAATTGTAATGTAGGAAGTGTGGCCACTTATTTCTGCACACCGAGCTTTCTCAAAAAGCAATGACAAATATCCAGATTATTTTAATCGCATAAAAGGATCTTTTATACCCATCTGAGATTTGATACTTCACCTAAAATACACCTCCAAAGGACCCCACTCCTTCAGGAATTACCATTGATGCCTAGATCCTGAGCCCGAATGAAAATAAGGGGAACATGAACTTTGGAGTTTGATTGCTAGTGAGAAACTTACGCAAAACATTTCTTCAGGAAATTTTAAATTAATCAGGTAGCATCCATAGCAGCAACTTTTGAGGATCTGTGGATGGCCAAGGCTATGACGGATTGCCTGATTATTTCACTTTCGCATGTTGCTGCTTCTATTTCTTTCTAATGCTTTACAGAATAAAACCTTCTGATTAGCTAAAGACCTCAGTGTCAATAAAGGCTGCTCACTGTATTGATGAACCTTCTCTTTCAAAGAACTCAGTCTTATAGTGAAGTGTGACTTTTATGCTTGTGACTCATTTCCTCTGTTTCATCTGAATAAAATGTGGTACATGCATTCCTGAGAATAGTGTATCATCGAGGACAGGATAAAAGGATAGCACAGTCCTTCATCTGGACATGAAAGAGTTATGTTTCATATTTGGAGCTGAGAATCCCTTTGAATATTTTAAAGCAAAGGAGATCCCAGGCGTAGAAATGATGCAACAGGATTAATGGTTGAAATTGGATATTCAACAGGAAAGCATGGAATATAATTGTAGTGCAGATGAAACTGTAACCTGAGAATGTTGGATAAAGTACTCAGCAAGTCTGGAACCACTAGTGGAGAGATGAATTGAGTTAAATGATGATGCTTGGTCTGAACTGGAAAAGGTTTGAGAGTTTAACCATTTCTCAGTTTATACACAACTGCAGAACAGGGAAAGGACATCGGGGAGGAATGAACAAAAGGGAGGTTCTGGGATAGCTTTGGGGACAGGACAGTGCTTGATGGTGTAAAGCAGAAGGTGATGGTAACACAATGGAAACAATGGATCCATGGGAACTGTAAATGGCAAAAGCAAAACCATTTCCAGCCCCTGCTGAACGAAAAATTGGGAACTGGGGGGCTATGATCTGAAATTGTTGAACATGAGCCTGAAATTTTTCTAAGTAACTAATCAAAAGATGAGGTGTGGTCCCTCAGTCTTCTCCTGAGTTTCTTTGAAATGGTGTAGGAGTCCGAGGATGAAAACGTCAGAGTGAGAGGGTAGCAGACAGACAATTGACTGAATGCTCAGAATCATACTTTCAGACTGCTCCTCTCTTCAAAGTTCCATTCAGACCTGATGAGCTTTTCTAGAATTTTCAGTTTTTCTTTCAGATTTATACTTATCTGCAGCGTTTCAAACAATGTTGGATTCTCTCTTTGCTTCAACAGATGAGTGTTCAGCAAAAAGGCAAAGAAAATGTCTAGTTGACAGTTCAGAATTGATTTTGCATCATTTGTGATAATGTGTTGATTTGTATCACTGATTGCAAATCCCGGATATGAAATCAGGGTTGGAAGGATGAATAGTGACAATGATTTTATGCTGATTTCACTTATCCTGAAGACACTTGACTCTGTTCTCCTCAAATATCACAATTTCTTAATGACAGAAGAATCTCCATTTGGGTCTGTACAGTTTTGTTCTTCTTCCCCTGTGCAATGGGATCCAGCTTGCAAGCTCTGAGGTTGGCTTTCAGATTGCCTTAAATAATGGTTACAGAGAATACCATAAATAGCACTGAACTCTTTCTAAATAGAAAGTACCATAGTTACACTAATTATTTCCCGTCAAAGTTTGGCAATAGTTTTTTTTTGCACTGCTCCACCTTTGCATTGGCCAGTATTTATAGTAGAAAATAATTTTGCCACCTCTCCTGCATTGCCCCTTAAATTTCACTGTTTAAGGGAAGGAATTCACCTTCTCCAGTCTCTCCACATAAACCAGATCCCTCATCCTTGGTACAATTCTGTGTAAATCTCCTCAGTGTCTTTCAGGTGGTTCCTTAATGTAGCTCTACTTTTTCCTTCCACCCTCAGAAGATTTGTTAAGCAAGGCATTAATTTGTCATTATTTTTAACAATTATTCTGGATTGTACATTTCGTACATTTTCTGATTTTCAGCTTTTTTTTATTTTTAATCAATAAATTACTATAATGCACTAATGATCTTCACAATGCCACTTCACAGGAGCGTTTTCAGTAAAAGGACTGGATGTAGTGCCAAGGAACATTAGAACAGAATAGGTGATTGAAAAGCTGGACTGAGGATGTAGGCTTTAAGGAACATCTTAAAAAGAGGAGAGAGAGAGAGAGCCTGGAGATGGGGAGAAGTTGAGAGGAATTTTCGAGCTTAGAATCCAAGCAGCTGAAAGAATGACTACCAGTGGTGGAAAGAAGGGAATAAAAGTGAGTAGAAAAGGCTAGTGTGAAAGGGGCAGGCAATAGGAAGGAGGAGGGTTGTATGCTGGAGTTCATAGAGACAAGGGCAGACAAGACCACGGAGGGATTTAAAGACAAGGAAGAGATTTTTTGATTGAAGACATTGGGGGAATTGGACAGCCAGTGTAGATCAATGTTTCCAGGGCATTATAAACTTCACAAGACATTATAAAGGCTCCGCAGTACAAAATGATGCACTCTCTGACCTTTGCTTTTCTGTCCATTCAGTTCTCGAAGTGCTGAAGTGTAACTATTTTTCTTATTAAAGTGATTAAGCTGTGCAGTCCGAGGTATTAAATCCCAGTTTGCCTCTTGTCCAATTTGTCATTGACTAACTTTTCCAAGAACAGCAATATGATCTGCAGCAACTGAAAGGTCGATTTTCTTGTGAAAATTACACTGTCAGTCGCTAAGTACAATGCCTTCGCAGCGTGTTTTTTTCTCTTAATTATGGAAAAAGTCCTGAACTTCCTCAGTAAACTCCTGAAAGTTCTATTTTATTTGTAGAGTTAATTATTTTGGATTTAACACAGTGGCAAAAAAGGACCGATAGAGAAGCTGGTATAGAAGCTTTATAAGACAGAGATAACAAGCATGGGGCTGGATGAACACAGCAGGCCAAGCAGCATCATAGGAGCAGGAAAACTTGACGTTTCGGGCCTAAACCCTTCATCAGAAATGGGGGAGGGGAAGAGGGTTCTGAAATAAATAGGGAGAGAGGGGGAGGCGGATGGAGGATGGATAGAGGAGAGGATAAGTGGAGAGGAGGCAGACAAGTTGAAGAGGTGGGGATGGAGCCAGTAAAGGTGAGTGTAGGTAGGGGGGT
>JAHRHZ010000023.1:18943621-18983074 GCA_024137785.1 Ginglymostoma cirratum | reverse complement strand
ATTCCAGGTAGCTGTGGGAGTCAGTGGGCTTGAAATGGACATCTGTCTCTAGGTGGTTGCCCGAGATGGAGACAGAGAGGTCCAGGAAGGAGAGAGAAGTGTTGGAGATGGTCCAGGTGAACTTCAGGTTGGGGTGGAAGGTGTTGGTGAAGTGGATGAACTGCTCAAGCTCCTCGTGGGAGCACGAGGCGGTGCCGATGCAGTCATTGATGTAACGGAGGAAGAGGTGGGGTTTAGGGTCAGTGTAGGTACGGAAGAGGGATTGTTCCACGTAACCTACAAAGAGGCAGGCATAGCTTGGGGCCATGCGGGTAACCATGGCCACCCCCTTTGTCTGTAGGAAGTGGGAGGAATTGAAAGAAAAGTTGTTGAGGGTGAGGACGAGAAGACTTTGGTTAGGCCACACGCAGACTATTGCGCTCAGTTCTGGTTGCTACATTACAGGAAAGATGGAGGCTTTGGAGATGGTGCAGAAGAGATTTACCAGGATGCTGCCCAGATTAGAGGGTATGAGCTATAAGGAGAGGCTAGAAAAACTTGTGTTCTTTTCTCTTGAGCAGTGGAGGCTGAGAGGGAGACTTGATAGAAGTCCAAAAAATTATGGGATGCATAGATAGACTTGACAGTCAGAATCTTTTTCCCAGAGTTGAAATATTAAAAACTAGGGGCATGCATTTAAGGTGAGAGTGGGAAAGTTCAAGGGCGATGTGAGGGGTAGGTTTTTTACACAAAGAGTGGTAGGACTCTGGGACGTGTTGCCAGGTTTGGTGGTGGAGGCAGATATGATAGGGGCATTTAAGAGACTTTTAGATAAGTTTGATTTGGCTTCATGCTCGGCACAACATCATGGGCCGAAGGGCCCGTTCCTGTGCTGTACAGTTCTATGTTTTATGTTCAAAAGCTCATTTTTGAAGAGCAGGGTAAGGTAGATCTCAAATGCCCAAATGCTCTCTTATTGTAGTGTTGGTGGAGGGATAATGATTTATTAGGGATCAGCAGGAGACCTCCCCACTCTTCATTTAGTGCCATAGGATCTTTACATGCACTAGAGAGATGTCTCAGCCAAATGATGCAGCATAAACATGGCAGCAGTCCAACATGGAACACATGCTCAAGTCTCTGGAATGGAGCTGACAAGTTTTTCCTCAACTCAAGAGTGCTACCAACATGGACACATATTACACTTTTCAACATTTAACCATGTAGTATATAAGGACTGGAGCCACATTTCAAATCAAAGACAAACGTACGTTCACTCACAGGATGGAGGTATTGCTGGCAAGGCCAATATTTATTACCCATCCCTAACTGCCCTGGAGAACATGGTGGTGAGCCACCTCCTTGAATCACTGTGGACAAACCTGTTGATGAGAGTTCCAGGATTTTGGCTCAGTGGCATTTCTTGTTCATTCATTCATGGGGGGCAGTCATCGCTGGTTGCTTCATGATCTGAGCGGTTTGCATTGACAGTTAAGAGCCAACCACATCACTGTGGATTTGTAGTCACATGTAGGCCAGGCTTAGTAACAGATCTCCTTCCCTAATGAACACAGTGAACCAGATTTCTTTTATGAAAAATTGACAGTGTTTACAGAGTGCTAGCTTTTAATTCTAGATTTTTCTTGAATTCAAGTTTCATCATGTGCCATGATGGGATTTAAAACCCTGTGCCCAGAGCATTAGTCTGTCAATATTATAAAGCAAAGAGATCATTTTGTCATTATCAGATTGCTGTGCTTGGGAGTTTGCAGTGTATACCACATTTCCAGCATTACAACAGTAACTACGTTCCAAACACTGTAACTTTGAGATGCTTGCTGGTTATGAAAATGCTAAATAAATTCCTTCCTTCCCTCCACTTCTTTCTCCCTTTCCTTCCATTTCTTTCTCCTCATTCTTTCGACAGCACTTTAGTTTAACATCTGATCTGAAAGATGACATATCTGTTATTTTCCTGGAGCAGTTTCTATCTGCTTCCACAAGTCCTGAAATAGGCTGGCCTTTTGGGAAAAGGCCCTAAAAGGAGCAGGACCACCTAGGGTGAGTCAGTGCTGTCACAGTATAAATAGTAAAGAGATGCTGAAAGATCGTCAGAATTACTAGTCCAGTTACACGAACACTATACCGTTGCCCTTCCCGATTTCCAAGTCAGGGTGGTGAGTGATGTAGAGGGTGTAGAGGGGAACTTGCAGGTGGTGGTGTCCTTACGTGTCAGCTGCCTTTATCCTTCAAGGTTTTGAAGGCCACAGGTTAGCAAGGGACTGTTCAAGAATCCCTGGTGTGTTGCTGCAGGGTATCTTGTTGGTGGTATGTTCAAGCTAGGAAGGTGGGGGCAGGGGAAGAGGAGGAAAGTGGGTGGAATGTGTGTGTGTGTGTGTGAGATGCTAGCAATGCAGCCAATGCTAGCCAGAAATACCGGCTTTCTCCTCCCTGTCACAAAGCCAGCAGCAGCAATGCACAGAACAGAGGTGAATTAACCTCCATGTTTGCTCAGATTTAGAGGACTCTGTTCCACACTGGGCTGTGCCATTAGGATAAGCTGCAATGGAGCATTTGAAACGACACCATCATTGTTTGGATTGTTCGCCTGGATCTTCTAATCAACAGTATTTTATTGCCTGCGGAAACTCATTTAGAAGAAGCAAAATTTTAAATATTGTCGATCAGATAATGCAGATCACCACGTATACACATACGTCAAGCTAAACGTCATAACGGTTCAGCAGTTGAAAGCATTTACACGGTCGTAAAGATACATCATTGATGAATCATGCTTATCAGTTGCAGCAACTGGAATTTTTCTTATTGCCTGTGAAAAAGAACTTTGGGTTTAATCTAAATGAAACAGACCAAATCTAAATCACTTCCATGAGCCCTGTGGCAAACTGCAAATTTCAATACTCGAAGGTAGCAACTAAGAAAAATTCTTCTTGCATTTTACAAAGACTTGGCAAAATTCTATTGAATGATAATAGAAAAGAGAATGGGACTCTACTGCATCTTCTATGCTGATTAAAAGCAGGACATCATATATGGTGAGCACATTCCTATTTGAATTAAATTATAGGATGTAGGTGCCTCTGGCAAGGTCAGCATTTATTGCACATCTCTAATTTCACTTGAGACAATGGTATTGAGCTGCCTTCTTGAACCCCTGCCGTTCATCTGCTGATTATCATATGTTGTGAAAGGTGGGTACAACTGAGTTTCCTGCCGCGACATCTCTTAAGGTAGTGAAGAGTCAACTACATTGTGTTGGTGCTGGACTTAGATAGGCCAGTCTTGGTAAGGATGGCTGATTTCCTTCCCTAAATGACCTAACAGTTTTTATGGCAATCCAGTAGTCTGATGGTATGTTACTGATTCTGAATGTCATTAAAATGAAATTCTCCAGCTGCTGTGTTGGGATTTGAAGTCATTGCTCGAGATCATTGACCCAGATCTCTGCATTATTAGTCCAGTAATTCAACTCCTTGAGATGTTGGGTGATGGATGAATCTTGTCCACAACAGCGAGAACTTCTCTGTCTTTGAGTTACGTGAGGCTCAGTTGGTAGAATTCCTACCTCTGAATCACTGGGTTCCAGGTTCAAACCCCATATCAGAGGTTTAGCACAAAAACAATGTTGACATTCCAGTGCAGTTCTGAGGGAATGATGCAGAGGTTCCATTTTTTTTCAATGAGATGCTAAACTGAGATCTGATGTGCCTACTTGGATGGATGTAAAAGATCCCCTGTCAGTAATTTGAAGAAGAGAACTGTAGTTATCCCTGGTGCCCTGGTCAATTTTATCCCTCAATTAATGTTATAAAGCAAAGAGATCATTTGGTCATCATCAGATTGCTGTGCTTGGCGGTTTGTGGTATATAAATTGGTTGGCACATTTCCAGCATTACAACAATAAATACATTCCAAACACTGTAACACACTTTGAGATGTTCGCTGGTTATAAAAACATTAAATAAATTCCTTCCTTCCATCCTTCTTTTGTCTTTCCTTCTGTCCTTCCTTCCATACTTTGTTTGTTCGTTCCTTCCTTCCACCTCTTTCTCCCTTTCCTTCTTTCCTTCCTCCCATTTCTTTCTCCCTTTCCTTCCTTCCTACTTTCTTTCCTTTCTTCTATTTCTTGCTTCTCTTTCCTTATTTGGGACTTTAACATTTCAGTTGAAAGATGACATTTCTGGGTTTTTTTCCCCCCGTAGCAGTTTTTATCTGCTTCTACAGGTCCTGAAATAGACTGGCCTTTTGGGAAAAGGCCCTGAAAGCAGTAGGGTCACCTAGGGTGAGTCGGTGCTGTCACTGCAAAAATAAAGGGATGCTGAAAGATTGTCAGCAATGCTCAGCGTCTGTGCGAGCTCAATGAGCAGACCCAATGTTACATGCCAAAGGCTCGGAAAATGAAAGGTACAATTAAGGACTGTGCCAACTGAAATGTCATAATGTAAAATCAAATTAGTTTCAACTCAAATCTGGAATAACAGATGATTGGGGGGAATTGTGGCTGTAGCTATAGTGCTGTACTCATTCTAACGTAGTGTACAATTAGCACTGTAGTGAGTATTTATACAACACTTTAATGATCCTAACCATACACACATCTGGAGCATCCATTAACCATCTGTTTCTTTTATTTGAAGACTTGCATTTGTATGTTTTTAATGACCTCAGGATGTTCAAAGCCCTTTACAGTCAATGAAGTGCTTTTTGACATATGGCCACTGTTGCCATGCAGGAAACACAGCAGCCAATTTGCACACAGGAGACTCCGACAAAAATATGGGGGCATTGACCAGATCATCCATTTTAGGAATGTTGGTTGAGGGATAAAAGTTGTCTGGCACTTCAGGAATCCTTTACACCCACTTGAGAAGACAGACTGGAAATGAGTTCAACATTTCATGTACAAGGCAGCATATCCAATTCTGTGGGACTGCAGCGTGCCGCAGTGTCTGCCTGCTCAGGGTCTCTGAAATGAGGCTTGAGCTTACAAACTTCTACCCATTGAGGCATGGCTGACATTGTTAGATTTTGTTGTCAATGGTCTTGATGTAGGATGACAAGCATTAATTTGCATCGATATGAATGACCATGATCCTGTAACAAGCGAATCAGTGGACTGTTGTTACAAATCCATCCGTAAGCTTAACCATCAAAGCAACCAGGCTCAAAGAAAACCTTTCTGAACTGTGCTATAGAAACCTATGACGAAAGGCAATGCAAAAAACTGCACAAAGAAGCAAAGAGTGCACAATCTTGATAAGATGAGTGATTTTACAATTTCAGGGTGGTTATTTAAACAGCACCAGCTTAGCTCAATAGAAAACTGAGATTTCACTAATAATTTCAAATTTTAAAAAAATCCCTTTGCAATTCTACAAATTACTGTCTCTCCAAATTGAACATCTTAGAGCCATGTTTTTCTTTTAGCTGCAATATAGGTTACAAACACTAATTCATGTCCATTAGGTCTAATAAATATTTAGTATTGTTCGTCGAGTTTTACTGTTAACATTGACGAATTGTTAGTGCTCTGTAATGGGTTATTAGCCTGTATAATGTTATGATCTATCTTTCAACTTAAAATGGGGAGACTTATTTGTCTTTGCAAAAACAATGATCTTTTCAACACCCATACTTACTACTTTCCCCAGGAGAGTCCAAATGACTGAAAGATCCATTGTTTCATAATGTTATAAAACCCAGTTTTCTAGATCTAATCACTTCCATCCATCATTAGGTGGAATAAAATTTCTTCTGTTAGTTTTTTTTATCTGTGCTTTCTTTGTTGCTTTCCTCTTGCTCCAGCGACCTGCTTTGCCGACATTTTGCTGTAGGCTTCAATGTGTTTTTTTTTTCTGTTTTCATAATATCTTTGTTTTCTGCTTTATCACCCTCAATATGTTTGGTTCTAATCCTGTAATCATGTACCAGAATGATTCCTGGAATCTCTTGGCTGCATTTTATCATCCACCTGTTCCAAATACTCCATCAGCTATCACTGTCGACTTCTTCCCGCTCGGACAATTTTCTTTCAATTTGAGCTTCATGCTTTGAACTTTTTTTCATTTTCTTGCTTTGTCAATTGAATCAGTTCATCAATATATGGTCATTGATTTTTTTTTGTAAAGTGCCATCCAGTCTGATACCCCCTCCCCACTTTCCTAGAGTGTTCTTCAGGACAGATGTTCACTGGTTTCTCTTCAGATCAGATAAGCCAGTTGCCTGGAGATCTAAAATGACCTGGGGGAAATGGTAGCATAGTAGTCATGTCCCTGGGCTAGTAATATTAATAATGTTAAGGGCACCATGGTGTCTCAGTGGTCAGCACTGCTGCCTCACAGCTCCAGGGACCTGAGTTTGATTCCACCCTTGGGCAACTGTCCGTGTGGAGTTTGCACGTTCTCCCTGTGAATGTGTGGGTTTCCTCTGGGTGCTCTGAATTCCTCCCACAGTCCAAAGTTGTGCAGGTTAGGTGGATTGGCCATGCTAAATTGCCCATTGTCCAGGATGTGCAGGCTTGGTGGACTAGGCATGGGTAGTGCAAGGATAGGGTGGGTGGGGGGATGGAGGGTTGGTTTGCGTGGAGGGTTAGTGTGAAATCAATGGGCTGAATGGCCTGCTTCAACACTGGGGGGATTCTACGAAATTTCAGACACCAGTCATTTGTTGCCATGCATTAGTTGGTATCCATCTCAACTTAGTGTCGGAAGATTGTGAGCTGGACCTGCACTTCTGGGACTTGTACTTGGTTTTGACACTACAGTACAATTCTTTTGCTGCGGTATTGGAGGGGTATTTTTTTCTGGCAAGCGACAGACTGAGGTTCCATCTGCCACTCTGGATGTGAAAGATTCCATGGACTATTTTGAAGAAGACCAAGAGAATTCTCCTCATTGCCAGTATTCCTTAACTTAAGACAGTGTCTGAGGACTTTATTGACTGAGGAGTGCCTTCGGAAGTTGTGTGTTAGTGAAAAGTGCCATATGAATGTAAGTACTTTTTTTCTTCTCTAGAAGGCTGGTCAGAGAAGTCAACACTTTTTAGAGAGACAAGGAAAAAAAATTAGGGAAGTTAAAAAAAATCAAGTTAATGAAATTGAAATTCTAATTAATAATTAGAGAAAAGCAACCTGGGCCAGCAATAACTAATTATAGAATTAAATTAAACTGCTCCAATTTTTTTCTTAATGTAGCGACCAACATTATTTTTAAAGTTTAATCCTCAATGATTAATATCTGTAACAACATGAGCGCAATGTAATCGTAAACAAAAACAGAAATTGCTGAAAAAGCTCAGCAGGTCTGGCAGCACCTGTGGAGAGAAATCAGAGTTAACATTTTGAGTACAGTGACCCTTCCTCAGAACTCACAAGCTCAACATTGTCAGTTTGTTTCAGAGATAGTAGAGACTGCAGATGCTGGAGAATTTGAGATAACAAGGTGTGGAGCTGGATGAACACAGCAAGCCAAGCAGCATCAGAGGAGCAGGAAAGCTGACGTTTCGGGCCTAGAAACTTCTTCAGACATTTTTCTGAAGAAGGGTCTAGGCCCAAAACGTCAGCTGCTTGGCCTGCTGTGTTCATCCAGCTCTACACCTTGTTATCTCTATTGTCAGTTTGCGCTTGTTTTCTATTGATACATTTGGACCAATTTTTTTTAAAATTAAAGCAAGTGAAACTTTGTTAAACTAACTTGAGGTGTGTCATCATTCTTCACTGGTATAACCAATATAAAAACATTTAGCTGCTGCAAATAATTAAAGATTGAAAATTGGGAAATATTTTAACCCTCTGACATTTTTGTTGGAGCACGCAAAATGGTCCTGTTCTTTGGGGAGTGTTCCCAAATCTTAGCACATTATTTGGCCCACTCTTGAGCATTATTCTCAGTACTTGCAGTTTCCAGAACATTCTGGTCTGAACAACAGAAAAACTTGCATTTCTTCAGCACACTTCATGTCCTCAAGCAGTTCTAAAGCCTCTACAGCCGATTAATATCATTGTCGCGGTTGATGCAGGGAAGGAAATACAGCAGCCAGTATTAATACAGCAAGCTTCGAAAAGCAACCATAAAACAATGATCAGATATGCTATTTGAGTGATGAAGGGTAAACGTTATTCTGGAGATTGGAAGCAATGCCAGCCCTTTATTAAACAGCACCATGGAACATTTTGCATTCATCTGAGGGGCACAAGAGCTTTGGTTCAATGTTTCGTCCAAAATGTGGCACATCTAAGTGTGATCTGACATGGAGTGTCAGCCTAGATTTCATAATCAAGTCTCTGGAAACTAGTGGATTCAAATCCACAGCAACACCCCATTCTCTAATGCTACTGATTGAGCCCCAACTGACAGGGCAGTGCAGAACACCAACTATCAGCGCTGCCATCTTGTACAACTCAAAAAGTGGGGTTGCCTCCCAGACACATGCCGTCTACCTGCTCACAGGACAAGGGTGGCACATTCAGGGGAATACCACCACCTACAAAGTTTGCCTCCAAGTTACACACCATCCTGACTTCGAATGAAGTCATTATTCCTCTTCTGTCACTGAGTCAAAATCCTGGATCTTCTACCTACTCTGCTCAGGGTGCACCTGCTCATGGGACGTAAGAATTGCTGGCAAAGATAACATTTTTTGCCCGTCTCTGATTACCCTTGAAAAGATAGTATTGCATCACTTTCTTGAACTGCTGAAGTCCATTTAGTGTGCTTACACCAACTCTGTGGTCAGGGAAAGATGATTCCATGATCTTGATTTAAATAGACTGCAGTGGTCCTGAAGATGGCTCGCGATCGTTTTGTCAAGGTCAATTAAGGATATAATAGCCCCTCAGCTTGGATCTCTGAGACCCAGGCACAGCAGCAGCTTTTGGAACGGGAAGCCAATGCAGTGGCATGCCAATCGGCATGCACATGGCAGGCACAGAACCTCTGAGTGGCTACATGGTCACACAGCTTCAAGGGAATGCTGTTAGCAATATGCAATAAATGCCAGTATTATCAACAATGCCTATATCATAAGAATGAATCAATTAAAATAATTTGGCCTGTAATATAAACATACCGGAATAAGTACCACCAAGAGTTCTGAAAAGGTTAAGGATAAGAAGCCAACCTGTTCTCCAACCCTCCCCTCACCGATTCTATGTAATCTCATCTTTTCAATTAACGCCATATCTTATCACCTCTATTTTAAGATTTCCATTTTAGCTGCTCAACTTGCAACCTGGGCCGCCATTCATCATGCTGCAGTTCCAAATATAACCTCACACCCATCAATCAGTCCCTGAGTTTGAAACCATTCAGCTCTTTTTCAAATAGATCGAATAATTTGTTCCCTATTGCAAATGATGGAAGTTCATTCCATAAATTAACAACATACAGAAGATAAATTCAGTCCGCAGTTCTCATCTTCCAACTAGATTTTTTATTTCAAGAAAATGTTCAACCTGGCTAAAAGAACGTAATAAGACAAAGAACTGCAGATGCTGCAGATCTGAAACAAAATCAGAAATTGCTGGAGAAACTCAGCAAGCTTGGCAGCATCTGTGAAGAGAAAGTAGAGTTAACATTTTGAGTTCCCTGAGAATTCTCAAAACAATTCTGAGGAAGGGTCACTGGACCCAAAACATTAAGTCTGCTTTCTCTCCACAGATGCTGCCAGACCTGCTGACTTTCTCCAGCATTTTTTTGTTTAAGTTCAAAGAGCAGGATTGGTAAAGTCAACTTAAAATTGTGCAATCCATTGGTTAGAACATACTTTGAGGGCTGCGCCCATTGTTTGCCTCCATGTTACAGTAAAGGATGGCGCTGTTCAAAGAACAGACAACAGTTACCAGTATGAAAACAGAACTGAAATGTAAATTATCTGGATTGTTTCACTGGCTGTGATTCTTTTCTGTGAAGTAATAAAAGATTAGGGGTGAAACAATTGAGGTCTTCAAAGTTACCAAGGTGCCTGATAGGGTAAATGAAGAGAAGGTATTTCTACTTGTTGAGGAGTAACAATATAGAGACCATTGTATAAGACAGTTACAAGGAAGTTCAATAATGTAGATTTTGCTTATAATGAAAAGGGGGGGGAAGAAGCTTGTGAGCATCATGAGCCCCAGCAATGTACTGTACTTTCTTTTTCCATCTACCCTCCTCTGGATTGTCAATTAACCTACCGACAAAGGGGCTGCTGTTGTTGTTTGATAAACAGGCTTCTCCCATTCCACAGCTGAATGCCAACTCTCTCACACACACTTCTAACTCATCCTGGACCATATTTCCACCACTGAGCCTCATCTAGAAGGACAAGGGCAGCACATCCATGGGACCACCAGCAGCAGCAGCAAGCTATTCTCCAGGCCACACAGCATCTGAGATTGGAAATAAACCACCACTCCTTCCCTGTTGCTGGGTCAAAATCCTGGAACTTCCTTCTCAAGAGCAATATGGGTGTCTGTGCACCATGAGCTGTAGAAGGCAGCTCGCCAGTTCAAAGACAATTTGGGATGGGCATTAGATGTGAGTATAGTCTGTGACCCTCCCAGCTTGTGAAAGAATAAAGAATAATCTCCCATGTCCATTCAGGATTCTGGAAGGATCACTACCTCCCACCTCAACTCACCTCCAGTGAGACCTTAGTCCACTCTTCAATGACCTCCAACCTTTCCTTCACCTTGGCACAAAGTGATCCCATGAAAGCTATTGAGATGCAACAGCTCCCCATTTCTTCCTTTTGGTCCTGACAGCATGGACCCCAAAACATACCTTCCAGGTGAAAGAATTATTTACTTCTCTAACTTTCAAATTGCTAACCTGTCTTCACTGCTCACAATCTGGCCTCCACTACACTAGGGAGACCACATATGTGCTAATTGGTCATGTCGCCATTCAGTTTGCAAGTGTGACTCTGGGCTCGTCATTGCTCACCATTTTAATTCTCCCTCTTGCTCCCACTCTGACCTATCTATTCCAATGAATTTTAATGGAAGCTTATAGAACAACATTGGAACTTTTAATTAAGCACTTTGCAGCCTTCTGGTCCCAACAAGGAGTTCAACAATTTCAGATTGCACTCACTGCTCCTATTTGTTTTCAGACAGCAAGTGCTGCAATTGATTCTGATGATTGCTTACTCTCTTCTGCATTCATCAATGGTCTTCTGTTTTCTTGTTTCATTCTCAGCCAATATTTACCCCTCAATCAACGTCTCAAAAGAACAGATTATTACCATATTGCTGTTTGTGGGATCTTCCTCTGTTGAATGTGGCTTTTGTATTTCTTACTTTACAACAATGGTTACACCTTCAAAAAAATTTGCAAAGTACTTTGGGATGTCCTGTGATTCTGAAAAGTGCCATAGAAATGGAAGTCTTTTTTTTCAAGAACAACAAATTTTCAGATATGTTAGTTGATTGCTACAGGGCCCTGAGCTACTTGTGCTATTGTCAATATTTGTGGCAGCATCAGGCAAGGAATCTGGTGAGGCCTAGCTCAACGTCAGGAGCATCTTGCGCCATCTATAGTGTTTTTGACAAGTGGTGCAGTGAGTTTCTTACCAGGAGGTGGATTAATACTGGTTACGGCATTGTTAATGGCCTAGCTCACCTTGTTAATATTCAGCTTCATATTTTACCAAACAAATCAAACTTTGAGAAACCTTGACATGGAAATCAGAACAGGTACCTGGTGACTTTTGGCTTACCCCTTTCCCTAAAGGACCTTCATGTTGAATATTGGGCAACAAATCCTTGGGGCACACTCCACAGTCACCAATGACATACAATCCACATCCACAGACATTGGCAATTGACATGTGCCAGCTTCTAAGAACATCCATGACACATTTTTTATTCACTACAGGTCACTTCTGCACTTCAGTACGGAACCTCAGGGTGCACTGGCAATTATCATTGTAATGCTGGAACAAGGACACTGCGTACTCAGGGACATTCACCCAACTCATGGACTGAACAAGCCTGTAACTCCAGCCTCTTCATTCACTGCCCTGGTGTTCACTCACTCTGAGGTGTTCACTCACCTCCTACTGGAGGCTCATAACATCCTGCCCAGCAGTGACTTGCCTGTTTGTACTTTGCCCACTCAGCCAGAAATAGGAGGTTCATGTTATTTCTCTATTATCATGCCATTTAGTGCAGACACAAATATTTGTATCGATGTCAGCAGGCCTCAGTCAAGTCCAGTGAGATAGGCTTTGCTTAGGGGGTCCTAGGACAGGAAGTCAAGGGCAGCCTCTGCAGGGAAGTCAACATAGTTATTCAGCCATTCAAGGCAGACAGGATCAGAGTACTGTCCACGTAAGAAGTGAGGAGTTGGATGTCTTGATGCTCTCTGCCCTACTGGGGCTCTTTTCCTCCTCTAATGAGAGAGTGGAATGAGTCTTGGTGGGAGAGGTGGCTACAGTCGCAGTGATAGAGTGGCAGCCTGAGGCATCAGAGAGAACGTGGTGGCATTTACACTGGCGGAGCCGAGACCTATATTGACCTTCTTTCCACAGAGCTGGGATTTCTCCAGGGAGCTAAGACTCCTCTAACTCAGTGGCAACTTTGCAACAGGCTGGGACAGTCTGCTGTTGTGCCCTCCACTGTTGGGCCTGGAGGGAGAGGAAATCCTGCCTGTACACCACCCTGTCCAGCAGGATGCCCCCAGGTCCCTGCCTGCAGAGTGGGGCACTGATGTCCCCCTCCCTGTCACACTCAGGATAAACATCAGGAACGGTGCAGGGCAGCTCCGGACTGACAGTGTTTGTCTGGGTGCATAACAGCTTTTTAAAGATAGAATAGCTGCAAGGCGTGCTAGGGAGTTACGGAATATCTTGGCAGTGCCTGGTTGTCCTGGGAATGGTGTACGGCAGAATGGATATAGAATTGGACATGAGGAAAGCCATAGAGGCAGGACAGGTAGTTAATGGAGATGAGTTTGATTAGATACAGCAAGAAAACCCATTGGTTCTCATGGAGAAAAAACCTCTAAAACATTAACACAATGTACACTTAGCCAAGAAAATTCTTAAGATTCTGCCGTTGGTTCTACAGCACAGAGAGAATCCATTCAACCCAACTGGCCCATGTTGGCATTATACACAGGCAGCATACACACTTCCTCCTCGTCTTCTTCACCTAACCAGCATATCCTTCTATTCCTTTCTTCCCAGTGTGTTTAACTTAGCTTTCCCTTAAATGCATCTATTTCATCACCTCGTGGGTGATAGATATGTGTCACTCATTGTTTCTCTTAAATTTCCAACAGATTTATTAATGACTATTTCACAATTATACCCTCTAGTGATAGTTTCCCCTGACAAATTTTCTCTCATCTGTTTCCTCAATTATACCCTATCAAATCTTTCCATAATCTTTGGACCTCTAACTGCTCACCTCTCAGTTTTCCTTTTGCCATGGAAGAGGGTGCCAGCCATTGCAGAAGATTGAAAGAAATGGCTCATAAGGGAAGGGGACCAGAAAGGAGAAGTGGTAACTATCTGCGATACCTCAAAATTTTTGAAGTTCCTTGACCTGGGACATTATTGCATCTTCCAACATCCGCTCTAAAAGTTATGTTCCATTAAATTTAATTATTTTTGTGCCAAGACTCATTACAAGATCCTGTGATGAAAGTAGTCTGCAAATTATCTGATAAAATGCTAACCCTCTGGAGATATTTATATATTTATGAGAGGGTGGTGGTGGGCGGCTCTCTCAAGCCATTGGTCATACATTGACACAAGCAAAATAACTTTATTAAAAAATTTATTCACAGTATGTGATAAAAACCAAGTGGTTATTGTCTGTGTGAAGGTGGGAGAATGATACTATCTTCCTGGCAACTGAGTGACTGAATTCAGTCTTGTCTGAGCTGCTAAATGTCAACCACATGATTGTAGGTCTGGCAGCACATGTAACCTGAACAGATATTAGAGAATAAGGAAATCTTTTGTAACAATCTGTAACAATCTGTAACAAACAAATGGTTGTTGTGCTGTGGGTTTTTAATTATATAGTTAATCCCAAACTTGTTAAATTGCTGTGATGGGACATGATCATTAGCTCAGGTCTCTGGGTGCTCTCGTAGACTGGTGTTTGCTACAAAAGCCCTATCTTCACTACAAGGTGTTGAGACAGCAGTTAATAGTCAACCATGTTGGTGTATTATTGGAGACACACGTATGTCAGAATGGGTAAGGGTTGGATCAGGTATCTTTTCTGAACGCATATGGGCGACCTAGTCAGTATTTTACAACAATCCGATAGCTTTGGGGTTATTTTTCCTGAAGTCATTTTTATTTCCAGATATTTAAAAAAATCTGAATTCGAACTCACAATAGCAAAACACAATGGACAATTACATAAAAATGGAATAGAAAACAATCACGCAACGTTGATGGAGAGACAGAAACAGATAGACAGGCAGTGGGCTGAATCTCATTTTGTTTTTGGTTAAGTCTGAGTCACATAGGTTTTTTGGAGAGTTTTCATAGGCCACAAGGCCTGGCGACAGTCAAACTTTGCTCATTAATGGCCCCTCCCCAACACCCTTTGCCAAATTCAATTCCAGTCCCATCTTAACATTCACTGTTCACAGAACACATTGCCACTCAGCGGATATTCTAGAATTCAGTGATACCCCTTGCCCCATGTCATCTTTAAAAGCCCATTGTGTACCTGGACAAACACTGTGAGTCTGGAGCTGCCCTGGTATTTGCCCTGACATGGCAGGGATGGGTAAGTTGGTGCCCTGCTTTGAGACCTGGAGGTATTGCTGGGACAGGGTGGTGCAGAGGTGGGACTTCCTACTCCCCACAACACTACAACCTGCCACCCTGGTCCAGAGATGCCTCCCAGCAGTCTCGGAAGAATGCCTATCACTTTATGAAGAAGATCAAGGGCCTTCTCCACTCTGCCAGCACAAGTGCCACCATCTTCTCTCCACTACTTCTCTGCAACTGTACCCACCTCCCACACAGGCTCTACCACTCTCACTATGACTTGCAACATCTTTCCTCACTCACTCTCACCCATCACAATCCTCAACGTCTCTAGCTCTGCATGCCCTCTATGCTGGCTAATCAATCACCTGGATACCTTCTGGCCTGCACCAAAAGTAACATCTGTGCCACCCACTTTCATCTCCCTTACTTCCTGTGCCACTCTCATTCTAGGAGAGGAAGTGCGCCCTGTAGGGCAGAAAGCATCAATACAGGCAGTTTGCTGAGCATTCAGTTCCTCAGTATGATGTGAAAAGCTTGCCCTTGACTTTCTGTGCCAGGACACCCTGAGCTAGCCAATACCCCCTTTGACTTGGCTAAGCCCTGGCAACAACTATGACCAGCTTCCTGCCTTTGTATTAAATGGAAGAACACAAGTAATTTGAGTCCTGTGTTTCTGGCTGAGGAGGCAAGGCAAGGCAAGGCAGTGGAAGGCAGGGATGCTATGAACATTCAGGTAGGCTCAGAGTGCATATTATATCAGAGATATGGAGATGCATCCTGGTCCAGTCCATGAGCTGGGATGTATGTCCCTAAGTGCACAGTGTCTTTGCTGAAACATTACAATGATGGTTGTCGGTGCAGGGCAAGGTGAGCATTGAAGCACAGAAGTGTCCTGTAAAAGGACCAGAGAGTTACCATGAAGGTTCTTAGAGGCTGGCACATTTCAGATGCCAATGTCCATGCAAGTGGGTGGGTCTGGCTCGTGCCCAGCTCGTGCCCATGGAGCATGCCCTGAGATGTTGCTGCCCAGTGTCCCCCAAGGTGGTCCTTCAGAACAAGTGCCAGGTACCTGCTTTGGTTTCCATGTCAAGTTTTCTTGACAGCTAGCTTGTTCAGTGCATTTGGTAAGGTAGAAAGCTGAACATTAATGAGGAGAAATGGCAGTTAATAAGAATTTTAACAAATAATTCCCATTAATTGGTGACTCATAGCTGACTAGTGAGAAACCCTCTGTGTCACTTGTCAAAAACATAAAAGATGCAGCAAGACAGTCCTGATGTTGAGATGGATCTCACCAGACTTTTTGTTTGATTCTGCCACAAATCTTGCCATAACCTGTGTTGCTCAGGTCCCCGTAGGATTGTGCCTGATGTTAAGTCTTCGTGCTGATGAACAAATTTGGAACTTGTTCGAGGTTCAGCAGTTCCCGTGCATTGTCCAATCAGCTACACTGATCAAGGATCAAGGATCAAGGCTTCACCTGGGATCATCAATCAGAATATTGTGGGCTTTTCTCTCCAATCTTCCAAAGCTGAATAACAAATGAGCTCCACGACATTTCTCTCACTTGTTCCCTTAAAGTGCTGCTGCTGTAGTTTACAGTTGAGGGCTTATGGAATCTTACTTTTCTCACTCCACTCTTTCCCAGAAGAGGTTTTAGAAGCTTCCATTATCTTCACTGGGAATTCTGGCAAATTGTAATTGCTTCTGATCAAGAAGGTTTGAGTATTCTCTGTTTCACATTTAACTGTTAAACTAAGGGATAACGCAATGAATTTAACATCAAGGGACTGGCTTATGATGTTTAAACAAGAGCCACAGAGATGAAGCCAGATGCATTGAAATGATGTTAATTTCCTCTGTATGACTTTAATGCTCTGCCTAATTCACAGCATTACCAGAAACAGGACATATTATAGGTTCCCCTGAAAGAGCAATCAGGACTTAGGTCCAGGAAATAAATCTGGAAGCTCTGTAAAATTTTCACTTGCTGATCTTGTTAAATATCTTGTTAAATATCAATGATACTGCCGGAAGACGTGTGGTACTCCCAATCAATATCAGTGATTGAAAGATTTAATCAGTGGTTATTTTCAATTGTGTGCCTTTAGATTCTGAGCTGGGCCTTAGCATACAGTGAGATAAACCTGTAGATATCTGACTGGGTGCACTCACAAGGGAATACTTGTGAATATATAATCCAAACTGCAATACCCATTGGACATTCAAACAGTTTTGTGCTTGGATTCAAGCATATACAGCGAAAATGAGCTTCATTTATTGTGCTCACCCTCCGAAAGCAAAATGGAAAGTTAACGTGGAAGAATGTGATTAACGAAGTAAACCCAAGTTGTCAAATTGACAGGGTGTTGATGGCATCTTTTGTATTACTGCCTGGGACCACACAGTATGACAAAGTATTTATAGCACAGAAACGGGCCAATCTGCCCAACCCATCAATGTCAGCACTCATGCTCCAAATGAGCCTCCTCTCACCTTCTGTGTCTCACTTGATTATCACAACATCTGCTCCTTTCCCTCTTGTGCTTTGTCCAGTTTCTCCATAAGTGCATCTATGCTATTTACCTCAATCATTCCACAAGCTAGCAAGTTCCACATATTCCCTGTTCTCAGTGTAAAGGGTTTTGTCTGATTACATTTGGAATCACACAATGACAAACCTTTTTTTATTGGGATAATTAAGGACTTTCAACTAAATTAAGGATTGGTTCTTAACTACCCTCTCTAATGTTCAGTTCAAGTACAATTAGGAATGGGTAACAATTAGTGGCCTTGCAGCAACACTCTCACCCTATGATAGAACAAAGGCTTCTAGAGAGCCTTTGAGGGTCCTTTCTGATACTTTTGCTATGTAGTCATAATATTTATTCTTAGGACTTCAGTATGATTGCTGAGGTCAGCATTTATTACCTAACTCCAGTTGCCCTTAAGAATGCAGTGATGAGGCACCTTCTAGAACTGTGCAGAGAAAGTGCTTCCACAATGCCATTAGGTTTTCTTTTCTGGATTTTAACCAAACAAGGATGAAGGACTGGAGATCAATTTCCAAGTCAGGGTAGTATGTCACTCAGCAAGAGAACTTACATGTAGTAGTGTTCCCTGCACTTTTACATAGGACATGGAGGTGATGGATTTGGGAAATCCCAGTGTTTCGGTATATTCTGTAGGTGGGACACACTGTAGTGTGGAAGGTGGTGGAAGGAGTGGAAATTTAATCCAACAGTTGTTACCATTGTATTAGGAGATGAATGGTCCTAGTGTCTGGAAAGAGTTGGGAATCTTAAATTTAAAGAGTTAGAGCATGAACATCAAATAGGACAAAGGAAGGAAATTTTCATTGAAACATCAAATTGGTTCGGCAATCACCTATCCTTGGAATGTTACAATAGAAGAAGTTATTAGGGTAGTTCTCTTGAGTTAAACTCCACCACACTCTCACTCCCAGTAACTGAAGATTTCAAATGATACATTCAGGCTGTGCATTTGTTCTATGTCCATATCAGTACAACTCTTCAGACACAGACTTTAGGGAGTGTAAATGTGGGATGCTTTATGACCTTTCTGACTGTTAAGCCACAAAATAATTCCTCCTCTTATTTTTTTGAGACTTCAAACGCATTTGCATGGAAAAGTGTTCAAAAGCTGGTAGATATGATCATTAAATTTAAAAAGTCCTCCCTTTCCTTTCCCCATATATTTTTATTGTCAATTTATCCAAAACAGGTTCTCTTTATTTCACAATGTGTGCCTTACACTATCTAGGGTCTGACAAATGGAATTCTTGCCCTAAACTTTTCTGTCCCTCTAACTCTTCTCCTTTGAGAAACTCTATAAAATCAATCTTTTTAGTTCAGCTTTTGGTCATCTGTCAATTAATTTTTGTCTGACATTGTGTTCCTGTGGAGCAACTTACACATTTTACCACATTAAAGGTGCTATATAAATGAAAGTTGTTCTTGTTAAGGGATTTTCAAGCTGCAGGGAAATCACCACCAGAAATATGTCAGCGTAGCTTAGGTGACATAATGAGGAGTATTAAAGACTCCTTTGCATTTTTAATAGGATCATTAAACTAAATTTAAAAATTAGCATTGAAATGTATTTATGAAATCACACAAATATTGGAATAGGAGAGACTCTGGAGGTAGTGAAATTGCTTATTGACAATAATGAGATAGACAAATCACTCAAGCATTTGTCACTTGTGTGGTGTTAATTCTGCATCACACGAGAGACAAAAATCATATTTTGCTGCCCTCAGTTGAACAGCTACAATGTATTTTCATTGTTCAGTATTTAGAAGGACAACACATCCTGTCTCTTTCTCCCACGGAATCTTCCACTTTAAATGAATATGACACATCCTGGGATCATTCGGAATATTGAATTCAGGGATATTCCATATTCTTTAATAATTTACAACTTACTGGGCAGCCTTATTAATGCCAATAAAGCAAACCAACAGTTGTTAAATTGATATTCTTCCATTACTTATTTGCAGTAGGTTTTTTCCCTTTATTAACAACTCCACCTCTAAATTTCATGGACTGGCCAAAGGTCTGTGATATAATTTCAGCTCAGAGATTGGGGAGAGGTTGAGATATTTTGCTGGGATCAAGACCTAGCCACATACACTGCTGTTTAATGCCTGCCGTGGTTCATTGGGTGCTGCTCTTGTCTTCGAATCAGAAAATCACAGATTTGCCTCCCTTTCTCAGTGACCTAATTACGTAGTTTAGATTGATAGTGCAGTACTAAGTATTTTGCTTAAAATGACTTGGAAATCTGCTCCTGCCACACTGCTTTTTCCCCAAGCCGTTGTTTACAGAGAGAGCCCAGGAAAGCGAATTGGAGAGAGGAAGCATCTTAAAAAATACAGATTGTAAAATCTTCAGCATATCTGAACCATCAAGTCTCACGTGTTCAAATCATGGGAGCTCCAGCTTCAGGTTGAAATCTGGATCTTGAAAGGAAGGGGAAAGAAACAGAGAGAGGTTGAAATGAGGAGTGGAGAGAGGCTGAAGCTCCCAAGCTTAAGGAGTGGGGAGGAATGGCAGCATCAAGGAGGGTCAGGGAGCAGAAGTGTTGGGATGCAGGATCGTTGGCAAGAAGGAAGTAGAGTAATTAACCAGGAAAGTAACATTTTTGTTTCCTTTTTTAAACTTATTTTAGTTTAAAATTTATTCCATTAATCAACATAGGAAGTTAACATTGAAAATATTGCAAATTAGAAGGCATAATGTTCGAGAATGTACCACACCTTAGGCTACATTTGAAGACAACATCCCACGGTGTTTGAAGTAACATATTAGCATGGATAGAGGACTGGCTAACGAATAGAACAAAGAGAGTTGGGATAAAAGTGGCATTTTTAGAATGGCAACCTGTAACTAGTCGTATGCCACAGGGATCAATGCTGGGGCCATATTTATTTACAAAACATGCTTTTTATTTATAGTCATTTATGGGATATGAGCATTGCTGACCAGGCAGCATTTATTGCCCATCCCTAAATGCTCAGGGGGCAGTTAAGAATCAACCACATTGCTGTGGGTCTGGAGTCACATGTAGGTCAGACCAGGTAATGATGGCAGTTTCCTTCCCTAAAGGGTATTAGTGAACCAGATGGGTTTTTCCCCAACAATCAGCAATGAATTCATGGTCATCATTTGAATCATAATTCCAGATTTCTTTTTTGAATTCAAATTCCTCTATCTGCTGTGGCAGGATTCAAACCTGGGACACTAGGGCTTTATCCAGATCTCTGGATTAACATTCCAGTGATAATACCACTAGGTCATCGCCTCCCGACGACACAAAATTTGGTGGGAAAGCAAGTAGTGATGATGACCCAGAGGGATAAAGATGAGTTAAATGAGTGGGAAAAACTTTTGCAGATCGAAAATTGAATGAGAAAATGTGAGGTTCTGCACTTTGGCAGGAACTTTGCACTTTGGTGTAAAGAAGTGCTTTCTGACATCACCTCTAAATAGCCTGGCACTAATATGAGGTTATCAGATCTGGAGCCATAATTATTTACAAAATATATTAATGACTTGGCGAGGAAAGTGAATGTTATCACCCCTTCTTTAGTTCCTTTCAACCAACTCCTCTCATAGGTAATGATGGTTTCTCTCTCTCCATTCTATGAAATTCTTTAATCATCTTAATAAACTCACTCCTTAATCTTTTATACTTGAGAGCTGTGCTGGTGCGTTGGTAGTGTCTAGCGTCACATCTCCTCTCTCCGTGTTGATTTATTATAAAAACATATTAATCTTTTGTACTCAAGGAAGTCCAAGTGCACTCAATGCTACCTGGCCTCACAATTTAGCCTAATTAGCCTGGCTTTATTCTGGTGAATCTGTGCCATACACATACAGCTTCCTTCTCAGGCTCCTGCAATTTCCCACTCTCCTAGTTGAGAAGAAGTTTCACTTTATTCATTCAAAACAAGTTAATACCTTCACTAAAATGAACAAAGAGGAAGATTGTTCATATAAAAGCATGAAGGCTTCCTGCAACATGACTCTATGACTCTAAAATGACTCTGCACTGTACAGTCAAGGCTCTGGTGACTGGGATAAGTGACAGAGACAGAGTGGCTGCCAGTGTGATATGCGAACAGGAGGGGCTGATGCCAAGATTATATTTTACAGGGCTGAGGCAATTGGAGAAACTAACAGGAAAAGGAGTTTAGTCAGTTTGTGTGTTTGACAGTGATGACCCACCCCACCATAAATGACCCGTGAGTTCCTTGACAGAGATGCTAGGTTCTAGATGGCAATGACCGACAAAAGTGTTTGTCCTCCACCACTGATGTCTTTGATTAGATGAGCCTGAATATTTGAGCATTTAACGAGATGGGGCCGTGCAAATGGCTCTGAATTGGGTCAAATTTGGATTTGTGGTCGAATTTCTCTAATTGGTTCTTCGTGGGATTATCTCTGCGTTCATCCCTTGAGATCCAGTTTGTCTCCAGCTGTCAGCGAAAGCGTAGAGTTGAAAATAATTCTCAAGAGTACTTTGAGAATGATTGCCTGCCACATCAGGATTGGTTGTGATTCAGTGATAGCAGCATTGTCCCTGGGTTTATAGGCTGTGGGTTCAAGTGCCACTCTGGAGTCACACATAACTGTCTAAACCGAGAGTGTGGTGCACAGCCAATATTACGTTGTTATATGAGATATAAAGCCAATGCTTTGACTGCTCCCTCAGGTAAATAATTATGGAATCATACAGTACAGAAGAAGCCCTTCAGTCTATCATGTCTGTACTGCCAAAAATACACTACTGCTTACTGTAGTCCCACTTTCCCGCACTAGGCCCATAGCCTTGAATGTTATGTCACTTCAAGCGCTTGTTAGTATACTTTTTAAAGGTTGTAAGGTCTCTTGCATCCATTACTCTTCAAGCTGTGCATTCCAGACCCCCACCAACATCTGGCTCAAAAGGCTTTTCCTCAACGCCCCCCTAAACCTCATGCCTTTCACTTTAAGAGTATGCCCCTTTGGCTAAAGGGAACAGTTGCTTTCTATTCGCTTCTCTGTCTCTGGCTTGCTACAGCGTTCCAGTGAAGCCCAGCGCAAGCTGGAGGAACAACATCTCATTTTCCACTTGGGGATCCTACAGCCCTCCGGACTCAATATTGAGTTCAATAGTTTTAGGGTCTAAACTCTCCCATGTCCCAGCCCTCCACCCCACACACCAGGCCTTGTTACCACATAGCCTGCCACTACACACCCCCTGTTGTTAGTCACTAACAGTCCCCATTCACAACTATTCACCCTCCCAGCCTGATCGTTAGCAACTCCTTTGTCTGTCCAACTGTCTTTCTTTCTCTTTGGGCTCTATCCTATCGTTAACTCCCTACCCCACCCACCTCCTTATTTTCTGCATATAAACTGACGTTTTCCCAGCCCCCAGCAGTTCTGAGGAAGGGTCACCGGACCCGAAACGTTAACTCTCTTTTCTCCTTCACAGATGCTGCCAGACCTGCTGAGCTTTTCCAGCAACTTTGTTTTAATAACTAAAACTGAATATGTATCATTGTCATATTACTGTTTTGAGAACTTGCTGCGTTTAAATTGTCAATGTGTTTCCCAAATTATAACAACTTCTGCACTTCAAAAGTCTTTTGTTGGCTGTAAATTATTCTGGGAAGCCCTAAAGTTATGAGAAGTGTTATATAAATGCAAGTTTTTTTTAGCAGGCTGAGCTATTTTTGAAAGCAATTTCTGTCACATGGTGTTGCAAGGTGAATAGATAAAAAAAAGTTATTGGGAGGAAACGCACAACCAAATAATACAGAAATCAATTTAGGATTGGGAAACGTAATGGTTGTTTGATGAAACAAGATCAACATCCATCTGGTTCACTTTCTTTTCTCCTGGGTAATCGCAGGAATTGCTATAATCAATATCGAGTTATGGATCTACAACAGATCCGGACACAAGGTGAGGAAAATGCACAATGGTGGAACGTTTCAGGAACAATAGGACAAAGAAGATGATACTCGTCACAGGTTACATCCCAAATTACCCAAAACGTCTGCATAATGGCCTATTGGAAGATTATGCATTTTTGAGGGACTTTGTTGAGATAAACTGTAGACATTATTTTAAACTAATTGGGTAATGAATCAGCCATCTGTTTAACACCCTCCTGCAATCTCCTTGATCCCAGAATGTTAGATTAAATTTCCCCAATACCTTCAATCTCTTCCAGGCCACATCGACTGAAAGGGCAGCAATGACGATTAACTAGCTCCGTCTGATACAGCAGCTGAGGTCAAGTCAAGCATAGCGATAACCAGGACAATTTCAATTACCCATGAGCTGCGAAGTGACGGCGGGGGCAGGGCTGAGGGTGAGTGGCTGACAGTGCAGCAGGGAGGAAGTCAAAATTAATGTGATAACTGTAATACGACAAGAGATTCAAACCAACACACAGTGAGCTGACGGAGTTCTCTAATATTACAAGAAAGGTTGAATTGGGTAGATATTGAGATGGTTCCACTTGTGACAGAGATCAGAGTCAGGTGCATAAATGTAAAATGGTTACAATAAACATAATCGGAATTACCGGAGAAACTTCTTTACCTAGAGAATGATGAGAATGTGGGACACACGATAGCAGCAAGTGCTTTGTGAAAGTTTTGAAATGAATAGCAGAGCCATTTGACAGCAACCAAGTAAAACGTGCGGGAAGGAAAGAAATAGAGGACTTATTGACAGGGTTAGACAGAGAGGGGTGGGAGGAGACTTGTAATGCTCTGTGAACTGCAGCAGAATTGTGCTTGTATGTGAATGCACCTTGTCCTGTCTTCGCGGGTATATCCTTGAAGTGCTTGTCACTTTCTGCTCTGATTCTGACACATCTGTCAATTTTCAGCAATTGTTGAACAGTGCTACCTCCACGGGCAAGACATCTCCTTTAAAGGCTGAACATAGCTGCTGGTATTAACAGATGGAAGCTTGTCCCCTGAATATGAAAGGTGGGTTTGGAGATAGATGGGAGCTGGTTTGACACTCACTCATGAGTCAGTGAGATTAAAATCGAACCTGTTACCTCTCTCCACACCTATGTTAATTATTGAATGTGCTGATGTTCCATGGTCTGTGCAGAACTCACACTGTCTGTTAATCATACAAAGCATGATTTCTCTTTGTCGACTCATTACTGCTGTTGGTTATTTGTGGTGTGTAGTTCCTTATAAAAGGAAGCTGAGAGCAGGAGAGTGGCAGATTCATTGATACCTAGTGCAATTTGTAATAGCGTTGCTGAAGGTTTCTCTTTAAACAAAGCTGTAACTATTGCATTCTGTGGTTCTACCAGTGCTGGTATTTTATGTACGGAGTATGGGGTTGTATGATTTTAGCATTCACTTTAACTTTAAGACCTAACCAAATTACAGTTACAGACTGAGTATGAGACATTCAATCCATAACTTACTGATCCTAGTTATTTATGAGACCCCTGCCAGGTACAAATATGTTTTCACCAGTTTCATAGAGTTTGTTATCATTAACAAGAGTTAACCCTTAACAGAAGTGATGGTTTTTGAGTTCATCCACTTTAGAATAGCAGTTTGGAACTCCAGTTTACTGGGCACCGATCTCTTGTTCTGTTCTGTTTGGAGGTTCTTCTATTTTTGGTCTTCCTATAAGCCAATCAGGACGGCTGCTAGCTCAATTGGCTGGATTACTGGTTTTTGCTGCAGACTGATGCTAATAGTTTGGGTTCAATTCTCGCTCTGGCTGAGGTTGCCTTGCATGGCTGTCCTTCTCAACCTTTCCCCTCACATGAGCTATGGTGACCCTCAGGTTAAACATCATACATCTGGCAAGGCAATGGCTACTTTACTCTTTACATGTCAGTCGCACACCTATGAACCAATATTTATTAACCCTTGCTAGCCACTCCCCTCTATGCATTATCAGAGACATTGTGAACTCTTATTGGCTTATTATTGCATGACTAGTACATGAACAGTGTATGCTCAATCTTGGATTGCCTAAACAATATGTGCCCAATTGTTGCATAGATTGTCATCACTTTCTAGTTCATTCTTTGACATGCTAATTATTTTGTATGACCATCCTTTTTGTTACACTGTGTCCCTCTTACCAATTTCATAGTTCAATACCAGGATAAGGTGGTATTATTGGGTTATTAGTGGGTCTGCCAAGAAATATGTAGCGTCACTTCCTGGTGATTAATTATCATCCCAAATTATGCATCTGAAAAGATCGAAACAACCTCAAAACTGAACACAGAAACCAGTTCCAAAGTAACACATCCATATTTAACAAACTTGTATACCCATAGTCTTGCCACAAACTCCATGATACAAAATTAGAACACTTTTAAAATGAGGGCATTGACTTACTCATCAAGCTGGCTTGTTTTTTTTCAGACATTTTGTCACCATGCTAGGTGACATCATCAATGGAACCTCCGATGCAGCGATGTTATTCTACTCCGTTTGGAATTTATACTGGGGTCTAATATATTTTTATATATGGGGTCTAATTCTATATGTTTGTTGATTGAAGTATGGGTGGAGGACCATGCTTCTAGGAATTCTCGTGTGTGTCTAGTAGCCCAAGCCAAATATAGACACACACAGTAATTCCTAGAGGCCTATTAATAAACCGATACAGATCAAAACCGGAAATGACATTACTCACCATTACAGACTGGACAGTATAAATTCCAAACGGAGTAGAATAATATCGCTTCATCGGAGGCTCCACTGATGATGTCACCTAGCATGGTGACGAAACGTCTGAACAAAAACAAACCAGCTTGATGAGCAAGTCAATGACCTCACCCACAACTCGAGCTACAGATCTTTGCCAAAACTTTAAAATATAGCTGAATCCTTGAGTAAAAGCCTTTTACCTCAAAACATGTTCACATGCATCCATCTAAGTTTACATTGGACAAAACCATAATAACCTAAACTCACGACTTACTTTTGAACTACACTATGAAGCTTTCTTCCCTCCAGAATTTCTTTGACAACTAACCAGAGTGAAACAGAATATGATTTAATTCCTCACTTGCTTAATGAAGTCAAATTTATAAATTATTGAAAAATAATCCAATTTTACAGGGTGGCATGAAACTTTTGGGCTGAATTCCCTGTTTAGTGCTTTGAGTTTTATACAATTCTATACACTGCTAAATATAGGAAAATATCATTCCAATCGCAGCTTCTTAAACGTTTATTTAACTAACACGTTCCATCTTATTTCCCTTGGACTGATAAGATAGTTTGCTTTATTCCTTTCCAAGCCCTAAGGCATAAAACTTTCACAATTCTGCTGGTCTAAACTTTCTCAGTTCTAATAACTTGAAGACTTCTATTCAAACTCTTCTGGCTTGGGAACTCCACAGATTAGAAACCACTTCTTCTGAGGTGACTATGTCGAATGAACTCATAGCTTGACTCTTCTGAACTGGGACCTTGAACCTTCCATTTTGATGTCAAAACTAATGTGTAGTTTTGATGTGTTTACTCTATCTGTCACAAACTCAACAGTACAAAAATTTTATCTATTTACACTGCAGGGGGTCTCCCAGGCACTTGACTTCAATCAAATGCTTTCTTGCAACTAATGCACTGAAGTCTCTGTCCAAATGATGCTTTTATCTGTTAAAAAAAGCTCCACAGAACTGAGCGACATCTATTTGCCCCAATTTTGAGATCCAAATTCCAAAATATAATATATTATACACCATTCATCACAATTTAAATGATGTGATGGATGACGTATGCGAGAGCAGATTGTACATGTTTGATGTAGTCTATAGAGAGTCAACAATCATGGAGATCATATGTGGTTGATAGAATGGGTAGAGTTTGTGAGAGATGGTTGTACATGCTCCCTGGGATGAGTAGAGTCTGTGATTGCAGAGGTTGTGCATGACGCACGGGATTGAAAAAGTCCAGGTTGTAACGAGTTCAACAGATGCACCAGATTTAAGGAACTGTGGTCCTTCTTCAATCTGTCCATTATGTGATCTTTGCATTCTCTGAAGTTTCTAGATTGATGTTGTCGATTTTACAGGCACTGAGGCCTGTGTTTCAATGTATGTTGTGGGAATGAGGGAGAATTACAAAAGAAATGGACTCACCGCGACAGCCTTTTTGATTTTTGTTTGGTGCCTGTGATAAATCTACAGCTACCTCAGAGGCTTAAATTTATACTGCTGGCAACACAGCTCTGCTCTGTCACAGTCCATTGTCGTGTTGCAGATGACACATTATGCTGATGTGGAAATTATTATCTTTTGAAAGGTTTTAGATTGAGGGTCATGCTAGGAGAGTTAAATAGATCAATGTTTCACAGTAAAATAAAACCATGCACTGAGCTGTTCATTTCAGCATCACATTGCACTATGTAAGAAAAATGTTGCAATACAGAATGCAGCTGAGCTGCTGCGGGCCTGGAGGCAGCTCTTGCTCAATGGTTAGTACCTGTGCTTCTGAACCAGAGGGCTGTGGGTTCAAGGATTTAAGCACACAGTCCTGGCTGACAACCCAGAGCAAAATTAATAGGGCGCAGCAATGCTGGAGATGTCCTGTCCAACATTTATCCCTCACCCAATATCACTGAGAAACAAATGATATGATCACCATGTTTCTGTTTGCGGGATCATGCTGTGCACAGATAGGCAGCAGCACTTCCTGCATCACACTGACGAGCTACATGTCAAAAGAAGGACAGGAATCTCAGGCCCTTGTGCTCCTCCTGGCCTGGAATCCTGGACTCACCTGCAACCTGAACATGGCTAACCACTACCCCCAAACCGAAGCACAACTTTTCAATACATTAAAGGTGCTGTGTAAAAGCAAGTTATTGTTGTTAGGTTATTGCCAAACTGTTGAATGATGCTGGGAAAGACTGTGAGGTGAGGCGGGTAAGCGGCAGGCTGATGGAAAGTGTTACAAAAGATGAAATAAAAGACGAAAACCTGGTGTTTGCAGACTTACTGAAACCATTGAGTCACATTTGTGCATGTGATTACTGAAATTATTTCAGTTAAATCAGAATCAACGTTTGACACAATCAATCTGAAGATTATGCGAAAGAAGGATCAAAAGAAACCTGCCACCATTCAAAGTGCAACGCTGAACCGTTTAAAACAGAATGAGGATCAATACTGTGAAGGTCAGGCTGTATTTTAACAAGGTGCTGTCTTCTATAAGTTGCTTCCCTCAGGTGCACAGTGTCCTGAAGCTGTCAGAGATGATTCATTATGGAACAGAGTGGCTTTGTTTTCAATGTGGTGATGAGATAATCAAACAAAGGCACCCAGAGACCTTCACTGAACTGCAGGGACCTGTGAGTGTGTGGGATTTCAAGAAGTGTTACTTCTATCCTTCACTTTCTCCTGGAAATACACAGGTCCTGAAATTACGCCAGGGATCTGCCAGTGTGCCATAGAACTTCAATGGGATACCCCCAAAGAAAACATGAGAAAATCCAGTCATGCTAAATCCCTGCCATTTTCTGAGAGTCACTCCATTGACTAGGAAAGGATTGAAACTCTGTCTGCTCTTTGTGAGCTGTGTAGAGCTGTAGGTTGTTATTTAGTTTAACTGAGCAATTTGTTTTTAAATCCTTTTCTTGTTTTCTTCAATTTTAACTTTAAGAAAAAGACTAGAAGTGGTTATACCCATTAGGAAAGACTGAGTTACGCTCCTCAGAAAACGGAAGGTTGAGAGATGACCTGATCAAGGTCTTTAAAATGAGGCAACCATTTGTCGGGCAGGCATCCAGGCAAAAATGAGGGAGTTTAAATGTAAGATGTTCATTGATAAATCCAATGAGGCAGCTAGCAATTGGGCAATAAAGTGTTGCCTTGCCAGCAACACAATATCCCATGAATTTAGAGCCGTGAATAACTTTTCATGAAGCCAGCTGAGTTCCTAGACTGTTTCTGAGCACGGCAACATTTCCAAGTTTGCTTGGGTCCCACACTCCTCCCGTGTGTAGGGAGCTTGGCAACACTATGGACATGACCTTAGAATGCAAGGTGCAGTGTGATGCTGGTGGGAACACCGGTGGAAAAAAAGCCCCTGACTGGTGCTCTAATTGGCTTTGCTACCTGTTCGCTTCCATGGAGCGGGCTGCTGATTCTTGTGACAATCGCTGCCAGGAAAAGTCACCCAGAGGAAGTTCAGCATCAGGGAGCCATCCCGACCAACTGGGGTCCCTCTACCTCCCGCCACACACCACCACCACACGCCCCAACCAATTAAGTACCAATCTTCACGGGACTGGGAAAATGCCAATGACTTTTTTGTTAGAATCCAGAAGTGAGTTCTCGTGGGAGACTGTCAACCTGAAATATTAACTAATTCCCTCTTCACAGATGATGCCTGATATTCCCAGAATTTATTTTCGACCCTCAGTGTCTGGGAGAAGAATAGGAGGAGGCTGATGTGAAACATAAATGCCAGCATGGGCCTTTTGTCTTTTCTGTATTGCAAATTCCCCATTAAAAACAGTTGTGTCACAAACCAAAAACTGGTTATTCATCTCAAATGTTTTTCTTTTTCCTCCAAAGCTCCAAACAGCAAGGCATCTAATTCTAGTTCCCTGCTACATCTTTATGACTGAGAACTACTAATCAGCCATGCCTGGAGGTTTACAATAAGCTGCTGGGTTTGTGTAAATCAATTCCCAACAGGAAATTTATCAGATGAGCCATTCAGTACAGGTACCCCATGAAAAATTTGAAGAATGTTAGAGACGGGGCTTTAGCTGCCAGACCTCACTATCTCATTCTGATGGCATTACTACCATTTTACATGCGTTATTGGTGGAGCAAATAGACTTCAGGACATTAAATATTAGATGACCTATATCTATTAAAGACCTTTAGACTGCTCTAGAGAATTGAACAAGGCACACTGTTCTGAACTCATTAAAGAATACAAGAAAGTGATGAGAATTTAGAAAATTTGCAGAGTCAGTTCCACACACTGGATCTTACTGAAGTCACCCAGTAAATCGTGATGCACTTTCCAATTCAAAGGGATATTGATAGAATCCCTTCAGCTGTACAGTGGTTAAATTATCGGACTCTTAATCTAGAGAATGAAAATTTATAATCCTACCATGATCCATTACTTGGTCTGTTGTGGAATACTGATATCGCAACTAGGCCAGCATTTGTTGCCCATCCAAAACTAAAATGATGATCAACTGCCTTCTTGAACTACTGCTGTCTATGTGGTGTAGGTGCACCCTCAGTACTGTTAGGGAGTTTCTGGGATTTTGACCCTGCAACAGTGAAGAAAAAATTTCCGGCACAGTATTTGCTGTCTTTACCTATTTGGCTTGTAGATGTTCGTGGATTTCAAAGGTGTCAAAGGACCTTTGACCAGTTGTAGGTGGTACACACTTTGAAGTCGGAAATAATGAATTTTTTCATGGTTTCAGGGCATTAAATGCTAGATGGCCTATGTCTATCCCTGGTGGATGGTCTGCAATCAAAATTGCTGCTTTGGTCTGGATGGTGTCAAGCTTCTTGAGTGTTGATGGACTGTGGCCATCCAGGCAAGTGGACGGTATCATATCACATTCCTGACTTGTGCCTGGTAGATGGTGAACAGGCTTTAGGGAGTCAGGAGGTGAGTTACTCATCCCAGAATGTACAATCTTTGTCCTGCTCTTGTAGCCTCAGTATTTACATTACTTCTCCAGCTCAGTTTATAGACAATGATCATAGCCTGGATGTTGGTAGCAGAGGATTCAGTGGCTGTAATGTCATTTAATGTCAAGGAGGAGATGGATAAAAACTCACTTTTTGTAGATGGTCATTGCCCAGCACTTGTTTGCACAAATATAACATACCACGTTTCAGCCAGATCCTGGGTGCTGTTCAGGACCTGTTGCATATGAACACAGACTGTGAAGATCCCAACTTCTGACCAAATGATAGAGGGAAGTTCATTGATGAAGCAGCTGAAAACGGTTTCACTCCAGGACTCCACCCCGAGGAACTCCTGCAGAGATGTCCTGGGACTAGGTTGATTGGCATCCAACAGCCGCAACCGTCTTATTTTGTGCTATAACAAGGGGAAAGTTTTCCCCTGTTTCCCATCGAGTCCAGTTTTGTCAGGATAGCTTAAGAGAGATTCAGTTCGCTGATAGCTGGGATGATGGAGCTGACTTATCAAGTACAGCTAAGCAGGCTAGGCCTCTACTCAAGATTGAGAATTGAAATATTTAAGATTCCAGGAAGGCTTGAGAGAGTAGTATTTGAGAAGATGTTTCCACTAGTGAATGAATCTTAAAACTAGGGACTTGGTTACAGAATAAGGGGGCATTCAATTAAAACTGAGTTGCAAAGGAGGTAGGTAGATTCTTGAAATATAAGAGAGTTGAGGGCTTAAAGAGCCCGTATGAAAGAGGAGTTGACGACTGAGGTAGTTGAGCCATGATTTTGCTGAATGATGGGGCAGGATTGAGAGGCTGAATGGCCTACTCCGGCTCCTATTGCTTATACTGGCTGGAATTTTCCGTTTAGCCTCTAGCTTCCCGACACAACAGGGAATGGTCCAACTCTTTGGAGATGGGCAATGAGAGGCAGGCTGGGGTTGTGAAGGGGCACCACTTCAGGGAAGCTTAGAGGACTTTAGTGCCTGCCTGGGTGGGGCTGAAACCAGAGGCCACCCTGTAAAGGGAATTTCTCCCAAACCCAATATGTTGACATGGTAGCTGCTTTATCTATGTTAAAATAATATTTTTGCAACAGAGACTAAAGGGAGCACCTTCATGTTGCAACACCTCTCAATTACTTACACCCTGCAACAAGTGAATACTACTTCAACCCTGGGAGGCTTTATACACCCCAATAGTACCGGGAATTAGCTTTGGAATTAAAGCAAAAGCTGAAATAATTTGTCTCATTTAGCTGGTGAATCCAAACCAAATAATGTTTCATCTATATCCAAGCTGAACTGAGGATTAACACTGTGACCTTGAACCCATCCCTAGCTGAAGTGATTTGTATCTAAATTCTTATTTCTTACATTGTTCAACTAGCATTGTGCAATCTTCGATCAGAATAAGGAACAGAAAATGCAGTCAAAGATTTATAGAATGCTTTAACTGTTCTTGCAGGCATTATTGCTTATATTCATTGATATCCAATCTGTGTCTGAGGCTGGTTCTTCAATGTGATGTTTGTATGAAATTTTAGACATTATTTCAAACATGGATATTTTTTCCACGCACAGTGTGAGTCACTCATTTGAAAGATGAAATGACAGAAACAGGTCTTTGTTCTGTTTTCCTCCAGTCTTCTCTTGTTTCATTTTGTACAAGCCTGCCAGATTAAAGGAAGCAATCTTAGCACCTTGTACAGTGTTTGACTTGGTTTGCGCTACTCATGGGGTTCCCATCTTCTCCATTTACAAAATAAACCAGTGGTCTTGAGAAGTGAATTGCATCGGTCCAAAGAAACAGGTACTTCTTCAGAAACACTCAAGTGGCAACCTCAACAAATTTAACATAGAACCCTTCCAGTGCAGAAGCAGGCCATTTGACCCATCAAGTCCACACCAACCCTCCGCAGAGCATCCCACCCAGTCTCAACCCCTACCCTGTCTCCCTAACCACACACTTCCCATGGCTAATCCATCTAGCCTGCACATTATGGGCAAATTGGCATGATCAATCCAGCTGTCCTGCACATCCTTGAACTGTAGGAGGAAACCAGAGCACCCAGAAGAAACCCACACCAACACAGGGAGAACGTGCAAACTCCATATAGATGGTCACCTGAGGCTGGAATTGAACCCTGGTCCCTGGCTTTGTGAGGCAGCAGCGCTAACCACTGAGGCACTGTTCCACCCCAACTTGGGCTTTTTTTCTGATAGTTCAAGCACTTCCATGTAAATGAATCACAGAGGAAACAATTGCCAAAAGCCAATATTCTGCTCACCTTCGGCAGGTTTACGCACTTCAGATGTTCCTTAATATTGAATCAGCCTCAAAGCCCAAAGGAAGTTGTAGCGGACCATAATCTAATTGTGGGCTTCTCTGTTCCTTTCTTTGTTCAGTGTGACCTCCAGAAAATCTGAGTGGTCCTCTGATGGACCAACGGGAACCTCAATGACTCACTAAATCATGCCTGCAAATTGTCTTTCACAATAAACATCCATTTATTATAGCCATAGAGAGAGTGCAGCAAAGACTTGTTCCCAGGATAGCAGGACTGGCCTATGAAGATAGATTGGGTTAAACTGGGCCTGTATTGTTGAGGCGATCTTATTGAAATCTAGAAAAAACTTAAAGCGTAAGACAGGCTAGATACAGGTTAAGATGTTTTAGAGATAGTAGGAACTGCAGATGCTGGAGAATCTGAGACAACTAGGTGTAGAACTGGATGAACACAGCAGGCCAAGCAGCATCAGAGGAGCAGGAAAGCTGACGTTTTGGGCCGAGACCCTTCTTCAGAAATGTTAAGATGTTTTCCCGGGCTGGAGACCTAGAACCCAAGGCACAATTCAAAAAGAAGGGGATTCTGCTTAGGTCTGAGATTAGGGAATTATTTTCCCTCAGAGGGTTGTGAGCCTTAGGAATTCTCTACCACAGACGGCTATGGAAGCTCATACATTGAGTATGATTAAGGTAGCAATTGATAGTTATCTCATAAACAATGGTGTACAGGGTTATGGGGGAGGGGTAGGTAAAAGGCATTGTAATGTTTGATCAGTTATGCTTGTATTGAAGGGCAGGGCAGGTTTGATGGGCTGAATGGCCTATTCCTATTGCAACGTTCCTTTGCATTAGTGCCAGTTACAGCAACATAGAAAAGTAGTCATACACCACTTACGTTACATTTAGTTCCGAATCCAGCTTAAGCCATTTTGATACTTTGCAAGGTCCATTTTCACCCTCCTTCGTCACCAGTTAATTGCAGGGGGTAAAGTCAATGCACTGTCCCATTTACAGCAATAAAAAGACCACTGTCATTTTAAATGGAGCCTATAGCAGGCATCCATATCACTTGCCTGTTTCAGGCAATGACCTCCTTTTAATTAGAAATCTGAAGTGGAACTAAAACATTTTAGGTCAGAGCCAATGCATTCTCACCCCACAGATCCACGGATATGCATAAAAGTTATCTGGACCACTGGTGCTGGGGCCCACCTTCCAAGTTCCACCTTCCAAGCCCCCACCCCAGATATCCCCAAACCACCTTAACCCAATCTGAAATCCAGGCTCCTGACAACATGGTCACATTGAGACAACCTGAGGCCTCAGTCCCTTGAGCTGTTTCATTCACTGTCATGCATTGTGCCTGAAACATTTCATTCAGGGTCTCAAAATTGCAGTGACTGCCTCCTCAGCACTGAAATGCTCAGCAATGAGACAAATTCTGCCTTCAGGTCCTTTTCAAACACATTCTGAGAGAACTGACACTGCACTTGTGCTCACAGAATTCTTTCTTGTCACAGTAACTGTGGAAAAGTCGAGAGAAATACAGAGCCGGCCAGCAGCTTCTGTCTGTATCCCAGACTAATGAAGGCTCTCGACTCAGGGGTGTCAATCAAACCAAGAGACACTGCAGCATGTGCATACAGTGCCATCTGACTGAATGCCAGTCTGCACATTCTCCAGGCCTTTGATTCCCAATTGGTGCAAGGAGCAAAGTGATGGAAAAGTGGGAGATGTTGTAGTGGCAATGTCACTGGATTAATGAAGGGTCCAGGCTCTGGGAACATGTTCAAATCCCTCTCATGGAATTAATCAATCTGAAATTGAAAGCTAATCTCAGTCAATGATGACCACATGGTCAGTGTGGACTTGTTGGGCCGAAGGGCCAGTTTTCACAATGTAGGGATTCTATGAAGTCTATGAAGAAACTATCGTTGATGGAAATCTGCCATCTAAACTTGTCTGGCCTACATGTGACTCCAGATTCACAGTAATGTGGCTGACCCCTAAGTGCCTTCTGAAGAGCCTTCAAAGTCACTCAGATTATATAAAAGTGTACTGATGGACAGCAGTAGTTCAAGAAGACAACTCACTAGCACCTTTTTGAGGATAAATATTTTCACTCCTTGGCATCCATGAGCTGTATGGGTATATGAACGATCCGGGTTGAGTGTTTATCCAGGTTTGCTGATGGTTAAATGTCAGTGCCAATGCTCTGTGGCTATTCCAATTTAAGGGCTTCAATAGGCCCACAGGCAGGTAGCTTGCTCAAAGGCTCCCCCTGCTGCTGATAAAATGCAGTGAGCACAGAGCCCAGGGTATTTCACAATCATCCATCAGTCTGCATCTGGGAGAAACCACAAAATCCCACTCTATCTCACAGTATCTACCTGGCCTGCTCAGTGTTTCCCACAGTTTTCTATTTTATTTTAGATATCCAGCTTCCACAGTATTTTGCTTTTGTGTCGTGGATGAACTGATGGGCACAGCTACAATTTAAGTTAGTGTTGTGTGTCTCTAATTTATGGGTAGGCTGTGGCCTAGCGGTATTATCACTAGATTACTAATCCAGAAACACAGCTAATGTCCCGGGGACCTGGGATTTGAATCTCACCATGGCAGATTTGATTTCAATAATTTAAAGAAAAGTATGGGAATAAAGAATCTACTGATCGCTATGAAATCATTTCCGTTTGTCAGAAACACTCACCTTGTTCACTAATGCTTTTCAGGGAAGAAAATCTCCCATCCTCACCTGGTCTGGCCTACAAGTGACTCCAAACCCACAGCAATGTGGTTGACTCTCAACTGCCCTCTGAAATGGCTTAGCAAGCCACTCAGTTGTACCAATCGCTACAAAGTCTCAAAGAAATGAAACTGGACGGATCACCTAACATTGACCTGGGCACTGGAAAAGACGATGATAGAAACAGCCCAGTTGACCCTGCAAAGTCCTCCTCACTAACATCTGGGGGCTACTACCAAAATTGGGAGACCTGTCTCACAGACCAATTAAGCAACAGCCTGACACAGTCATACTCACAGAATCATACCTTGCAGACATCACCATCCCTGGCTATGTCCTGTCTCACTGGCAGGACAGACCCAGAAGAGGTGGGGGCACAGTGGCATACAGTCGGGAGGGTGTTTCTCTGGGACTCCTCAACAATGACTCTGGACTCAATGGAGAGTGCAGGAGGGCATGCCAGGAGCAGCACCAGGCATACCTGAAGATAAGGTGAATCTGGTGAAGCCACCTAACAGGCCTACTTGTATGCCAAACAGTGAAAGCAGCAAGTGATAGACAGAGCTAAGCTCTGCAATCCTGCCACATCTAGGCGTAAATGATGGTGGACAATTAAACAACTCACTGGAGGAGGAGGGTCCACAAATATCCCCATCCTCAATGATGGAAGCGCTCAGCATGTCAGTGCAAAAGATAAGGCTAAAGCTTTTGCAGCAATCTTTAGCCAGAAGTGCCGAGTGGATGATCCATCTCGGCCTCCTCCAGTGGTCTCTAGCATTACAGATACCAGTCTTCAGCCAACTCGATTCACTCCACGTCATATTAAGAAACAATTGGAGACACTGGATACTGCAAAGGCTACGGGCCCTGACAACCCAAAAAAAATTCCTCACTTCACGCCAAAAGCTGACAATCAGAGCTGTCGTTTAGCTCTTCTGGCTTCTGTTTTATAATTGTTACTGCAAGCTGGGATTTTCAAACAGAAGATGATCTGGATGTTTATTCCACTCTTTGATTGCTTCTTGTATGAAAAATGTGTCGCTATCAGAATGCCAACGTCCATCTATCAGTCTCAAGGTAGGAGGGGATTAAATGTGTCCACATTTGACTTAGACCAGTAGCTGGAAATACACATTTCGTGAATCGCACAAAAGCATAGGGAGCAAACCTCCCATCGCTATAGACAAGAAAACTGCGTACAGTATAAATGAAAATAGCAAGTTATTGGGCCTACATTGCTATCAATTGCGAAAAGAAAAACATGCATTTAAACAGTGCCTTCCATAGTAACAGAACATCCCTAAGAAAAGTAAGTATTTTTGGAAGAACGGAAGAAAGACATACATTCAATCAAGATTGAATATAATTGGAAATATTCACCAGAACACCTTGAACATCCTCACCATCTCTTCTTTTACAAATACCACAGGATACTTTACAATTAGCCCAACAAGGGCCTCAGTTTAAAGGTTCATCCAAAAGACAGAACGTCCAACAATGCAGCACTCCTTTAGACTAGAACCTAAAGGTCCAGCCTTGATCTTTACACCTACCAGCTTCTGACTCTGAGGCAGGAAAGCTATTGGCTGAATCACAGCTGGTAGTAGAATTAATGAAAACAAATTGAATTTCCAGGTTTTTGCATTCTTGAAATCTCCCTGAACTGTAAAATAGCACAGAGAATAAACTCAGAGATAGTAGGAACTACCGGTGCTGGAGAATCTGAGATAACAAGGTGTGGAGCTGGATGAACACAGCAGGCCAGGCAGCATCAGAGGAGCAGGAAAGCTGACGTTTGGGTCTGGACCCTGCTTCAGAGAATAAACTGCCTGCTTTTCTTCAGCTGTTGAATTTGAACAAACAGCATTGTAAAGGTAACGAGGTGTAGAGCTGGATGAACACAGCAGGCCAAGCAGCATCAGAGGAGCAGGAAGGCTGACATTTCGGGCCTAGACCCACCTTGTTATCTCAGATTCTCCAGCATCTGCAGTTCCTGCTATCTCTGAAGCATTGTAAAGGTGACAGGTTTTTGTGTGTGGGTGTGGTCTGTCAGCCTGGATTGGAGTCTGTGAGAGTGTGGATGAGAATGGCCAATGGCAAGGAGAAACTCAAATACCACAGACCCAGCATTACAATCAGGTTCCTGTAAATGGCCAGTTATATTCCAGCACTTTAGAGCAGCCAGGCACTTAAAGCAGTTATTCCCAGAACTGCTAAAACTCCAAAAAAGAATGAGCATGAATTGGACCAATGGGCCGAAAGACAGAATTTGAATTCCTCAATCTCATGTCTCAATTTGTTTTGTAGTCAATTACATAATATTAACATGTTGTTAATATAGGAAACAAGGCAGCAAATATTGATAGAATCCCTACAGTGCAAAAGGAGGCTTTTCAGCCCATCAAGTCTACACCGACCCTCCAGAAAGCATTGAGAACCCCATTGCATTTCCCATTGCTAATCAGCCTAGCCTACACATCTCTGAACACTATGGGCAATTTAGCATGGCCAATCCACCTAACCCGCACATGTTTGGACTGCGGGAGGAAAGCAGAGCACCTGGAGGAAAGAGGGAAAATGTGCAAACTCCACACATACAGTGATCTGAGGGTGGAATCGAACCTGGGTCCCTGGCACTGTGAGAAAGCAGTGCTAACCACTGCCATGGCATATTGTGCGCAGCAAGGTCCCACAGACATTAATCTGACAATGTCCAGATTTTCCTTTTTTATTCAGTACTGGCCAAGAGATAAATATTATCCAGGACACCACAGAGTACTCCACTGCTGTTCTGCAAAATAGTGCCCTAGCACTTGACAGGCCAAACAGAGATAACAAGGTGTAGAGCTGGATGAACACAGCAGGCCAAGCAGCATCATAGGAACAGGAAAGCTTGACATTTCGGGCCTAGACCCTTCATCAGAAATGGGGGAGGGGAAGAGGGTTCTGAAATAAATAGGGAGAGAGGGGGAGGCGGATAGAAGATGGATAGAGGAGAAGATGGGTGGAGATGAGACAGACAAGCCTAAGAGGCGGGGACGGAGCCGGTAAAGGTGAGTGTAGGTGGGAAGGTAGGGAGGAGATAGGTCAGTCCAGGGAGGACGGACAGGTCAAGGGGGCGGGATGAGGTTAGTAGGTAGGAAATGGGGGTGCGGCTTGAGGTGGGAGGACGGGATAGGTGAGTGGAAGAACAGGTTAGGGAGGCGGGGACGAGCTGGGCTGGTTTTGGGATGCGGTAGGGGGAGGGGAGATTTTGAAGCTTGTGAAATCCAAATTGATACGATTGGGCTGCAGGGTTCCCAAGCTGAATATGAGTTGCTGTTCCTGCAGCTTTCGGGTCGCATCGCTGTGGCACTGTAGGAGGCCCAGGATGGACATGTCATCTGAGGAATGGGAGGGGGTGTTGAAATGGTTCGCGACTGGGAGGTGCAGTTGTTTGTTGCGAACCGAGCGCAGGTGTTCTGCAAAGCGGTCCCCAAGCCTCCGCCCGGTTTC
>JAHRHZ010000023.1:18921408-18943221 GCA_024137785.1 Ginglymostoma cirratum | reverse complement strand
GAAACCGGGCGGAGGCTTGGGGACCGCTTTGCAGAACACCTGCGCTCAGTTCGCAACAAACAACTGCACCTCCCAGTCGCGAACCATTTCAACACCCCCTCCCATTCCTCAGATGACATGTCCATCCTGGGCCTCCTACAGTGCCACAGCGATGCCACCCGAAAGCTGCAGGAACAGCAACTCATATTCAGCTTGGGAACCCTGCAGCTCAATGGTATCAGTTTGGATTTCACAAGCTTCAAAATCTCCCCTCCCCCTACCCCCTACCCTCCCAAAACCAGCCCAGCTCGTCCCCGCCTCCCTAACCTGTTCTTCCACTCACCTATCCCCTCCTCCCACCTCAAGCCGCACCCCCATTTCCTACCTACTAACCTCATCCCGCCCCCTTGACCTGTCCGTCCTCCCTGGACTGACCTATCTCCTCCCTACCTTCCCACCTACACTCACCTTTACGGGCTCCGTCCCCGCCCCTTAGGCTTGTCTGTCTCGTCTCCACCCATCTTCTCCTCTATCCATCTTCTATCCGCCTCCCCTCCCTCCCTATTTATTTCAGAACCCTCTTGCCCTCCCCCATTTCTGATGAAGGGTCTAGGCCCAAAACGTCAAGCTTTCCTGCTCCTATGATGCTGCTTGGCCTGCTGTGTTCATCCAGCTCTACACCTTGTTATCTTGGATTCTCCAGCATCTGCAGTTCCTATTATCTCAGGGCAAACAGAGCTTCAGGTTAAAGTCTCATCAGAAAGGTGGCTTCTCCCACAGGGCTGAAGTGGAAGGCACACACCTATCAATAGTTTAATCCATGCCTGGCACTTGATTGAGATTGTTCAGCAAAGTAAAGCAAAACGACTTCATAGCGGACTGGTGGAACATATTTCAGGTCTTTGGCTGTAAGCCTGGATCTGGGTGTGACTGAATTTCAGGAGTGAATGTGCTTCTCTGCGACTGAGGCTGTGTGACCTATGCTTCTGACGGCCACAGGGGATACAGCAGACGTGAACGGTCCCTCGAGACGGAGCCCAAGCTTCCTTCACAGACTTGTCTGACATTGGAGAGAAGTCAAAATCTGCTACCTTTAAAGTGAGAACGAGACAGCAGTAAGAAACTTGCTTTCAGACACAAGACCAAACATCCAAATTAGATAGCTCTTTCAAAGAGCGGGCACAGATAAGAACCTGGGCTCAATAGCCACCTTCATAAGGTTTGATCATTTGGGGCAGAGGGGAGGCCTTGAGGTTAGAATATGTTGTGGTGCAGTAGCAGTGTTCCTATGCTTGGAGTGGGAGGCATGGGTTCAAGTCTGACCTGCTCCAAAGGTGTCCCTGAACAGGCTGATTGAGAAAACTAGAATATATTGTGTGTGCTACAGTGCCATCTCATGGAATGCCCAAGTAATTATAGTGCACAATTTAAAGAAAATATTTAGATTTTTGACTTTGACATAAAAACATCAGAACAGGGCTTCTCAAACATTTTCCCGCTTTGATGCAATTTTGATACTGAAATTTGGCAGGACCCCGGGAGTGAGAGCAAGATGGGTTGGAGACTATGTGACTGTGTGTGTGTGTGTGTGTGTGTTTGGATGTGGGAGGTGGAGTGGGAAGAGGTGTGGAGCTGTGAGATTGGGGTGGGGCTGTTAATTGGACAAGACAGTGATATTCCTTTAAACTACCGTTTTGTTGAATTCAATGATTGGGCCTCAAAGCCCAGTTCATTTGGCCACACACCCACCAATTCTCGGCAAAAAAAGATATTGCAATCAATGAGATTATTAAGCCTCAGAGGTGATGCCAGGCTGACCTACCAGAGTAACGAGTCCACAGCTGTCTTTATTACCTTGGAAGAAAAGGGGTGGGAGGGGGTCATGACCCACAGTTTGAGTACCCCTGACAAGAAACAGGAGCAGGATTAGGTCCTCTGTGCCTCCACCACCATTCAATGAGATCATGGTGATATCAATTCCACCTTTCCACCTGCCCTGTACCTCTCGAGTTATCAAAGGTCAAAGATATCCATCTTGAATATAACTCAACAACTGAGCACCCACAGCTCCTTGGGATGGAGAATCCCAAATGATTTGCCACCGTCTTTGTGAAGAAATTTCTCCTCGTCTCAGTCCTGAAACTCCAGGGAATATAGGCCTGTTCCGCTCAATCTCTCTTCATTCCAGGGACCAATCCAACTAACCTCTGCAGCCCTCCCACTAGGACAAGTCTGTGATTGCTTAGGTAAGGAGATCCAAACAATACCATTGACAATCTTGGAGCATCAGAAAGCACCTACACCCAATGACAGATATTGAAGTGCGATCACTGTGGTAATATAAGAAACACAGCAGTTAAGTTTGGGCATATCAGGATCCCACACCTGCATGATCAAAAGTAATGCTGGTGGAAGAAAAATGATTGACACAGACACAACTCACTTACCACTCAAAACACTGGGAATGGGATTTATTTCAATCCTCTTGAATGGGCAGATGGTGCCTCAGTTAATGAAAGATAGCACCTCCAATAATGCAGAACTCCCTCAGCATTGGCACTCCACAAGTGTAGAACTCCCTCAGTACTGACCCACCAAGAATGCAGTATTTCATCAGTATTGACCCTCCAAGAATGCAGCATCCACTCCCTCCACCACCGACACTCAGTAGAAGCAGTGTGTACTGTCTACAAGATGCACTGCAGAAATTCACCAAAGATCCTCAGACAGCACCTCCCAAACCCACGACCACTTCCATCTAGAAGGACAAGGTCAGCAGACATATGAGGTCACCACCGTCTTCAAGTTCCCCTCCAAGCCAATCACCATCCTGACGTAGAAATATATCACCATTCCTTCACTATCGCTGGGTCAAAATCCTGGCATTCCCTTCCTAATGGCGTTGTGGGTCAACCCACAGCAACAGTTCAAGAAGGCAGTTCACCATCACCTTCTCAAGGGCAACAAGGGATGGGCAAGAAAAGCTAGGCCAGCCAGCAATGCCCATGTTCCACAAATGAATAGAAAAAAAAATTCTTCACTATTGACCCTCCAACAATGCAAGATTCCTTCAGTATGGATTTTGCAACAGCCCTTCCTCAGTACTGACTATCCAACAATACAACACTCGTTCAGTACTGACTTTCCAACAATACAACAGTGTTTCAATACTGACCTTCTAACAATGCAAAACTGCTTCAGTACTGACCCTCCAACAATGCAATACTTCTTCAGTACTTAACTTCTAATAATGCAGCACAGGCAATAGCATAGTGGTCATATCACTGGATGACCAAACCATAACCCCATGCTAATGTTCTTGGACATGGGTTTAGATAAAAACACTGAGTTTATGAATGGTCTGGTTCAGCCTCAGACAGTTATAATGGAGAAGGGTGATTGGGGTATTGTATTTGTGGGAAGGGCTGCCTAATGTTTAACTGGAGGAAATTTCTGCTTTTCGGTACTGAATGTGGACAAGTAATCTGATAGTTTGGCGACAGTGGAGATGTGGAGTGGGGTTTGGTGGTGTGGTGCAGCTGGCTGCCTTCACTATACATGTGGAAGCTGCTGTGTTGTTTTCAGATGATGTTGTCAAAGGGCAGCACTTTGATGAGAAAAAGGAGGTAAAATCTCCACTTTTACACAGTGAGTGAGTACAAGGCAGAAGGAAGTCATTTGCTTGACGCCTACTGGAAGTGATATTACAGACCATTGAGGATCTCCTACTTTGATCAGATAAACTCCCAATTTTTATCCAATTTGCTGTCTCCTGTCACTTTGATTTGAGGACCTTGCTGCATGGATAAAATGTCCCAGTTTAAATTTACCTCAATGGAATCTTTCCGAGCACTACCCTTTCTCATGGCGATGGACAGGACAAAGAGGAGAATGATGGTGAACAGAGTTACACATGGCACAATGAACCACACTGGATGGATTCCTGTTGGAAAGATAAAGGAAGCAGGTTAAGAAAGGCTTGTTCACTCCTAGCTCAGTGGATGACTGGTACATCCCGCACACACAAGCTTTCTATTCTGGGTTAAATTTAACCAATCAACATGTAAACCAAGATAACAAGGTGTGGAGCTGGATGAACACAGCAGGCCAAGCAGCATCATAGGAGCAGGAAAGCTTGACGTTTTGGGCCTAGACCCTTCATCAGAAATGGGGGAGGGGAAGAGGGTTCTGAAATAAATAGGGAGGGGGGGAGGCGGATAGAAGATGGATAGAGGAGAGGATAGGTGGAGAGGAGGCAGACAAGTCAAAGAGGCGGGGATGGAGCCAGTAAAGGTGAGTGTAGGTGGGGGGTAGGGAGGGGATAGGTCAGTCCAGGGAGGAGGGACAGGTCACGGGGGCGGGATGAGGTTAGTAGATAGGAGATGATGGTGGTGCTTGAGGTGGGAGGAGGGGATAGGTGAGAGGAAGAACAGGTTAGGGAGGCGGGGACGAGTTGGGCTGGTTTTGGGATGCGGTTGGGGGAGGGGAGATTTTGAAGCTTGTGAAATCCACATTGATACCATTGGGCTGCAGGGTTCCCAGGCTGAATATGAGTTGCTGTTCCTGCAGCCTTCGGGTGGCGTCATTGTGGCATTGCAGGAGGCCCAGGATGGACATGTCATCTGAGGAATGGGAGGGGGTGTTGAAATGGTTCGCGACTGGGAGGTGCAGTTGTTTGTTGCGAACTGAGCGCAGGTGTTCTGCAAAGCGGTCCCCAAGCCTCCGCCCGGTTTCTCCGATGTAGAGGAGGCCACAACGGGTACAGCGGATGCAGTATACCACATTGGCAGATGTGCAGGTGAACATCTGCCTGATGTGGAAAGTCTTCTTGGGGCCTGGGATTGGGGTGAGGGAGGAGGTGTGGGGGCAGGTGTAGCACTTCCTGCGGTTGCAGGGAAAAGTGCTGGGTGTGGTGGGGCTGGAGGGGAGTGTGGAGCAGACAAGGAAGTCACAGAGGGAGTGGTCCCTCCGGAAAGCAGACAAGGGTGGGGAGGGAAAAATGTCTTTGGCGGTGGGGTCGGATTGCAGATAGCGGAAGTGTCGGAGGATGATGCGTTGGATCCGGAGATTGGTGGGGTGGTACGTGAGGACGAGGGGGATTCTTTTTTGGTTATTATTGCAGGGACGGGATGTGAGGGATGAGTTGCGGGAGACACGGTCAAGGGTGCTCTCGACCACTGCGGGGGGGAAGTTGCGGTCCTTGAAGAATGAGGACATCTGAGATGCGCGGGAGTGGAATGCCTCATCCTGGGAGCAGATGCGGCGGAGGCGAAGGAATTGGGAATAGGGGATGTCATTTTTACAGGAAGGTGGGTGGGAGGAGGTGTATTCCAGGTAGCTGTGGGAGTCAGTGGGCTTGAAATGGACATCGGTTTCTCTCAGATCAGTTCCTCCCTGCATGCAGCCACCCGGATTTCTATCAATGAGATCTGGGATTGAGAATGAAACTTTTAGGAACAGGATGAGGCCACTCAGTGTCTTGGGCAATAGCTGATCTGTCCGCAACCCCTTATGTCCTTACCAAGCTAAAATTTACCAACATTGATTTCCAAATCCACAATCGAGCTTCAACAGTTTTTTTGGGGGGAAGAGGGTTCCGGATTTATCATTATTTGTGTGAAGGGACACTACCTGACATCATCCCAAGCAGCCTCACTCTAACGTTAAGGTCATGTCCTTTTGTTCTGAACCTCTGTTACCAGACAAAATCGTTTCTCTCTCTGTCTCTCTCTCTCAATCTCTCTATCTATCCTACCGAATCCTTTAGTCAATGAGTGGGCAGGAACATGGCAGATAGCATACAGGGTGACAAAGCATGAAGTTATTTATTTAGGTAGGAAAAAATAACACAGCAGAACATTTTTGAAAGCTGAAAGACGGTGAAATATTTGCATTCAGTAGGACCTGAGCGGCTTTGTGTATAAATCTCAATAATTTATTATGCAGGTATAGAGTGAAAAAAAGGAAGGCAAATGGTCTGTCTGCCTTTTTTTCAAAGGGAATTGAGTCTAAGAGTAAGGCAGTGTTGGTACATGCTACGATTCTCCAGGTCATTGCTGAAGCAAAGGGTGGTGTACTGTGTGTGGTTTTGATCTTACCCATCAGTATCATGCTAACCTCAGAGAAATGCAACAAACGCTCACTAGACTAGTTCCTGGGATGATGGGATTGTCTAGTGAGGAGACCTTGAATTTACTAAGTTTACATTCCCTGGAATTCAGTAAAGTGAGACTTAATCTAATTGAAATATGAACTTCTTAAGGGTCTTAGGGAATCGATAACATAGAGTCACAACCTCACAATAATAGATCATCTGTTTAGGACTAGGATGAGAAAACTTTTTTCTTCATTCAGAAGGTCATGGATCTTGGGAAATTTTTATCCTAGAAAGCTGTGGAGGTGAAGTTGTTCAGTATATTTAACACAGAGGTTGATGGAGTTTTGAATACTCATGAAGTTAAGGGATTGGGGATAATGAGGGAAGGTAGTGTTTAGATTGTGGATCAGCTGAAATTGTATCGAATAGTGCAGCAGGCTCGAAGGTCTACTCTAGCTCTTCTTAGGCTCTCATCCTGTTAAACACATCAACTATGTTGAGTTTTTATCCTCTATACCCTTTCGCCAGACTTAATAGCTTCCTGTCACTTGATGTGAAAGTGCGAAATCATGGCACATGACTGGCCTGCAGAGAAGCAAAAGTGGAAGTGGCAAAGAATATCACATCATTCCACTCCCGTGACAGTTCTCCAAAGACAGAAATGATCACAACTGGACTAGATGGTGTAATACAGTCATGAGTGAGGCTTTAGTACAAGCTTTAATGAGGTGCCACTGAGCAGCCACACAATCCTCAGCTCCATGTGACTGTCATCCCAGCTCTGTCTGTCTCTAGGGACAGTGTCCACGTTAATTGCCTGAGAGAGCAATGAACTATGGCCAATAGAATCATAGAATCCCTACAGTGTGGATGCAGGCCATTCTGCCCATCGGGTCTACACCAATCCTCTGCACAGCATCCCAACTGAACCACCCCCATACCTTATCCTTGTAAGCCTGCATCTTCCCATGGCTGATGCACCCAGCCTGCACATGCTTGAACATTATGGACAGTTTAGCAGGGCTAATCCACGTAACCTGCACATCTTTGGACTGTGGGAGGGGACTGAAGCATCCGGAGGAAATCCACTCAGACACAGGGAGAATGTGCAAACTTCACATAGACAGTTGTTCCAAGGTGGGGATCGAATGCATGCCCCTGGCACTGTGAGGCAGCAGTGCTAACCACTGAACCACCATGCCTCCCATGTACAATAGGTTGCGCGTAAAACGGTATTGAAGAACAAATATGGCACCAAAGTCCCAATCTCTCAATCAAGATAATGAGATGTCAATATAAGAGGCAGATATAAAATAAACATATTGTCCCTGTATACTGAAAGAAAGAAATTCTTGCATTTTTATAGCGATTTTCATGACAACTGGACATCTCAAAGCACTTTGCAGCCAAATCAGTATTTGTGAATTGTGGTTGTTGTTGTAATGTGGGAAGCACAGCAGCCCAACAGCACACAGCAAACTCACGGAAACAGCAATGTTATAATGGCTTGGTAATTTTTTTTTTGTTGCTGATTAAGGAGTAAGAATTGGCTAGAACACCAGGGAAAACCCTGCTGCTCTTCTTCAAAATAGTGCCCAAATATATTTTACATCGACCCAGACTGGCACATGGACCTTAGTTTAAATCTCATTCGAAAGATGGCACCTCTGACAATGTAGCCATCCTTCTGTACTGTACTGAAATTTCGGCTTTGATCCACACAATTCACTTTTAAATTAAAGATCTATTGGCCACGAGGTGCTAATGGACAGCACTGCCAAATATAGACAACTGAAGGTGAAAACACATTCATGAAAATTAAGCTCTTTGATTGTAATGATAAAGGGACATATGAAAATGTCTATAAAAGGAGATGGAATAGGTATGATCCATGATAGGGTAGACACTACATGGTCTTTACTAGGAGTCAGGACAGCAGTCTCCCTGGGCTCTATAGAAGGACTGGGTTCAATGGACTTTTTCTCGTTCTACTGAGCCATGGTTTAAACAAATAAATGTGGTTAAATATACCTTTCGTCAAATATTAATAATACTTGGTCAATGCAAATAACCCTTGCCTTCATGAAGCACAACCCCAGTTTTCATTTTCCTTATGTTCATCACTTCCTTCTCATGCTCCTTGTTTTAACACCTCTCCATGTGTGGTGAGTCTCAGTCCAGTGCCAGGGGCTTACCATTTTTCCAGGTCGTTATTTTGTAGCATGCCTGCAGGGTGCTCACACTGTTCTTAGCTCTCACGTTGAAGGTATATGGTCCCAGGTCCCTAAAGGTGTAGCTCACATTGGAGACAGTTGAACTGGGCAGCTCTATTAGATCACATGAGTGATCAATGACTGAGATGCAGCTCCGAGAAACAAGCCAACAGACCTTGAGTGGAGGACTGGAAGGGAGGATAAGAAATATGTGGTTAATAGCACAGAGCCAGACCACTGGGAAAACTATCCAAATCCATCTGCAATATATAAATTTCAGCAAGTGGTGTGATGAATCGTTTTTGTAAGCTCTGTGTAATGTGGAGCTGGCTATCACAGTTGGTTCATTTAGAGGAAGGTTAAATGAGCACATAACGGAGAAAGGAAGAAAAGGATAAATCGATAGGGTGAGATGGAAGGGTTACCAGGAGGTTTCAGTTTGGTTTGTTTTTTGTTTTGGTTTGATTTATTATTGTCACATGTACCTAAGTACAGTGAAAAGCTTTGTTGTGTGTGCAGTGCAGGCAGATCACAACATACATAGATGGTAGGGTGATTGAACAGAGTGAGGAATACAATGTTACAGCTGCAGAGAAGGTGCACAAAAAACAAGATCAACATTCCATTTGAAGTTTGAGAGATCCATTCAGAAGCCTAATAACAGCAGGGAAGAAGTTGCTCTTGAACCTGTTGGTAAATGTGTTTAAGCTGTGTGGAGTGTAAACACTGGCATAGATCAGTTGGAAATGATGGCCTGTAACTACTATGTAATGCCATATCCACAAAACCTTAATTCCCATTGTCACATATTTAAAACAAATATTTTGCTATGTAACTATAAGTAACCTAAGTAATATATATACCTGACCCATGACAATAAAGAAATGATGATGTATTTCCAAGTCAGAATGATGTCTGATGGTATTCCCTGCTAAGTGTGGTCGTAAATGTTATTCCAAAAACAGTGGTGAAAATCCTACAGAATTGTAGAGGAATCTGATTTATTGATCCATTTCTGAGCTTGAAAATCAGCAGAGATTGACTCCCAGAAACTCTTACCTGCCATTAATATATATGTAAAAGTTCTTTTTGTGGTCTGCATGGATGTCATCCACACTCTTGACTTCAATTTTTTTGATTGTATCTGAAATGAGTCAGATTTGTAGAGAATTTGTCATTTCATTATTGTCATGCTTATTAAGGGAACAACAATTTCACAAACGTGGCCACAGAGGATGCAACTTTTCTTGCTTTGAGTCATCCTAAATGGGCATGATTAACACTATATTTTGATCACAAATGAGATACAGAGTAAAATGGGTCTAATTCGTGCCACAATTTTGCTTTCAAACATGGCAGGATTGTTGTTCACTGAGGAGCTGGGGCCAGAGACAGACCTGAAACTTCTTAAACCTGCCATGATCCCAGCTCTGGGCCATTTTTGTTCAGGCAGAATTAGGACAATGTTTCATCCCATTAAGCCAATTCAAGAGCCTATTAAGGTCACACAACATGCACCACAATTAACTTTTCAATTGGGCCTGCACAGCCCCTACTGAGGCTGAAATGGGGCTGAGAGATAAAGGCAGCTTCTCAGCAGCAGAATGAAAGCGGTGCAGGAGAGAAGGAGAGAGCAGATGGGTGATCGCTATTCCATCCAGCAATGGGAAATGGCCCTCAGGACCATTGCTACCCACACTGATCACCTGATAAGAGTCTGCCGGCCAGCTGGAGCCTCAGAATTAAAATACTTACAGAAGCTCTTCAAGGTGAAGGCACCCTTTTCTCTTCTCTACCTACACCAGCAGTGTGTAGCTCTAACAGTGGGTTCGCTGTTTATACAGTGCTGGAGGGCTAACAGGAGACCCTCCAGTTTGAGTAGTCTGCCTGCCTGGATTGGATACACCATTGCCACTAAATGGCCAGCTTGTTACAAACTGCGCCACGCTGTGTTGGGACCCAAAAAAATCCAAAGTCCAGATTAAAAGTAGAATCTGCGGAGTCCAGCAGAAGGACTAAAAAGACCCAACATTACCTAGAAGGTTCAGCGAAGCACCATAAACTCCAGTCCTTTGTTGAGAGTGATTGAGATATGCAAGGACATCAAGATGCAGCTGGTAAGTCCCTGGTGTTGGATAGATGTGAAGTGCGTAAGATTTATTTGTGACCATTCGCTCTCTGTGGACAGCCAGGTTTAAAGAATAAAGAACAAATGTTGTAAATGTTCCACTTCGGAATTTTTTTTTTAAAACTCAACAAGACATTCGAAACATACTGAACTGAAGGAGGCCATTCAGTTCATCATGTCTGTGCTGTCCCTAGGATAAATCCAATGGCGTAGGTTCATTCCATGTACCAGTTGTGGTTATTCATGGAGGCCTGGCTCTTTGCCTTGCCTCATCATTGCGCAGTGTTGCTCCTGAAGCTACATATAACCAATGTAGTAAATGGTCGCTCTTTAGAGAGAGATGCCAATGCTCCTTTGTGGATTGTGGCTAATTACCTGAAATGCTTGGGTTTAATTAGTCTACTCCCTGCCTTTTCCCAGTAGCCCTGCAAATATCTAATTTTTACCCACTAATTCAAATCCCATTTGGAAGCTGCGATGAAACTTCGACCACTACGTCCCATCCTTCATGGCAGATCACATCAATTTGCTACAGAAAATCATTCCTCCTCATAGAAACCTCACTCTTATAGAGAAGTTGAAACAAAGTTTCCCATCTTCAAATATCTTTGAAGCCTTTTGTTGAGTTTGTGATTTGCAAACCTGTATGTGGAAATTAGTACTGCTCTACCTTTGATCTACACCTGTGATCACATGAAATGATTCAAAAATATGGTCCAGTGGGACGATTTAAGATAAGCCAACGATTTCACCAGCTTCCTATAGAGACCAAGTAGAGACTAAATAAAAACCAAAAGAACTGCGGATGCTGCAAATCAGGAACAAAAACAAAGTTGCTGGAAAAGCTCAGCAGGTCTGGCAGCATCTGTGAAGGAGAGAACAGAGTTAGCGTTTCGGGTCTGGTGACTCTTCCTCAGAACAGTTCTGAGAAAGAGTCACCGGACCCGAAACGTTAACTCTGTTTTCTCCTTCACAGATGCTGCCAGACCTGCTGAGTTTTTCCAGCAACTTTGTTTTTGTAACAAGAAGAGACTGTTTGGCTAAGGATGGATCTTGACATCCCTGATGCCAGCTCTCAACTGCATGCAAGTGTTGCATACTTAATCATTCAGAATAAGAGTTACAGTATCATATGAGGTAAGAATTTACCCGTCACCAAAGTACCAGAAGTAACGGAATGAAGCAGTGTCAAAGTAATCACTTGGATCATACAGGATGAATGAGATCTGTGTTGGGATTTTGGTGGCTAGTTCATATTCCTTTCTTGAGAAAGTGATGCTGCCATTTGGCTGCTTCAATGATAGAGTTCCCACCACAGAGTCTGTATAGGAAAAGAAAAACAGTTCTGAGAGTCACACATGGTCAGACACAAATGCAAGCAGTTATTAAAGATAATTCAATATGAATCTGGTGTAATTACAGTTATTAAATAGTATTCATCAGTAACCTGGTGCAAACACAGTATAGATTAATATTCAACAATTGCTTCATATGACAATGTTCACCAGTAAAAACCAATAAAAAAACTACAGATGCTGTAAATCAGCAACAAAAACAGAAATTACTGGAAAAGGTCAGCAGGTCTGGCAGCATCTATGAAGAGAAATCAGGGTTAATATTTCGGGTTTGAGTGACCCCCTTCCTCAGAATAGACAGTAGCTAAGAAAATGTCGGTTTTTATGCAGAAGATAGGGTGGGTGGGGGGAGGACGTAAGGACTAAATGATAGGTGGGGATAGAGTCTAAAGAAAGAGGAGAACAGTTGGACAGACAAAGGAGTGGATAATGATCTGACTAGAAGGGTCAATAGCTATTAATGGAGACTGTTAGTGGCTAACAATGGATTGTGTGTAATTGTTGACTGTGTGTTAACAAAGCCTGATATGTGGAGTTTAGGATAAGGACATGGGAGAGCTCAATCCCTAAAGTTATTGAACTCGATGTTGAGTCCAGAGGGCTGCAGGGTCCCCAATTGGAAAATGAGGTGCTGTTCTTCCAGCTTGCGCTGGTGTGTTGAAGTGATCCCATCCTGTTCCCTGGGCAACATCTCTGTCTCAGCTTGCTGCAGTGTTCCAGTGAAACTCAGTGCAAGCTGGAAGAACAACACCTCATTTTCCGCTTGGGGGTCGTACAGCCCTCTGGACTCAATATCAAGTTCAATAACTTTAGGGCTTGAGCTCTCCCATGTCCTTATTCGATCCCCACACATAGGCCTTGTTAACACAACCCATTGTTGGCCACCAACAGTCTCCATCAATAGATATTCACCATTCTAGCCCAATTGTTATCTGCTCCTGTATCTGTTGAGCTGTTCTCCTCTCTTTTTTGGGCTCTATCCCCAGCCTTCATTCACGCCTAACTCCCACCCCCCCAACCCTATCTTCTACACATAGACTGACATTTTCCCAGCTACCAATATTCCTCAGTAACTTGGTGTTTATAGATTCATTGAATAGTATTAACCAGTAAAAGTCACCATTTTCCCAGAGGACTGTAGGTCTCATTAGAGAGCGATGACTGGTGGCAAGTTTAAACTGAGGGTCATCATGACTCAGGTGAGGGTGAGGCTTCATGGTGTCCTCAGGCGGGATGAGAATTGAACCCATGCTGTTGGTGTCATTCTGCATCACAAACCAGCTGTGCAGCCAACAAAGCCCCCTTTACAATATCTGGCAATAACTTGGAGTTAATAGTTATTGAACAATGTTCATCAGTGACTTGATATAATATTGTTATTGAATAATATTCACTAGTAACCTGCTATTAATACAATATTCACAAATAACCTTGTATTAATGCAGCTTTTAAAAAAACTAATAACCTGATATATAATAGTTTTGAACAATGTTCCCCAATAGCTTGGTGTTAATGAAGTTGTTGAATAATGTTAAGACTGTTAGAATTGAGGCTGGAGGAGTGCACTGTTGCTGTGGCCCCTCTAGTCCATGGGTTAAAACAAAAAATAAATAAAAATATATTTCTTAGCTACTGAGGTGGTAATTTAAATGCCTTTCTGTTATCAGTTTTTAAATAAAAAGATGTATCTTTCACCAACTGCTCATCTCTTCTCTAACTGGTGAAGATGCAAGGATAAATGCTGTTCCTTCTAAATAACTCAAAACACATTGACAAGAGCTGCTGCAAAAGAGAAAAAAATGCAGAGGTTCACGTTAAAATAAAACTTTTTCTGACCGTTAAGATTATTCTTGAAGGTAAAAAAGTTGAAGTTTAGACTGTTCTAAATGTTTTGTTTCAATTTGATTTATTGTTGTCCCATGTACCTAAGTATGGTGAAAAGTTTTGTTTGGTGTGCAGTACAGGCAGATCATAGCCTACAAGGGCATACAGATTATAGGGTGATTAAACAGAGTGAGGCATACAAAGTTAAGGCTGCACAGGAGGTGCACAAAAGCAAGATCAACATTAGATTTGAAATTTGACAGGTCTGTTCTGATATTTTGGCATGTGGGGTCAAGTCATTCATTATGCACACACAGTCTCTGGAGTCTGGGCAGACGCAGCTTGCTCAGGAAATAAATATTGAGAAGTTCAGTCGCTCTTCCAGAAAAACAAATAGGATTCACACTGAACTCAACAAGAGAATCCTTGTCAGAAATTGGAAAATTGGACAGCCGTTCCTCATGGGCTACTTGTTCCTTTACTAAAGCCGAGACAAAACAAGAATTTTTCCAAACCATACCCTGTTTAAATAGTGCGGAAAGGGTCTACAGCAAAGTTATAACCATTCGTGATTTCTAGAAAGCATTATTGGAAAACAATGCCCAATATCCTAGGTGAACTTTCAATGACTTCTTTAAAGTAGATCTCTCCAGATATGTTCAGAAAATTTTAAATAAATCAATTTTTCCATGATATTGTAAAACTTGTCCTCAGATAACCTATTGAATATGAAGTGTTTTTGTTAAAATACAGTTGGTGAACAATATTAACCAAAAACTTATTTGGTAGTAATCTGGGGTTAATACTTATCAAGCAACATTTTCCAATAACCTGATGTATTACAGTTATTGAACAAAATTAGTAAAAGCCTGGTTTTAAGAGTCATTAACATATATTTTCAAAGCCTCTTTGAACACAGTGATAGTGCCGGGGACTGCAGGATTGCAAATGTGACACCATTGTTTAATAAAAGGTCAAAGGATAACCTAGGAAATTACAGACCTGTCAATGTGTCATCATTAGTGAGAAAACTGATGGAGGATGTATTGTGGGATAAGATGGATATACATTTAGAGAAAAATAAGTTAATACTAGACAGTCGACATGGCTTTGTCAAGGACAGGTCATGTCTGACAAGCTTGAAATCTTTGACGAACTGACATAGGCAGTGGATGAAGGTAGCGCTGCGGACGTTGTATATTTGGACTTTCAGGAAACAATTGATACAGTGCCATTTGATCTGGCTGGTTGGTTAACTGGTTAGTTGGTTGGTTGAAAGTATTTGGGACTGATGGCTTCTTGGCAGCATGGATTAGAAATTGGTTAAATGTTAGGAATCAGAGAGTAGGAATAGATGGGCATTTCTCAGATTTGAAAGTTGAATCATAGTTGAAAGTGGTGTTCCCCACACATTGGTGTTGAGACCCTTGCTTTTTCTGATTTATATAAATGATTTGGAGATGGGGTGGAGGACGAAATCTCTTAAGTTTTCAGCTGATGCTCAGCTAGGGAGAATAGTTAGTTGTAAGAATGACACTGAGTGACTTCTGAGGGACATTGACAAGTTGGCCAGATGCCTGGCAAATAAATTTCAATACAGAGAAATGTTGGATAATGCATTTTGGTAGAAGAAATATGGACAGACAATTCAGGTTCAATGCTACAACTTTGAGGAGAGCGCAGGAGCAGAAGGACCTTGGGGTTCATGTGCACAATTCTCTGATCAGGCAAGTTGAATCTATAAGAAGGCTTATAGGATACTTGGGTATATAAATAAAGACATAGAATATAAAAGCAAGAATGTGATGCTATAACTCTACAAGTCACTGATCAGCCTACATTTGGACTATTGTTTTCAGTTCTGGGAACCTTATTCAAGGAAGGATGTTAAAGCCCTGGAGAGACTGCAAAGGAGATTTTCTAGAAGGATACCAGGATAGGGATTCTAGGTACAAGGAAAGATTAGAAAAATTGGGCTTATTCTCCTTGGAGCAGAGAAGATTAAGGGGTGACCTTATTGAGGTGTTCAAATTAGTGGACAATTTTGACAGGGCAAAGGAAACTATTCTATTGCCACTAGTTGATATGTCAGTAACCAGGGGGTCACAATTTCAAGATTGTCGGCAATTTAGCTAGGAATGAGAGAAAGAGAAACTTCTTTCCTCAGACAATTGTTAGGATTTGAATTGTGCTGCCTAGGAAAGTAGTGGATGCAGATTCCATAGGAGTTTGTAAAAGAGAGCTGGATATTTATGTGAAAATTATTAATTTAGAGGGCTACGGAGATAGGACTGGAGAATGAGACTAGCTGGGAAGCTCTTTCAGGAGTAGGTACAGGCATAATAGGCTGAATGGCCTCCTTCTGGACTGTAAAATTTTATGAGCCTATATTCACTAATGGGTTAATACAGTTATTACGCACTATTTATCAAGACCTTGTTTAAATACAGTCCAGTATCAAAACAGTATTAATTAATGATCCTGTCAATCCAGTTATTGAACACTATTTACCAGTAGCTTGGCGTAACTAGCTGCTATCCATTATTCACTAGTGGATGCAAAAAGTGAATATTCAAATTCCACTAAAAACCAGGTATAATCCCAACTGTTACAGGCAAGTCAGGAATATTTGTTTAGATCTTTTGGAATGGTGAAACTAGATTCAAACTACAGAGGGAGGAGACAAGGACAGTCTGGGCTCCCAGTTACAACCACATATTACACTCTCACCTGTCACCAGGAGTTTGATGGAGCCGTGAGCGAGTGGGGGGCACCACGAACAGCCCCTTCCGGTTACCCAAGCACGGAGAGCGTACAGTTTCGGGACCAGGCTGTGGACGGTGATGGAGGAGGTGAGTTCCTGCTCCGAACTCCGTACGATGGCCAGGGGACTCTCCACGTTCCAGTGGAAGGTGTAAGGTTGCGGTTCGAGCTGCTCCTGCCGGCTCCCAGGTTTAGGTACCAACCTGGCCTCCACTGTTCCATGGGCACCAGTGGTGATGGGCCCATCATTACTCAGTACCAGCTCATACTGCCAGCACATCCCTGCATGGGGAAACAGAGTCGAACCATTGGCAAAATTTTAAACAAAACAAGCCCAGGAGTCAGTTATACCTTTGGGATGTAATTCATTCACTTGCAAACAGGAATTATATTCCAAGGGTGGAGCTGGGGGGTGAAAACTAATCTCTTTTCATCCAAACCAACTAACATCTGACTTACGGTGGGGATATAAACAGGCTGGTTTTGAATTTGTCGAACGCTTTAAACTGAACAGATTTTTAAAAAAGGGAAAACTCTCAGGGTATTTCCTGTTCATTAAGAATACATCTCGTCCCTGCTTCTTTATTATCTAAAGTCGCGTTTGCTCATGGTGGCCTCCCTCTCCTCTTCCTTACCTGATAATACTACTGTGTTCAACAACAGCAGGAGCTCCAGAGAAGTCATGATTCACGGACTAAGTGCTCTCTGTCTCTGCGTCTCTCCCCCGAGTTTCTTCACTGTTCTCAGCAGCAACAAGCTGCTACTCTATACTTCCTAGTACGTCAGCTTCAGTCTGAATCAACACAACTTGTGTCAGAACCAAAGGAGAACTTATACCAGTCAATGACTCTTATTTTCAGTTTATTTTCAAACGTCAGAGGTTGACCCTGTTGTATATTCCAGCTTCCCTTGCCTCAACCTTGCTGCAACACAACCCCCCTTTATCCATGCTCTTGTCATCTCCAGACCAGCCTGCTTCAATCCTCTGCTGGCCATTCTCCTTCCATTTGTCATAAACCAAATTCAGTTGTAGTTCTTTAATTTAAATAAATGAGAGGTACTATATTTTAGAAAGATATTGGGGTAGGACTTATACACTTAATGGTATGTCCTGGGATGTGTTGCTGAACAAAGAGACCTTAGTTCCTTTAATGTGGAATTGCAAGTAGACAGGATAGTGAAGAAGGCATTTGATAAGCTTGCCTTTATTGGTCAGTGCATTGAGTACAGGAGTTGGGATGTCATGTTGTGGCTGTATAGGACATTGGTTAGGCCACTTCTGGAATACTGTGTTCAATTCTGGACTCCCTGTTATAGAATTGATGTTGTGAAACTTGAAAGGGTTCAGAAAGTATTTACAAGAATGTTGCCAGGGTTGGAGGGTTTGAGCTATAGGGAAAGGCTGAATAGACTGGGGCTACTTTCCTGGGGCATTGGAGCCTGAGGGGTGACTTTATAGAAGTTTATAAAATCATGAGGGGCATGGATAAGGTGAACAGTCAAGTTTTTTTCTACAGGGTAGACAGTCCAAAACGAGAGGGCATAGGTTTAAGGTGAGAGGGGAAAGATTTAAAAGGGACCTAAGGGGCAACTTTTTCCACACAGAGGGTGGTGCGTGTATGGAATGAGCTGCCAGAGGAAGTAGTGGAGGGTGGTACAATTACAACATTTAAAAGGCATCTAAATGGGTATACGAATAGGAAGGGTTTAGAGGGATATAGGCCAAATGCTGGCAAATGGGACTAGATTTATTTAGGATATCTGGTTGACATGGTTGGACTGAAGGGTCTGTTTCCATGCTGTACATCTCTATGGCTCCATGACACTAAGTGCCTCTGGGTCAGACTGTCATAGATTGAAGTGTCATTTTGGTGGTCCCATTTTTGAAGTCCCATATTTAGGCAGAAATTCCATTGCAATATGAGGGGCTTCTGCACTGTCACAGATGCTGTCTTCTGAATGAGAAGTTAACCAAGACTTCATTGCTCTGTCAAGTGGATACAGAAGACATTCTGGCCAAAATTTATCCCTCAATTAAACCCAAAACAGAATTTTTCCTGATCACATTTTTAGTTGTGGGACCTTACTGTATGCAAATTAGCTGCTGTTTTTCATACATTTCAATAGTCACTATCTTTCATAAGAACTTCTTTGGGTGCAACTACTTTGGGATATCTTGAATTCACGAAAATTACTATATAAATGCAAACTGTTCATCCTTTCTTGATCAGGTAAAACTCTTTCCCAGATTCTAATCTGCACCTGTTACCCACACATAATACGTGTACATGCTGTACATGAATATATGCTGTACATCCTTCATGATGACCTACATGATAGTCAGTCTACCAACATCTCAAATTTAAAATATTCATTCGCTGGTTCAAATCCCTCTGTGGCCCCACTCACCCCTTTCTCTGTAAATCCTACAAGCCCTGCAACTTGCCAAGATATCTGCACATCACCAAATCCGAATACCCCTTGCTTCATCATTGGGGTCTGGGGCCCAAAGCTTTGGAATCTCCATCAAAACCTCTTCCCTCTGTATCTTTCTCTTCTTCCTTATGATCCTTTCTGTAACCTTAATCTTTTTGTTCTTGAGTCATCAATCCTGATATCCCCTTATGTGGCTCAGTGTTGATATTTATCTGATTATGTCCCCAAGAAGCACACGGGGGGTGCCTTTAACGAAATGAACTGCACATATGTTGTTGTTGATGCATGTGCAGGAGAGCAGTAGCTGTGGGCGACAGTTTCCTATGTATACGGCTGTTGTCAGGGCACTGACACCGCCTGTTCCTTCCCTTGATGGTTGTTCCTCAGGGAGATGTCACTGATTCAGTACAGCTAATAGGGAGCATGGGTTTACACTTCCTGGGCAAACCTGGCTTCAGCCAAGCTGCAGTCCAACTTTCAGTTTACCAACAGTGCTCCCTCATTAGGCAGCTGTTTGAACTGCACTTCCCTCCACCTCCCAACATCCTGAGCAGAAACTCACGGAAACTCCATTGCAACACTGAGAACAGGTGCAATTCAGAGCTACACAGGGGATTACGAATATTTTATTTCCATTGTTAGAATTTAGGCAAATGGCGACATTTATAATGGACATTATAATGGATCAAGGACAAGGAATGTAACTGAGGAGTGTTGGATCAGCCATGATCCTATTGAATGGTGGAGTAGACTTGAGGGGCGAACAACTTACTCTTGTTTCTTGTGGTCTTATGCACTGCCTCTAATACCAGCATATCTTTCCTTAGATGTGGCGATCAAAGCTGTTCACTGTATTCTATGTGTGGTCTAGCTAGTATTTTGTATAGTCTTACCCATTTTTGTACACTCCCTCTTCTTTGCATTCCTTACAAGCTGCTGATCTTGTATGGTAGCTTTTTGTGATTTATGTACAAGAACCCCAAATTCCTCTGTACTGTAGATTTATACATTCTTGCACCATTTAAATAATATTCAGCTCCTCAATTCTTCCTGCCAAAATGCACAACCACATATTTTCCCACATTATATTCCATCTGCCAAGTTTCTGCCCACTCACCTATACTCCTCTGAAGACTTTGTGTTATCGTCACCACTTGCCTTCCCTCCTGTTTTTGTGTCATCTGCGAACTTGTCAATAGTACACTCGTTTCCCTCATCCAAGTTATTAATATATACTGTAAATAATAGTGGCCCTAGCACTGATCCCTGTGGCAGACCACTAGATACAGGTTGCCATCCTGGTGACGCCCCGCCCCTTATTCCAATCCTCTATTTTCCATTAGTTAGCCAATTCTCTAATCAGGCTCATTTATAACCGCAACATCATGGACTCTTTTCTTATTAAGTGGCTGTTCCTGCAGCATCTTATTGAATGCCTTTCAGAAATCTAAATATTACATCTTTATGTTCCTTTTAGCGATCATGCACGTTACCTTCTTGATGAATTCTGATAGGTTTGTCAGGCATGATTTCCCTTTCAATGAAACCATGCTAATTCTATTTGACTATATTATGCATTTCTAAATGCTCTGCTATTACATCCTTTAGAATAAACTCTAACATCTAACAATGACAGATATTTAGCAAACTGGCTGATAGTGACCGGTTTGTCTCCTTCCTTTTTTGAATGAAGGTGTTGCATTGGCGATCCCTGATCCTTTGGGTCTTTACCAGCATCTAAATATTTGTGGAAGGCTACTACAAGTGTATGCACTATCTCTGTGTTATTTCCTTTAATACCCTTTGATGCAACTCATCACGTTTGTGGGACTTTTCGGCACTTAGCCCAATTAGTTTGCATAATATCTTTTCTCTAGTGGTAGTTTTATATTTATTTTCTCTTTCCATTTTATTGATTATTTAGCACTGTTGGAATGCTATTAGAGTCCGTTACGGTGAAGAATGATACATAGCTATTCAACACCCCTGCCAGTTCTTGATTCCTCATTATTATTTCCCTAGTCTCATTCTCCAAGGGGTCTATTTTCACCTTGGTCTCTTTGTTTTTTTTTGCATACTTAAACAAGCTCCTTCTATCTATTTTGCTATTACTTGTTTTGTAAACAAAATCACTGAATATATTCAAGAAAGAGATAGTTTTTTTTAGATTTTAAAAGCATCAAAGGGGTACTGGTAGATGGAGGATCAGCCATAATCATAGCGAATGGCAGGCTTAATGGTCCGAATTTTCTGCTCCTGCTCCATATTTCTATAATAAAACAAAGAATTGCAGATTCTGGGAATCTGAAATAAGAATAGAAAGTACTGGAGAAACTCAGCACGTCTGGTATCATCCATAGAGAGAGAAAAACGGAGTTAGCATTTAGTGTCCAGTGACCTTTCATCAGAACAAAGTTTCTATGTTACTTGCTAGTTTGCCATCAAAGTTGTTTTCTCCCTCTTTACCTTTTGTTATCAAATTTTGTGGTTTTTAAAACATTCTCAATTCTCTGGTTAAACATTAATTTTTGCCACTTTGCATGTTTTTTTTCCAGTTTGATGTTATCCTTAACTTCCTTGTTAGCCATGATTGGCTTATCCTCTCCCCAGAATCCTTCTTCACTGCACACATCTTTCTTGTAAGTCACAAACTAGTTTTGTAAATATCTCCCATTATCCCTCAACCATTTTTTCTGATAACCCATCTTCACAGTCTACCCCAGCTAAGTCTAACCCTGTTCCTTTGTAATTATTTTTATTTAGGTTTAGCACAGTTGTTTCCAAACCAAGTTTTTCATTCTCAAATTGAATGCTACATTCTACCATGTTATAGTCAATATGTGATAATTTACTCTAAGATCATTTCTTAAACCTGTCTCATATCACATTTCCAGATACAAAATAATATGAGATAACAAGCGTGGGGCTGGATGAACACAGCAGGTCAAGCAGCATCATAGGAGCAGGAAAACTTGACGTTTTGGGCCTAGACCCTTCATCAGAAATGGGGGAGGGGAA
>JAHRHZ010000023.1:18887678-18916408 GCA_024137785.1 Ginglymostoma cirratum | reverse complement strand
CCCCCCCCCCCAGTAATGCAGGATATTACAGAGAAGGTGGGAGAGCTGCATTATTACAAATATTTATTGAAACACATTTATTTTCAGGTCCCCTGTGACTGCTTTGAATAATGCTGGCATAGTAATCTCTTCCACATCTGTCTGTGATACATCCCAACCCAAAATGGCATTTGTAGCAACACCAGGGGCTGTGGTGGACCAGACTACGTTAATGAAAAAGTACCTTCAGTTTGTGGCTGCTCTGACGGATAGCAACACACGTGAGTTATTCAACTTTCTTGTAGGCCCTGGTTAATATTTCCCCAGTATAGTAAAAGAATAAGGAAAGAACTTGGAACAGGAATGGGAGGATTGGGTTCATTCAGCTCTGTTCACTTAGATCATGGCTAGTTTGTTATAACAACTTCTGCCTTGATTTGATAACTGTCAGTTTCAGTGTTTAAATTTTCTGTTGATACCCCCAATCTCACCAGCTTTTTCATTGCTTTGGGATATTCTAAAATGCTTTACAGTCAAGTCTGTGTTGTAAGGTAGGAAATGCAGCAGCCAGCTTGTGCATATGAACTTAGACCTGAGTACTACATTAGTAATAGTCAGTGAGAAAAGATGTCATAGTTGCAGAAGATCATAAGACTCATCAAGAGAGAGAAAACTGATGGTGGTTTACTCTTGAGAGTGATCATACCTCCGGTGAGGTTGAGAAGGAGAGTCCTTCATGGTAATCTCAGTCAGTGTCGGAATTGAACCTGCATTTTTGGAATCTCTGCACAAACCAGCTGTCCAGGTTAGTGATAAGTCACTCTGGGATAATGTACGCTTAACGAAATGTGTGAATAATAAAAGACAGGATCAGTGTTGCATTTTTAAAACAGATGCTGAAGCATAGAGTAATCACTAAATTGAAGTGAGTGGATAGCAGCAGTCACCAATCTGATTACTAACAGTCTGTAGGAAACTGTTGGTTATACTGAAAAATGACACTTGGAGCTTTAATATGCCAAGAAAAGAAGTTGTCTTTTTTTTTGTATAATTTTAAAAATTATATTTTGGGATTCATTGCCTGAAAGGGTGCTAGAGGTGGGAACTCTCAGCAAAGCTCTTCTGCACTTGGTATTTGCCTTGCCTGATGGCTGGATCAGTTATTGACTTATTGATAGAGATTCGTTACTTTGACTAATCAGTATCTGTTATTATTGGATAATGTAATTACCAGGAGGGTAAGCAAGGTGAATGGTGATTTTTGTTCGTCTCTTATTTCCTGTACCCCAATGTAGTTGATTGTTAATGGTTTTCTGAAATGGCCAAGCAGACCACCTTATCAGAATAAACTGTTCTACTAAATGGTCCAACATAACTCATTACGATTACCATGTCCATCTTGTGGTAATGAGGGGATGGGAAATAAATGAGTGGCAACAGCCACCAGGAATTATGGGTTAAAAAAACCAAAGTAGCTGCAGAAGCTGGAAATCAGAAACAAAAACTGAAATTGCTGACAGAGTTTAGTAGGTCTGGCAGCATTCGAGGAGAGTGATTAGAGTTAACGTTTCTGGTTCAGTGACCCTTCTTCAGAACTGATGGTAGTTAGGAAAAAGTTGCTTATTTTTAATGCAGAAGGTAGGGTGGGGGAGGGGTTAAGGAGTAACCGAGAGGTGGAGTTGGAACCTAAAGAGAGTGTTTCTTGTCAGAAACTTCACTTTCTCTTCACTCTGTCTTTGGGCTGTATCTCCACATATTGTATGCTCCTTAACCTTCTTCCCCCTCCCCCGCCACCCCCACCCCACCGGACCGGAAATGTTAACGCAGATTCTCTCCACAGGAATTATAGGTAGTCTGTTATTTAGAATGTTTTTGGCATTTTGACCTTAGTTTGTATTTTGCAGCGTGGTATATTGTGAGTGGCAGTCATTGCTGCCACTCCAGGATGATGAACAGAGGAGTGCTGTTGCATTGTACGGTATACTGGAATGTAGACTCACTGTTTACTGTATTGAAGATCGTCTGGCTGGAATTGATGATCATGATTAAGTTTGATTATTGACAATGTTTAAGATTGTGGAAGAATTGAAAGTGCTATTTGTTTTAGGAATACATCAGATTAATCAATTAATTTTCTGAGTTCTTGACTTTGAAGCATTTTGGGAATGGCTAAATTCCTGCTCATGTAGGATTTTTGGAGTAAGAGATGTCATCTTCTCAGTCTACAGTTGAAGCCTGACCACTTCTTCCAGATAAAACCACAACATGCTACTTGTGCGTCTGTAACCTCAGCTTTATCCACTGGCCCAATTTTTTTCAATGTTGCACATTTATGAATTAGAGGGGATGATAAAATGTTGGCTCTGACCTGTTGCAGTATAATATGCTGACAACTTCAGGCTTTGTGTTTACAGTGTACTCCTGGGTCCGACCACACTCCAGTGTCAGTGTAGCTAGATTTTCTGTGCTTCCTTCCATCTCTGCTGTCCTACTGTTACAATTTACACCACCTTCACATATCTGATATGTCTTTTATTTATCTTATCTTTGCCTCATTGTGGCTTGCAAAATTATTAAATTATCTCCTGGTCATCAGCTAAACTCTATGTTTAGCTAAACTCCAGTTTGACTGCACATCCAAATGGTTATTTTCTAAATATCCAGTGATCACATCCTTTGTAATAGAATCTTGTATTTACCCAATTACTGATACCAGACTAACATGTCTGTAGTTCCTGGTTTTCTCTTGTTGCTTCTTTAAATAGTGGGGATACATTTATAACCTTCCAATATTCGTACATAATTAGTAAATTCTTGCATAATATTAAAGTATCTGCTATCCCTGTATCCACCTATTTTAATGTGTAGGGTTAAGGACATTGGGTACTGGGTTTTTTAAACTCTCAATCACATTAATTTCACATTTTACCACTTTTTTTCTTAACTGGTACTAATTTATTTTCGTTCTGCACTCTTACTAGACCCTTGAATATTAATATCAAGAGATGACTTATGTCTTCCTCTGAAGACAGAGTCAGCATTTATTTAGCTTCTCTGTCACTGTTTTATTTCTTATTACCTATGCCTGGAATAGTCCCACATTTCCTCTAATAATCTTTGCCTTTTTACATACCTGTAGTTTTTTTTTGCTGTTTGTATTTATGTATCATGCTATTTTATGTTAGTTAATATTCTATTCTGTGTCTCTTTATCAGTCTGTTGGTCCTTCTTTGCTGAATTCTCCCATGCCTTCGGCTGATAGTTTTTCTTTGGCAGCTTTAAAATTCACTTCCTCTGGTCTAATGCTATCTTTCACTTCCCTTGTTCACCATGACGCACGCTCTCCCAGTTGGTATTTTGCCTTTTAGGAATGTTGGTTTTTAAGCAAAAAGCAAACCATCCATTCTTTCAATGCTAAGCATTAACTATCTGCCATCAAGCTTTTTATTGTATTTTTGCAATTCACCACAGGCAACCTCAGATCTTTATAATTGCCCTTTTTTAGAATTAAGACACTGGTTTCAGATTGAACTACATCTTTTTCAAATTTAATGGAAACTTCTATCAACATATGATCACTGTTCCTCAAAAGATTCTTTTACAAAAATATTATTAATGAGCCCTTCTCATTGGAAATTCCAAATCTAGTGTAATGCCGGATCTTGCAAACAGTTATCTTTGTTAATCTCTTGATTTTGAATACATGTTTTCACCTTCCCTTTTAAAACCTCTGCTCAAATTAAGGGCCCAAGATTAGATGTACAACTACAGTTGAAGCCTAACCAGAGATTTATGAAGACTTAGATTTAACATTTGTTTCATACTTTCTGCCTGTATTTCTAAAACCCAGAATTCTATGGACATTTTTAAAATGGCATATGGGAAAGGAATTAAAAAATTAAAGTGACTTTGATTCCAGTTAGAAAATAGGAGGATGATGTTCAGAAATTTGTTGCTTCATTTATGAAAAGTTGAAAGCTGTTGATCCGAATTAGCAGAATGAATTATAATTTGAGCAGAAGCAAAATGATGGAGACAAATTGCTAGAGCTCTGTCAAATATTTTAGAAGGTAGCTCTGCTTGATTCTGTGTATGCATCTGTGTGTGTGAGTACTTAGTGTGTGAGCTGGTGTGATTGTGATGCTACCTTCTGCTTTGGGCGATGTTAGTAAAACTGATAAGATCTGATTGCTTCTGTCAGACCATTGCTTCAGGAGCAAAGCTGACTTTTTCATTTTCAGTCCTAAGTAATGTCTTCATTTGTTTTTGCAGCTGATGAAACCAAACTGAAAATGATGCAGGAAGTCAGTGAAAATTTTGAAGTAAGTTTCCAGCATTGGTGGTGTTCTTGAGTGTGAAGTTGAAAGCATCTTCTTTGTGATACTTCTGAACTTAAGATATTGTTATGACAGTTTAAAAGACCTGGATAAAGTGAGGAAACAAACTAGAATGGTAGAGTTCAATAGGATGACATGGTATTTGTAGCAAGAAATTCACTGTTCACCCCAACTGGGCAATGCCGTGTTGGTGTTCCATGCAAGCTTTTTCCACCTCCTCTTCTAGCTCCATACATATGTCCCTCATGTTCTCCTAGTTTTAGAGTCTTTTGGCCAAACAGGCCTTTTGGCCAACCATGGCTGTGCCAACCAACAAACACCAACCTATACTAATTCCATTTAAGTGCACTAGGTCTATACCCTACTATGCCCTGGCATTTTAAGTGCACACCCAGGTGTTTCTTAAATTTTGCAAGAGTACTTGCCTCCACCACCCTCTCGGATAGTATGTTCCATATCTTGCCACCTCGGTGAGAAAAAATTTCCTCAGATCTTCTCTAAATCACTTTCCTGTCATCTTAAGCCTGTGCTGTCTAGACTTACACATGTCTACCATCAGGAAGAGATTCTCATGATCTGCTCTGTCTGTCATAATTTTGTATACCTCAATCAGATCCCTTCTTAGCCTTCTGTAGTCATTTGGCAGTTCTCCTGTGGCCAGAGCCGTTTTAAATATCTCTGCCAGGGTCCCAGCAATCTCCTCCCTTGTCTCCCACAGCAACCTAGAATACATTTCTCCAGGTCCTCGGGACTTGTGTATCTTTATGCCTGCTAAAACGTCTGATACCACCTCCTTACTAATCTTATCATGTTCAAGAACATCGCCATCCCAACTGAAATCTCCGGCTACAATTTCTTTCTCCATTGTATATACAGATGAGAAATATTCATTTAAGACCTCACTCACCAGCTTCTGGCTCCATGCACGCATTGCCTCTTTGGTCTCTGATAGCCCCAGTCTTTCCCTGTTAATTTACCTGTAAAATGCTTTGAGATTTTCCTTAATCCTATCTGCCAAAGATACTTCATGGCCCCTCTTTGCCCTCTTAATTTCTTCTTTGAGTACCTCTCCCACACATTCTATAGTCCTGAAGTTCCTCTGCTATTTTTAATGCTCTGTACCTAACATATGCTTCCTTCTCTTTCTTTATGAAGCTCTCAATAAACGTTGGCATTCAGGGTTCCCTGGACTTGCTGCCCTTGCCTTTCGTTCTTGGAGGAGCACACTGGCCCTGAGCTCTCACTGTACTGCTTTGAAAAAACTCTCACTTTCCACATATAGACTTACTTGGAAGTAGCTGCTCCCAGTCTATATTTGCTATTGTCCTGTCTATTGATATTGCAGTTGGACTTCCCTGGTCTAGAAATATCTACTAAATGAATTATGGCAGTTTACATCAGTAGTCACTTGGATGGCGAGTTCAGTGTTCTAATCCCTTGCTGGCAAGGAAGTTTTGATTGAATTCCCCTTTGGATTTATTTGTGTAGCTGCCATTGTGCATGATGTTCTGCAGATGTTAATAAAGGTCATCCTTAATCTTAGTTGTCTGTTACTTCTATGAGTTATATACCTTGAGAATACAGTTTTGGATGTTCAAAGTTTAACAAGCAATTGATACTTATACATACATTATAATGTTGTATGTTCTGCCAGAGTGAAATTTAAACACGGAAATAGTGGAAGTAATTTATTTGCAAATTAATATTCTTTGTTTAAAGCAATCGTATTGTGCTCATTCATTTTCTTGATCAAAGTTGATGAAATTGAGAATCTTGGTGTCACGCTTTGAATAGTTGTAATCTTAGGTTTATTATTCTTGAAGTTTCTTTTTCCTCTATAATATAAGCAATACCTGTAATATCCCTTGTTTGTAGAATGTTACAACTTCACCTCAGTACTCAACTTTCCTGGAACACATCATTCCTCGTTTTCTTACATTCCTGCAAGATGGAGAAGTGCACTTTCTTCAGGAAAAATCTGCCCAGGTATGTGGTGGAAATGCCTTGCAGGATTTTCCAGCCCCATTACTTACTTTGCTGCACAGATTGAATAGTCAGATATGCTTTGTATTAAATCATTTTTGTTTATTATGGAGATTTAGCACAACAATCAAATGTTTTTTCCAATAAGGAATTTTTTTCCCTTCTCACCATGTTGTACATCAGTTCTCCTGTGCAAAGAAAAGCTGTGTAAAAGTAATGCACTTGCATTAGTTTCAAGTTTGCTGAGGTTTCTTTACTTTAGGCCACCAGCTGTGAGCTAATAGTTTGTGTGGTAATTAATAGGCTTTCTCAACTATGGCGAACCATCTGTAGAAGGAATTCATAAATGTAAGCTCACCAATTGGTAGGGTGGTAAACGTTCATTTTTATGAACTAGATTTTGGCAGTAAGTTTTGAAACATTTAATGAGCTTGTTTAGAATTTAAGCTTCATTGTGTAGGGTTTGACCAAACTCCTTTTTAGGTTCCAACTATTTTAATACACAAGTTGTAAGCCAGATATTGTGTTCAGGTTTAAGTAAGGACAAGGCAGTTGCTTTGTGCTTCACTGTGGTATTTAAACATTGGTAGTATATCTACAAAGTTGATGAATGCATTAAATCTCATGTTTTTCTCTTTTGTCAAGAAACTTCATGTTTCCTTTTTTTTTCCCTAGTTTTAACAGCATCAAAAATTGAAGCGTTAGAGTTTCTAATTTACCTTGGCTCTGCATGTATTTATCAAGGTTGTACCTTGATGTAATACTTCTCATTGACCTTGAAGAGTCCATTATCTGTGTAGTTGTTGCAGATAAACAATGCTAGTCTGTAAACAGGAGACAGAAGATTTTTGGGAAATGATCATGGTGGGAAGGGGTTGGAAAATGAACTGTAGTGTTTTTACTGAGTAAATTGTGACCTGCAGTATGCTGCCTGAAAGGTAAGAAACAGGCTTAATAGTAATTTTTGAAAGGGATCTGAATTGTACTTGGGGACAGAAAAATGTAGGGTTGGAAGAGCAAGCATGTGTGATTAATTGGACAGCTCTTTCAAAGAAGGTGCCAAGTCAGTGCATGAAATAACAACCTCCTAAGTTAGGACCATCACCTTTGAACTGTCACAGCTTATTTTGTCTGGTACACTCATTAAAATAGTGGAGCATTGAGTGCCAGGCTACTAAGACCACATCAGGAGTGGTTAATTAGTACCTTCTCACTGCAGAATTTTGCAATTACTCCACAATTTTTTCTGCACAATAAACCTGTTTACTTTACAGCCAAAACGTTCACAAATTATGTTTCTATAAAATTAATTTTTGCAAGACCCAACTGTTTTCTACATTCAGTTTTATTTTCTGTTCATTTCATGGGATGTGGGTGTCGCTGGCTGGCCAGCATTTCTTGCCCATCCCTAGTTGCCCTTGAGAAGGTGGTGGTGAGCTGCCTTCTTGAACCGCTGCATTCCTCCTGCTGTGCGTTGACTCACAATGCTATTAGGGAGGGAATTCCAGGATTTTGACCCAGCGACAGTGAAGGAACAGCGATATGTTTCCAAGTCAGGATGGTAAATGGCTTGGAGGGGAACTTGGAGGTGGTGATGTTCCCAGATATCTGCTGCCCTTGTCCTTCGAGATGGAAGTGGTCGTGGGTTTGGAAGGTGCTGTCTGAGGATCTTTGGTGAATTTCTGCAGTGCATCTTGTAGATATTACTGCTACTGAGCATCGGTGGTGGAGGGAGTGAATGCTTGTGGGTGTAGTGCCAGTCAAGCGGGCTGCTTTGTCCTGGATGGTGTCAAGCTTCTTGAATGTTGTTGGGGCTGCACTCATCCAGGCAAGTGGGAAGTATTCCATCACACTCCTGACTTGTACCTTGTAGATGGTGGACAGGCTTTGAGGAGTCAGGAGATGAGTTACTCGCCGCAGTATTCCCACCTCCTGGCCTGCTCTTGGCCACTCAGTTAATGTGGTGAGTCCAGTCGAGTTTTTGTAGGGGTTGCTTTAAGTTCTGTGGTGAAGAAGTTTCTTTTCTGTGAATTCTTATGTGCAACTGACCTAAAAATGAACTGATTCATTTTTAGCAGTCAGCAATCTGCACATGCTGTCAAAATATTGTCACACAATGTCATTGATAATAAGAAATAGGAGCAGGAATAGACCATTCAGCTCGTCAAGCCTTCTCTACCATTTAAGGTGGTCATGACTGATCTAACTGTGGTCTTAACTCCTCTTATATTTCTGCCACATAACTCTTTCCTTGGTCATTCAAAAGTCTGTCTAACTTAGCCTTAAATATATTCAATGACTTCTCCTTCATTGCTCTCTGAGAAAGAGAATTCCAAGGCCTAGTGACTCTCAGAGGTAATTTTGTATCAGCATTAAGTAGTTAATCTCTTACTTATAAACTCTGCCTCCTAGTTCTCGATTTCCCCCAAGTGAGAAAATGTCCTTTCAGCATCTATTCTGCCAGACCCCCTCAGAATCTAGTGTTTCAGTAAAATTACCTTTTCATTCCTCTAAATGCTAAGGTATTTACGCCCACCCTGTTCAACCTTCCTTCGTAAGAAGACCATTTCGTCCTAGGAATCAAAACTTGGTGGATTTATGAGGATGTTACCAGGACTGAACAATTGCAGCTATGAGTAGAAATTGGATGGGCAGGAGTTGTCTTCCTCAGAAAAGAGGATGCTAAGGGGAGATTTGATTGAGGTGCAGAAGATTGTGAGGGGCCTAGATAGAGTGAATGGGATGGAGTTATTTCCCTTAACAAGAGAGCCATTGACTAGGGGGTATAGATTTAAAGTCACTGGTAGAAAGGTTAGAGGGAAGATGAGGAATTTTTTTTATAGTCAGAGGGCGCCGGAGTGTGTAACTCTTAGCTTGATAGCTTACTAGAGGTAGAAACCCTCAACTCATTTTAGAAAGTATCTGAATGTGCACCTGAAATCCAGGGACATGGACCAAGTGTTAAGAAAATGGGAGTAGACTAAGAGGCCAGTTTCTCGAACAGCAGAAGTGATGGGGAGAGTGACCTCCTATGCTGTAAATGTTTCTACATTTTCTAAATATTTTAAAAAAGGAGAATGTCCAGATTGTGAGGAGGAGCAGAGGAGTGAAAGTGCATGAATTTCTCCGCATGAGTACCAGCAATATGATGGTTTGAATGGCCTTTTTCTGTGCAGTTTCAGATTTTGTGATTCTGTTCTCTGCACAGCTTTCCATCAAGTATATCCCTTCTTGAATAAGGAGACCAAAACTACAGACAGTATTGTAGGTATATACTCACCAATACCCTTAAAGTAGTAGCAATTTATTCACAATTTCCTGGCAATTGTTCTTTGAAAGAATCAGTCAATCCATGTTGTAATATTTTGTTTTCTATTAAGTGTGTTTGTGTACAGTGAAACCAGTGTTCTTTGCTCTATGGTGAAACTTCTTTTGAAAATTGTATATTTCTAGCAAGTTCGGAAGCTTGTCCTTGAAATCATCCACAGAATTCCAACAAATGAGCATTTGCGTTCCCACACAAAAAATATTTTGTCGGTGATGTTTCGGTTTTTGGAGGTAAGATTTCTTCCATTTTTCTTTAGTTTTATGTATGTTTAACCTCTGGCAGTAACTGAAAAACCTATTTGTAACCAAGGATGTAGTATCTAATGTTTATCTTTTGATTCAGGGATTGTTTTCGAATAATTGGTGCCAGCTGTAAAGTGCAGTTTCAGTTCATAACGTGATCAAATCCTATCTGTGAATGTAAAAGAAAATTGGCTGGAGGAAGCTTTTTAGCCCCTTGAACCTGCTGCCTTAAGGACAGACAATTTTGCTCAAACATAACGTTCTGATGGACTTGCCGAGAGGATTTATCCCTTTGTGGAGGAAACTTGCACTGGGAGTTGCAGTTTCACAAAAAGGGTTTTCCCCATTGGAGACAAGCAAGATTTTTTTTTCTGATGGTCATTTGTGGTGGCATTATTCTTCTCAGTGAAGAGAGGAGAGAGGTGATTGATATATTCATGACTGAAACAGGTTTGACAGGGGAGTGGAGGGTGATTGGAAACAGGACATGGGAAGTAGGCAGAGAAGTGGAATCAGGGCTGTTTCAAATTAGCTATGATCTCATTGATTGGAAGCAGTAAGCTAGACAGACTAAGTTACTTATTCCTCTGGTTTCTTCATGGCTTATCTACATAAACTCCACCTTTTCTGAATCATCTCCATATCAATTATTTCCCTTGGAGCCCAAAAATTCAATGACCTATCTTCACAACACTAGGACACAACAACTGAGTATCTCGCTTTACTGGGGTAAGAATTCCAAAAATTCATAACCCTGAATCAAATCATTTTTCCGCATCTCGTTCTTAAGAGGCAGGCCCCTTTAATGCTGCGATTATGACTTCTAGACTCTCCAGCAAGGAGGACCGTCTTCCCAAAATCTATCTTAACCCTCTTAAGAATTTCATGTTTGTTAGATCACCTGTCATTCTTCCTAATTTTAGGAACTATAAGCCTAGTCTACTCAAATAATCCTCTCACCCCATGAGTTTTAAATAAGAAGGAAGCTGAGGGTGGATAGAGGCTGACTCTTCTTTTGGATAGTGGCATCGAAATGAAGGTAATTTATCAAATTTGAACTCAGTTGATAAAAAAGCAAAAGTCCGTGAAAATTAATTTCATAAAATATGGATTATTAGCTCAAAGTTGAGAATTCAAAATTGTGTATAAGAAAAAAAATTACAATTTTATTATGCCTTTCATATTCTTGGGATGTCCCAATGGTTTGTTTTTTGCTGATGAAATACTTTTGAAGTCACTGTTGTAATGTAGGAAATGCGTAAGCCAATTCATGCGCAACAACTTGCCACAAACAGTGATGTGATTATATCCAGGTAATCTATTCTTCTGACTGAGGAATAAGTATTGGCCTGGACACTGGAAATAACTCCCCCAACTCGTCTTCAAGAATGGTCTCATAGATCTGTTATGTTCATCTGAGGGTTACTTGGCAGCTTTGGTTTAATGCCTCATTGAACTATGGCATCTCAGACAGTGCAACATTCCCTTAGTATTATGAAAAAAGATCCACTTATATTGGACTTTTCATGACCACCAGATGCCTCGAGTGCTTTATGACTAGTAAAAGATGTAAGAAGCACATTTGCTAATGTAGGAAAAGAGGTGGTCATCTTGCACACAGCAAGCTCCCACAAACAGCAATATGATAATAATGGGATAATTTGTTCTCTTTGTGATTGATTTGAGGTGTAAATATTTGTCAGGACCATGGGGTAACTCCCCTGCTATGGGATATTTTATGCTCACCAGAGAGGGCAGACAGGGCCTCGGATTAATGTGTTCTCTGAAAAATGGCACTTGCAACAGTGCAGCACTTCCTCGGTATTGTCCAGGGAGTGTCAGCCCTGGGTTTTTTATGTTCAAGTCCTGGAATGGGACATGCGTCCAGAGCCTTATGACTCCCTAACAAGAATTTTACTCATTGAGCTAATTGGGGCATTTAAAAACATGTTGAATGCTTAGTTGGGAAATATAGGTTTAAGAAAAGACAGAACACAAAGATTAGGTCAGGAGTCACATGACATCAGGTTACAGTTCAACAGGTTTATTTGAAATCACAAGCTTTTGGAATGCTGCTCCTTTATCAGGTGACCGATGGAGGTGTCGGTGTTGGACCATAATGTGGTGTCATGTGACTCCTGACTTTGTCTACCCGAGTCCAACACCAGCACCTCCACATCATGACGAAGTTTAGGAGCAGAGATGGTTCACTTAATGCATGTCTGTGTGGTTGACTGGGCAACCTCTGTACCTGTGATCTTCTTGTCTCCTGATTCATGTCTACAATCATTGTATACCATGTATGTAAAGCCAAATATAGGGTCATTCTGTCATTTACCAAGCAGATGTGGGATTTATCCCTTTAATTTCAGAAACACAGGAGTTGCTGTATTTACAAATAAGTTAGGCTAAAGATTAGCTGGAATGAAGCATGGTATGGAATATTCTTATGTGAAATTGTATCTTCAGCTCAGTATTGGGTATCCTTCAAGTCTAAATCTATTGAAACGTCCCATAACTGAGGAACTTTGTTTGTTTAATTACAACTGTTTTACTTGGAATAAAAGTGAAGGTGAGAGGGAGTAAAATTTTGAAACCATTATAATCCTTGTTAATTAATGTGTTGCTGCACTTCCACCATTTCCTTACTCTAGGTTGAGAATGAAGAGAATGTACTTATTTGCCTTCGAATCATCATTGAATTACATAAACAATTCCGGCCGCCAATCACACAGGAAGTAAGTATCCTTGCTTGAAATACCAGATGTTTTAAAATGTATAGATTTTTTAGTTTATTTTGGTTTTATTTTTTGGTTTATTTTACTGAGCTGCCTTCAATTTTAAATGAGAATCTCCGGACAATAACTTTTGAGTAATTGTTAAAATGAACCTTCTTTTAAAAACAGATCCTAGGACTTTGAGAAGCTCTGGTTCAGTTTTATAATGGCCCTGTCTAATGAACACAGCTATAATGTGGGCATAATTTTGTTAATGCTGTGTCTGTTTTGTTGCAGATTCACCACTTCCTTGATTTTGTGAAGCAGATTTATAACGACCTACCGAAAGTTGTGGTATGTAGCATGCTGTGGATTTTTCTCTAATATCTCTGGCCACTGTTAGGAAGGATAATGAATTTTTGATTTCTTCTTCTAGACGCGATATTTTGAGAAGCCCCAAGCGATCGCTGATAACACTGTTCCTTCTCCAGAGATGGTTGGCATGATCACTCAGGTCGTAGTTAAGACCAACCCTGAGCGAGAGGACAGTGAGTCAAGAACAGTGAGTTGATCTGTTGATAGTTCGCATGTTCTTTCACCTTCGATGACTAGGCTTGCATCTCTCAGATCTATAGATTCAAGCATTGTCTTCTGCCTATGATCCTGTGTCATTGTGTGCTTGCGATATTAACATGTATTTCTAAAAATGAAAAAAAAAGCAGGTAAGTCTGCAAAGTTGGCCTGCTGGATTGCTACATTCTTTAAATATAAAACCAACACTCTCTGCGTGTATTTAACATTAATTCTTAACACAATGAATCTGTTTACTTCAAAATGACGGTTGTTAGTTAAATAAAATTGGTTGATTTTAATTTTAATAGATGTAGGTGTTCCTCCCAAGCAGCCTTTGTGGAGAATATTCTAAATTCGTGTTGTACTGTTGTAATTTCCTATATTAATCAGATGTCTTGTGCTTTATATAAAATACTTATGTCTTTCAGCATACCATAATTCCAAGAGGCTCCCTCTCTCTGAAGGTATTGGCTGAGCTTCCAATCATTGTTGTTCTCATGTATCAGGTAATTGTTGTAATGTGTAGTTACCATAGTGGGAGAGGCTCATTTTGAATCTGAATGCTTGGGACATTGCCCCACTTAGGTTCTGGTGTAGATTTAATTAACTCAGCACCCAGACAGCATCTAGTTTTTCTGTTGTTCTTGGTTAATTCTGTTCTTTACTATTCTATTCTTCTGCAAAATCTTCTCTTCTGCCCCCCACCCTTCCCTTGGTCTTTACAGCTCTTCCAGCTGAGTATTTGTTTTCTGAACATTTGTATCTGTTTGACAGTGTCCCAGTTTTGCCGAATCACGAGAGACTGTCCCACACCCCTTAATTCACTATTTCCCTTCTCTGTTCTAGTGCTTAAGCTGTTTAAATATTTTGTTTTAACTTACCGGCCGTCCAAGAAGTGAATTCCTGAATTAAGGTGAAATCTAGGAATGTAAGTGCCATCAGTTGGTAGATCTGATATGACGAACACACGCAGCACTGATTTTAGCTGATTCAGTCAGCATTTAATCATTTATCCACATTGTTGGACAATACTGCTTTTCCTGGCCTAGCCCGTAATAACAGCTCCAGCCCCAGACTGCTTGTCTTCAATTTGCTGAGTGTAAAGGCCTGACAGAAATTCCGTGTGAAGAGGCCATCTTTGCCATATAGGAAATCCATATCTATGTGATTGGTGTTGTAATTCTGTACTATTGTGGTTACCACTTTCTGTGAACCAGTCAGTCTGCTTGTGCTCATGGGAGAGGGCATGCTGCAGCTGGAAGTCTATTATCCACCCCTTGCCAGAGAAAGGCATCTTGAACAAGGAGTTGCATGTGAATAGAGGTGGCTTATTTCAACTCATTAGCTTTCCCCAGTGGCAGAGACGCAGGCTGATAATGGTTCCCACTAATGCTGCTTCCTTCAAGGAACCTCTTTGTTATTTGTTCTTGGGATTTTGTATGTTCCTGGCAAGACTAGTGTTTACTGTCCATCACTAATTGTGTCAGAGCAGGTGGTAGTGAACCCAAAGGCTGAAGAGATGGAGAAGGTGCTAGTTGTTGGGATGCTGTGCAGTGATCCAGCATTGCTGTTAGTTTGCTTTCTGCAGGCAAATTAACTATGATTTGCCAGTGAACTTTGAGAGTAATTCACTTCATTTTCCTCCAACCCTCTTCCACATCCAGCAAACATTTACTGTAATCCTTTTCAAAGTTATGAATCAGACGGAGAGATTCCTCCTAGGTATTACTTAGTTTCCTCCCCTGGTTGGCAGCTAAAATTGAATGTATAGTGTAGTCCAAATCAAATCTGTGAAGCTGCTTTTAGTGCGGCTAGTGACATACACTGTTATTTTGTAAGAGGAATAATTTAAAATCAATTAGTGCTCCCTTCCCATACAATATAAATGTTGTTTTCTCCTTACATTGATACTTCTTCCTAATTGTTCCAATGAGTACAAATTGAAAGACTTTGACAAAATATCTTTTGTTAAACAGTTGCCAAAAATCTATAGAAATTGTGAATAATGATACTAAGGGACTGGCGTTAGTCTACATAAATCCACTAATGTTCATGTTTCATTTCAGCTGTACAAGCAGAGTATACACAATGTTGTATCTGATTTTGTGCCATTGATTATGAGCACTATCATGCTGCAGGTTACACCCCAAGCAAGGTAAGCATTATTTGTCTGGGTGGTGCCGTAGACTGCATGCATTTGATTGGTTTTGTTCTGCAAATTTTTATTTGCTGTCTGAGCATGTGCTTAAAATAATTTGAGAAGGGGCCTTATAGCAAAATTGCAGATGATACAATGAGGAGTTGCTGTGGATATTTGATCAGATATAGGTTGATTTGACTGATGAACAGCTTTGGTGTTTCATTGGAAAACCTTCATACCATAAGGCCGCAATGTTGGTATAGTCCTTTGTGGTTTGTAAATGATGAAAAGTTCACTGATGGTCAGAATCTTGATATAGAACCCTTCTAGTTTGTGTGCTGATTCAGGAGACCTCTATATCTGGTAGTGGGCACTTGAGTTATTGCGAGTGAAGCTGATTCTTGGTACTTAGTGAAGTGGTGTATTCAGATGGTGTCTGCAGCTTTGGAGATCTTATGTTCAGAAGCTCAGACGTTTCCTCTTCTAGTTCTCAAATCTCTCATTCCTTTTCCCTTTTGTTTGTTGCTAATTGTTAATGGGAGATCCTGCCCCACTACCTCTTCCTCCAAAAACAAAAATGTCCTGTTTGAAATCATTGTGCCTTTAATGGTATTGAACAGAGTTTGGGAATGGTTGAAGGGTTGATGCCCTACCAAACGTGGGGACGGCTCGGTGGCTCAGTGGTTAGCATTGCTGCCTCATGGCACCAGATTCCACCCTTTGGTGACTGTGCAACTCCACACAGACATTCTCCCCGTGTCTGTGTGGGTTTCCTCTGGGTGTTCTGGTTTCCTCCCGCAGTCCAAAGATGTGCAGGCTAGGTGGATTGGCCACGCTAAATTGCCTGTAGTGTTCAGGGATGTGGAGCTTAGGTGGTTGTAGGGTGATAGGTCGGTGTGGACTTATTGGGCTGAAAGGCCTGTTTCTACACTGTAGGGATTCCAAACTCCAAACAAACCTTTGGGTTCTTCACATCAAAGACTGAGTAACCTGCATTTGTAGACTGGAGGAAGAGGAAGCCTTTGGAGAAGATTTTTAAAAAAAATTTATTCCTTTTTTTGTGGGATGTGGGCATCGGCGGCTGGGCCACCGTTTATTGCCCATCTCTAGTTGCCCTTGAGAAGGTGGTGGTGAGGTGCCTTCTTGAACTGCTGTAGTCCATCAATTTCTGTTGTTACCAAGTGAGTCCCCAAAGTTATTTCAGTTCAGTTAACAATTAATTTTCAGTTAGAATTTTTGCATTTAGCCGGTAAGAGCTAGAAGTAAATAACTTGGCTGGTGCATCCATCAAAGGAATAATCAAATTTTGGTAACTGCCTCAGAGGCTTTAAAAATTTTTGACAGTCAAAATAAAGTTGAGTGTGCAAACTAAAATATCGATACAAAAAAAAGTTGCTGTAAAGACTCAGCAGGTCTGGCAGCATCTGTGAAGAGAAATCCATTAATGTTTTGTGTCAGGTGACCCTTCCTCTGATACTTCTGTGAACCATTTCTGAATGGTCGTGATTATAAATCATCGGTCATAAATGTTGTAAACATTTGATATTAAACTGGATGGGTCACTCATTCTCAATTGAGCAAAATTTATAGATCTTTTTGTGTGTAATAGTTATCAGAAATTGAAGTATGCTGGGCTCCGCTACACCATGATGTGTTCAGTTGCAACTCTGACTGGAATGCCATGTTTTATTCAGACTGTCAGGCCATTTTCTGTGTTGGTCTTTGAGCTTTATGGCTGTCTAAGCATCAAGACTCCTCTTTGTCTCCCTGCACTGAAGCTTGTCATTCTGCTGCGTCGGAATACCGATGTGCTAACTGTTAGTGCAACTGATTCCTGCACTGAAAGACGTTCTATATATCACAACAGTCATTGAGACTTCAAATAGTGGGGTTTAGGGATTGGTACTGGACTGTCTGCTTTTAGACCTGTGATAGGTAACAGAATAAGATCTTGAAGCTCATTGACAAAAACATTTGGAACATTGTTATGACATTGGGAATGGTTGGTTATTGTCAAGGGTAACCTTGAATTGTTTGCTTTAAAATGCAGATAATTTTATGAGCCGTATTTATAGTCCCTGAAGTACTCGAGCAGAATCAGTTTTGTCATGTGTTACACAGTGCCGCATCATATGTAACAGTAACACTTTAGCATAACTGCATGAGATTTACTTTATTTAAAATTACTTGATTAAAAAGCACCCTTTCTTAATTCTGTATTAAAAAATTGACTAGTTTCTTCACTAAAAGGTGAATATTTTCAAATTTAGAGATCTGGATCTGAAAGAATATACTTTTTATTGTAGGCAAAATAAACTTTACAACAAGGAGCTATACGCCGACTTCATTGCTGCACAGATTAAAACATTGTCCTTTCTTGCTTACATCATAAGAATTTACCAGGTATGTTTCTTTCTAATGGCCTATAGTTTGATTTTTAAAAGGACAAGAAAGATCTTGCCAGTAATATCCTTTTCTCTTTAGGATTTGGTTGGAAAGTATTCACAACAAATGGTGAAGGGAATGTTACAATTGCTGTCTAACTGTCCTTCTGAAACTGCCCATCTACGGAAGGAGCTGCTAATTGCAGCCAAGCACATTCTGACTACCGATCTTCGTAACCGTATGTAATTTTTGTGCTGTGTGCGTTTGGAAAGTCCTACTGGAATATTGTTAAGCTGATGTTGAGACTGAACAGTCAAAGATAGTGTGGGATGCAGATTGTTTTGGTTGGGAGAGCACAGACCTTCATGTTTCAAGTAATTTTCTCTTCCTCCCCACTTTCACTCTATTTTCTCCTATCTCCATAATCACATCTTGAGTGGGTGGAGGATCTCATTCTAGGCCTTGATTGTTTTTCTTTGAGCCAAATGTTAGGAGGAGTTTGGAACCCACTTTATGACTTTCCTTCTATGTCATGGTTTTGGTGGGTGCCAACCTCTACTCCGTGCAGTAGCATAGCTGGATTTGTTGGAATACAACCCTGTTGTCATTGCCTGGTTTGTTGTTACCCCTGTGTGGTGTTGTCTTTCCAGAAATAGTGCTAGAATAGTATAACTGGCTGAAGGTGAGGGTTTATGTTATCTGTTCGACTTGTTCGCTTTCTCATAAGTGGTGAAGTGAACTTCTAAATGAGAGGCTGCAGTCTCTTAATCATTAGCCAGCATGGTAATTAGTGTTTACTTGGTACAATTAGATATTTACTGTGCTGGACAATAGGAGCTCTGTAAATATGTTGGCATAATATAATTGTATTAATGTTTCACAGGAGAAAAGCTGATGATGTTTAATTAGTTTTATGTTTTCATTAATGAGGGAGAATTGGTGGCTGTCTGCATAATACCAATCGTTTGTTTTACAGAATTCATTCCATGCATGGATAAGCTATTTGATGAATCTGTGCTAATAGGCTCAGGGTACACAGCTCGGGAAACGCTGAGGTAGGCAATCACTCCAGTGCACTGGAAATATACTGGGGCGTTTAATTAAATAGTGCCCGCACATAAAAGGAAAATGTTACCAGCAACTTGACCGCTAAAAGCGTTACGCATTTAAAGTTGCCATAATTCAGGATTCTACATTTTTGCTTAAATCCTGACATTTTGTACAGTTTCACCTTCCTTGATGCTTTAATGTGACTATACTTCCAAGTGTATGTTTAGAATCTCATTATAAGCATTTAACTCCAACACCGTCACCTTCTAATTTTACCTTATGACCTATTTTGTGTAAAGGTGTTTTGCTATTTTCTTGCGTTTTTAAAAGGGAGAGTTCAAATTTCCATAATACAGTTTGAAAATGCTGAATGGAAAGGGGATGAATTGGAGCATTTTGTTTAGCATTAGCATCTGTGACCAGTGCTGCTAACCTAGAAGTAGACTCAACCCCTCTTGTTTGCGCTAGCAGTTTCTCTTTGTAGATTGTCATAAGCTGGAATAGGTATAGAGTTACATGGACACTGCAGAAAATTGTAATTCTGTTACAAATTTTTTTACTTTCTTTGAAATAGACCTCTGGCCTATAGCACTCTAGCTGACCTGGTGCATCACGTCCGTCAGCATCTTCCTCTGAATGATCTGGCCCTTGCCGTTCAACTATTTGCAAAGAATATAGATGATGAATCATTGCCCAGCAGCATCCAAACAATGTCTTGCAAACTTCTGTTGAACCTTGTGGATTGCATTCGTTCGAAAAGCGAGCAGGAGAATGGGAATGGAAGAGATATTCTGATGAGAATGTTGGAGGTACATGGTTAAATTACACTGAATTTTAAAAATGATTACTCTGTCACAGAAAATTTCTGCTCTTGGTGTCATGGGAATTACATTACTTGTGAATAATGGGAATAGGAAAAATAAGGGCAGCATGGATAACTCCGCATGAAAAAGAAAAAGTGGCCAGTGACTTGTCTGTAGATAACTTTAAAATTGCGACTGAATAATGTCTGCTTATTTGAGCCCAGTGGTCCCTTATTTGGCTTTACCTTAAGCTGACAGTTGGACTTTTCTCTCTGCATCATTCTATAGGGAGAGCAATTTGTACTGTTTTCAAAGCTTTGCATCTTTACTGATTCTCTATTAACTTTGTCTGTTTATAAATTCCTATGTGAACATTTCCATTAGGAACTGCCTGTGTGAAATTGTTATCATGTAATTGTCCCCTTCTGCCACCGGTGACGCTGTAAAGCCTTAGACTTTCATGTCTCTGCTCCTCAGCCTGTACTGTGAATAAAATTCTCTAATTGCTGTATGTAACTTATTCTATTTAATTATATATGCAAATTATAACTACAGAAAAAGTGCTGATTATTAGCTAGGTACTATGAGCCTTTGAACTTAACAGTTTAAAAAATTTATTTCCTGTCCTACTCCACTCATGTAAAGGAGTGAGGTGAGATCATTACTCAGTGATGCTCATTCTCTTGCTTTTCATCTCTGTCCGGTGCTGCGTGTCTCGTACTCTGTGTTTTGTCATTGACTTTAGATACCTTGTTTTGAGATGAGCTGAGAAGGCATCTGATGGTAATTGCATATTCATTCAGTATTCAGATGGTGGGTGTTAACTGAGGATTCATTAGGGTTCCTCTGTGCATGGCCAGGCTCAAACCAGTCATTAGTTTTGGAAATTCATGCTTATAATGCATGTAAATAAAACCTTGTGTGTTTGAAGGTTAAGCTCCAGTTCTATCCTTCAGCACCTGAAACCTTGGAATTCCTTTATTCATTCACAGGATGAGGGCGTTGCTAGTGAGGCAGCATTTATTGCCCACCCCTAGTTGCCCAGAGGGCAGTTAACAGTCAACCACATTGCTGTGGGTTCTGGAGTCACATGTAGGTCAGACCAGGTAAAGATGGCAGTTTTCTTCCCTAAAGGATATTAGTGAACCAGATGGGTTTTTCCAAAAATCGACAATGGATTCTTGGTTATCGTTAGATTCTTAATTCCAGATTTTGGTCTTGAATTCAAATTCCACCATCTGACGTGCCGGCATTCGAACCTGGGTCCCCAGAACATTATCTGGGTCTATAGATTAACAGTCCAGCGATAATACCACTAGGCCATTGCCTGCCCATATTGGATATCTGTCTTGGAGAAAATGATGAAATTGCAATTTTCCTTTTCACTCATGGAACTGATAAGTCGTTAAAGTTGACAATCTAACTAATGTGTGTTTTGTGGAAAAGTAGGGATGGGTTGCAGGGAAGTTTTAAAAAAAAAAGCGAAATTTCATGTTTTCTGTATGCTCCATTTGTTCTAGGTCTTTGTGCTGAAGTTTCACACCATTTCTCGCTATCAGTTGTCCACTATTTTTAAGAAGTGCAAGCCACAGTCTGAGCTGACAGCCGCAGAAGCCCCCATTGCAGCAGCTCAAGCAACTCCAACACAATCTGTTCCCCCTCCTGCCCCACCGACACCCACCCTCCCTGTACCAGCCTTGGACAAACATGGGGATAAAGAAAAAGAGGAAAAACAGACCTTCCAAGTGTCTGACTGCCGCAGCTTGGTGAAGACATTGGTATGTGGGGTGAAGACAATTACATGGGGCATAACTTCATGTAAAGCACCCGGAGGTAAGATCAGTACTAAGTATTCATTGTGTTGCTTTTTATCTTTGTCTAATAGTGCATTCTCACTCTTCAGAAGTTGAATATTTCATGAAAAATCACTAATTTGCTTTGAGAATCCCATGATGTAATCACTTCCATAGGTGACTGAAGAAATGGCCACCAAAGACCTAAGCTCTGGTTTCCTCTCCATTTCCCTCTCCACCCTTGTCTTTTAAATTGCCCCTCAAAATGTTTGTTTAGCCAAGCTTTGGTTACCTGTCCTGATGGGGCTTACTGTTGGATTGTATTTAGTGATGGATCCTTTGAAACACTTAGGGATATTTTGCTGCTTTAGAAGTGTGCAATAGTATTATTGAAAAGCGTTGATTTTTGTTTTCAAGTAGTTAGGGTCGTCTGACATTTATTATCAGATATGAATATCCAAACTGGGGGAAGGTAATGATAGAGAAGTAAATGATAGAGAAGTAATGTTTGTGCCAGAATTAAGCATTTTGTTAATAGTGAGGAATTGTTCAGTTAGTACTTGTAGTACATGCCAGGAGTGGCGCTGATGAGCATTTTCTAAACACTAAATTCTGTGTAATAATTCGATTAAAATTATTTCAAAACTGGTGGTGTGCTAATGGGAACTGTATTATAAATGCTCTGTTTGTGCGATCATGAAGTGCAGTCTTAAGGGATTATTTCTTTTTCTATTCCTTAGAGGCATCCTTTATTCCCAATAAGCAGTTACAGCCAAAAGAAACACAAATTTATATCAAGCTGGTTAAATATGCAATGCAGGCTTTGGATATTTATCAGGTATAGTATTAGAATTGTTTTTTGATAAGGTTATTTTGATTCGTCAGTGGTTTATATGGTTTGAACTCTGTCAGTGAAGCCCAAACAGCAGCTTCAAGCCCCCCATGCCCTGCCAACCTCACTCTTGAAGCCTCAAGGACCTGGCTGTATTGCCTGCCTCATTTTCTTTTTTTTCCTCATTGGTGAATAACTCATAAAACACGACAACAAATACTTCTGTCAGTAATCTGATAGATTAGTGCTGGCATGGGATTAAACTGTACTTGCAAACTCAAAGAATGATGTATACTGCATGGTGGGGTGAACTGATGGCTAGGATTGGTCATTGGATGCTGAACCATGGTGTCTTGGTTGGCTGGAAACTACTTGATGAGGACAGCCATATGTTTTGAGCAATTTTCAGTTGCTTTCGTGAAAGCATTTGAAGTGTTCAAAATACGACCTCATTAATTCTGCAACTTGGCCATATTCCTATGGACTGTATGAAATTGTGATACGGTTGTAATTAATTGACCTTTTAATAATTGTATGCAGCTTAATGTTCCAGGGCTATGCAGCATTTAATTAAGAATGTTCAGTGGAAGGGATGAGGAAGTTGGGAAAATCCAGCAGATATTTATTTAAACATAACAATTTTAATCAATCTCTGGCTTCAGGTGCAAATTGCTGGGAATGGACAAACATACATTCGAGTGGCCAATTGCCAGACTGTGAGGATGAAGGAAGAGAAGGAGGTTTTGGAGCACTTTGCTGGTGTTTTCACTATGATGAATCCTTTAACATTTAAGGAGATCTTTCAAACAACCGTACCATACATGGTTGAAAGGATTTCAAAAAACTATGCTCTTCAGGTGACAAGCATTCTCTTGTACCTTTTTAATGAAAGTTTAGCAAACGTAAGTGTAAGAAAATGTATTTTAGCAATTGGGAAAGAATTCACAGTAAAACAAAAGCAGAGTACTTCAGGTGCATCTGAAATAAAACCAAAAAAATACTGCGAAACACTTAACAGGTACCTGTGAAGGTAAAAGCAGAATCAGGATTCAGGTTGATGATCTGTATCTAAAATGTTTAGGCACATGGTATCGAGGAGATTTGTTAGAATTTTTTCATAAATGCAAAGAAAATTTTAATCTTGGAGTGTTTTAATCCAAGTGCTCCAGGTAACTCCAAGCCCCTGTCAACTATAGGTGACCTTAATATGTGAGAATTCTCCATTTACGATGGAGAGTGATGTAACTGATTTGGAGACTAGACTAAACTAAACTAAACTGCAATGATATGAGGCAGGACGTGGCTATGCTAAATTGGGGAACCTTACTTGAAGGGATGATGGTGCAGAGGCAATAGCAAACATTTAATGAGCACGTAGATGAAGTGCAACAAATTGTTCATTCCTGTCTTGTACAAAACTGAAATGGGAAAGGTGATGTGACTGTGCAGAACAAGAAAAGTTAGGAGATGGTATTAGATCTCAGTAAGGAGGCAGACCTGAGGGTTGAAAGCTGTTTAGAATTCAGCAAAGGGATTGATTAGTAGCGGGGGAAATAGAATACAAGAGTAATATTGCAGGGAACATACGGACTTGTAAAATCTTATGTTGGTATGTGAATAGAAAAAGATTTGTGAAGACAAATGTCTATCCCTTACAGTTTGAAGCAGGGGAGGTTATAATGAGGAACGAACAGGCGGAAAACCAATTAAATACATATTTTGGTACTGCCTTCGCAAAAGAGGGCACACAGTCTCAAAAATGCTGTGGAGCAGAAAGTCTTGGGAGAAGGAGGAACTGAAAGAAATCAGTATTGGTGAGCAAATGGTGTTGGGGAAATTTGTGATTATGGCCCAATAAATATCTACACTTCTTAAGGAAGTGGCCGTAGAAATAATCGATGTATTTATGGTCATATTTCAAGATTCTATAGACTATGCAACAGTTTCTATGGATAGTGGGGTTACATTACCATTGCAATTACAAAGGAGGCAGACACAACACAGCGTGTTGTAATTCAGTTAACTTAACATTGGTCATAGGGAAAATGCTAGAGTACAATATAAAATATTTCATAAAAGGGCAATTTGAAAACAATGATATGGCCAGACAGAATCCGCATAAATTTATGAAAGGAAAATCATGCTTGACGAATGTAATGAAATTTTTTGTGCATGTAACTATTAGAGTTGATAAGGGGGTGCCAGTGTATGTGGTTTACTTGGACTTTTTGAAGACTTTTGATGAGGTCCCACACAAGGGATTAGCATGTAAAGTAAAAGTGCATGGGAGTGGGGATAGTATGCTGACATGGATAGAGAACTGGTTGTCAGACATTAAACACAGTAGGAAAAACTGGTCTTTTTCCAAGTGGTAGGCAGTGACTAGTGACGTACCGCAGGGACAAGTTTTTGGGCCCCAACTATTCATTATATTTATTTAGAACTAAATGTAATATCACTAAGAATGTAGCTGACACAAAACTGGCAAGGAGGGTGTGCTCTGAGAGGGATGCTTCGTTGTAACTTTTGAGTGAATGGACAAAAGCATGGCAGATCAAGTATAATGTGGATAAATATGATGTAATCTACTTTGGTAGCAAAAACAGGATTATCGTTAAGAATTGTTTGGAACACTTTCTGCGTTGCTATGCTTATCGAGTTGATCGGGCTGTTTATTCTCAGCTTATAAGCTCACTGATCTTTCTAATCAGCATTACGTGTATGTTTATATTTTAGCAGTGTAAGTACAGCACTCTGGTTCAGAATTCTTTTTTCATTTACGTTTAATTATTATCTGCTACAGATTGTGGCCAACTCATTCTTGGCGAACCCTTCTACCTCTGCTCTGTTTGCTACAATTCTGGTGGAATATCTTCTGGACCGGCTTCCAGAAATGGGCTCCAATGTTGAACTCTCCAATCTCTATCTCAAGCTGTTCAAGTTGGTGTTTGGCTCTGTTTCTCTGTTTGCAGCAGAAAATGAACAGATGTTAAAGGTAAGGAGGTGATGCAGGAATGCGAGAGAGGATGGTAAATTCTCGCTGTTCTATGACAACACTATTTGGAGAATGAAGTATGTCACAATTTCAGTCTAATATGGAAGTGGAATACTCAAATGTTTATCATGCTTTCTAATGCAGCTAATGAGGTTAGATGAACAGGAGAGGGAGGAGGCTATTGTGGAATATAAGCATAGACTGCTCAGGCAAATGACTGTAAGCTCTATGTATTCCTTATATTTAGGAAAGAAGTTGGTTGAACTTAGCAAGATTTCAGCAGCACCTGATTCGAAAGAAAGGGAAGTGATGACTCTTAGTTGCGTTTCATTTTGAAGATTTCCCTAGGTCTTAGGTCATATAAACTGATACAATTGAGATCAGTTTTTGGCTTTAAGCTCAAGATGTCTGCCTACTCGATACAGGCTTCTATTCCAGATATTGGAACAACCTTATGTTGGAATTCTTCAGTTCAAAAATTTAAAAACAGGAATATTTGCATCTGTATAACATCTGCCAGGACCACTGAGCATTGCAAAAACCCCTTACAAGCAATGAATTTTTTTGTTTTGAAGTGTGGTCAATGATGTAATGTAAACAAGCAATGCTGCTGCTGACCTATGCAGAACACCTCCCTCAAACAAATACGTAAATGGTCAGCAGATCTGTTTGTATGATGTTAGTTGAGGGATGAATCTTGGGAAGGCCACTGACGATAACTCTCCAGTTGCTCTTCAGAATTATGCCATACAATCATACAGTTTCCTTGAGATGGCAGACATGCCCTTGGTTTCACAGCTATCCAAAAGATGGCGTCTTCTGCAGTGAAGCACACTCTCAGCAGTGCATTGGATTATCATCCCTGATTTTTTTTTTTTTTTTTTGGACTGAAATCCTTGAGGTGTACTGGAGTCCAGAGCCTTTCAATGGTGAAGGTGCTACCCACTAAATAAAATTCATCTAGTTCACTAGTATCAAGGAAGGAAATTTTGCCATCCCTGCATGGTCTGGCAGACATGTGACATTAGATCTGTATCAATGTGATTCACTTTTAACTACCCTCTGAGCATTTAGGCACTGGCAACAAATTCAGCCCAATCGTGATGCCCACAGCGTGTGCTTGAATTTTGAGAAAAAACTGGCATCAATGTATCCAAATATTGTTTCCATTTGAAGAATGAAGAAGTAAAACAACCTCTGCTCTGCTTGTGTTGCAAGTACAGGGAATGATTGTAAGAAAGAATCCTGTTTTATATTGGACCAGGAGAAGGCAGTTTAATGCCTGGGACCTCTTGCCCATTCATTGAGATCCTGGTAGAACTGAGATCAAACACCATATAAGTACCATTGTTCAATATGTCTTTAATACCTTTGGTTAACACCAATTTGTCAATTTTGTATTTAGAATGAATAATTGATATAATGTAGCATCAATTTACTGCTTCTAGAAGAATCCCAAATTTCTATCAGCCTTTCTGTGAAAAATATTTTCTAGTTTCATTGATAAAAGGTGTTGCCTTTAGTTTCTTGTCCTATACTCCCTAACCTGCTGAAATAGGATAGATAGGGAGTAACTATCAGTTCCCACACTATCTTGAAACGTTTGAACAAATTTTCTGTTAATCTTGTGAATTCCACGGAATACAACCCCTAATTTGTACTCTCTGATACTTTAGCCCTTGAAGTCCAGCTCGCATTGCAGATAATAGATGTAGTGTCTTATCATTTAAGTATGCAAGAGTCCTTCAGAAATCAGCTATGTGCATTCAATTTGTAGCTTTTGTCATGTAGGCAAACATGTTTTTCTTTTGTCCTTTTCTTCTCCTTTCCCTTCCAGTAATTACAATAAATGCTTCCTGTCATTCAAAACTCTAGTTTGATTTTTGGAATACTTTTGTGTGCAGAAAAAATATATTGAATTTTGACTGATTTGAAGTGGTGACTGTTTTGAAATGTGACTTTTCTTGGTGATTAATGGTTTAGCGTCTGATTTTGCTCTATGAAGGTCACTTTAAAATGTCTTATTAAAAAATCTCTCTTCTTTTGTTCTCCCCATGTCAGAAAATTCAAGGTCGAGTGAATTTAATGAGCTGTAACAGCAATTTAAATGTTTGGATTCTTTTTGGTCTGTTCGTTAATGTTGTTTCATTAAATTAAGCAATGGATGTTTAAACCTTGAAAATTAACTGAGTAATGAAAAGTCTCTTGTGAATACATTGGCATGATTTTGAAAAGAAAACTAAACCCAAAATTATAGCCTACTTTTTCCACTGTAGTAACTTTTTTATTTTAAAGTGTGGAACTGGCTTTCTTGAGTAATTGTGTCTTTGTACGTATTGTGATAGACAAACTGTCACCATTGGGGCAGGCAGGGCTTTGGTTTAATGCCTTGTTTAAAAGACAGCACCTCCAAACAGGGTAGCATTCCCTTAGTACTGCACCCGAAGTGTAGGTCTGGATTTTGTTCTCTAGTCTCTGGACTAGGCCTTGAACCCACAAGACACAGTGCTACCCATTGTACAAGTGCTGACCCCAAACTGGAAACCATCTAACATGGAATTCCGTTATATTTTAGCCACATCTACACAAAATTGTGAACAGTTCTATGGAACTTGCTCAAACAGCCAAGGAGCCGTACAACTACTTTCTGTTGCTTCGAGCCCTTTTCCGATCCATTGGGGGTGGCAGCCACGATCTCCTGTATCAAGAGTTTCTGCCATTACTGCCTAACTTGCTGCAAGGTAAGAATGCAATTACATTAGCTTCTGACTGTTTAACTGATGAAATAACCCTAAGTTCAATCAATACATTTTAAGCTTTGGTAAAATATTTTAGGAGCTTAACCGAAATGAGCATTAGCTAAAGCATGCTCCTTATTGAAGTTAATTCCCTTTTGAGTCCTAAATCTGCTTTGTAGCTTGTAGGTGTAGGGCTGAAATTGTATCACTTAAATGTGGATTTTCTATCATTTGTAAAGGATAGAAGTAGGATCTTTCCTGATTCAGTATCTGTAATTTTTGTTTTATTAATTTGCATTGTTCAGAACATTTATTGTGGCTTTGTATAGAATTAGCAAGCTAAGTATTGGCTCCTAAAATTGTACAGCATCTGTTGGAAAATAAAACAAGAATAAAGTAGCAGATATAGTTAGCAGAAGCAGATATAGTTGCTGTCATACTCAAGCTGTTTTTATTGCAGGATTGAATATGCTGCAGAGTGGCCTGCATAAGCAACACATGAAAGATCTTTTTGTCGAGCTGTGTTTAACTGTGCCTGTCCGACTCAGCTCCCTCTTGCCTTATCTGCCAATGTTGATGGACCCATTGGTATCTGCGCTTAATGGTTCTCAGACCTTGGTCAGTCAGGGCCTACGGACACTGGAACTGTGCGTTGACAACTTGCAACCTGATTTTTTGTATGATCATATCCAGCCAGTGCGAGCTGAGCTCATGCAGGTAAAACTGAGACAGTGTAATACATTAGGGGTAGTAAGAACTGCCGATGCTGGAGTCTGAGATAACACGTTGTGGAGCTGGAGGAACACAGCCGGCCAGGCAGCATCAGAGGAGCAGG
>JAHRHZ010000023.1:18769008-18887278 GCA_024137785.1 Ginglymostoma cirratum | reverse complement strand
ACGGGACCCTTCAGAAAATTCAGATTTTCTGAAGAAGGGTCCCGACCCGGAACATCAGCTTTTCTGCTCCTCTGATGCTGCCTGGCCTGCGGTATTCCTCCAGCTCTGCACCCTAATACATTAGGGGATGTGTATCTGCTAAAATTTGTATTCTGATTTGCTGTATGTTAATAGTTGAATCATTCAGCTAAAGGGAGGCTATTCAAATTATTGTGCCAATCTTAGCTGTTTGAAAGAGTCTGTTACATCTAGGGAAAATTCAATGAATCATTATAGAAAGACCTCCTCTCAGGTATTCAGTTAAATGGCTTGTTTAATTTCGACTGCTTGGGCCCTCTGGCCCTTTCCTTGTGTAATGCTGCATTTTTTCCTTTTCAAGTATATATCCAGTTCCCTTTTGAGAGTTATTATTGAATCTGCTTTCCTCTCGAGCAGAGCATTTCAGTATATCATAACACTTTGCTTAAAAAAACATTCTTTCATCTTTACCTCAGCTTTTTTGCTATTCAGGCTATTGATCTCAAGTGAGCATATGATTCTGTCACACATCAATCCTTTTTATGTTATTTCCTTCTCAGAAAATAAACCTGGTAGTTCTTTCCTGATGATTCTTTCTGTAACTCAAGTATCATATGTGTGAAGCATTTCCTTATTACTGTTCACGTTCTCAGTTTCGACTTGCATAAGCATTCACTGCTCACTGTTGTTGAGCACTTTCCCGTTGCAGATTTTGACTCTCTTCATAACATGCTTTCCTACCAATCTCTGCGCCGTCAACAAGTTTGGCAAGAATACAATCTGCTCTTTCACCCAAGTCATTAAAATAGCTTTTACGTTATAGAGTTCCCAGTGTCAGTTTATAATTTGCAGTTTGCCAATCTAAAAATGGCCTATTTTTACCCGTTTAGTATTTGTGTCAATTAGGCAATCCTCTATCTATGCTTAACATCAGTAGAGACAAAATTGACATTTCAGGTCACTGCACTTTCATCAGAATTTCTACAGTCGTTTTCATTGACTTTTGTGGCCTTGGAACAGCAGGTGTATCCTTCCTGTGGTCATTTCAGCCTCTTGCTTTGCACAGGAACACTGCTAGCTTTTCCGAGATTCTTTCTTATTTGCCAGTTTTTGTTCTTGCTCTTGTTACCTATTCAAAAACCAAAATTTGATTACATGTCATGGGATGCCTAGTTTATTATAGAAATTTGAAGTAGCTTGCGATAAATCAACTATTTTGTGTTGAGATATCCATGAACCCCTCCCCACAACAACCCCAAAGTCAAACAGGAAACATTCTGGGAGAAGAAAATAGATGTCACAAATTAAACTGTTGTGCAGTTGAAACTCCTGCTGTGATGCTTTTGGCAATGTTACTTGCTATTGTAATTTTTATTGCCTTTAATAGAGTTTGCTGTTCAGAATTACAAACTCCTGAGCTTCAAAGAGAATTAAATGCCATCTGAATACATGAGATACAGTAAATAACATTGAATGGTCACAATAACAGTTAATTTGCTGGATGGCAGCACTGTTCAAATGTTTGACTGTGTTGTAATTGCAACTGAAGAGTCATTTGGAGGAACATAGTTATTTGTAAAGAACAAATTGAGTATGATAGAAGCTTTTCTAATTTAGGAATTTAATTTATTTTTTTCTCAGGAAAGAATGCAGATTTAAGGAGCCCAGGTTTATAATCAGGATCTTAAGCTAGACTATGTGTATTATAAAGTTGCTAGTTTAGAAATGCATAATTTAAAGATGTTAATTTTACAATTACATGAACTGTCAATGAATGTTGAGAGGAAAATGGCTGTTTGCCTCATGAACACTGTCCTTTCAATAACTGTTTTCAAAGTGCTTTATCAAAGCTAGATCTGATTTGCTTCATTTTCTAAAGAAAGGATTTCTACTTCATTCCTGCTTCTTTCTCCCTGCTGCTTCCAGGCTCCCTATTTCACACAGCTGTTAATACCTACGCAACATTTAATCCTCCTGATTTAAAATCATTACCCTAAAACTTTAACTCTGTTTCCTTCTCGTCAAGTTACCGGATCGTTGAGTATTTCCAGAATTTCCTGTTTTTAATCAGTTTGCCCCGTTTATTATTAGAAATAATAATGTAAATGCATAGAGTTGCGAGGTCATTTGGCCCAGTTGTGAGTCTTCTCCCGTCTCACTTTATCCTCCATGCCCTTCTATTCTTTTTGCCCTCTTTTAGGGAAGATGGAAGCAAATTTAGTACTAACTTGAATAAGTGAATTCAGAAAAATACTCCATGGATGTTTGAATGTTGAATCAGGAGGAGAATGTAAATTGCAAGGCTTTGGAGAAAGGACAAGAAGATGGTGCTGAATGGATCAGTTATTGAATGATGTGGCACAGACATAATGGGCTGAATGATCTCTGCTCCATTCTATTTGTCTTGCCTCAATCTTCTGTCATCCATTGTTAGATGATTATATTCTATTCCTGGGGACACTTTCCTATCAACAGATACTGCAAGCTTTCAGTCCCACAAAGTACTCTGCTTGGAGTCTGAGATTGGCGGAATTTCAGAATCCTTAAGTGAGCCAGAACTTCAGTTTAGGCATCCTTTGATTTAGCATACCAAGTACCAGAACTATCTTTCCCAAGAATCATAGAATCCCTGTAGTTCAGATAGAGACCGTTTGGCCCATTGAGTCCGAAGAGCATCCCAGCCAGACCCAAACTCCCCCACCCCATCTGCTTAACTCTACATAGGGATTTTACTGTGGCTAACTCATCTAACCTGCATATATCTGGACACTATGGGCAATTTAGCATGCTAATCTACCTAGCCTGCAGATCTTTGGACTGTAGGAGGAAACTAGAGCGTCTGCAAGAAACCCACGCAGACACAGGGAGAATATGCCAAACTTCACACTGACTGTCCCCCAAGGCTGAAAACTAATCTGGATCCCTGGTTCTGTGAGGCAGCTGTGCTGACCACTGATGTTTCTCTGTTGCACTTTTGTTCCTCCAATATCTGAATAAATGCCAGACTACATATGCTGTAGCTATAATGAATACTATATTATAGATTAGTTTGAAGAATTATGTTTCTTAAAATGTTTTTGGACAGGCTCTATGGCGTACCTTGCGTAACCCAGCTGACAGTATCTCCCATGTGGCCTACCGTGTCCTGGGCAAGTTTGGTGGAAGCAACCGGAAGATGCTAAAGGAGTCTCAGAAACTGCAGTATGTTGTTACCGAAGTACAGGGACCAAGTATTACTGCTGAGTTTTCTGACTGTAAGGCATCTATCCAACTTCCTATGGAGAAGGTGAGGCTTGCGCAATCTTGAGGACCAATAGAAAATGATTTTGTACATCGTTAGATTTTTGGTTTTGTAATGGTGACAGTCATGCTACAGATTGGAAAGTCTACTAGTTCGTTGTAAACTGTGACTCATTTGGTAGCTCTGATGCCTCTGAATCAGCAGGTTCTAGACCCACTCCAGGGATTTGAGCCCAGCGTTCAGTACTGATGTGCAGAGGGTGCTGCTCTCTTGGAGGATTCTGCCTTTTGGAGAGATGGTAAATCAAGGCACAAGTCTCCTTTTTAAGGTGGATATAAGTGGTCCCATAGAACAATTTTTAAGGAAGAGCAGAGAAGTACTCTTGGGTCTCTTAGATGATATTTATCCTTCGAATAACATCACAAAAACTGATGATTTGGTCAATTTCTCATTGCTGTTTGTGGGACCCTGCTGCATGTATTCAATGTCATGTTTACTGCTGTTTACTTCAATAAGGTTATGTTGGTTATTCTGCAGTCTGGTATATCCTGAGGTCATGAAACGTGCTGTAGAAATGCATATTGTTCTGTCTGTCTTTTTATGTCTGTGATTCTCACTGTAGGTCACTTTCTCTCTTTCAGCATAACTACCCTGTAGTGCAGCTGAGTGCCCAGCCAAAGTTAAAGAACTTGTGTTTTAATACACATATCCCCTCAAATTATGCTGGCTTGTAGATGTCTGAAATATTTGACAAGGCATTGATTTCTCACATGTGATATCTGAGCTCTTGTGAAATTTTTTTTTTAATTGTTATGATTCACCGATTTTGTTTCTAATACCCTTCCTTCTCCATTCTCTCCACTTAACCGAGCTTCAAACTTCTGTGCTGTAATGTTGAGGAATCATTGAGATTTTCGCATTTGTAGGAGGTTGTACACGTGATAGTTGTCTTGCATCATCAGTGGTTGAACATGGACGCTCTGTCACATGTTGATTTAGGTTTAGATGGGAGCTGCTTTCAGTCAAGTTACACAGCTATAGTTGGACTGCCTGTTCTTTGTTCTCCAAACACTTTTTGAATTCTTTCCACTTCACTCTCAACCTTTTTCCTGAGATCTTTATGGTTTAAAGAGAATGGCCCCATGAAGCATTTTATGGGGTTCTAAGTTACCTATGTACCCTATATGCATTGAAAATCCTGCCACACTGATTGCAGCCACTTGATGGCACTGTTTAAACAGCAGTATATTATTGATTTATTTGATGCAGCAATATGTCTCCAGTATTCAATACCCTACCACAGTGAGACAAGAACTGGGTATAGTAGTAATATTGGGAAATATCCTATCTCACTGGGTTTGTAAGAAAAATGTATTCCCAGTCCATAAAAAGAAAAGGAACTGCAGATGCTGTAAATCAAACAGAAGTAGAGATTGCTGGAAAAGCTCAGGTCTGGCAGCATCTATGGAGAGAAATCAGAGTTAACACTTTGGATTGAGTGACCCTCCCTCAGAACATAAAGAACACAACCCAGAAGTTCTGAGGAAGGATCATTTGACCTGAAACGCTAATTCTGCTTTCTCCCCGCAGATGCTGCCAGACCTGCTGAGCTTTTCCAGCAATCTCTGTTTTTGTTTCCCAAATCCACATTGTCTAGTTAATGAAAGAGAGAATATTTCTTTAGGATCTTTTTTCGTCCATTGGATGTCCTAAAGCACTTTACAGCCGCTGAATATTTTTTAAGTGTAGTTGCAGTTGTAATGTAGGAATGACATTGAGAGAAACGATCATGTGATTTAAATGTTACTTGAGGGATAAATATTGACCAGGGCACTGCGGCAGAACTCCCCTGATAGATTTTGAAATAGTGCTATAGGATCAGTTTTATCTACCTGAGGGGAGCAGTGAGTCTTGGGTTTAACATCTCATTTGAAAGACGATACCTGAAAATATGGTGTCTGCCAGTACTATACTGGGAGTGTCATCCTAGATTATGCGCTCTGGCCTGTGGAGTGGAACTTGAATCCACAACCTTGTGTTCTGAGGTGAGACTGCTAACCACCGTGTTGACAGCTGGTGGTGACTGGTCACTTGCCCACAGAAGAACAGGAATAACTTGGAAGTGAGTTGACTCAGGCTCTGCCTGTATACCTTATGAGCCATACAGCAGAGACCTTCTGAATAAGTGGAGCCATAGTGTTTGTGGAAATCAAAAGATTAAAACGCATTTTGATACCTGTGCCAAACTACTGTAAAGTCCTGTGACATGCAGCTTTTAGGACCGGAAGAACAAGAAAATGACTAATTCGGTGCATGGACTCAATGTGAGCAGGTAATTCTTTGCTTTCTTGTGTCTTGGGCCCTTGGAAATGGAAGGAATCCTGCAGCAGGAAAGGGTTTGCAGGGAGACAGTTTGTTCCCTAGTTTGTGACCTTTTTTAAAAACTCATCAGGAGTTGTATTAAAGTCTATCCTTTAACTGCTTTACTTCCACTTGGAACATTTCCCTTCAACATGCAATTATTTTTGATTAATTGCACGTTTTTATGCTGCCAATTTTTCCCCATCTTCACTGCAACTTTTTTGTGCCCACTGTTTACATTGTAACACAATTCTAATTAATGAAAGTAAAAAATAAATATAACACCCCAAAAATTTACAGTTGGTGGTAAAGAAATGGTGTGGCGGCTGTAGGGTGATTCTTATAGTTTATTCACATTCATCAGTTACCTTACAGAAATAGTAAATAAACAGTTTAAAAAAAGAGTTGTGCTGAAAAAGTATTATCAAGTGACTGAACAGTGCAATTGGTGAATCATAAAGTATGTTGTGAAGTTTTAAAACCAAATTGACATTGTCCTTTAAACAGCACGCTATTTCACCTCATAGGATCCCCACAGTGTGGAAACAGGCCCTTCGGCCCAACAAGTCCACACTGACTCTAAGAGCATCCCATGCAGACCGATCCCCCTGTAACCCACCTAATCTGCACATCCCTCAACACTATGGATAATTTAGCATGGCCAGTCCACGTAGTCTGCGCAATTTTGGACTGTGGGAGGAAACCGGAGCACCCAGAGGAAACCCACGCAGACACGGGGAGAATGTGCAAACCCCACACAGACAGTCGCCTGAGGGTGGAATCGAACCTGGGTCCCTGGCGCTGTGAGGCAGCAGTGGTAGCCACTGTGCCACCCTCGTTTCTTCCTGTCTTACTGATGGAAGGTTTTCCTGTGGACTTTGTGTCAAATGTAGATTGACCAGGCACCTATTCTTCTTCAGTTAGTCATGTTTCATGCATGTGCCCTGACTAGTGGGTGATGGATGACTGGTTGTCTGATCGGGTGGTGTCTCATCCAGTTGTGCCCTAACTGTAATCAATTAATTTGGCAGAAACAATGGAATGTGATGTGATGCCTTTCTAACCTGCTCAGCTTCACTGCATTTGGAGCTTGACTGTTTTAATAAAAAGCAATGAAAGATATTTTACTTTTGGAAATATATAGTATCAAGCATTGTGACATCTTTCAATGATGCTTTATACTCAATGAAGTACCTTTTTGAAGTGTAATCAATGCTATAATGTGGAATAGATATTTCTGTGAAAATGCTAATTTGGCAAAGGGCAGCTGGGACAGGATTGAGGATTTTACAGTCATAGAATCTGGAAGAAAAATTGTGAATTACTGTCAGGTTGCATCATTTTGACATTTTGTAAGAGTAATGGATGACAAAGTTCTCATCTGTTTTGCTAAGTTCAGTGTCAGAAATATTTTGAGTCAGTTGATCAGTTATATAAGCAGACAGCATTTCTTCCAAAATTTTGAGAAGTTAATTCTTCCTACTTGTGCTGTGCTTTACCATGGTATGCCAGGGAGTAGAAGCAAGGAGCACCCCCTCTTTTGAAAGTGAGAAAATGTAAATCACTTGTGAAAGTCAAAAGTGTTTACAATGATAAGCATTCATTTTTAAAACTTTGAGAGGGTTTCATAGCTATAACACACTTACCAGTTTTGAGTTAGCTTGTTTGTAAAGGTATAGCAATTAAAATCGTAAGGTAATGAAAGTGAGGTTAAATCAATAAACCTGTTTGATTCCCATCCTTCCTCTGGATTGCAAAATGTTTCACATTTTTTTTTCATTCCAAAATACACACTTTTAGCAATGGTGTTGCAGTTAGTTTCTTAATGCATCTAACCACGCAGTTGATTCTGACACACAGTTTTGTCAATCTAAAACAATTCAGTCAAATACAAGCTAAGGAATCTGTGTCTGTGGTCCATGTCATTTTCTTTCTTCAAAGCAATGCTGTCCCAACATTCTGGGTGAGTGGTACTTAGCGCTTGTGTATGTTTCTTGAATTTATTTGTAATGATGCAGAAGAATAAAATGGAAAAGCACCCTGCCCCTAAAAGGTGGTCATAAATACATACCATAATATTGTAACACAACAGTACATATTCGTTCGTTCCTCCGTTCGTTGTGGTGCTGCCAAGGAAATGTCATTTTTCTATAAAAGTGATACTTGTTCAGCTTGGAAAAATGATTTAGAATTTTGCCTTTCATATTCCATGACCAAGCTTTATGAGTTGAAATGGGTGATTGAAAGTGCTACTCCTTGTAAATTGCTGTAATAAATATGTGGCACTCGAGAACAGAATTCTAAAAAGACATCTGTGCTTAATATTTTAGGCTTGCTACTTTAAAAGTAGATGGATAAAGCTTAGCCCGTAAACATGGAGTTGGTGCTGGTAGGCCAGTCATTTTCGTTTAGTGATATTCTGATTGTGTTTAAAAAAATAAATTATCTGACTCACGCTTGTAGCTTGAAGGGTCATTTGCATGCTACAATAAACATTTTTGGTTAAAAATGTATTTTTCATTTTTACTGTATTCATGTGGTCTCACTTCAGTGGTCTGTAGATAAGACTTGACTATGTAGTGAAATGGACTTTGATTAAAGTTGGTGATTAGGTCTGATGGTTAATTTTAGAAATGGTAGTCTAAAAATATTTTTCTTGTAGACAAATTGTTTGCCTTTCAATAGCACCGTCACTTGCAACAGTCAGTTTACAAGGTTAATATGAAATTATTCAACTAATGTGTGGGTGAATTGGTTTTCAGTTTACAGTCAGCTGCATCATGAAATTTCTCGTTTATGACGACCTAAGTGAATTTTCCATTGCTGTTTCATTGACGAATAACATAATGCTTGGAATTTGAGTCTTGTGCTATCACTGGGTAGCACTCTTGTTTCTCAGTCATATGGTTAAATTCGAGTCCCATTCCATAACCGAGTGCAAAATCAAAGGTGAGCCTCCATGCAGTACTGAGGATATGCTGCCTGTTGAGATGCCGCCTTTTGGATGAGGTGTTTAACCAATATTATGTCTTTCCCCCTGTTGGACACAAAGGTCCCATGGTATTATTTTGAAGAACAGCCCTGGTCACAAACACTAGTTGGTCACTATCAAGTTACTATTTGTCGGAGCTTACTGTCTGCAAATTGGCTGCCATATTTCCTAAATAACAATAGTGACTACACTTCAAAAGTACTTCATTGACTGTAGAATGCTTTGAGACTTCCTGAGCCACTGGAAGATGCTATAGAAATGCAGGTCAGACTTTCTTGCTTTTGGTGTTTTCTTTAAAAGGTCATGTGTTACAGATTGTGTTATCCATATATCTAGTCAAAACTTTGGATATGGCCCTTCAACGTGTACTAAATTACAATAATCTAGGGCTGAATCATTTGACTAAAACACATTTGGAATTTATACTGATATTTCTCTTTAAAAAGTAGATCAGGAATGAGTTATTGGAGGTGTATTTGATGTGGCATGCAGAGCATTTCACCTGGGCCTTTTCTAAATGAACTAGTATTTTATATTGTACTTTTATATTGTAAACTAAATACTGAGCAGTGAGCTACTAAAAGGTAGGATTCATCCCAGTATGCGAGTGGACTAAAGATATTTGGCAAATAAGTAGCATACAATCACAGGTTAAGTTATCCATCAGGTGGCTCATATTACTGCTAAAGAAAAATTCCACTTCAGTTCAATAGATGATTTCTATTTTAAGCAATTGATCAGAATGACAATGATGCTTTGGTTGAATTAATGATCATTCTAGGGTTATCTTTGGGGATAAAATTGACACTTGTTTAGAACTATGTCACATCCAAGGGTGGAACGAAGCATCTGTATCAACGCTTCAGCAAATGTGGATTTTGTTTTTGTCAAGTTGTAGTGCAGTATGAACACCCATTGGAGCTGAATAATTTGGCTCGAACAGTGTTTCTTTAATGAGTTAATATTTGAAATGGATTTTAGAAGATTATTCAACCCAAAAGTACTTCAACTTTCACATCTTAATTGGCCTCTGGAACAAAGCAGTGAACTGTCATTGTCCTTGCTGTAAATTGACCAACTGCGGGAAATACGGAGGTATCTTCAACATTAAAAATAAGCTTATACTCACGTGAATTATTGTGATGTCATGGAGTGTGCCTTAAATCAGCCTCTTTGAAACTCAGGGTGGCCATTTCAACAAGAGGATATGTCGGGAGAAGAAAACTTTTTATAAAGATCAGACAAACCAATCATCTGCCTCCTGTTTAAAAAAGGATACTTGAAAGGAAATCAATGAATGTAGGATGAATATGTTGCTGTATTGTATATAGCCAAATCAATGCATTTAACTAGAGATGGTGCTCCAGGTTTTTGTCCCACTTGAACGCCAAAACTGTTTCCGAAGTGATTAAAAATTCCTTGATATATGTGCTGTAAGTTGATTAATAGTAAATTACTGCTGAGTTTGTGTCAAATGCAGTCTACCAGTTTGACAATCCAGAAGTATATCTGCTCTTGTGTGCAGGGCAGTTGTTCGTTTAACTAAGCTTAAATGTATTGTACACGTCTGAAAATTATACAGCTTAATGAAAATTCATCGGGACACGGGATGGAACTTTGAAACTGTTTTGATTTTTGTGTGGTTTTATTCTAGGCAATTGAAACTGCTTTGGATTGTCTGAAGAGTGCCAACACTGAGCCATATTATCGCCGCCAGGCTTGGGAAGTTATCAAATGTTTTTTGGTGGCAATGATGAGCTTGGATGACAATAAGCATTCGTTATACCAACTACTTGCCCATCCAAAGTAAGGACAGCAGAGATTTAATTTATAAATTGAATACAAAAATTCATCATTAGATGCATAATAGACAGTTTCTCTTTACACAAGAATCTTTCGTACGAAAGGGATACCTATTGAAAGCTCCTCTATATAGAGAAAATGTGGGAAACCATTTTTGAAGCAGGAAATCAAATGGAATTGAGGCCACAATCTTATTGAATCAGCGACGATCTTACTGAATGGTGGAGCAGGATTGAGAGGCTGAATGGCCTACTCTTAATTTTATATATGTTCCTATGATGGTGTTGAATTGTGTAGCAGTCTTAGGTGTCTGTTTGATCTTCTACTTGTGTTCTTTTTGCACTGTAAAGATTAATCAAAAAGTCTACTTTCATTTTTGTTATGATTTGCAATATAACTTAGAATCACTGGTTCTAGGGTAGATGATGAGCATAATTACACTGATTTACGTTATCATGTTTATCACTCCTTTTTGCCTTTGGGCAGGTTCAATGAACAGCATATTCTAGACACAGCAGTCAAATTATATGCCTTTTGGCCTCCTGCCAGCAAATTAAATTTTGATTTAATTACTATGGTAGCTTTATAATTATGGCAACCATCTCACTATTGGGACTCTTGAAGCAATTACATGCCAGAATATCTCATGATGAGTTGGTGAGTACTAGGTGATGGAGGGCACCATTTGACCGCTCCAATGTCAGTGATGCAATGCTTGCGTCCCCCAGTAAGTGAACTTATGGGATTTTCCATAAAGGAAAGAGCAGAGGTTGTGCCAGCTATAACTGTCATTTTGGGGTATCCAAAGTGGGCATGACTGTTATATGTGCTGAGGCTGGCTCATGATTGAATGATGGTTGTTGAATTACACTGAGGTGCCAGGATAAAATTCAGCTTTAATATAAATTTCTGTTGGAGGAGACTCAATGGAGCTTTTGCAACCTGCTGTAAGAATGGCTTGCATGTTAGCTGCAAGTCTTCATTTGGTCAACTTATTGATTAGAAATGAAAAAAAACTTAACATTTCGACAATCCCAGAATTTTTTTTAAAGGAAACAAAGATGTTTACTTTTTCTAAAGATTGATGTTGGACTTGTCTGACATAAGCAACCTACATTACTTGACAAGTTAACAAAAAAGCAGCTGAGCCATAAAGAAAATGTCTTGGACTTGATTCATGCTTGCTGTTGATTCGTCCCTGCAGTCAAGGAACCACAAATGAGTGCTACAAATGGCCTTTGAACCCTTATTTTTAGGAAAGCATTGCTTGGGTTCAATTGCCTCTGATGGCTAACTGGAAGTCCACAATTGGCGTGGGTAGGGTTGGTGGAGAGGTGCGTGCATGTGTGCGTGTCTGTCTGTTGGTCAGTCACCCATCCACCCTGGCTGAAAATCAACCAGCATTCGCCTGAAAGTCGCCTGTGATCTAGGCACTTGGTTGAAGTGTAAAGAATAACCTAAGCCCACTGAACCACGCAAAGTGGTAGAAATCCACAAGAGAAACAACACTCCTTAATAAAGGTGATACTGAAATCTGTCAAATGATAAGGGCAGCAGCATAAGCATTTCTCAGTCTTGGTATAATAGCACTCTTTGTTGCCAAATTGATTTAATATTTCAGCCTTTCAAAATCAAATGAAATGACTTGAGCACAGCACACTGTAAATATTGAAACGTCAGTCAATAATTGCATTTGATTGTCAGCATTTGTACCATTTGGAGCACACTTGCCTTATTTGCAGCAGCTGGCCCTAAATAGCTGTGATGAAATTGAACCATCCATCTTATTTGTGGCCAGTTGCTGACAGTATTAAAATGGAGTAATTGAATTGGGTCAGCTCTATCAAAATGTTAAGGAAACTCTTCTACCTGCTGTGTGATTTTCATGGTTGACTTGTTAATAATGCAGCGAGTGTTTTTGTTTCAAATTAATTCCATTTTGTCTTCTAGCTTCACAGAGAAGGCGATACCAAGCGTAATTATATCGCACCGTTACAAAGCACAGGACACACCTGCTCGTAAAACATTTGAACAGGCTTTGACAGGAGCGTTTATGTCAGCTGTCATTAAAGATCTACGGCCTAGTGCTCTGCCTTTTGTGGCCAGTTTAATCCGTCACTACACCATGGTGGCAGTAGCTCAACAGTGTGGTGAGTAAATATCACCACCTACGTTGTTGATATTGAACTGAGGCCTTTCTGAAGCTACTTTAAGCAAAGAAAATAAACTCTTCTAGAACTGAATGGAGGATAGTGCTGTAGTTTAGTTCACAAGTGTGAAATTATAATCATAATTCACGAATGCAGTCATGGATTTATAGAGTCTACCTGGGACTTTGTCAACCTAGTGGAATTTGGATCACAAGACATTATTACAATAAGTAGAAAATGCTTCTTTAAATGCCATTTAATATAACTCATTTTCTACGTTTTATCTTTATTTCAGAAAAGCACTTTTAGTTTTTAATAATACTTCTGCTCAGAAACTTTTTTTGTAACTTGATTGTAAAAAAGCCATTTTAAGCAATTTAGCTTCCACCTTAAGCTAGGAAAGAAATAATTCCACTTAATGCTTTTCAAGACTTCAGGATGCCCCAAAGCACTTCACAACCAATCAAGTCCTTCTGAAGTGTAGCCACTGTTGTAATGTGGGAAATAAAATTAGTTTGGATGTAGTGCACTCCCACAAACAACATTGAGAGAAAGGAGCAAATAATATTACCATGAGCAAATACTTGCAATAAAGGAATGCAATGCTTGGTGGAGATGTGATGGGGTCTAACTTGTACCTTTGTAAAAATATGCTGGCTCCTTTATTGTCTACACTAATGTATAAATTACAGAAGTTATCTTTTTTTCTGCAGCTTATAATTTTGTGTTTTTACTCAGTGTGACGTATAGTTTAAAAATCTTTGATTGTGTTCCCCAGGCCCCTTCTTGCTCCAGTGTTACCAAGTAGGCAGTCAGCCAAGCACAGCCATGTTCCACAGTGAAGAAAATGGATCGAAAGGAATGGACCCACTTGTGCTTATCGATGCTATAGCTATTTGCATGGCTTATGAGGAAAAAGAGCTCTGCAAAATAGGAGAAGTGGCTCTAGCTGTTATCTTTGATGTAGCAAGCATAATCCTAGGCTCAAAGGAGCGGGTAGGTACTTTTGTATTTCTGACAGGAATGTTGAACTAAGCCGTTAAAGCATAATCATTTTTAAGTTACAACCCATGACAAATAATCTAAAATGGACGTCAAGAACTTGTATTTATAAAGCCCCTTCCACAACCTGAAATATGCCAAAGGTCTTCTCAGTCAGTTGTATGGTTGTGAAATGAAACCACTTATAATGTATCAAATGCAGCGGCTTATTTGTGTACAGCACATTTTCATTAATGGCAACAACAATGTGATAAATGACCAGGTTGATCTGTTTGTTTTTGTTTTTAGTGATATTAATTGAGGGGTAAATCAAATGGGTAAAGAGATGGGTGGTGGTGTGTTTAAGCTTCTTCGTAATATTGTTAGGTTTTTTTTTCAAAACATTCACCTGAGAAGTTAGATAGGATTTCTCATTGAAAAATAAATGTTACATTCTGTTCAAGTAGAACTTTTGATGTATTTGGTGTTGCCAAATGAGTGACTTTTTTTAAAAATTCCATTAGGCATGCCTGTTACCTTTATTTTCGTACATTGTGGAACGCCTTTGTGCTTGCTGTTATGAACAAGCCTGGTACGCTAAACTTGGTGGTGTTGTGTCCATCAAGTTCTTGATGGAGCGCCTTCCTTTGATTTGGGTCCTACAGAATCAACAAACTTTTTTGAAGGCTCTTCTGTTTGTCATGATGGATCTGACTGGAGAGGTATTTATGCTTTTCTTATGAGGGAATGGGATACGTGAAATTCATGGCACAAGTTGGTATTTTTACCTACCTCATGGTTGTATCTGCTTGTACTTGCACTGCAATTGAGTTGTACATGAACTGAAGCAACAGGTATTGAGTCATAAAGCTGTACAGCTTGGAAACAGATCCTTCAGTCCAACGGGTCCATGCTGACCAGATATCCTGACTTAATCTAGTCCTATTTGCCAGCATTTGGCCCATATCCCTCAGAACCCTCCTATTCATATACCCATCCAGATGCCTTTTAAATGTTGTAATTGTGCCAGCCTCCTCCACGTCCTCGGGCAGCTTATTGCACACATGCACCACCCTCTGCATGAAAAAGTTGTCCCTTAGGATCCTTTTAAATCTTTCCCCTCTCACCTTAAACCTATGCCATCTGGTTTTGAACTCCTCCACGCTGGGGAAAAGACCTTGGCTATTAACCCTATCCATGCCACTCATGATTTTATTAAACCTCTGTAAAGTCATCCCACAGCCTCCGCTCTAGGGAAAATAACGCCGGCCTATTTGGCCTCTCCTGCGAGCTCAAACCCTTCAACCCTGGAAACATGCTTATAAATCTTTTCTGAATCCTTTCAAATTTCACAACATCCTTCCTATAGCAGGGAGACCAGAATTGAACGCAGTATACCAAAAGTCACCTAACCAATGTCCTGTATAGTTGCCACATGACCTCCCAACTCTTATACTCAGTGCACTGACCTAATGCCTTCTTCACTATCCTGTCTACCTGTAGCTCTACTTTCAAAGAACTGTGAACCTGCACTCAAAGCTCTTTGTTCAGCAACACTCCCCAAAACCTTACCATTAAGTGTATAAGTCTTGCCCTGATTTGCCTTTCCAAAATGCAGCACCTCACATTCATCTAAATTAAACTCCATCTGCCACTCCTCGGTCCACAGGCCCATCTAATCAAGATTTTGCTGTACTCTGAGGTAACCTTCTTGACTGTCCACTGCACCTTCAATTTTGGTGTCATCTGCAAACTTACTAACCCTACCTCCTAAGTTCACAGCCAAATCATTTATATAAATGAAAATCAGTGAGCGTAATCAACCATTTTTCTTAAACACTTAAAAATTTGGAGGAGGCCATTCAGCTCCCCCCATTATGCCTGCACTGATTAGCAAATTTCTGATTTATTCTTATTCTGTTTTCCAGCTTCTAGCCTATAGCCTTGGTGCTGTGGTAACTCAGGGAATATCGAAGTGCTGCTGAAATCTTAGAGATTTTGACTTAACTGCCCTTCGGGCAATGAGTTCCAGTCTCCCATCGCTTTCCGGATAAAAATAATTCTTCTCAACTCTCCTATTAGCTTTCTACCTCATACCTTAAATTTATGCTCCCTGTCTGTTGACTTCTCTACTAATGAAAAAAATTGCCTTATCCACCTTATCTATACTCCTTATAGTTTTCTATATATCTGTTGGGTTCCCTCTTTTCCTTTTGTTATTCGAAGGAAAACAACCCCAGACTATCTGGTCTTACTTCCCAGCTCAGACCCTCCAGCCCAGGCTGCATCCTAGTAACTCTTCACTGTACCCTCTCTGATACAGTTACTTTCTGTCTATGAATAAGTGATCAGAACTGCACGCGGTACTCAACCAGTGTTTACACAGTTCCAGCATGAACCTCCTTGCCCTTGTATTCTCTGCCTTCACTAGTGCCCTCTTAGCCATCATGTCTTCTTGACCTGCTACCTCAGGGATCTGTGAGTAGGTCCCTTGGATCTTTCAGGACTTCCAGTGCATGCCATTCATAGTGTAATCCTTTGCATTGATCGTCCTCTCCAAGTCCATTACCTCACACTTTTTCAGGTAGAATTCCATTTGCCTCTACTATGCTCACCTCCCCAGTTCATTGATATCCTCTTGCAATTTATGGCTGTCATTCTTAGTGCTTAGCACCCTACCAGTGATTCTCATCTGCGAATTTCCTGATCATATCCCTTGCATTTAGGGCCCAGTCATTAATGTACAGTACAAACAGATAGGGTCACAGTGCAAAGTCTCAGTAGAATTTTGGATGCAACGTGCCACTTTGCCTAGGGTAATATGTGCTTGCTCTTGACCAGTCAGCCATGAAGGGTATGGCTTTTTGGCCAACTAACACTTCAATGTTGTAAAGCATCCGAAGGCACCAAATTTGACACCAAGCTACATGAGGCAATATTAAGACAGATGACTGGAAACTTGACTTGAAGAGGCATGTTTTAAAGAATATCTTTAAAGTGGTAAAGAGAAATGAAAAGAATTCCAGACCTTTGGGGCCCAGGCAGCAGAAGGCATGGCTTCCACTGGGGAAGTAATCAAGTTTGAGTTGGATGGTTAATAAATGCTGTCCTAACCAGCGATGCCTACATCCATGGAATGGCTAAATGAATGAAAGTAAAAGCCAGAATTGGAAGAACGCTCGAACATCTGAATGTAGAAGCTTGAAGTGACAAGAACTTGTGAATGTGGAGGGATTTGTAAAATGAAGATCAGCATTTTTGACAGGCAACGTTGCCAAACTAGGAACCAGTGTAAATCAGTTGGCAGGGAGGTAGTGGGGGCATGGTACGATTTAGGATCCAGGCAGCAGACAGACTGTGCCAATGGATGGTTGAATTTCTCATGAATAGATGCTTTGCCTAGTGTTATGGCCTTTTACTGAAAGGGCTAACTTTGCTTGTGTCCAGGTTTCCAATGGAGCGGTGGCAATGGCCAAGACCACTTTAGAACAGCTGTTAATCCGTTGTGCGACCCCTTTGAAGGATGAGGAGAAGTCCGAAGAGTTGCTTGCAGCTCAAGAAAAGTCATTCCATCAAGTGACCCATGACCTAGTGCGGGAAGTGACCTCACCAAACTCCACAGTGCGAAAACAGGCCATGCATTCTTTGCAAGTGCTTGCCCAAGTTACGGGGAAAAGTGTAACAGAGATAATGGAACCCCACAAAGAGGTAGTGCGCAAACTACTGTATTTCATTTAACTGGAGGTATACTTCGTAATTTGTGAATTTTAACTTTGGAAAAAGAGGAAATCACTCACAGGTCATGCTGGCAGCCATTTTGGGCAAATGTACCTATGAATTGCTAAGAAAGCCCCACTTGCTAGGACAGAGGGTCGAGGACATAAACTTGTCCTTTAAGATTGAATAATGAAGAAGATTATTGGGATCTTCATTGTTTTTCAGATGGAGAATTCCTCCATGTGAAAGAGGCGTAACCAATTAACTGATTTTTGGGGATGAGCTGACCTTTTCCCTCTAGTTGTATACTCCTCTTAAAGCTACATTATGGTCTCTGCACTGTTAGATAGATGGGTAGAGGGCAGCATCCTTGATGTAACCTGGCTTGGCATTGCCATGCTACTATCTTAAAGTTGGCCTTGTCATTAGGATTTTTAGCCTGGGTTTTGCTTGTTGACAGTCTGATGACCTTGACAATACGTGAATAATTCATCAATTCCGAGGGCGAAGAGTGATGTAGAACCCAAACCTTTCCTTTAAAGAGGTATTGGCAGGACTTTAGAAATTGTGAGTTAGCCATTGATTTTACAGTTTGACATGTATTTAAATCCTTCAGTGTCTGTGAATTTTGTTATGAAACATTCTGTTGTTGTGATGTTGACCCAAGTACAGAATGGTAGTTTGATCCTGGGTTATTCGCTGTGCTGTCAGGTCCTACAAGACATGGTTCCACCGAAGAAGCACTTACTGCGACATCAACCAGCAAATGCTCAAATCGGATTGATGGAAGGAAATACGTTTTGCACCACTCTACAGCCCAGGCTTTTCACTATGGATCTCAATGTAGTTGAGCACAAAGTATTTTATACAGAGGTAATGATTGGAAACCTATATTTCCTTGGCTTCCTGTCTTACCTATCGTTTCGTATATGAGCTTGTTTTGCCTGTTTTCATGGCGGTTCACCTTGTCTAAAATTGGTAAGCTATAGTGATTTTAGTTGGACAACCTGTCTAACAAGTCATTAACTTATCACGAAGAAAATGCAGTTACTTAGGCTGAAGATTTAGCTTCTGGAGTTTTTATTTAAAGTTCAGCCTTGCTGAATTTGTCTCTATTGTGCAGATTCAATTTTTTTGGTTTTGTTTTTGCAGCCATTCATAGAGATAGCTTTCAGTGGTTATACAGCGATCTGCTTCAGGCTTCTGTGTGTTGGATAATACCACCCACAAGCATGAGAGTGTTAATGTTTTTGCACATTATTCAGGAGTCTGAATAGTTCTACAGAACCTGAAGATGCATGCTTTCATATGGGAAGAAGCTTCTGTACTGTACTGAATGAATACTGCACTGTCAGAGATGCAGCCTATGGACAAACCTTTCAAAAGGTGGGGGCCATGATGTTTACATCTGATTCCTTCAAGGTCCAAAGCTGTTCTCCCAGAGTCCATAGAACATCATATTGAACTGAGCTTATTACAGTTCTCGGCATTAACCTTTCAAGCCTTACATTCTCATACTACAAATTACTTTCTGGTTCTGATTGCTGACCACTAAGAAAAACAATGAAGTAAGTGCAGGAGGTTGCTTTGGAAATAGAAGCAAGTTTTCAAGGCTTTTTTAAAAAAAAAAGCTTTATGCACTGAAAGCATTTTGTACAGACAGAAAGCTGTCATGACTAACATGACTATTGGTTAAATACTTCCATTTAGCAAATAATGGTGTTCGACTTGTTGAATACTTTTATCTTGTTGCAGCTGCTAAATCTCTGTGAAGCTGAAGATGTTGCACTTATGAAATTACCATGCTACAAAAGCCTTCCTTCACTTGTGCCTTTACGGATTGCTGCCCTAAGTAAGTAAAACTTTGGTAACAAAAGAGCAGAAAGCTTCTGTCTTAAAACATTCAGCTCTTGTTTATACCCAAACTCTCATTCACTTTGAAACCATTTTGGGTAAATTAAGGTGGTTTGGAACTGTTAAAACACAAGTCAATTTTGTTGCTCTTTTTGGAGGAGATTTATGTATGATTATAGTATTTTGTTCTTGGATGGAATTGAAAAAATATCGCAAGGATGGTCTGTATGATGGCATAGCTCCGCATTGACATTGCGGGCCAGTGATGGTGTATGGAGATGCTGGCTAATGGAAGGTGCATGTATATGCTCCGCTGGGCTACTCTTGCTTGCACCTTTATGGCTATAAGGAAAAAAACAATAGCATTTGTGGGAGATTGAGGACCTACGTTTTCAGATGCTGGTACATGTGGGTTAAGTTGAGGGTGGGGTAGGTTAGTGAGGGGATGCAAGGACTCGTGGAAAGTCAACAGAGAAATGTAAAGTAATAAATGTCGCAGTAAACCTGTCAAAAACCGGCTGTGAAAAGCAATTGTGTTTAGAAACCCATGTGGCCAACACAGTACTATAACCTGATTTAACATGAATTTTTTCAGAAAACTCATGGCTGCAAAATCCCTGAATCTAGAGGCCTGTGAATAAAATGACAGGTGACTTGCTTTAAACTGCACACTACAAGTGTAGTTTAAAACAATGTGTGGGAGATTAGAAATTCCTGCTGTGTCAATATTATATTTTCAACACGATGTTTATGTTTTTAATATATCCCATAGTATGGACTTTTAAGAAAAGGGCAAATAAAAATGAAGCATTCAGGCTGCAAGATTTGCTTCAATACACTAAAAAGAATAGTGAAGGATTCAAACTGTGCCTATTCTTTCATAGGTCTTGCTTTCTCCTTTATGCTCATTGTACATAGGTTGGTTAGCTCAGTTGGCTGGACGGCAGGTTTGTAATGCAGGATGGTGAACAGTGTGGATTTGGGTCCGGCAGTGGCTGAGGTTACGTGAAGGTCTTGCCTTCTCAACGTTACCCCTTACTTGAGGTGCGATGACCCTCAGGTTAAAGTCACCACTAATTGTCTCTCTCTGATGTCGCTCTTCTAGCAGCCCTGTAGACCTCTTGGACTATGGTGAATTTACACGCAAGAATGTGGGAACAGGAGGACGCTGCACAGCTGCTCAGAGCTCTTCTCTGAAATCTCTTGAAATTTCAATTTTGAAATTTTCACTTAAGCTCCAGCCTCAGCAATCTTTTGCGAGAGGGAGTTCCCAATCTCCATTATCCTTTCTGTGAAGCTGTGCTTCCTAACCTTCCTCCTGATTGGCCTTGCTTTAATTTTAAGGTTATGCCTCCTTTCTTTGGATCCCCCACAGCAGAAGAAATAACTTTGCTTTCTGCCCTATTAATTCTTCAATCATTTTAAAACACCTACATTAGAGAACCTGTTAACTTTATGTACTCAATACAGAATAATCAATATGGCAAACCAGAATTTCTACATTTTATAATCTAAGTACCTTCCTTATGTGATTTGCCATCTTGTTTTGTAAGTGTAATTGAGTTAGTTTTTTCTTCCAATGTACAAATTACGATGTAAAATTCTTAATCTAACTGTAAATGCTAATTGACATCTTGAAGTTGTTCACTGGTTTGTTGTGTTGGTTTGTGTGAAGAGTGAAACTGTGCTGCTTTGCTTTCTTTTGAATAGATGCCTTAGCTGCCTGCAATTACTTACCTCAGTCACGAGAAAAAATCATTGCTGCACTGTTCAAGGCGCTGAACTCGACAAATAATGAACTGCAAGAGGCAGGAGAGGCCTGCATGAGGAAGGTCAGTTTTATTGAAGTGCAATTTTGGAGTTGCTATTCACACATTTTGTTGAAAGGAATTCAAACAAAATTATCATGAATTAATACTGTGTTAACATTTAACAGCGTGTTGCTTTGACCATAAGAACATAAGAACTAGGAACAGGAGTAGGCCATCTGGCCCCTCGAGCCTGCCCCGCCATTTAATAAGATCATGGCCGATCTTTTTGAGACTCAGCTCCACTTACCTGCCCACTCACCATAACACTTGCCATGACACTTGCACATATCTGTGATTAAAATAATATTTAAAAGTTAAATTTGTTGTATTCTCATCAGACAAAATAGTGATGCAGGCTGTCCTAATAAATTGTTGCTTTTTCCCCCAAATACCAATTGGCTGTAGTAGTGCATGCGGTATGAAAATGACGAGAATATCGTTTTCAAGAGACAATAGACAATTGCAGGCCCCTACTTAACATTTAGAAATTCCTTTCCTCGAAAGACAGTGGATGCAGAATATATAACTATTTTTAAGGCACAGATAGATTCTTGATTACCAAAGCACTGAAGGATTGTCAGGTAAATATAAAGTCAACACAGTCCCAGAGGATATAGCATTGTGTTCTCATTTGAGGGAGATAATTGGTGGTGAGTTCAGGCGAGGGCGTGGGTTGGTTAGATCGGTTGGCTAGACAGCTGGATTGCAATACAGAGTAATTGCAACAGCGTGGGTTTAATTCCCACACCGGCCGAGGTTAGTGTGAAGGTCCTGCCTTCTGAACCCTGCAGGAATGTAGATAAGAACAGCCATGATCATATTGGATGGCAGATCAGGCTTGAAGGGTTCACAGGCCTCCTTGTACATGTATTCATGTTTAGTTTGGTAGCATCAGTGGAGAAAAATTAGAGTTAATGTTTCAGGTCCAGGATCTGATGGAAAGTCACTGAACCTGTAACGTTAACTCTGATTTCGCTCCACAGATGCTGCCAAATCTGAGTTTTTTTCAACAATTTCTGTTTTTGTTTCTGATTTCCAGTATCTGCACTTCTTTTGGTTGTTTTCTGTTCATATTTAGTCCTTTCCCCATTGTATAGCGTTCAATAATTTGTTCAATTTTAATGCCGTTTTTGAATCATTCAATAATTGAGTTATTTAGCAGGGCAACTAATATAGTGAGAATCTGATTCTTAAAAGATTACATTTGTTTGCATTTTAAATCAAATTTGAGTTCAGGAGGACTGTGTTATGTAATTCACGATAGGAAATGTGCTATTTTTCAGAAAGTGGCTTACCTTTTGCAGAATATAAACAAAAAACTTGGCACAAGAGTAAATATTCCTTTCACACATAATGCCAAGTAATTAACTTAGCTAGGTATATCATTGACATTGGAATTGTATAATGTGTTTCATATTTGAATGTTGATAAACCAGCTATTCTGAAAATACTGTCTTACTTTGGCTGCATAGTTGACGGTTTTTAACAGTCTTGAAGCTGAGGTGAATACTCGAAACCCTGTTGCTTTCTGGACCCTTGTCAATTAGTGTGTTGGAAGATTTTTCACACATTCCTTTGCAGCCCCCCGTAACTTTGTTCTCTAATAATTGATCAGCGTGAGTGTGATATTTTTCCTCAAAGCAGTCATGACAGTAAGATAGTAAAGGCATTTTTCATTTATCAGTTTAATATGGTTGTCATAATGCATGCTTCTACTCCAGAAAGCAACAGAGGACTTTAAGGAAGATTCATAAACCTGAGCATTAACTATCTGATTAAGTACTGGTGACCTTGTTTATAACAGGGCTCTATGTTCTTGCAATAGGGGCACTGCAGCGAAAATTTACCAGACTGATTCATGGCTTGGTGGAACTGGCGTATGAGGAAAGGTTGAATAATTTAGGATTGCATTCGTTGGATTTCAGGAGAATGGGCAGCAATTTCATAAATCTGTAAAATTCTAACAGGACTAGACAGGGTAGATGCAAGAAGGATGTTCCCAAAAGCAGCGTCACAATCTAAGGATATGCAGCAAGCCATTTAGGACTCGGGAGAAATTTCTTCACCCAGAGTGTGGTGAGCTTGTGGAATTTGCTATCACAGAAATCGGTCAACACCAAATGATTTGTATGATTTCAAAAAGGAATTGGATATAGAGCTTCGGTCTAAAGAGTTGAAAGGATATGAGACAAGTGGGAACAGGCTATTAAGTTGGATGATCAGGCATAATCATAATGAATGGTGGTGCAGACTCAAAGAGCCACATAGCCTGCTCCTGTTTTCTATGTTTGCAAGTTCTATGTAAAGTGACCCATATATAGCATTCCATTATTTTATTGAGCTTTAAAGGCTTTAATTACATATTATCCTAAATTGCAATGATTTTAATTGCCTGGATTTTCTTTCAATATTTACGTTTTTAGTTTTTGGAGGGAGCCACAATTGAAGTAGATCAAATCCACACTCACATGCGGCCACTCCTGATGATGTTGGGTGATTATCGCAGCCTGACTTTAAATGTCGTGAATCGCTTGACCTCTGTTACAAGACTTTTTCCAAACTCGTTTAACGATAAATTTTGTGATCAAATGATGGTAAGTGTACAAGTAACTTTATCTGTCGTAATATTTGAACGTTGTAGAGATTTAAACCAATGTGGAATATATGTTATTCACAATCATCCTCAAAGTGAGTGAGATTTTGTCACTTTTTGGCCTTTTTTTTGCCCTGCTTTCCTAAGGGTGTTAACTTGTCCTAGAATAGCAATAACTTTTAAGACCTTAGATGAAAACGAAGCGAGCCAACCTATGCTGGAAACCGAAGCACTCTCCAGATTCTTGGCAATTTATATCAATCTCCATTCTCTTAATCTAGTTAAATCTGGAAATGGAAAGCTTTCACTAGCGCTGTTCATCATTATTGAATCGTTCCCGTAGTAAATAGGGGCACCTATAGGGAGGTCATGGAATAGGAACAGGCAATTTAGCCACTTGAACCACACATCCCACCTTTTCAAGAAATCGTTGCTGTATATACATTTCAACTCCATTCACTTGCATTTTATTTCCATTTTATATTCTTGTCTAGCAAAAAATCTATTGATCTCATTTCTTTAACTAATTATGCTTACATCTACTTTTTGTAGGAGAGAGTTCGACTCTTCCTTCTTCTTGAGGTTAACAAATGTGTCCTAACTTCTGATTTTAAGGTTATGTTCTTTTGTCTTTGGTTCACGCAGTAGGGAAAAATGTTTCTGCCTTTATGGATTATTTTTTCCAAAATCCCCTAAACCTAAATTAAATTATCACCCCATCTTCTTGATCCCAGGGAATGAAAGGCTAGTTTATATGACCTCTACTTATTATCTAAATTCAAGAGTTCTAAGAGCATTCTAATAAATTCGTCCCAGTGGCCCTTCCCGGGTCAGTATAGCTTTTCTTAGCTACACTTAGCTGCTGATCGGGTCTGACTGGAGCTGTGTATGGCTTTACCAAAATTCCTACTACCCAGTCTCCATAAAGACTAACATTGATTATACCGTGTTTCTTCTCTCTGTGTACCCTGACCCCTAAATTTTATTGATCTCTGTAGATGGACCTCTAAATCTATTTGGAGTTCCAGCATTAGGAGCTTTTTGGCTTATAAATAATATTTGGATCTGGTAAGAATTCTAGTTTAAGAATTTTAAGAACATGAGTCTTGTGCCTCATCTTTAGAATACAGAATTTGTCAGTACATCGGCTTTAAAAAATCTGGGAGTCATCTTTACCGTTCAGAACTGCCTTGTTTAAGTATTTTCCGAGGGAAGAGAAATGAGTTGCCATGTAAAAGATTTGGGACATTTAGCTATTTTAAATAGTGGTCTTTTAACCAAAGTATAATCACGTTAATTTTGGCAGGGTTGTGGAAAAGAACTAAGTGAAAATGTGTGTTATCGTTATTTGTCTATGAGCACCTTTAACAGAATAAGGTATTCCATGGTGCTTGACAAGAACATGACAAAGCAAAGTTTACCACGTATGGAGATGTTGGGCCAGATAACTAAAAGAGGTACTTTGTTTTCCCCAAGAACTTCAACAATATGAAATGCACAAGCCTGGCTCAGCAGTCACCAAATGAGGAAGTCCCTGGCCTAACACACACTTTAGGGGTGTCTGCCAGCCTATCCCTTATGGCTGTCAACATGGGGATAAAAGCAGATAGTGAGAGACTTAAAACAAAAAAAACCTCCTGTGAGCATATGTCAAATTCTGAAGATCATACGGATATAGAATATATATAGAAAATAACATATTAGTTTGTTGAAGTCAAGAATGCAATGATGGATGGATAAAACTCTGTTGGGACCAGGCAATTTGGTCTGCCCAGAAAATTCTGATAAGGCGTGCATTTCCTATTCCACCATAAAAACAAATATATGATTGCCTGGGAGACATGAGAAATCAGAATAAAAACCCAGACTAGTATTGGGGGAAAAGAGTACTTTGATGTGAGGAAATTTGGTGTACTTAGTATTTTTTAATATGAAAGCAAGTTTAATGAATTAAACTGCGTGAATCATTATTATTGCCAACTGTGCTCGCTGATAGTGAAAAAAAGAAGCTTAGTGATTTATGTGTAACCTCACAATGTTTCATGATTCTCCACTGAAATGTTTGCAGTAGCACTTTGATATCCAGTAGGTTGCAAGCAGAGGAGGTGCTATTGTTACATCCCTGAGTTGTGCTATTGGCATTGTGAATTGACAGTGGCACAGAAAGGGTGTGCATTTGAATCGCAGAAGTGACTGACAGCAGTGAATATGAGAAGGGGTTTGGAAGCGAACCAGATGTGAAATGGGCATTGAGATGTGGAATGAATTCAGGATGGGCTACAATGGATGGGATAAGGATCATTCTTAGTCAAGTGTGAATCAATTTCTGATTTAAACTGCATCTCTCTCTCAAATTTACTCAGTCAGACTGTGCTTAAAATAAAATCCTGCTAACATCTCTTCTGAATCAACACCTTTTGATCTGTTGAAAGCTTTCTTCCCCTGAAACCTCATAGGTATAACTTCTTTATCCTATCAGCATTCAAGGTAGTGCTCTGTCAGGCACTGATAGTAATTTATTACTTTTGTTTGGGTTCTGTTTGGACTTGGAGCTGGATTAGTTCTAAATCTCTGTTTAGGTTTGGACTGTTTAACATCTGTTGCTGTGGCTGAAACTTGCAGGCTTAGCACAAATAGGTCAGCAAACCTGGGATCCTCTGTTCTGGTTGACTATGCTACTCCACTCCCCAACCCACTGAGTTTCCAGGGGAGCCAAAAGTTGGAGTGAAGGTTCTTGATTTGTACACCTCTAGTCTTGATGATTCCATTTTGCTCTTGGCCAATTCCCCACGTTATATTTTCTATTAATTTAAGTTAATCCTAAACTCTACTGCCTGTGTCCCAACTTTCTCCAAACTCATTCAACCACAATCACCTCACATCCTGCAAACCTGCAGTACCTTCATTCTAAAATTCTTAGCCTTCTGAAATCCATTTAGACTTCCCCATTATTTCTGTAACCTACTCCAGCCCTGCTTTTTGGATCTCTACAGTCCTCCAAGTTTAGTCTGTGGCATATCCCCAGTTTTATATTTATCCACTATTGGTGACTGTTCCTTCAGTTGCCAAGTTCTATGCTCTAAACTCTGTTTCCTTCTTCAACACTCCCCTTAAAACCACCATTAAGTTTTTGGCCATTTTCTCCTATCATTACTGTGACTCCATGTTGAATGTTTTTCTGTTGTGCTCCTGGGAAATATCTTGGCACTTTTTGCTATGTTAAAGGCGCAGTATGTCTCAAGTGGAGCATTAACATAGGCAGGGACTAGTTTGGCCAAATGGCTTGTCTCATTTCAGTGAAGGAAAATGTAAAGTCGCCATAGGTCCCATAGGGCTGCTCTCACATTAGAGAGACACGACTGGTGGTGGTTTAACCTGAAAGTCACCATGCTTCAGACACTGTCGGCATCACTGTGCATCGCAAACTAGTGATCCAACCAAATGAGCTAACTAAACACCCAATACGATATCTGCCAGTAACTTGGCATTAACAGTTATTGAGCAATGTTCACTGACAGCTTAAAATAATTATTAAAATATTATTGAATAATACTCACCAGTAACCTAGGTTTAATACAGTGTATTCTATGGATAAATGCTTTGTTTTACAAAAGATGGATGTTCTGCGCTATGTGACTATGCATCACAGTGTCTGGTTGCTAAGTTTTACAAAACAGCATGTCCTGGCACAGGTTGCAGTAAACTTTTTACAAAGGTAAACAGTGGAAGGTCTGAGAGTCAGATATTGGTGCTAACCAGAGATCTATCTATATTTATTTTGAATGCTTTTCTTGATTTGTTTTTCAGGCTACCTTTTGAATTTTTGGAGTCTCCTTTTTCATTGTCGCTAATTCCTTTATTATATGGTACAGTCAAGTAGCAACATTATTTTCTGTTATTGTGTTGTCCCATACTGAAGCACTCACAGAAGCAGAATTAGAAGAATTAATCAACATCCTCAAAAATCATCAACCCTTTATTAAACTTAAAGCTGCAACATATGTTTCAATTTCTTAAACACTACAGTATTTAAATTGGTAGAAGATGACAGCAATAAGTTAGCAACTTAACTTTTTGAAAATAACTTAGCACGCCATTATCTGAAAAATTCCTTCCACGGACTAGTAATAGCTGATGTGTTTCTGTTGGATATGCATAAACTGGAAGATTTTTAACTAGGCAGATCTGCACTTCAGATCTCAATATCAGGTTTAAATTTAACTGTTGAAATTTTATTACAATAGCAGCCACTATATTTTGCTGCTTATATTAGTAATTGGCAAACTAACTCAATAAAGTTAGTCAAAAGAGTGTAGTGTTCTGATGTGTACTCTACCTTGAGGCCACTGTTACTTATAAACTGGAGTAATGTTTAGCATTGCATTAAATAGCTTTAGCTGAAGTTGCCCCAGAATTATGTGGAAATGTTACCTACATTAGTTGTATTAAGCATTCTTAGATACAACTTGAAGAGTTTGGTAAATTGCGTGGCATTTTTTCTTTTATTATTGAGTGAGAGTGTGAGGGAAAACTAGATAGTGCTGGAACGATCATACTTACTGCTTGTTCCCAAAGGGCCCTCCACAAAAACATGACTGGTTTTGCAACTGAATGGCTTGCTTAATCAGTTTGGAGTTGACCCTTTAGGATGTGATTCAAGTTGTATTTAGGGTACAAGGTTTATGGCTGGTTGAATATCAAATTAACACACCAGTTGATTTTTAACCATTTGATTCTGGGTTCTGAATAACCAGATTTATTTAGTAGCACATGTCAAAAAGTGGCTGAGCAAAACTAAGTGAATACTTTCACTTTTAAAACACTTCAGTCTCTGACTTCCATGGTGGGATTGGAACTCGTGTACTTGAAGTTACTGGACAGCAATGCTAATTCATCCATATCTAAGCAGTGTAAAGATAAATATATTAGAGTTTGCTACTACAAGTGAAATAAATGAAAAAATTTTATTGTTTTGATCTTTCAATCCAGTAACTAATCAGAGGTAGGGTCCCATTTAAAACCATAAATAGCAATTTAATCTCTAAGTTCCACATTCACTCAGTTGTGAAATAAATGAGCTAATGAAATAAAACAGTGTGAGAGTAATCTAATGGTAACATTTTTCTTCTGGTCTTAGCAACACTTGCGTAAATGGATGGAGGTGGTAGTCCTTACACATAAAGGAGGACAGAGGAGTGATGGCAATGTAAGTTCTAAAATCTGGTTCATTGTTGAATAAATTTAATGCAACATTTTGTTTAGGCAAGGCTTTCTGAAATAATGCTGAATGTGACCTGTTGTGATTAATTAGCAATCTACTCCTATGAGTCTATTATAATGAAGCTTATGGAGTTGATGGTTTGCTTTTAATCACACTTTTTTTTCAAGGTTATATGTTATAAGTGACTATAATTTGTAGAAACTCTGTACTTAATTGTTTCAAGAATGTCTAATTAAATTGCATCATTTTGACTAATTTTAAGCTCTTTCACTTTTGTGAACAATTAACTTGGAAAAAATTGCAATTCATCAGTTCGTGAAGAACCACTAGGCAAGTTTCCATACTGAATAATTATGTCTCAACAGTAATGTTTCAAAACATAACAGGAAATCTTTGGTGATAGCGAAAACTTAAGTTTTTTTTAGATTTTTTTTTTCTCTTCTGCCATCCCTTAATCCTCCTTGTGAGGTTGTTTGTTGTAAATGCATAAAATCTATAACTAAGCTGAATTTTTCACTTTTTTTGCTTTTGTGGAAATGCATGTTACTGGTAAGGCCAGCATTTGTTGTGAATCTTTAATTATTCTTGAATTGAGCAGCTTACTATGTCACAACATTACTAATGGATCACATGGAGGTCGGACCAACTAAAGATGAAAAGCTTCCTTCTTTCACCGACATTAATAAACCGGATGAATTTTTATGGCAATCAATGATAGTTTCACGGTCACCATTACTGAGACTAACTCAATATTTTAAATTCATTAATCAAATTTAAATTTCATCAACTACCATAATGGGGTGTGAACCCATATCTCCAGATTTTTAGTCTGGCTTCAGATTTACTAGTCCTGAGACTATACCACTGTGCTACCATATTTCCAATGATGAATGCTGTCTTCAATATACTGCAGCAATTTAAATAAAAGCAATGTTTTAATTTGACATGCACCATGTTTATAGCTGTCACTCAGCGGCTGGCACTCCTGCCTCTTTAGTCATTTGGTTGTGGCTTCAAGTCCCATTGCAGAGATTTGTTTTTAAAAAAAATCCAGGTTGATATTCCTGAGCCAATTTTGAGGGAATGGTACACTGTCAGAGGTTCTGTTTTTCCAGTTAAACCAAGCCCCTGCCGATGTACTCAGTGGATGTTAAACATTCACTGGCATTGTTCTCCAAAAGAGTAGGTATCTTCTGGCCAATATTCATTCCTCCAATCAATACTGTCAAAACTAACATTCTGTGCAAATTGGCAGTACCTAAATTTAAAAAATAGTTATTGACTTGCAAACTGTTTTCAAACACTCTGAAAGATGCTATAAATTGCAGGTATTTCTCTTCTCCGTTTCTGGGTTTTATCCATTTGGGGAAACCTCGGTGTGGGAAATTTAATACCCTACTTCCTACTCGTCAACTTTCATTTGTAGAATTCATATTGTGTTGATTCCTCTTGTAAAAATTCTCCCTAGTGCATTAACTTCTGGTGACCTGCCACTTTCCATCCTCCCCTGCCTTCAAGATCTAAAGAAATAATGATTGCAAAGCTATTAAAATCTTTGTGCAGATATATTTCACAATAACACACATTCTTCAAAGCACTCAGTTATTCACATTAAAATTGATGGGCTCTGATGTCATCTTGATGTCCTTGTGTTATCAGACAGATTAAACCCAAATTTTGAAGTATGAAAGCCAATGTATTACTTTGCATGGAAGGAAGTACCATTGACCTTAACACTGTTTGGGGTAATTGTTTGTTTTTACTAACATTTTATTTGTGCTATATTAGCATTTTTTCTTTGTCTTTAAATTGATTTTCGCAATGTATTTTAGCTATAATAATTTTTGTGGATTCTTAAAGAAGGCCATTAGTCCCACTGTGCCTGTGCTGGCTGTTGAAAGAGTTACCCAAATGGTCTCGGTCCTTTTTTCTTTCTGTAATACCTTGGGTATGGCAGCTGAACCTATGTATGACAGCTCAAGTGAGCCCATTGCCTTTAAAGTCCAGTCATTCAAACCAGTGACTCCATTTGAGACCCATCTCCATTAGGATGCAACAAACTCTGTGGGCACTTTCCACCTATGGTGAAATGATGTTTTGATGAATGTCTAGGGATTATGTTGACTTATACATTCATACGTTCGCTAGGTCTCATTGTTACAAGTAGCACTTATTGCCTGTCCTATTCCTTTTTGTCATGATTCTTGTTTTGGTTTAGCCTGCCTTGGAGGGGGTGGAGGTGAGAATTCTGGTAAAGGCTGTGAGTGCAGCAGGAAATTATCCAGTGGTGTTGTGATGTCTTCTTTGTCTTGTATTGAACTGTTGTAGTAGTGCGTTCGTTCGCATTGTGCATTTTGTTCGAAGTTGCAATGCTGTAGAAACCTCTGGTGGTTGTCTTATTTGTGACCTTGTGAAGTTGAATCTAATGTGTTTAAAAAGTCAAGCGCATGTGAAGGTTTTTTTTATTTTAGAGATGATGTTCAGAGATTTGATGAAATTATCTGTGGGGATCTTTATTTAGTGTAAATGTATTTCCTTTGTACTTCTTTCCCTCAAATGTTTCCACTTGCATATATTGCATGTCTCTCAATCAGCATTTCTTGAGAGGACCGTACAGCCATATAAAAGTGCTTTGTGATCTAATCCGTTACACAAGAAAACAAATCCTTCTACTGGCCTTTGGCACTGTGATGTGTTTTTAAAAAAACTAGTTCAAGACTGGAGAACATTACTTTATGTCTGGGCTAATATCTCATTATGTGTACCTAGATATATTGAGTAAAAAATAACCATTGTTGTATTAATTATTTATTAATAAAGGTTTTTATTATGTATAAACTTGCCATATGTTGGGAAATATCTTTTGAGTTCTTCTGTTGCAGCATTTTAATTTTCTCCTCCAAACCTCTTTACCACATATTCAATCCCTGCTCCATCCATGTCATAAGGAGAAAAGGAATTTGTAGAATGTTTACAAGATGGTTTTTGGAGCAGCTTGTGGTAGAGTCGACTAGGGAACAGGAGATTCTGGATTTCGTGATGTGTAATAAGGCAGACTTGAGGTTAACGTGAAGGAACCCCTGGGTTCAGTGACCACAGTATGGTAGAATTCATCATGCAGTTTGAGAGGGAGAAGCTGGAAGCAGATATAACGTTTTTATTTAAGTTAAGGAAAGATAACTACAAAGACATGAAGGAGGTACTGGCCAGAGTTGATAAGAAGGGAAGCCTAGCAGGGAAGATGGTGGAGCCGCAATGACAGGAGTTTCTGGGGGTCATTTGGGAGAGACAGCGGAAGTTCATTCCAAGGAAAAAGATGTATACTAAGATGAGGAGGAGGCAACCATGGCTGACAGGGAAGTCAGGGATGGCATAAAAGCAAAAGAATAAACGCTCAATGTGGTGAAATGAATGGGAAGCTCGAGGATTGGGAAGTTTTTAAAAAAAACCGGCAAAGGGCATTTTTTTTTTTTAAAAACAAAAAGTCGGGGGAGAGGATGAAATAAGAGGGAAAGCTAGCTGGTAATAGAAAATTGAGAGTGTTTTTAGATATCTAAAAAGTAAGAGAAAGGCAAGAATGGACATTGGACCACTGGAAAACGAGGCTGAAGAAGTAATAATGGGGAGCAAAGAAATGGCAAAGGAACTGAATAGGTACTTTGCATCAGTACGCAGTGGAAGATGTCAGTGGCATACCAAAACTTCAAGAGAGTCAGAGGCAGAGATGAGTGTCGTGGCTGTTACGAAGGCGAAAGTGCTGGAGAAGCTGAAAGGTCTGAAAGATAAATTACCTGGACTAGGTGGACTTTAACCCAGAGTTCTGAAGAAGATGGTTGAGATTGTGGTGGTGATCTTTGAGGACTCACTAGAGTCAGGGAAGGTCCCACAGGGCTAGAAAATGGCTAATGTAATGTTCCTAACGAGGGAGGCAGAAGAATTATAGGTTGGTTAGCCATACCTTAGTTATTGGTAAAATTTTCATCCATCATTGAGGATGAAATTGTGAAGTTCTTGAAAGTGCATGTCAAAATAGAGCTGAGTCACTATATCTTTGTTAAGGGGAGGTCTTGCCTGACAAATCTGTTGGAATTCTTTGAGGAGGTAACAAGCAAGTTAGACAAACAGCTAGTGAATGTGATCTATGTGGATTTCCATAACGTGCCACACAGGAGGCTGCTAAACAAAATAAGAGCTCATGATGTTAGGAGCAAGATACTAGCATGGATTAGGATTGGCTGACTGGCAAATGCAAGAGAGTGGGGATAAAGGGGTCTTTTCCAGGATGGCTGGAGTTCAGTGTTGGGATCGCAGCTTTTGGCATAATACATTTAACAATCTGAATGAAGGAACTGAGGGCATTGTTGCCAAGTTGACACAAAGGTAAATGAAGAAACAAGTAGTGTTGGGGAGGTGGGGAGGCTGCAGAAGGACATGGACAGACTAGAAGAGTTGGCAAAGAAGTGGCAGATGAAATACAATGTGGGAAAGTGAGGGTTAATGTACTTTGGTAGAAAGAATAGTGGAGTAGATTATTTTCTAAATGGTGGGGAAAGGTTTGGAAATCTGAAGTACAAAAGGATTTAGGAATCCTAGTTCAAGATTCTCTGAAGGTTAACATGTAGGTTCAGTTTGCAGTTTGGAATGCAAATGAAATGTTAGCATTCGTTTCCAGAGGGCCAGAATACAAGAGCAGGGATGTACTTCTGTGGCTGTCTCGGGGTCTAGTTGGATCACATCTAAAATATTTTGGGCTCCATAATCTAAGGAAAGGGCTCAGAGGAGTTTTACAAGAATGATCCCATGGATGAAGAGCTTATCATATAAGGAACGAGGACTCTTGGTTTGTACTTGAAGTCTATAAGTATGAGGGGAAATCTGATCGAAACTTCCAGAATATTGAGAAGCCTAGACAGAATGGATGTGGAGACAAATTTGCCACTGTTGGGATAAATTAGGAAAGGGATCGAAGGTTATGGTGAGAAGACAGGAGAATAGGGCTGAGAAACAGATCAGCTGCGATCGAATGGCAGAGCAGATTGAATGGGCAGGCTGAGTGACCTGATTCTACTCCTTTATTTTATGGTCTTCTATCAAGGAAAGATGCTTGGTTTATAGGATCCTGTGTGTTAGAGGAGTAGCAGTGAGCTCCATTAAAATGCGAGCTTATCGATGTCGGCTTCGTTTTCCCATGCTAACTCTTAATATCTCCCAGTTCCTTTTGACCCTAAAAGCTTTTATATAATCTCATATCACAAACTGTGATATTAATTTGATGACAATAGAAAGGAAAGAAATAATTTTCATTTTGGGGAAAAAAATTTCTGTGCAACCCATTTTTGGATCCATGTGTAGATTTTTGAATATGATGTGAATATTCAAAGTGCTAACATGCTGATGGGAGCTTTCTTTAACGAGCAATTACATTTAAATTATGTAAGGACTGTTCGTAATGAGTGGTTTCATTTGTTGTATCTTATTTCTGCCACTCATCTCTGGATTTCAATTAGGCAAGAAAACAAATATCTGTCTCAGATTATGATTTGAAGAACGAAGATTATTTAGGAATTTTGCAGAGTGTTCAATAATAATCAGATGACATGACAACACACATGAGTGAGAACTACCTTTCGAGGGTATGCTATAGAGTTTCTGCAGTTGAAAGACTTACACTATTCTTTGTGCATATTTTCTGTTTTCAGGAAATTATAGCCCTGAAAGTGGGAAGTGGGTAGAGTTATGTGTGTAGTTAATGGACTGACGCTTTACATCTGTACAGTAACTTAGTTCAATGGTCCTTTTCATAATGCTGCTAATTTGCCTGTACAGGAAATGAAAATCTGCTCGGCCATCATTAATCTGTTCCACTTAATTCCGGCTGCACCTCAGACTCTAGTGAAGCCTCTGCTGGAGGTGGTGATGAAAACTGAACGGGCAATGCTTATTGAGGTAATTAAATTAGATACAGACCCTCTTCAAAATCATTGCATTAAAGTACTTGACATTAACCAAAAGCAGATTTAATTAGCTAATAAAGGCATAGGTTGCTGGATAGCGCTCAGTAGGTCAGGCAACATCTCTACAGAGAGAAGGGGTTAATTTCCAGGAGTTTGTGGTCACCAGGAAAGTGAACTGCACTTGCCACTGACCTTATGAAATAAATTTCGCCCTTACCTAGCATGATGATGGAATTAAAAATTTCGTTTTAAAGGAGGGAAGATTCCCTCCGTGTTGATCTTAGCGTAGCCCTGCAGTGTTCTCTAACCTGAATGACAAGGACAGATCATGTGGTACAGTGAATAGAAGTCATGCCAGCCCAATGTGCCAAAACTAAGTGCTGCAGTATTTGTCACAATAGATTCAAAATAGAAAATACATGAGTAGAAAAACTCAAGTCAGATAAATTTGCGAAACACAAGTTTATGCATGTTTTAAAAAGTCAGATAAATAGTATAGGAATTATGCCAAATACTTCAAATTATATCATTTGTAAAAAATCAGATCTCTTCTATGCTGATTTGGAAATTGAAATGCCTTCCAGTGTCCATTGCCTCAGTGGCATGGATCTTAAATTGCTGTCAAAGTGACTGTTTATGTCTAGAAGCACTGCTCTGAAAATGTTACGATGTAAGCAGTTTCACTGCAGAAGGATGCCAATGCCTCTGCCTATACTGTTTGTCAGTAAGCACAGCTCCTCTGCTTTTTCTACTTTGCCTACAAACTTGTTCTCATTCAATCCTTACCTCATTGAAGACCCTAATTGACTGTCTCCAATATGCTCTTAGGCCACGCATTCCAGAATGTAACCAGTAGCAGTGTTTTTTTTTTAGCTCCCCATAGCTTCCATGGTAACATACTTCGATATCAGTGGATTAACAGTCCAAAGTCTTGCAACTGCTTCGTCTTCCCTTTTTTGTCCTGAGATTGACCAGTGTAAAAAGGGTAGAATTGCCATTGACAAAACCTGATACAGACATGTCTTTTTATAGTTGCTGGGCCTTTGGTGTATTGATAGTGAACATGGACAGCTTTGCCATCGGGAGTACGGGAAATACTGGGCTCATGTTTCAAGTTGATGACCTATTGTCAAAACTTGTTCTTGATTTTTTTTAAAAAATAATCCCCATATTGTTTAATTGTGCAGTCTTTTAGGAAATTTAAAAGTGAAAGTAATGTTCATCCAAATACAATATAGACAACTTTTGTGTATTAATCTGTCCTAGTTTACTGTCAATTCAAACTCTAGTTTCAGTTCATAGTACTTATTTCTAGAACAAGAATGTGTACTAAAGTTTAATTTTGATTCACATTCACAAAAATTTTGGATCCATGTTGTTTTAGTTAAATAGGTTGAACTGTGTACTAATTTTCTTTGAAATTTTTCAGTTTAGAATCCATGTAACTGTAGTCACCACTTCTGTTATTGGAGCATTCTGTGAAACAAAAGGGCAGTGATGAAGAAGCTTAAGGATCGTTTTAATGGGAAGGAATTATTCTGCTGTCGAGCTAATTCTCCGTGATCTCTGCAGGGATATTACGAAAGAGGGGCATACTTAAGCTAGTGAAGCAGGATTGGGGAGAAAATTAGTAATATCAACTTTTACAACTGCTTAGATAAGTAAACTGTAAGCAACAGTTTATCCTTGATATGAAAATGTGTTTGCAACCTGTGGAATGTTGATCCTGAGTGACCCTCGAATGTAGAACGTGACTAGTGAAGAAGGCAGTTATAACATGATAGCATTTTTATTCAGCAGATGAATCAAAGTACTGCCACTGGATAAAAGAATTTGTGCTTTACTTCAAATTTAAATGAAATTCACAAAATAAATCACTTTTTGCTTTTATATAGGCTGGAAGTCCATTCCGTGAGCCTCTGATCAAGTTTCTGACACGTTACCCGGCACAAACTGTTGAACTTTTTATGATGGAGGCCACTTTAAATGATCCTCAATGGAGCAGAATGTTTATGGTAATGCTCATATTGGTCAGGACTTTATCAGTAAATTAATTAACCTCTGTGAAGTTGATTATAACTGTGGTGTTATGTTTTCTTCATTTAGTTGATACTATTGCATGTAAAAATGTGGAGATGGCATTAAATTGGTCTCATTGCTATTGTGGAAACCAGGCTAATGGTATTTGATAAGTCTGCTCAATCTACTTAATGAAATTGGTCAGTACATTGCCCAACCTTTTGTTCTGAGATCTACTCTCTTGCTCCTTTCCAGAGTTTTTTGAAGCATAAGGATGCGAAGCCTCTCCGTGATGTGCTGGCTGCCACACCAGGCCGCTTTGTCAACCTGCTCTTTCCTGGTGCACAAGCTGCAGTAAGGCCTGGGTCTCCCAGTACCAGCACTATTCGATTAGATCTCCAATTCCAAGCCATCAAGGTGAGTATGTCTGCCCAGTTGGTTGACTGCTGCAATCCAAACTTTCTCTTCTCACTGTACAGAATTGAATTGTGTTGTTAGGTCTGCCATTTTTTTTTTGTGTGTAAAGGTTTAAAGTTCATGTATTAAATTTTATTATGTACATGCAGCCATGATGTACAAAGTAGTAACAGTCATGGAATATCTAATGTTGAAATTTACATGAAGTTGTTCTTCTTAAATTCGACAGGTGAATTTCCTTCACAATTAGTGCACAGGTGAACGTAGAATCTGAGGAAATCACCACATGTCCATGAATCCCAAACTTAACCACCAGGGAATATCAATTATTATCTTCAAGTTTGAGTCCTTGTAATTCTGTATAATGTTGCAATCAGATTTGTTTGAAACACCATCCAAATTTTGAGGCACTGAGGGGTGAAGTAGCCATTGTTCTGCTGTCCATTTGCATTGATTGGCTTCATCCAAATTACAAAAGAAAAAATTTACTCCTCTCCCTCAGAGCTGTGGAATAATTCCAGAATGAGGACATTGTACAGGTTCCTGAATGAGGACGTATTCAGGGTGTTCAGACTGCCGTGGATGATTTTGTCTGCTCAGGAGATTAATTGACTGTAGAAATAATGTGAGCAGCTATTTTCACAAGTGAAAGCATAACTTGCCAAGTTTCTCTGCCTTCAATTATTGATGACAGTGTTAGCAGAAACCTCTTCCCGTCAGACTTCCATTATAACTGGAATAGTAACAAAGACGTATTTGTCCAGCTTGGGATAAAGACCTTGCACATCAAGATCAAAATCTCTTGCTTTCAGCCTACTCCTGAATTGCCCACGCTACTTGCTGGGGGCTTGGCCTCGGCTTCAGTTGAGTTGGGATCTTGTCTGCGTCTGATGGTTTTGGATTTATTTCCCACTCCAAAGATGTCAACCCAGAATCCCGGCCCCCGCACCTAATGTACTATTAAAGTGGAGGTGCTGAATTTTGAGACTTTTAATTAAGGCTGTATTTGGGCTTTCTGGTGGATGTGTAAAACAAAGTGGCAAAAAGGCTTGAGGGAGTCCTGACCAACACTTGTGTTTCAACCAAGCCTTCATAATCCTCATTAACTTGTGAATATCACATTGCTGTTTGTGGAGGCCTACTGTTTTAGAATTGCTTGCAAGTACAATGGGTTTATGATGTACATATTGACTAAAAATGTATGGAAAATGCTGAGATTGTGAAAGGTACCCTATAGATGCAAGTCCTTTCAACCCAAAATGTCTCATTTGAAACCAAAACCTAATTTGATATTTTGGCTTCGTTTCTGAAGAAGGGTCCTGACCTGAAACATCACCTTTCCTGCTCCTCTGCTGCCTGGCCTGCTGTGTTTCTCCATCTCCACGTTGTGTTATCTCTGACTCCAGAATCTGCAGTTCTTACTGTCTTGATATTTGGGCTTGCTGTAGTAGACGGGTGTTTACTGTGCTGATTGTCTCTTCCACTGTAAATCATCACTGTAAAACCTACTGTTATGCCCACTATTTACAAGTTGTCAACAGGTCTCCCATCTCTAACAGTAGAGTAACCGACTGGTATTGGAAATTATGTATGACGCACGCTGTAGTGGAGTCACAGATATGTGCTTTCAAAACCATTTGGCTTGGGTTAATTTGTGATAAGCTGAGCACACATATTAATGGGTGTAAATCCTTTCAAGTTTTTGAGAAGACTTGTAACTCTGGTTGTGGATGAATTTGTAAACATGCTCACTGAGCTGGTGGGTTTGGTTGCAAACGTTTTGTCACCCTGCTAGGTAACATCGTCAGAGTGCCACCGGTGAAGCATTGGTGTCCTGTCCCACTTGTTATTTATATGCCTTGGTTTACTGGGATGGTTGGTATTACTTCTGGTCTTGTTTCTCAGTGGTTTGTGCACAGGGTCTAATTCAATGTGTTTTATGGAGTTCCGGTTGGAATACCAGGCCTCCAGGAATCCCCTGGCATGTCTCTCTCTTGTGTGATTATTGATGTGTCGTCCCAGTCGAATTAGTGTCCCTCATTGTCCATGTGTAGCGAGACAAGTGAGAATTGGTTGAGTCTCTTGGTGGCTAGTTTGTGTTCATGTATCTGTATTGTCAATTTTCTTCTTGTTTGGCTTATGTAGTGTTTCTCACAGTCCTTGCATGGTATTTTGTATATTACTCCAGTTTTGCTGGTTTTGGGTATGGGATCCTTTACGTTTGTCAATAGCTGTCACAGTGGTTGTCGGTTTGTGGGCTACTCTGATACCTAGGGGTCTGAGTAGTCTTATGGTCATCTCTGAAATGTTCTTGGTGTATGGTAGGGTGATTAGTGAGTCTGGCCGTGTTGTGTCTCCCTGTTGTGGTCTGTCTTGTATGTAACGGCCGATTGTGCTTATCGGGTATCCATTTCTTTTGAAGACTCTGTATAAGTGCTCCTGTTCCGCTTTGTGTAGTTCCAGGTTGCTGCAATGTGTTGACGCTTGTTTAAATAGCATCCTGATGCAGCTCTATGGGCATTGGTGTGGTAGCTGGTGTAATTGAGTATCTGGTCCGTATATGTGGTCTTTCTATGTACGCTAGTCTGGAGTTCCCTATTGTTCTTGTGTTCGGCCATTATGTCCGGGAACAGTAGTCGATTGTTGTTCATTTCTTCCTATGTGAATTTTATCCTGGTAAGAATGTTGTTTGTGTCAGTGTGTTTCTTCTAGTTTTGTGCATTTAATGATCATCAAGGTGCCATCTACATATTGGACTCAAAGTTTGGGTTGTGTGGTGGGGAGTGCTGTCTGTTCTAACCTTTGCATTATCGCTTCTGTAATTAGTCCTGATATTGGGGATCCTATTGGTGTTCCATTGATTTGTTTGTATATGCTGTCATTGAATGTGAAGTCAGTTGTGAGGCGCAGATCTAGTAGTTTCATAGTAGTGTCCTTATTGATGTTTTTGGTGTCCTGGGTTGCCTGCTTACTTGATTCGTCTAGCAGCGCGGCAGTTGTTTCTTTGGCTATGTTGATGCTCACAGATGTAAATAGTGCTGTTACTTCGAAGGATACCATCACCTCGTCCTCTTCTGTCCTGGTGTCCTTGATGATGTTGAAGAATTCTTGGGATGAATGGATGGAGTGGGTACTGTTGTCCACTAAGTATTTCAATTTCTGTTGTAGCTCTTCGGCAAGTCTGTGTGTTGGTGTACCTGGCAGTGGGTCTGAGGGGGACCCCTGGTTTGTGTACCTTTTGGGAGTCTGTAGAATCTGGGTGTGTTGGATCCCTCTGGCTCAATTTTTGGTAGGCTGTCTTGCTGATTCTCCTGAGTTGTGTAATTTCTTCAGGGTCCTTGTAATCCAGTTTCCTAACTGTGGTGTCCCTTGCCGGGATAAAATTCATGAAAAAAGAAGACAACAACCGATTACTTGTTCTGGACATAATGGCAGAACGCAAAAACAACAGGGAACTCCAGACTAGCGTACATAGAAAGACCACATGTACAGAACAGATACTCAATTACACTAGCATCTACACCAATGCCCACAAACGGAGTTGCATCAGGACACTATTTAAACGAGCCACAACACATTGCAGCAACCCGAAACTACACAAAGTGGAACAGGAGCACCTATACGGAGTCTTCAAAAGAAATGGATACCCGAAAAGCACAATCCGCCGTTACCTACAAGACAGAACAAAACAGGAAGACACAACACGGCCAGACTCCTAATCATGCTACCATGCATCAAGGGTATTTCAGAGATGACCATAAGACTACTCAGACCCCTAAGTATCAGAGTAGCCCACAAATGGACAACCACCCTACGACAGCTACTGACGAACATGAAGGATCCCATACCCAAAACCAGCAAAACTGGAGTAATGTGCAAAATACCATGCAAGGACTGTGAGAAACACTAAATAAGCCAAACTGGAAAAAAAATTCACAATACAGATACATGAATGCCGGCTAGCCACCATGAGACTCCACCAATTCTCACTTGTCTCACTGCACACGGACAATGAGGGACATGAATTTGACTGGGACAACACATCCATAATTGCCCAAAACAAACAGACATGCCAGGGAATTCCTGGAGGCCTGGTATTCCAACCAGAACTCCATCAACAAACACGTTGAAATAGACCCTGTGTACAAACCACTAAGAAGCAAAACTGGAAATAATACCAACCACCCCAGCAACTGAGGCATATAAATAACAGGTGGGACAGAACACCAAAGCTTCCCCAGAGGCGCACTGACAATGTTACCTAGCAGGTTGATGAAACGTTTGCAACCAAACCCCCATTGGCTCGGCCAGCATATCTACAGGGAAGTAAATCCTGTAATGCATCCAGACAGATTTTCTTCTCTTGATAATTTGAATAGTGTTTCCAAAATAGTTTGAGCCCATCATAATTGCAGGTAAATCTCTCCCCATTAAGTTTTAGGGTCATTACAAAGGTAATAGGAACTTGTTATGATCCCAGTTAATGTTACGAATGGATAAGTAATATTTTGATTTAAAAAAAATTTAATGCAGTAGTCTTTCACTGAAGCGTAAGCACACATTTCTGCAGATTTAATTCTCATAATAAAGCAGTTTATTGTGCAAAAGAAATAAAAGTAGAATAAACCAAAGTAAGATATCTATATAAAGCACAGTTTGAAAGATTGCAAAACAAAACCCTATCTATTCCCCCCCAACTCCACCACTTTACAGTTACATAAAAACCAGAGATAGTACTGTTCCCAACTTAACCACATCTTTTCAGTTGTGATCCTGTGAACTGAAGCCTTTTCTCTTGACCAGTCACAACGAGAGCTTCAACTTCCTCAGCCTTTTAAAAATCTCCGACATTGTAATCAAACTTTCCTGGACTGTAAGTTTAAGTGCACTTTTTCACTGAGTTAACTTATTTCCTGAGCAGTCTCTTTTCCTAGCAGACGCTAACGTTCCTATTGTGTAACAAGCCAGGGGTCGGTGAGAGCAACATTAGAAAAATGAAGATACTTAACCTCTCCGCTATTTCCCAGACTGCAAGCTTTTTATTATAGTTTCATTCAGCTACTCTGCTCCACCAATTTCTGTTTTGTTTAACAGATTATCAGTATCATAGTGAAGAATGATGGGAACTGGCTATCTGGCCAACCTCAGCTAGTGAGCCACTTACGCCGGGTCTGGGTGAGTGATGCTTTCCAGGAGCGCCACCGTAAGGAAAGCATGGTTGCCACTCACTGGAAGGAACCAAAACTGCTCGCATTTTGCCTGTTGAATTACTGCAAGTATGCAATGTTTCCTCTTGAAAATAAAATAGACTAGTGTAATTTATTTGTTAAAATGTGTGATTTGAAGGGCTTTTACCATTGCGTATTTCCATGTACTTGGAAATCTCTCGCACTTGTAATAGCTCTCTATGACTAAGATCTTTGTAAACTTTTTGCTAAAAATCCATGCCTGATGTTTAAGAAATACAGCTAAGCTTTCAAGCATTTGTCAATCAAGCACCTAAAATTTCATTACTTTTGGATTTTTTTCCCCCAATTTTGGCATGCCTGTTGCGTTATTTTCATATGTGCATCTTTGTTGGACTCTGTGTCATCATGGATTAATTGCACAATCATACAGTGCAGCAGCAGGCTGACGTGTTTGCCTTGTCTGTGCTGGTTCTTCTCTCATCAATGCCACTCCTCCTCCTGCTCCTGTTCCTCATTGTCTTACAAGTTTTTTTTTTTAATAATTATCCAGTTCTCTTGAAAGTTATGGATCCTTTGCCAAATAACTTCAGTCTTTATCCTTGACCTTCCATACAATGAAAACAGTTCATCCTTATTTTCTCTCCAAAAGCCATTCATAATCAAACAATATAATTTGGAATTATAAAAAGTTCTGAACACTTCAATGTTGATTCAGTGTCTTTGGGATTTGTTTTGAGGTTGCAGCTACATTCATGGTAAATTGATTGGAGCATATACTGAAGAAGTTCGGTTTAAATCTGTCTTAGAAATAACTGATCTATTATGAAATTTAACTTTCCTGCAGACGGAATTACGCAGAGATTGAGCTGCTGTTTCAACTGCTTCGAGCATTCACTGGGCGTTTTCTGAGCAATATGACCTTTCTGAAGGAGTATATGGAAGAAGAGATTCCAAAGAATTACAGTGTGGCACAGAAGCGTGTCCTGTTTAACAGATTTGTGGAATTTTATGATCCAAACTTTGGAGATGAGCTTAAAGCCAAGGTAACCGCACTATATTGTAGAAATAAGCAAGTTGGCACATTGAACTTCCTTTAGCCATGTTCAGAAACATCTAGAATTGTTTATCTCTGGGCATATAAATGTTTAACTCCTGGAAAATGTCAATATGAAACAAACCCTCCTGAACTGAATCTTAGAATCTTACAGCAGAGAAGGGTGCAATTCAGTTCATGTTCTTTGTACCAACCCTTTGAAAGTGCTGACCAATTATTTGCATTCCTTTGCTCTTTCCTCATAGCCTTTGTAATTTTATTTTCCATTCAAGTATTTATTCCATCTGTTTGCAAGTTATTATTCAATTACAGGCAGTGCATTCAAGGTCTCAACACCTTTTTTGTTCTAAAAAATTGAAAACCTGCTCACCTCTTGTTCTTTCTCCAGTTATCCTTAACATCTTAAGGGCTTTGATTTCTGTATTTAAATTCCTTCAGTTTGGAGGCAAATTCTTGACATTTTTATAGCAAATTCATTTGCTTTGGTAAAAGGAAAGGACATTTTCTGAGAATGTACAATGTTTTAGTTTCTCATCCGATCAGTAATAACTTCAGAGTTATAATTAAAACTGTGATCTATTTCATGTGTGATCAGCTATCATAATTAATTTGTGGCTAGAACCTTTATTTCAAAATCTCTAAGCCAGCGTTTGTATTTGTATTGATGCAGCTGGACCTATCATTTCTCCAGGTTGATTAACCATTATAATGTAACTTAATGGGAAAACGTAACAATGTATTTCTGGATTAATGTATTTGTGAATTTAATTTATTTCTGTGGCGATTGTTAATGATGGATGAATGGATTTAAATATCAAATATTTTATATTTTAATCACTGAAATGTTTGACTTTTAAATATTTGCATGACCAAAGCAACACAGGAATTTCAGCTGAAGCACTTTGATTAAATGAAATGACTACGTTCTCATTTGGAGATACAATTAAACAAAAATTCATGAATTAAGACAAACTCTACTCAATGTTTGCTTGTTTCAATTTGCTGCATGTCATCCATTATCTTTTGACTTTGCCTGCAGATACCTGCAAAAATATATCAGCTCAAGATTATGCTTTGTATGATTGGTGGCATTTACTGAGCCAGATGAACTGTTGAAGGATGTGGTGATTAGTGCACAGCTGACCTTGGGTCTTGTGATCTGATGTGCTCCTCTTGTACAATTACAAGCCAGATCTTTCTCCGCGCAAAGCATTTGTATTCATTTCAACTTTCGTCAAGATTTTTAAACAATATTTTGATATTTTTAGGTGTTATGCAAGTAAGCTTTTGTATTCGATCTTCAGAACTGAGAAGTGACTAAGCTTTAAAATATGCAATTTATATGTTTGAAAAGATGAGCGCAGCAATGATGGGCCGACTGGCCTCTTAGTGTATGATATTACTCTGATTCTGTGGCGTTCAAACAAATGCAGTGAAAGGAATATCATATGCTATTTGGTGGTGATTTTGCTGTTGTATTCTTTTTTAGGCTCTACAGCACATATTGATCCCCGCTTTCCAGTACAGCTTTGACAAAGGTGAAGGGGAGCAACTTTTAGGGCCTCCAAATCCTGAGGGAGATAACCCTGATAGCATCACAAGTGTTTTCATTACAAAGGTAATGCTAATAGTTTGGATATTTTTGCAAGTTTCTTGTTTGTAAATATGTGTCAAAGAATCTTTTGTTACACATTCATGTCTTTGCTCTTTGCTGTGTTGGAGTAGTAAACTGCTTAATTCCAATAAATTATTCATCCGTATGAAAGTGTGATTATTCTTCATTGTAATTTAAAACGTAGTCCCACCTGTGGTAACTCATAAATCATTTCTGTTTTTAACAAAAGAGGTTTTAGAAGGTAAATAGTAATAAATCAGACATTTCTACAATTTAAGGTGTTTCCAGCAGTGATCTCTGTACCTTGACCATCTTTAGAGGATTCAAGATGCTTACAGCTTTTATATAATTTATTTTCTGTGAATGTATTTTGTTTACATAATTGTGATTACTGATGTTATGAAGGAGAGGAAAATTGCCTTGGTTTCCAGAAACATTTTCTAAGAGACAGTGTCTTTATCTGTTCAATTGGACGTGGTATTGTAGAATCATACAGCATAGGCAGAGGCCACTTAACCTGTTTCTCCACTGCTGTTTTCTTCAGAAACCTATCCAGTGTGTCTCATCTGCTCTTTCATCATTGCCCTTCACATTTTTCCTTTCAAGAATATGCCCAGTTCCCAACTGAGAGATGGTATTTAAATCTGCTTTCACTATCTTCACAAACAATGCAACCTAGACCGTAACTCCTCTGTTTAAAATAAAATTACATCGTAATTTTAATTTTTTAAAAATAGTTCTCTTCTCATCACCACTTTGTTCTTTAACCCTATTCTCATTAATTTGTAAACTTTTATTTATCTTTTATCTATTTAAATATTTATGGATTTTTCCTCAGGTACTGGATCCAGAGAAGCATGCTGAAATGTTAGATGCTTTAAGGATTTACTTGCTGCAGTTTGCAACTCTTCTTGTTGAGCATGCACCACACCACATCCATGACAATAATAAAAATCGAAACAGCAAACTGAGACGCCTGATGACATTTGCATGGCCTTGCCTGCTTTCCAAGACCTGTGTGGATCCAGCCTGCAAATACAGTGGCCACTTACTACTGGCTCATATCATAGCCAAATTTGCAATTCATAAAAAGATCGTCTTGCAGGTAAGCTTCATATTGTAAACTCTGTAATTTCATGTCACTTTATATGGCAGATGTGACCGAATATCAGATTTTAAATTGAGAAAATGTTGATCACATCTATCAACAGCGATACCTGCATAAACAGATAGTTGAGCAGAGAGTCAGATAATCTGCATGGTAAAATGTACAAGAGGCATTCTGAAACTATGGACTTGGGCAAGGTGCAAATTATGGATGGCCTTCAAAGCACTGAATCCTTTTTATTACAAATTTGCCTTCACTGAATCAGTCACACAAATTCCAGCTTGTTTACTTTATGCATTCTATCCGCCCTGACCCCCCCACCCACCCACAACAAAATTCTCACTGGTTTTTATGAAAGAATTTGTTAACTCCTGACACATTCAGTGTTTTGGCAGAGAAGCTATCCATCTATCTCGTGAATTGTATGCTTACATGGCACAATCCTAGGGATGGAGTGGTTTCTGTGAGGTGTTTGATGGCTGGAGACGTTGTTGTTTACAGATTATGCAATAACTTTTGAAAATAAAGACTTACGCAACCAACATCAGTTGATCCCGTGCAGAAAGGTGTCTATGTTTACAAATTTTACTGTCTGGTATTGAGCAACAAAGTACTTTTTTTCAGCTGAGTGAATCCAACTGCTATTTTACTGTCTTATAAATGTGTTGAACGGATTTATGTCTAGACTTGCAGGCAATCACTGCAAAATCTAGGACAAACTAGATATTTTTCACTTAACGGGCGCTAAACACCAATTCAGCAACATTGTAACCCTGGTTAATTCTAGCAATCTCATAGTAATGTGTATGTTTTTGAAACTTTTTTAGTTTCATTATTTGTTCAGGGGTTAAGAGTGTTGCCTGCTGGCCAGCATTTATTGTAACTGGAACTGAGTTATTAACAAAGATTGTTACATTTGTTTTTTTGCAGCGAACATTAAATTTGATTTTTTTCATCAAGGCCATTGAATTTGTTTTTTTGACAAAACTCATTAAACTTTGGTTTAGTTTAAATGAAGATCTTAATTTGCGAAGTTTTTTAATGAATTCTGCTTGTATTGTGCTAGATTTTGAGTGGTATTGGTGGAAAGAAACTGTCTTGACAATTCAGCTAAATTAACTGCATAATGTAGACTTGCAGACTTCTGAATCAGATCAAGGGTTTAAGTCTCACTCGAGCCTTTAAATACATGGCTCAGGCAGATCTATTAGTAAAATAGTGAGTGAATGCATCATTGTAGTGCAGAAATGTTTTGTTTTTTGACAAAACATTGGGCTGAGATCCTGTTTGCCTGGTCAAGTGAATATTCTTGACAATATTCCAAGAAAAACAAGGAGCTTTCCTGTCTTGGCCAGCATTTATCCTCAGTCACTGCTTTCAAAAACCGACAATCTTGTCTCTTGCTCAATGATATTTGTAGGAACTTGCTGTGTGCAAAATTTGGCTATGATGTTTGCCTACAAGACAGCAGTAGTTAAACTTATAAAATACCAATGTTTTGTTGCATCGTTAGGATTTCAGTGGTGCCATATTCTTAGATTTTTTTGCATGCTTTTAAGGTTCATAATAAATCAGGCATGCTCTATGACGTAGAATTTTGTCTTTGTAGCAGTGAAAATGCAGAGAAGCAAATTGGTGATTGCTCCTATATTCTACCTTGTTATGCAACACCAAAGAAAAATGGAAAAGACACCTACAGATATAGTGTCTATGTGATTTGATTAATTGAGAGAAGTTGTCTCAGTTTTGTTTTTAAATTGGCTTGGCTTGGCTTCAGAGTTAGAATATAACAAAAGCATGATTATTTGAATGAACATGCAGCAGTAATGTGATGAAACATTCCCGGGCACTAGGTGGTAACTGGTATTAAGCACAATTTGACATCAACCGTGTCAAAAACTTAGAAGGACTAGTGACTAAAGGTTGGTCAAACAGGTACATTCTAAGCAGCATTGCGAAAGAGCTGAAGTAAAGAGACAGCAGGGTGTAGGCAGGGAATTATAAAGCTTGGGGAGAAATGAAATTTGGATTTGCAAGGCATCAGAATTGGAGAGGAATAGTGATTCAGGAAAGTTGTAGGGGTGGAGGAGGTTACATAGGTAAGATGGGTAAAGCAATGAAGTAATTTGAAAATGAGGGTGAGAATTTGAAAATTGTTGAATTGTCAGGTCAGGAATCCATGTGGGGCATTGAGCTCAGGTGTGATTGGTGAATGAGCATTATATATAATTTTAAGAGTTTGGGATGTAACCATATGTCAAGGTCAAGCATTTCTAAATTAATTTTTCACAGGTTTTCCTCAGTTTGCTTAAAGCTCATGCTATGGAAGCTCGATTGGTAGTCAGGCAAGCGATGGCCATTTTGACTCCCGCTGTCCCTGCTCGCATGGAGGATGGGCATCAAATGCTCACCCACTGGACAAGAAAGATCATTGTGGAAGAAGGGCACACAGTGCCTCAGCTGGTTCACATTTTGCATCTCATTGTTCAGCATTTCAGGGTAAGTCCTTGTTACAAGAATAAACTGAATTTCTATCTATTAGCTAACACCTCAACAACAAAACGTTAAACATTTGTGACACAATGCATGCTTGGGAGGGCAACATTTTGATGTGATGGTTCCACCACTTGTTTGTTTGCCTTGTGTAGACTAATTGATAGAGATTGATTGATTAGTGATTAGTCAAAAACTCCACTGTCATGCAATGCCAAAAGGATACAAGGCAAAAAACTTGGTCTTTTATTGTCAATGATTCCACTGTGCCCTAGCATTAGGCTTATTTATGTGTCAATTCTGCTGGCTGTCATAGAGTTATACAGCATGGAAACAGACCCTTCAGTCCAGCCAGTCTATGTCAAACATTATCCCAAACCAGACTAGTCGAGTTTGGCTATGCTTGGCACATATCCCTCCAGAGGTTTCCTATTCATGTACTTATCTAAGTGTCTTTTAAGCATTGTAATTGTGCCCACATCCACCACTTGCTAAGGAAGTTCATTCCACACAAGCCACCCTGTGTGTTTCTAAAAAAAAAAATAATTGTCCCTCCATGTCGTTTTTAAATCTCTCTCCTCTGAAATATATGTGCCCTGGTCTTGAAATCCCACCTTGCCCTATGTAGCTAACTATTATTTTCTTAAGGGACTGGTATAAATAGACAATCAAAAGTAAACCTCCACATTTGAAGAAGAAGCCAGTAAAACACCACAAAGGCAGCTTTGCAGATACATACTGCACCACAAGAAAAATTAGGGATTCCTTCCTAAAATCCACTTGAAAGGACTAGATAGTTTGTGGTCTTTTTGTAACGGTAACTGCTTATTTTGCAGATGGCATCTCATCTTACACTATCACTTTGTAACATTCCAAGAAATGAAGAACTTCAGCAGAACTGTAGAGAGAAAAAAAATCCCTTTATGATCAGAGAAATGCATTTGACTGGGTTCCATAAGCAAGTTTTACATTTGGGATGAAATCTCTTACATTTCACTTTCGTGGTTTAGATCATTATTTGAACCTATCCATTTGATTCCTGCCTCTATTCTGCTCTGAGTTGTCCAGTATTCTTAATATAAAAAATGAGCTGACAGGTTGTCTTGGATCAGAAGGGGAAAAAAATCAGATGTGAATAATATTTACTGGAAAGGTGTGGTCCCTGAATGGCAGCATAGAACTGTACAGCACAGTACATGCCCTTCAGCCCAAGATGTTGTGCCGACCTATTATCCTACTAAGATCAAGCTACCCTGCATACCCTACATTTTACTATCCTCCATGTGCCTATCCAAGAGTCGCTTAAAAGTGTCTCAAGCATCTGATTCCACAACCACTGCTGGCAGCGCGTTCCACACGCCCACTATCTGTGTGAAGAACCTACCTCTGACATCTCCCCATACCTTCCTCCAGTCACCCTAAAATTATGCCTTCTCATAATAGTCATTTTCGCTCTGGGTAAAAGTTTCTGGGTATCCTCTCTATCTATGCCTCTTATCATCTTGTACACCTCTATCAAGTCACCTTTCATCCTTCTTCGCTCCAATGAAAAGAGCTCTAGCTCCCTCACGTCTACCCAGCAAAGGTGTGTTATAAGGACACAGTTTATAGGAGGAGATGTTGGAAACCTTTCTTCTTGCATAGTGAGAATTAGACATGAAAGAAAGGACATATTGTGAGTATTCTGCAGCTTGTGTGAATAATGTTTCTCTTTAGGTGTACTTCCCAGTGCGACATCACCTTGTGCAACACATGGTTAGTGCCATGCAGCGACTAGGCTTCACGCCTAGTGTCACCATTGAACAGAGGAAATTAGCTGTCGATCTGGCTGAAGTTGTCATTAAATGGGAGCTGCAGAGAATCAAAGACCAGCAGGTAAAATAATATGCAGAATATCAGTTTGTCCTCTATTTTAAAAACATGACAGTTGGACATTTTCCCTATTCAAGATTTTATTTTAAATTTGCAGATTAAAAGTCACGTCTTATTGTTTTAAGAGGGCTACCATTTTGTACAAATTCAGCCTCGTGAGGCTCGGTTCCAGCAATGCAGCGCTGTTTTCTTCTAAACCTATGTCAGAGAGTTGTTAACATTCCAAAGGATTACTTGTTGAAATTGTTATACATCTGAGCATAAATAGGTTAACAGTTTTAATAATGAGCTGTTACATGTTTTTGGATGTTCAAAGCTGTGTTTGTATATAAAATCAGTGCATGTTATTCTTATTAATGAAGGAGACTACCTGCATTGATCCACATTACAGGTGGATTTAATTCTGTGTGCTCAGTTACAGATTAGGATGTTATTTTTTAAAAAAAAAAGTTCATTTTTCTTACTGGAAGGGTCACCGGATCCGAAACGTTAACTCTGTTTTTCCCTCCACAGATGCTGCCAGACCTGCTGAGCTTTTCCAGCAACTTTGTTCTTGTTCCTGATTTACAGCATCCGCAGTTCTTTTGGTTTTCCTTTTTCTTATTCCTACCAAAATTATTTCTAGTGTTGGAGGCCTCCACTTAGGGTTGAAACCTAAATTTGTTGCTGAATCTATAACTTTGAGAATCAAATCAAAAATGACTCATTCAGTAGCAGTTTAGATCCTCTAAGGTTTAATTTCACCAAATAACGTGTCTTATTTTAGTGCTATGATTTGAGGGGGTAGTTAATAATCCTAGGGAAGAGAATATTACTCATATGCCAAAACATCTTTTGGTGTAATTGAGTAAGATCTCCCACCATTATTTCAGCCTTGACACGTCCACCTCTGAGTCAGAAATTTGTTGGTTCAAGTCTCACTTTCAAGCATTAACTCTAGCTGACTCATCAGTGCAGACTAATAAAGCACTTTATTGTTGGTGGTGCTCTATTTCAGATGAGACTTTAAACAAAGCCTTGTCTACTGTGATGAGGGGACATAAAAGATCCTAGGCATTTGAGTGCTTACAGGTGTCCTGACCATAGAACAGTGCAGTACAGGCCCTTCGGCCCACGATGCTGTGCCAAACTTTTACCCGAAACCTAAGGTCTATCTAACCTCCACCGCTACCTTATACTATCATCCATATGCCTATCTAATAGCTGCTTAAATGCCCCTAATAAGGCTGACTCCACTACTCTCCGGTAATTGTCTATTTATATAGCACATTACTGTTTATGGAATTGTACTATATTCAAATTGGGCGCCATGATCCCCACAACAGGGCTGCACTTCAAAGATACTTAATTATCAGGAACACATTAGGAGCTTACAGAAGGTGCTATATTTATACTACTTTTAACACTTGTCATATAGCCAGACAGTCTATACATAAAAAGAAGCAGGCATCCAGTCATACAACAACAGGAAATGTTGAATCTGAGAATGCATTGTAGACAGAAGAAAGGCTGGTGCTGTGCGTATATAGGATATTTCAGTACCTTAAAGGCAAAAATGCCAATAAGTTAGCTCCTCAACTCCACTGACCACATCAGAACCAAAAGAAAATGAAACAAAACTCCTTTATTGTGTACATCCAGATTGCTGAAGTGAGATTTACAACTGAGATATTTTTTGAGTTTATTCTTTTCAAAAGTTGACTGTGATATACGATCTGTTGATTTTTAGATACTGCCAAATGAATATTGAATATTTTACCATTTTCTTCAACTCCTCACCCCGGCTCCCTGCCATGCTGTTTTAAAAAATGTAGCCAGATTCTGATCCTGACGGAAATGGCGGTGGTGAGGGAACCAGTGCGACCAATGGCAATGTCAGACGAGGTTTATCAGTGGATTCTGCTCAGGATGTGAAACGCTTCAGAACAAATGCTGGAACTGTGAGTACAATCCAAAGATAGAGGACAGTATCTGGTTCACATTCAATACATTTAATAAGAACAGTAATGCATTGACTTTTTCCCACTCTTTGCTTTCTTTGCAAAGAAATGTTTTGGGATCAGTAAATGGAGCTGTATAATTGATGCTTTGATCACTCCATTAATGCAGTTGTATAGGTGAAGTTTTTGATGCAGCTAAATTAGTTCTAGCACTGTAGCATTTGCACTCTAGTTCAAATTGCATCGAGATCCATTTCATGTCTTTTAGCTAGCAATTAAATATAGTTGAAAAGTCAATTTCCAATGAAATTGATTATGTTACTATAAATGAGCTCTCTCAACAATAAATTAAAGATTGTTTATAACTTTGCAAGATACAAATATTTAGCCTGATTAGTGTGTCATGGTTTATGCAATGTAAAATAGCTCTGAACTTTATCCATTCTGCTTTTCAAAGCAGGTAATTAATTCCTTTACCTTGAATGCAGTGTGTAATTGTGAACTGTTTGTGATCAATCTGTCATGTTTTCAGATAATTGAACTCAGTGACGACAACCTGGATATTACCATTTAGCATTTTATGCATCAACATAATTGGTATTAAGCCAAACCTGTCTCACTTGATCTTGCATTGCTTTCAGACAGCATGACTTGTCCAGTAGAACAAATTCAGTATTCCCCTCATTAAAGTAGTTGTGCTAATGCCATTCAACATGCTGTGTTTCTGTAGGATACCATTTTCTGATCTAAGCTGCACCAATCTCTGTATTTGTTTTTTATTCTAACATGCTTTTCTAGGGAAGGAAAAGTGCTGAGCTGGCAAAACTGGAATGGTCAAAAATTCAGGAATGGTCAAAAATTCAGAAATTTACCTTAATTTAGTCACGGACAGCAGAAGGCATTCTCTGCATATGTTTACTGCATTTAATTTGTCATGTGCTACTTTATTTTAATTTCAATTAAAAAGTGCATTCATTTTTCGTATGATGTAATGGTATAATTGCAGCAGGTGTACATAATACATGTTAAATCCTTGGGGATCTGACTGTTTATTTATCTTAACCATGGCTGATGCGCTAGTTTTTTTGTCAATTGCACGCTTAATATTTTAGAGGCTGTCAGATATTGAACAGAAAATGTTGCAAATGCTCAGCAAGTCTAGCCACATCTGTGAAGATAGAAACAAAGAATGTTTCTGGTCTGATATTTTCATCAGAACTGAAAAAAACATGTTTATTGGGAACTTTCAGCTAGTCTTCACTTTCCAAACATAAAAGGAAGAGAAAAGGGAGTTTAAACCTTGGCTCAGTTGGAAGCATTCAGTTTAAAAAAAGTTGAAATTGTAGATGCATTCGCATAACTACAAAATTGTTCCTTGCCAACTGAATAATAGCTTAATGCTCTGTTGCTTTTATTGATGTCAGCATTCTGTGGATGTCTAAGATTAACTTTTGTGATGTGGAAAATGAACCAACTCTTACGTTCTAATACCGAAATGATCCTCCATTGTTTAGAGAACTGCAAGTGCTTTAAATCTTAAGCAAAGCTGTAATCTTCCAAAGCCAAATCCATCTGCTGATAGAGGTCAAAGTGTGCTTTATACCAGAAAAGGTTTCTTTGACTGATGTAGTCAAAACTCTAGTTTCTCCCTTATGAAGTGTCAGAATATGTGTTGGTTTAGACAATTACAAAGTCATTAAAACCAGTCCTCCTGAGCAAAAGCAACTTTGGAGACTGTGTTCCAGCTTACGTTAACCTGATCTATATTAGTGCACCCAGGAAGCCGAACTTACCATATGTAATAAATTGAACTTCTTGAAAAATTGTGACATACTGATTTAATTTTGAATCTGACTGGTGTCAGATCAATTGGATCAAAACAGTTAATTTGCAATCTTGTTGCAAAGTAACCTTAATTAAATCTTCTTAAACCAACAGGTGTTTGGACGAAGCCAGTCCTTAACAGGGGCAGATCATCTGCTTTCGAAACCTATTGATAAGCAGCACACTGACACCGTAGTAAATTTCCTCATCAGAATAGCATGTCAGGTAAACGTCATGCTACTTTGTCATTTGATAGAATAACTGCAGAATGTTAATTTTAGCAGCATTTAAGATGTGGTTTGAACTGAACGTTTGAAGTATTTGTTACATTAAGAACTTTGTTACGATAGAGCTTAATATCAGTCTTTTCCTTTCCCTACTCTCTGCCGTTTATTTAGTAATATTTTAAAATTGTTAATTGCTAAATAACATCCTTGCCTCTAGTGTGGGACTTAATTCCATGAAATTCTGATGCACAGACGTAAGCACATGATCTAGGTAAAACTCAAGTGCAGTACTGATGGAATACTCAACTTTTGGAGATGGAGTCTTTCAGATTAAACATTAAATGAAAATCTGTTTCCTCTCAGTTGGCCATAAGAGATTCCATGCAGTCTTTCAAAGATGGACAAGGGAGTTCATCCAGGTGTCTAGGCTAGTATTTGTTTACAAGTTAACATGATTAAATCATATTTTTACATTTGTGGGAGCTTGATTTTTGTAAATTGGCTGCAGATTCCCTACATTTCCAAGTACTTTATTGGCTTTAAAACAATTGAGCATGTTCCAAAATCATAAAAGACCCTATATAAATACAAGACTTGCTTTATCTTGGACTTGAATCTGAGGCAGACACTTTCACTGCAGTGATGAAGGAGTACTGCATTGTTAGAGGTATCCCCTTAAATAATACATTAAATTGCAGTTCTATTTGGCTGTGGCTGTAATTAAGGGAGGAGTTGGGGCTACTGGAGGAGCAGCAAAGCTTTTTCTTGTTCGCTGCCTGTTAATCAGAAAGGAAAGGGCTAAGAAAAGCATATTAGCTGATCATCCATGCTAATCTGTTTGAGAGATCATCCTGAGAGCAAAAAGATAGCGGGTATTACGCTTCGAAGTTATTTATTGTAAATGTTGTAATTGTGAGAGTCATGGGGATAAATGTTCATAAATGCAAAGCTTTCTTTTTTAATCTGTCTTTAGAAATGGGGGAAGTTATTTAGTGATCGTATTGTAACTTGTGCATTGCCAAGTTTTAATTACAAGTCCCTCAGAATGGTACTGTACCAGAAAATACATCCAGCTGTCTACTTCTGGTTATTGTTAGAAACAAGATCTTAAGACATAGGAGCAGAAATAGACCATTCGGCTTATCAAATCCACTTCCTGCCTCATCCCCATTACCCTTAATCCCCTCACTGTTTAAAAATCTCTCTATCTCAGCTTTGAATATACTTGAATCTATAAGAATCCAGCTTCCCCAACCTGCTGCACTAAAGAATTCTACAGTTTCGCTAATTTCTGTGGGATTAAATTTCTCACCTCTGTCTTAAATGGCGACTCTTTCTCTGAGATTATGTTCTCTGGTCTTAGATTCCCCCACAAGGAGAAACAACCTGTCCACAAGACATAGGAGCAAAAATTAGGCCATTCAGCCTGTGGAGTCTGCTCCGCCATTCAGTCATGGCTGATAAGTTCCTCAACCCCGTTCTTCAGCTTTCTCCCCACAACCCTTGATAATCAAGAACCTATCTGTCTCAGTCTTAAATGTACTCCAATGGCCTGGCCTCCACAGCCTTCTGTGGCAGTGAATTCCATAGATTCACCACTCTCTGGTTGAAGTTTCTCCTTATCTCTGTTCTAAAAGGTCTTCCCTTTACTCTAAAGCTGTGCCCTCAGGTCCGAGTCTCTCCTACCAATGGAAGCATCTTCCCAACATCCACCCTGTCCAGGCCATTCAGTATTCTGTAAGCTTCAATTAGATTCCCCCCTCCCCCCCCCCGATCCTTCTAAACTGCAATGAGTATAGTCCTAGAGTCCTCATATGTTAAGCTCCTCATTCCTGGGACCATTCTTGTGAACCTCCTCTGAACCCGGTCCAGGGCCAGTACATCCTTCCTGATATATGGGGCCCAAAACTGCACACAATACTCCAAATGTGGCCTGACCAGGGCCTTATAAAGCCTCAGTAGTACATCCCTGCTTTCATATTCAAGTCCTCTCAAAATAAATGCCAACGTTGCATTTGCCTTCCTGACTACTGACTCAACGTGCAAGTTTACCTTGAGAGAATCCTGGACCAGAACTCCCAAGTCTCTTTGCACTTCATCTCCCCTGTCAAGTGCTGCTGAGAATCATTTTTGTTTCTAAACTCCATTGAAACCAAGACTGACCTACTCAAGATTGCTTCTTAATAAAATCCCTCCAAACCTGGTACCAACCTAATGATCTTCTCTAGACTCCTTCCAGTGCCATTATATCTTTGCTTAGATAAGGGAAATGTAACTGTTCACCATATTCTATGTATGATCTGACTTGTGCCACTCTATTTGTATACTTCATTCCCTTTGAAATAATGGTCCATTTGCTTTCCCTATTACCTGCCAAACCTGGATGCTACTTTTTTGGTATTCATTGTTATAAAGTGGAGGTGTGAACTAAAACTGAAACATCCAAAGAGGAACACCACACCCTAAAATCTGTAAAAGGAGTGTGAAAAGTGTTGTAACCTGTCTATTAGAAATTTCTAGTGGCTAAACAAAATAAACCCCTGACTCTCTCTTTACAATCAACAAGTAACAATTTATTTGTCAATACGAACAGTGAACAATTAACTAATCTATTAACAAACCGAATGAACCCCTTCTAACTATTTTCTAATAAATACAACGCCCACTTATATTAAATAAAATTTTAAAATATAGAATTTAGTCTCTCAAAATTACAGCTGGAATGTTCTGTGCCTTCTCTGCTGAATGTTCTATCAGGAACACCGCCTCCATCAATTCTTTTGTCAGCAATATTAACTAGTTGTACCATTGGTACCTTTGGTATTTAGATGGTGCTCTCCCTAAGATTTATAGGAGTCTGTGAGAGCCAGTGATTCTCTGTTGAGAGCTAAGAGGTGTTAACTCTGGCAAATGGCAGTTTGTTCTCTTGTCTTTGTCCACCTGCCCTCTTCTTTTATACCCCTGATGACGTATCACTTTCTTACGATGGGATTGGTTCTAGGTCGTCAAAACTATCAGATTCAAATTTGATAGGTTTTTGGTATCTAAGTGTCTGGTTTAAATTGATTGTCTAAATTCAAAAACCTGTTGTATTGGTAAAAATGCTAATTGGCCTGGTAATGGTACAGTCTTTCCGTACAAATGTTTCAATTTGGGTGCTCTCTGTACTTGCAAACTTTCGAGCTGCTCACAGACATCACCAAGCATAGAAAAAGGCACAATCTTTTAAAGGGACAGTGCAATGCTTTCCCCCGCTGGCATTTTACAAACACCAAATTCTAACAGCCTGCCTTCCAATCTACAAATACTCTACCCAACTTCGCAACGTCATGCACAAGGACATGCACATGTACAACATGCACATCCCTCCACTTTCTGCATGTTATGCATTTCTGAATAATATGCAATTGAGGAAGCCTCCCTGGTACTAGAAGCCACCTAAGGTGCTGGTTGTCTGAGCTGTGGTAATGTTTGAGCTCTAGAATGGAAGTAAAGCTGACATTAAATTTCAAGATTTAATATTGTGTCAGAACAACCTCCATATCATGTTGACATCATCCAAATGGAAGAGGCATTTTTATGTTTCTCTCTGCGAAACTTGTACCCAGAATTTTGACATGATGTTACCCTGACCAGCAAGAGTGCAGTGGTTTGTTTAGTGCACTTCAGTCTGCCCAGTAGTAACTAAAGAATCTCACCATCTAGAGAATTCAAAGCTACCTTTGGTTCACACCAGCTCTGTTTGAGCTCATTAACGGACTGTTTGTTCCTTTTGATGTGAGGAAAACACGAAGCACTCGTTTTGATAAGTTAGACTTATTCTCTTTGAACCAAGTTTGTCTTGTTCATAGTTTCCAGTGAAAATTATAATTATAACCAAAACACAGTTCTAAGAAATCAGATCTTTTGAGAGACTTCTGTTATCCTGTGGATAGAGTCACAAGACCTTCAACACCTACTGGCACAGATCCATGATGTCTTGGCTTAACATCTATCTGGAAAACACTTTTCACCCTGTATTGTCTTCCATTTTATATGTACAAATCCAAAGAGTGGATTTGAAGCCACAGAAATCTCTTTCTTGCAACTCTGAGGCAAAATTGCTGATAATTAAGACCAGGGAAGAACGCAGTTTGTTGTTGCGTGTATTTATAGCTGTTTTTGTTTTGCTTCCAATTTTCAAGTGTATTTTTTAAGTATATTTTCTAATATCATTTGAGTTGATCACTGCTATTCAATGCTTATCCATACTCTCATATGAATTAGAACTGTGGAGTAATCTTTGGGGTGGCACGGTGGCACAGTGGTTAGCACTGTTGCCTCACAGCACCAGAGACCTCCCAGCCTCGGGCGACTGTGTGGAGTTTGCACATTCTCCCCGTGTCTGCGTGGGTTTCCTCTGGGAGCTCCGGTTTCCCCCACAGTCCAAAGATGTGCAGGTTAGGTTGATTGGCCATGCTAAATTGCCTGTAGTGTTCGGGGAGGTGTAGATTAGGTGGGTTGTAGGGGGATGCGTCTGGGTGGGATGCTCTGAGGTTCGGTGTGGACTTGTTAGGCTGAAGGGCCTATTTCCACACTGTAGGGATTCTATGATTCTATGATTTAGCATTGAAGAAATTGTAAATGTTTCATCTTCCTGGTTCTTCTTAAATATATGATGGAAATCGCATGTGATGCAGTAATGAAGCAAAGATTTATAATTGTGACAGTTACTACTTTACAGCCTGTGTAGTTATGTGTGACAATTGAACCCCAGGTGAATGACTCCTCAAACACAGCGGGTTCACCAGGTGAGATGTTGTCCAGACGCTGCGTTAGTCTTCTGAAGATGGCTCTTCGTCCTGATATGTGGCCAAAAGCTGAGCTGAAACTCCAGTGGTTTGACAAGTTGCTGATGACAGTGGTATGTTTTTTTGCCCCTCAAGCAGTTGGCATATTAAAGAGCTTTATAACGCACTACTTGCAAGCTTAGTCAATGTACTTTTTAGCGTCACTGGTTCCAGCTTCCTTTTTAGTGGATGACTGATATTTGCATGTATGCATACCAAATCCCCCGCTTTGACTCCTCATGGCAATGAGAGTGGACTTTCAGAAGATAAGGCTGATGCAGGTATGTGTCTGATGCCAAGGGAACTTAATTGTGGATAGGAAAATTGATGATGCCTATAAGCATATTAAACATTACATGTAAAGTAAACCCACTTGTTAGTCAAAGTTCATCCAGTTAGAAGGACAGGAATGAAATGAAAATGAGGGAAAAGTAAGTTTAGAGCAGATAATAAGATTTTAGGAACACGATAACAGCTCAAGTATTTGGGTTATTCAGAATAATTTTGGTTTTGTAGTGTGAGAGTTGATGAGAGAAATAATCATTTCTTACTCCTGACTTTTCACTTGGACTGGTTTTAAAAAATGAGCAGGAACACGAAAGGATTCAATGAATTTTTTTTTTGTGGGGCTGGAGGAGAGACTTATTTTTCCCCTCCATGCAGAACCAAGTCTATCTGCATGTTTGTATAGGGCAGCAAAATCTGTGGGGCTGAGGTGGTAGAAATTGTCATAAGAAATATTATGATTTATTCATATAACGCAGCATTCAATTTATGATTTGAAATGCACTGCCTGAAAACTGGTGGAGGCAAATTCGATTGTGGCTTTCAAAAGGGGATTGGATAAGCATCTGAGAAGAAAAATATTTGTAGGGCTTTAGAGAAAGAATGGAATAGTGGGAACGGCTACAATGCATTTTCAAGGAGTGCATGTGCAGACAGTTCTGTTGATTGCTAATGCCAGGGTTCAGATTATCTGCTTGGGGCTGGAGAGGAACTTGCAGCAGGACAGGAAGGATCCAGTCATCATGCTTGACATACATCTTGGCTGATCAACAAGCTGAATGCTTCTCCCCTTATCCTTTGATCTTCTCCATTATAGGAGCTATATCTACCACCTTCTTGAAAACATGTCATGTTTTGGCCTGAACCACTTTGTGGTAGTGAATATCGCAGGCTTGCCACTCTCTGGGTGAAGAAATTTCTCTTTCCCTTAATCTCAAAATGTTTACACCTTATCCTTAAACTATGCCTTTAATTCTTGACTCCCCATTATTGGGAACATGCTTCCTGCATCTAACCTGTCTAGTCCTGTTAGGTTTCTATGAGATTCCCCTCTTCATTCTCCTAATCTCCAGTGAATACAATCCTAACAGACTCAATCTCTCCTTTATATGGCAGCCCTGCCAATACAGGAATCAATTTGTGAAACCTTTGCTGTACTTTCTCTATAATAAGAACATCCTTGCTCAGATAAGGAGACCAAAACTGCACGTAATATTCCAGGTGTGGCTTCACCAGTGCCCTGTATAATTTCAGCAAGAAATCCTTGTGTCTAAACTTGAATCCGCTTGATATGAAGCCCAACATACTGTTTGCCTTCTTTACTGGCTACTGTACCTGCGTGCTTACTTTCAGCAACTGGTGTGCGAGGACAACAATGACTATACAGAACCTGTTTCTTTTTCCTGCCTATGTGTATGTGAGGAAGTGGCCATCAAATTAACAGCAGAATGACAAAGACCAAAATCTGAATTATTACTGAGCCATGTGTTAGCTGGCATAGAGCAAATCAAATTAGAGAGATGAATGCTTGGTTCAAAGACTGGTGTGAGGCAAGTGGGATCTGGTTCTTGGGATATTGGCATCAGTGCTGGGAAAAAGGAATGTGTAGCGATGGGACAGTTTCCACCTGAACTGAACTGAGCTGCAGAACTAGGGAAATGGAGAAGATTTTAATCTGAAAAGTTAGGGAAAGGGATTAGAAATATGTGGCAAATCAAAGAGTAGAGAAAAGGCAAAAGAGAAATGTATTAATATGGAAAATAATAAACAGTGATAAGAATAGAGGGTACCACTTGAAAAGTAAATCAGGAGATCATGCTAGAGGTACAAAAACAAAAAAATGATAAAACTAAAGACTGTGCCTGAATGCAAGTAGCATTTGAAATGAAATAGCTGAACTGAGCAATGTCTCAGAAATAAATAACCTCTCAGACATTTCAGACACGTGGCTACAAGGTGACATGGATTGTCATCTGAGTATTGAAGGGGGTGGAATATTTCGGAAGGGCAGAAGGCTAGGAAAGGTGAAGGGGTGGCTTTGTCAGTTAATGATGATAGCACAATAGAGAGGAATGACCTAAGTTCAGGAAACCAATCTGCGTAGTGGTGAGAAAAGATAAAAACAAAATATCATTTGTGGAAGTGGTGTACAAGCCCCATAATAGTCAACCGCATGGTAGGGGTGGGAAATAAAGAAATAGTGGGACCTTGTCAGAAAGGCCCAGCGATATACCTGGCAGATTTTAATCTACATAGCAACTGGAAAAGTCAGATGTACAGCAGTAGCCTAGGTGAATTAATAGAATGTTTTCAGGATAGTTTCTAAGAACAGCATGGTCTGGAGCCATCCAAAGGCAAGACCTAGTGTTGTGCAACAAGATAGAATTAAGTAATTATCTCAGCATGAATATTTTGCTAGGTAGCAGCCAACATAATATGATTACATTTTACATTAGGTTTGAGGGTGAGAAGAGTAGGTCCAAATCTACTTTTCTTAAACCAAAAGGCTATTATGAGGGCATGAAAGTAGAGCTGACTGAAGTGAATTGGCAAATTATGTTCAAGGGTAGGTCAACGGAGATGCAGTGCCAGACATTTAAGTGAATATTTCCGAATACAGAGAACAGATTCATTCAAACAAATAAACTAAACCTCCATAAGTTGGATTCACCATCTGTGATTAACTAGAAATTTTAAAGATAATATTGAACTTAAAGGAAAAATTGAATTATCCAAAGACAGCTGGCAGACGAGAAGACTGGACAGGATATATTATAAAAAGCAAAGAATTACCAAAAAAAAAATTGGGGAGGGAAAAGTTAGAGCAGGAGAGAAAGTTAGAAACTGTTACGGTCAGTTTTTCTATCAATATTTTTAAAAGAAATGGGATGACAAAATGTGCACTGATCCAGTAGAAAGTGAGCCCAGAGGATGGTTAATGGGAAATAGAGATGATTGAATTGAACAGTATAAGACATCACAATGCTTTCAATTTTTGTTTGGAACTAGAAACTGAAATAGACAATTAACTGTTCTAACTGGAATACTAGGAAATGAAAATGAAGTGTTCTGTTGGTGAGCTGTGGAATACGCAGCTTTTGGAAGCTGTGATGTGAGACTGAATGGCATCTAGAAGCTTTTGTGTTAAGGAAATCCTGTGTGGTTGCCGTCTTCTGATGGTTGAGCTCAGTGTTTAAAAAATTCTCAAGTGCCCAAAGCAACAGAGAAAGGAGGGAAAAAGCTCAGAGCCTGTAAACAGAAAGCTTCCCTCCCTGTCCAGCACTTTGCGGAGAAAAAGACAGAAAACCCAAGAAAGTTTAAAAGAGAGAATTCGTACAAGAAAGGACTTCAGTTCACTTGATCAACAACCAAATCGAAGGATGAATGTCATCCTACAGTCAAAATTGCATCAAAGCAAAAATCTGAAGAACTATGAGGAGAATAAATTTGCACATTTTGGTCTGGAATTTTGTTTCCTGTATTGAAATTGTTTTCCATAATATGTGTTAAATTGTTTGTCTTTTCTCCGTCTTAAACGTGATATCGTGTATGTTTGGGGTTTTGAAGGGGTACGTTTGTCATTTTATGGTCTCATTTTGTGATGGCTTGAGGAATAGTGGGAGATGAATATCAGCATCCTCTTCCCACTTGAGTTGTGACAAGAGATATTTTCATCAGCATTTACTGCCAAGGGTACAAGATCCCAGAAGCAGGTCTAAAGCAGGAAATGGAAGGGAGGGAGGAATTAAGGAAAATTACAATCACCAGGGCAGCAGTACTGAGCTAATTGTTGGAGCTGTGGTCTGACAAGTGCCTGGATCCTGAGGGACTCCAGCCATCGATCTTAAAAGTATTTAGTGAGAGAGTTGATGCCTTAATTCTAGTTTTTCCATTAGATTGAAAGGTAGCAAATGTAACTCTTTATTCAAAAAGGGCAGGAGACAAAGTTGGCCAGTTAGCTTATGTCATAGGGGAAATGTTCGAAGGTATAGCAGGGAACCTCGCTAAGTTCAAGGTAATTAAGCATAATGAACATGGTTTTGTGAAAATAAAATTAACTTTAACAAGAGATAACAAGGTGTAGAGCTGGATGAACACAGCAGGCCAAGCAACATCATAGGAGCAGGAAAGCTTGATGTTTCGGGCCTAGACCCTTTTTCTACACCTTGTTATCTCAGATTCTCCAACATCTGCAGTTTCTACTATCTCATAACTTTAACTACTTGCTTTGAGTCCTTAGAGATAGTAATATGCTATGGATAAGCAGGAACTAGTGGATGTACTATACTTGGATTTCTGGAAGACATTTACTAAAATGACATATCAAATGCGCTTATGGAAAAGTGATGATGTAGGGAACAGCATAATAGCATGAAGAAAAGACTATCTGGCTTACCTGAAGCGGTGAGTGAGTATAAATGTGTCTTTTTAAGGTTGGCAGAGTGTATCGAGTGTTTCAAGGTACTTACAATAGGAGTGCAGTGGAAATTAAGACTCACTACTTCTTGAGCTGTATCAAAAATGTAAATGTCTTATGGGTAACTAATAAAGCAAATCGAAGGGATTGAGTAAAGTCACTTTGTAAATCTTTTGCAACCTAGAAATTGCCCTAATGTTTATTTTTCCAATTCTCATAATCTGCCAATATGTGTTCCTGACATTTGCGACAAGGATTAGTGTTGGGCACAACTGTTTATATAAACATATTTTTATGTATAGGCTGGTCAGAGGCTAGGAAACTTGCAGCAAGTAATGATCTCCTGACTCCCCAAAACCTGTCCATCTATAAGACACAAGTCAGGAATGTGATGAAATTCTTCCCACTTGCCTGGATGAGTGCAGCTCCAACAATATTCAAGCAGCTTGATATCACATAGGTCAAAGCCTTCTTGATCAGCACCACATACACAAACATTCACTCACCCCACCACTGATACTCTATTGCAGTCGTGTACAAGAAAGAAGTGCATAAATTCACTAATGCTCCTTAGACAGCATTGTCCAAACCCACAGAAACTACATCAAAAAGTACAAGAGCAGCAGATACTTGGTAATGCCACGATCTGCAAATGCCCCCTCCAAGTCACACACCATCCTGCCTTGGAAAAAGTTCCATCACTGTCAATGGATGAAAATTCTGGAACTCTTTCCCCAAGGACATTGTTAGTCTGCCTACATGGACTGCAGCAGTTCAAGAAAGCCACTCATACCACCTTTCAGGGGCAACTCAGGATAGGAAAATAAATGAGATAACAAGGTGTAGAGCTGGATGAACACAGCAGGCGAAGCGGCATCAGAGGAGCAGGAAGGCTGACGTTTCGGGCCTCGACCCTTCTTCAGAAATGGGGGAGTGGAAGGGGGTTCTGAAATAAATAGGGAGAGAGGGGGAGGCAGATAGAAGATGGATAGAGGAGAAGATAGGTGGAGAGGAGACAGACAGGTCGAAGAGGCGGGGATGGAGCCATTAATAGGTGAGTGTAGGTGGGGAGTTAGGGAGAAGATAGGTCAGTCCAGGGAGGACGGACAAGTCAAGGGGGCGGGATGAGGTTAGTAGGTAGGAGATGGGTGTGGGGCTTGAGGTGGGAGGAAGGACAGGTTAGGGAGGCAGGGACGTGCTGGGCTGGTTTTGGGATGCGGTAGGGGGAGGGGAGATTTTGAAGCTTGTGAAGTCCCTCGTCCCTCAGTGCGCCTCGTGCTCCCACGAGGAGCTCGAACAGTTCATCCACTTCACCAACACCTCCCACCCCAACCTTAAGTTCACCTGGACCATCTCTAATACCTCTATCTCCTTCCTGGACCCCTCTGTTTCCATCTCTGGCAACCACCTAGAAACCGATATCCATTTCAAGCCCACCGACTCCCACTGCTACCTAGAATACACCTCCTCCCACCCACCTTCCTGCAAAAATGCCATCCCCTATTCCCAATGCCTTCGCCTCTGCTGCATCTGCTCCCAGGATGAGGCATTCCTCTCCCGTACATCTCAGATGTCCTTGTTTTTCAAGGACCGCAACTTCCCCCACCTCAGTGGTTGAGAATGCCCTCGACCATGTCTCCCACATTTCCTGCAACTCATCCCTCATACCCCCTCCCCGCAATAACAACCAAAACAGAATCCCCCTCGTCCTCACGTACAACACCGCCAACCTCCGGATTCAACACATCATCCTCCGACACTTCCGCCATCTGCAATCCGACCCCACTACCAAAGACATTTTTCCCTTCCCACCCTTGTCTGCTTTCTGGAGGGACCACTCTCTCCGAGACTCCCTTGTCCGCTGCACACTCCCCTCCAGCCCCACCACACCCGGCACTTTTCCCTGCAACCGCAGGAAATTCTACACCTGCCCCTACACCCCCCCCACCCCCATCCCAGGCCCCAAGAAGACTTTCCACATCAAGCAGATGTTCACCTGCACATCTGCTAATGTGGTATACTGCATCCGCGGTTCCCGTTGTGGCCTCCTCTACATCGGGGAAACCAAGCAGAGGCTTGGGGACTGCTTTGCAGAACACTTACACTCAGTTCACACTAAACAACTGCACCTCCCAGTCACGAACCATTTCAACTCTCCCTCCCATTCCTCAGATGACGACCATCCTGGGCCTTCTGCAGTGCCACAACTATGTCTCCTGAAGGTTGCAGGAACAGCAACTCCTATTCAGCCCGGGAACCCTGCAGCCCAATGGTATCAATGTGGACTTCACAAGCTTCAAAATCTCCCCTCCCCCACCACACCCCAAAACCAGCCCAGCTCGTCCCTTCCTCCCACCTATCCCCTTCTCCCACCTCAAGCCCCACCCCCATCTCCTACTTACTAACCTCATCCCTCTCCCTTGACCTTCCCGTCTTCCCTGGACTGACCTATCTCCTCCCTAACTCTCCACCTACTCTCACCTTTACTGGCTCCATCCCCACCTATTTGACCTGTCTGTCTCCTCTCCACCTATTTTCTCCTCTATCCATCTTCTATCTGCCTCCCCCTGTCTCTTTACTTATTTCAGAACCCCCTTCCCCTCCCCCATTTCTGAAGAAGGGTCTAGGCCCAAAACGTCAGTCCTCCTGCTCCTCTGATGCCGCTTCGCCTGCTGTGTTCATCCAGCTCTACACCTTGTTATCTCAGATTCTCCAGCATCTGAAGTTCCTACTATCATAGGAAAATAAATGCTTGTCCATCCTGTGGCACCCACATTCCATGAATAAATGAAAAAGGTAGATGAATTTAACATAAATGTCTTGGTTATATGGTTGCCACATTTGCTGATGACATAGAATGGTAGGTAAATAGGTTGTGAATATGAAATAGGAGGTGACAAAAAGGTAGGTTAAGTGAATGGGCAGAGATCTGGTAAATTGAGTACAATGTGGTAAAATGTGAAATTGTCCATTTTGGCAAGAAGAATAAAGAAGTATATCATGTAAGTAGTGAGAGATTGCAGAGCTCTGAAATGCAGTCATCTGTGTCCTAGTGCCTGAGTCGCAAAAGGCTAGTATGATACAGCAAGTGATTAGGAAAGCTACGAGAATGTTACAATTTATTGTGAACAGAATTGAATGCAAAAGTAGGGAGTTTGTTTCAGTTAAATAGGACATTGGTGAGACTGCATCTGGAGTACTATGTTGCAATACTGTTCACCTTATTTCAGGAAGAATGTTAACACATTGAAAGCAGTTTAGAGACGTTTACTACGTTACTACCTGGAACGAGCAGGTTGTCTTAGGAGGAAAGTCCACTGGGTTTTAGATGTCTAAGAGGTGACTTGATTGAAATGTAAGACCATGACGGTCTTGACAGGGTAGAAGTGGAAAACGTGGGAGAATCAAGGGTCACCTATTTAAAACAGATGTGATTTTTTTTTTCAGAGTCATGAGCTTTTGGAATTCTTTTTCTGGAAAGCCAATAGAAGCAACGTCTAATCATTTTTCCACCTCTGCCTTAAAAACAATCAGTTTTCAAAAGGTTGTCAGTGATAGATGAGAATGTGGATTTGAAGGTACAAACAGACAAGCTATGCTCCTGTGAAGTGGTGCCTGTTCTTGTTTGTTTGTATGTTTGAAGTAGACTGAAACACCACCTCTGTTGTAACCTTTCTGATATTTGTTGTATTTCCCTTTAGAAAAACACTTACCTCCGTGCTGTAAGTTAGTCAATCAGGGCAAAATTTTAAACTGTCCATTAAACTGACTAAACTGAAATATTCAGACATACACCAGTATGACAGGCAAGAACCCTGAAGAACAACCAAGATTCATAATTTGAGTGGTGTTTTCTGTGATATTATACAATCCCAGATGTGAGATACTGTTAGATCCTCTGGAACAACTCTCAAGTCACCTCAGTGTGCAGTGTTGGGTATTCACATTTTACTAAGAAATGCAAGATTCCAACAGGAAAGGTAATATTACCTCTGAATTTATTGTAATTTTTAAAATCCCGAAGTTACTTATGATGCAGCCTTTCTGAATTCGAGCATGTAAGTAAAAGTGACATGCAATGATTTTTCAAAATAATTTGAATCCAGTTTAAAATTCAGTGTTGTCCTGCTTGAATGATTGCAGCAATTGAGAGGTGTGTTACTCAGTGCAGGGAAAAAAATGCACTTTTTGCGCAGTACTTGCGCGTAACCAAGATAAGAAAGGCTTTAATCTTGCTGGGTGTTTGGTGCCATATAATTGACATTCAAATAAGTACATTACATAATTTTTAAAACAATATAGAAAAAATCTATTTAGAAAGCACAAGGGAGCTGATATCCAGAATTATTTGATAATTTAATTAGCATTGCTGAAGAAGCCAGTTCCGTGCTTTACTTCACAAGTTATCTTGCTATTTGCTGTAGGGAAAATTTGTTGTCTATTACAGCAGCATTTCAAGCATCAAGGACTGGGCAAATTACCATTTGTCTTTTTGACCTTTCCCGTCCTATTAATTCCATTTTATAATGGTAAGGGTGTGATTGGACTGATGATAATTCATAGGCGATAGACAAAATCATAGCTAATCTTGTAACTTTGTCCAGTGAAGTAAAAGGTGCATTGACTGACATGAGTTCTGTAGTCTGAGTGTAATTGGTAGTAAAATGACCCATGTCCATATTGAATGTTCTGTTTTCAAGTCTGTATTCTGACTTCTTGTTGTTTTTAGGAGCAACCCAATCAAGCCAACATGGCGAATATCTGTACAGGATTAGAGGTATTGAGCTTTCTGTTAACCGTGCTCCAGTCCTCTGCCATTCTTAGCAGCTTCAAGCCATTGCAACGAGGAATAGCAGCATGCATGACCTGCGGCAACAACAAAGTTCTGAGAGCTGTGCACACTCTGCTTTCCCGTTTAATGAGCGTCTTTCCAACGGAACCAAGTAAGTTGCACAAGTGGAGAAGTGCAGTTATTTTTAAAAATATCTAATACTACGTTATTGTCAATATTGTGCACTTCCCTTTTAAACAGGTACTTCAAGTGTGGCTTCCAAATATGAGGAATTGGAATGTCTTTATGCTGCAGTGGGAAAAGTGATTTATGAAGGCCTCACAAATTATGAGAAAGCTGCAAATACCAATCCAAATCAATTGTTTGGTAAGTCGCTTCAAGAATTCAACTCGAATGACAGGCTGAAGGAATTGAGCCTATAGTCTTTTTGGAGTTGAGGGGAGTGAGGTACAATCTTATTGAAAAATTAACGTTTCTGCTGAGGATTGACAGGCTGTTTTCCCCTGGTTGGAGAAGAAGTCAATCATTTAAGACTGAGTTGTAAAGAAATCTATTAATTCAAAGGATTGTGAACCTTTACGGTTCTCTAACATAGAGTGGGGGAAAGGGTTGGTGGTTAACATCTCACTGTTGAGTATATTCAAGGCTTAGACAGATTTTTGATCTCTCGGGGAACTGAGGAATACAGGGAACAGGTAGGAAAGTTGAGCTGAAGTAGTAGATGAGCCATGATCAAAATGAGTGGTGTAGCATGCTTGAGGAACATAATGGCCTTTCCAGATGACATTTCCTGTGTTCTTGGGGCCTTTCCCAACATGAAACCTTGTATAAAAGTTAGTGTGCATTGTCGTCAGTGTATTGAGCTTTCTGGTAACTGTGCTGTAGTCCTCTGCTATTCTTAGCAGCTTCAAGCCTTTGCAACGAGGAATAGCAGCATGCATGACCTGTGGCAACAAAGTTCTGAGAGCCACGCGCATTCTACATTCCCATTTAATGAACGTCCTTCCGACAGAACCAAGTAGGTTACGCAAGTGGATGAGTGCAACTTCTGTAACCATAACTTTTGTAAGTGTAACACTACAAGTAGATCTCGCTAGATTAAGCGAATGGACAAAACTGCGCCAAATGCATTTCGATCAACGAAAGTGTAAAGCCGTTAACTTGGAATTCAAGAAAGATAGATCAGAATGTTTTCTAAATGGTGAAAAGTTAGAAACTGTGGAGATCCAAAATGACTGATGGACCGAGGTACATAAATAGTTAAAATATCATAAACACAGGACAAAAGAAGTCTGTAAATCCCTTCCATAAATGACAATTGATGCTAGATAAATTATTAAATTTAATTCTTGGATTTTTTCTGGTTAACCAAAATTTCGATGGGATTGTTGTATAAGATTCTGAAAGAATTAATGTCAAAATTGTAATAGCCACCAAATATGATGATGTCACAGTCTTCGGGTTGAGGCAGTTCTGCACTGGCCTTCATACTCGGCAGATGATATTCTGTACAGCTCCTAAAATTCCTTACTAATTATGCCTGATGAGTAAGTTGTGCATGTCATGTAATAAATAAAGGCCCAAGGCTCTTTAGACAGCACCTTCAGTACCTGTGACTGCTTTCATCCAGAAGGACAAGGGTGGCAGCCTGCAAGTCCCCTTCGAGCCACTTAGCATCTTGACTTGGAAATGTATTGCCATTCCTTCACTGTCACTGGGTCAAAATCCTGAAACTTCGAGTGGCGTTGTGGATCTACCTACATAAAATGGACTGCAGCTGTTCAACATGGCAGGTCACAACTGCCTTCTCAAGGGCAACTGGAGGTGGGAAATAAACGCTCACCTGGCTGGTGATGTTCACATTCCCTGAATGAATAAAAATAAAATCGTTGTTGATTCACGACAAGTGCTTCTTCTGTTTCGGGTGTGCCAGAGTTCTGTCCTCTACCACTGATTATTGGATAGACTTTCTACATGATGTAGACAAAGGAGGAGTGGTGGCAGTGAACCATCATGAGCTCATACTATCATTATTTTAATCAAACTGTTTGGAATATTATGACACCTGAACCCAAATCTTCTGACCAGACGTAGAGAAATTACCAGCGCGTCACAAGACTGTGTAGCTTAGTCCTGACTGCTGGCAGTGGTAGTAAATATCACAAGGCTATGGGACAAAAGCCTGCATCAAATTAGGTTGCAGAATAATGTCAACCCCATTGAGGAATGAAACAGGTTTGAAGAGCTAAATGGCTTCCACCTTTTCCTAAATCAAAAGCTTACTAAATACTTGACGGAAGTTGTGTCCTACAGATTGTCATTTTAACATCAAATTGAGACAGCAAACAGGCAGCGGTTGTATAATCTTGACTTGAGACATTGACCTACATGCCAAATTGATCTATTAGGTTCACAAAATGGAAGTTGTACATTTGCTGATTTTGAAATCTGCTTGGCTGTGGGACCTGACAGGCACTGAAACAATGCTATACTCAAGATGCTGTACATTGCACTTAGCTGAAAGATTCTTATATGTTTCCAACAGAATGAAGTGTGCATGTAAAGAGTAAGGTTTGTGTGTAATGAGATTGAGTTCAAATTGGGACCTGAAAAGCTTTTTGCTGGTTTTGTGACAGCGCAGAGTTGAACGAAGCTAATAACAAAATGCTGAAAGTACAGAGTAATTCAGATGAGGAAATTTTCCACTAGAGTATTTGGTTAGAAAGCTAACCAATGTGTTCTGATTTTCCAACATATTCGTTTTTCAGCTTGGCTTGACTTTTCTGGTGATCTCAATATGTGTACTGTTAGATTTGCTATTTATTAGAAAATCCTTTTGCTGTTTACTGCCTTGAGCTTGAGGACATTTTAAAGAATTGCTTCTGACAGTGCATAGCCCTGTACTAGACTGAGAATTGCATTCTGCTTTTAAGATTTTGTTAATACAATTGGAATAAGACATCATTTTGAACTTCAGACCAAATTGTAATTGTGTTCCAATGCCATAAGAGCTATAAATCAATAGAGCTGCAGGAATGCTGCAAGAATGTGTCATAACCAAGAGCATTCCTCCAGTCTGCTATCACCGTGTATTGCTCTACAGCCATTATCTGTTAAATGAACACATCCAGATCCTTTTTGGTTTTCTTTTGGCTAACTTCTACAGGTCATTTCTGTCATTCTTTTTCTTGAACGCTACAAATTCCATTCGTCCCGGTTTGTTGCTTTACTTAAAGATTTTCAACTTTTTCTAAAAATATTCTCCACTTCTTTGTAAAATTCTTTCTCCTCTTGCCCAATTCTTTGTTCTTTTCTTGTGTTTATCCAGTGGATTACTTTGTTTTCAATTTATTCAATAAGGGATCATAATGTCACAGTTTATCGAAATATAAAGCTTTTAAACCTCACCCAGGTTTTGGTGCTTGATTTGATTGAACCTGTCTGTTATAAAACTGTAAATATAACAGTACCTGATCTGCTTGTAAAGCTTGTGTGTTATTCAGTATATGTCTAACCATCACTGTAAAATATTGTTGTTGCACTGAGTTGGTAGAGCCCTTGCAATCAGGCATTGAATTAGCTCTATCAGTAAAGCAGTTGTGAAATGATTCAACAGGTCACAGTGCATTCTCCTCTAAATGGCAAATGTCTTTCACCACTCAACTCTGATGAGAACCAGTAGATGTAATTTTAGTTTAAGAATTGGCAGTCTGCTAGTTGTGAGCTTGTCAAATCCAAATACAACATTTAACACAGCCTGCAGTGTCCAAACGTCTGAGACATTTGAAACTCAAGCATATGCTAGTTATGATACATGCGCTGACCGCTAACCTGTAAAAATTAACGCCTGATCAATTCAGTTTTAACCTAGAGTTTCACAGAGCATTTAGGACTTTCTGTTGAGAAGCGAGAGCATTTGAGTGTTTAACACAAAAAGCTTTTTAAGTGTTTGTTTTGTGCTTCATCTCTACATCAAGCTTGATCATCTTTTGACATTGTGTACCATTGATGAAAATGAAATAGAGCAAGAATGCACTATGAAGCTTTTTGTTCTCTGCATATGGCAAGGATAAATTTATTGTGCATCTTGAGTCACTCTGGGAAAGTGATGAATCAATCAAGCAGTATCAAACAGGGTCCGAGAGACAGAGGGTATTGGGGTGTTAGGTTCCCTTCACTGAAGATCACTGTTGGGCCATGAGAGTTTTTATACTAATCAGTAGCTTTAGAGACTATTTCTTTCTCATGTTAAATTCAACATTTGAGCATTTGACCTCTGGGATGTTGGTCGAGCATCATAACCTGTGCACCAGCACATTCTCTGAAGGCAGAGTAATAAAAATATCAAAATATTCAATTCCTGCACTGTGCAGTGTTGGCTAATCCAAAACCATCCACTGCTAGTGAGCTAAAAATCCTATCCCATTATATGAAGAACTGGACTTTAAGGGTGTTTTTTAATTCATTTGTAGGACGTGGGCATCACTGACTGGCTAGCATTTATTGCCCGTTCCTAGTTGCCCTTGAGAAGGAAGTGGTGAGCTGCCTTCTTGAACTGCTGCAGTCCACCTGTTAAATTATGTTATGAGAGAGGCCTTATTTTCTCTTATATTTACAAGCTTAGGGGATGATCTGATGGAAGTCTTCAAGGTACGTTAATATGAAAAGACAGGGTAGATAAAGCTAAACTATTTCCACTGGTTGGGGATTCTTGAACCTAGGGGGCCTAGTCTGAGAATTAGGGCCAGAGCATTGAGGAGAGAGGTTAGGAAGCACTTCTGCATGCAAAGGATGGTAGATGTTTTGGACACTGTGCCACAAACAGCACTGGATGGTAGATCTATTGTTAGTTTTAAATCTGAGATTTTTTGTTAAGCACAGTTATTAAGGGACGTGGGCCAAAGGCAGGCATACGGAGTTAGGCCACAGATCAGCCATAATCTCCATAAATGGCAGAATGGCTTAAAGGTCTGAATGGCCTGCTGTTGTTCCTGTGTTAGTAAGAAGAACAGAAAATTCTGTCAGTATTCTGGCCAACATCCCTCCAAACAAAAGATACACCATTCATTTCAATCCTATCTGTCCCCAGGAGAGCAGTCATTAAATTGAAATTGCTTTATATTCATGCAATGTTTTTGAGATATTTAAAAGTGGGATGAAGGGCTGTGTAAGATCTTCTGGCTCAATTCTGAGCCTAATGAGAAATCAGATAGTGTGTTATTCAAGACTAGCTGTAAAGTATTGTATAATTAAGAAGTCATTTCCTGGAGCATTGCATTTATTGTTAAGATTGGGCAGTCATACTAGTATAAAGTAATGGAAAGCAAAAAGATGTGACTTAATTTTTTATTGAAACTGCAGACTTGTAGCTTGTGTTTTTGGTACATGTTGAAGAAGCGTGGATTGCTTACTTAACTGTTGAAAGATTTCTAGAATAGTGAAGTGCAAGAATGTATTCAAGAGCTATCTGATTAGTCTGTTCTTTTCCTGTAGCTCTGCAGATTTTTCCTCATAAAGTATTTACCCAATTTCCTGTTGAAAGTTAGAAAGTAAGTAAATTCAGTGTTTTCAAGGTAGCATTTTCTGGATCATGATTACTCACTGTAAAATTCTCTGAGAGCTACCCAATTAGTCCCACAGCTTCTGCTCTTTACCCCTTGCTCTGCAGATTCTCCCTTTGGTATTTATCCAATTCTTTTTGAAACTTATCATTAAATCTGCTTCCACTGATTCTCTTTTTTTTTCCAGGCAGTGCATTTCAAATAATAACTCGCCACATTTTTTAAAATTGTCTTTTACTTCCCCATTGGCTTTTTTGCCAGCTGCCTGAAACCAAAGCACTCTGGTTAATACAGTTTTCTCTGACTGAAAAGTTATCTCTCTGCCGACTCCAACAAAAATGTCTCTTAACCATTTCTGCTGTAAGGAAAATGATCCCAACTTCTGCAGTTTGAAGTTTGCTACTCCTAGCACCATCTTGTTATGTCTCTTCTGTACCTTTTTTTAATGACCTGGACATCCAAACTGAATTGAACACACTACTGCAGTTGAAACCTAACTGATGTTACATAAAAGTTTTGCATAACTTTCTTGATTCTAATCTTACATCACTGTCTTTTTGAACTTCAGGCACCCTGATGATCCTGAAGTCTGCTTGCAGCAACAACCCCAGCTACATTGACCGGCTCATCTCTGTCTTCATGCGATCACTGCAGAAGATGGTGAGAGACCATCTGAACCCACAGACAACCCCAGGGCCATCTGAAACCAATACAGGTAATGACATTGCTTTTAATATTGTTTCACCCAGTGAGGTTGGAAAGGGAGTCTGAAAGTAATTTTATTGTACTGCTGATAAAATAAAGCTAAACGTGTTGCTCCAATCAATAGGGGAGAATATGATTCATCTTCCAAGGAGGCAGTGGTGTACTGCCTTTCCCAGCAGTTCAATTTCTTCTGTCGGCCAATGCAATTTCTGTGCCTTGGTATGAAGATTTTGGAAAAATGGAGTTCATTATATAAATATATAATACTTTGCTTTGTGAACAAAGTATACGTTACAAATGAAAACCGCTCTAAATCGAGGTACTGCTTTAGAATTATTTGGAAATATTCAATATTGGTCTGCAGGATACAAATTAGATTTCAACCAGCATCTTTACATATTTACATAATTTGAATTCATGCCTTTATATTTTTGGACGGATCTCATTGAAACTTCTAGAGTACAGAGAGGCCTGAACAGAATGGTCACGGTGAAGATGTTTCCACGAGTAGAAGAGATTAGTACCTGAGGGCACAGCCTCAGAGTGAAGCGACAAACTTTTTTAGAATTGAGATGAGGAGAAATTTCTTCAGCCACAGGGTGGTGAATGTGTGGAATTCATTGCTGCAGAAGGTTGTGGAAACAGAGTCAATGAATGTTTTTAAGAAAAATAGTTTCTTGATTAGTAGGGAGATCAAGGGTTAAGGGGGGGAAGGCAGGAGAATGAGGTTGAGAAACATATCAGCCATGATTGAATAGTGGATCAGACTCAATGAGCTGAATGGCCTAATTGTGCTCCTGTATCCTATCATCTTAGTGTTGAGGGGATGTCTCTGTTGTAATAACTAGATGGTGTGTTTATTGCCTTTGAGTTCCCGAAACAACTTTCATTTTGCTTAAACACTCATTGTATACAGAAATGTCTTGGGGCACTTCAGCAAATGGATGGTAGATAGAAAGTGGACAGGGAATTGGGCAAGTGGTGGTAAAGTAGAAAGGATTAGATTCAAGACACAATTAGTCTGGGAGTAACTTAAAAAGATTTAGTAGCGATGAAGATGCTGATGGAGGTAGTAGGAACAATGACCGATGGAACAGTCACTGGTTGTGTAGCTGGAAGATTAAAAATAATCTGGTGTCTGAATGCTGAAGGGTCAGCACTAGGAATGTGGGGCTTAAGGAGGTTAACTGATTCAAATATTGGCCAGGACGTCCCCTGTTTTCTTGGAAACTGTATCATGGGATCTTGTGCACCCACCCGAGAGCAGGTGCATCCTTGGTTTAATATCTCCTCTAGAAGATGACCCCTCCACCAGGGCCCTTAGTACTGGCATGAGGGGGTCATGGGACCTCAACTGACAACTTCTGACTTGAGACAAGCATTTCCACCGTTGAACTATTATGACTCTTTATTGCTGCTTTCCTGGCAGTATTCTGTTAATAAAACAGGCAGAGGCATTTTCTATTGCATGTAGTGTGGATGTTTGGTGAGGACAGGATTGACTGCAAATGTAGTAATGGCTCCCCAACCACTGGCTGAATAAACTTGCCAACACAGCTGATTTTATGAAGAATGAACATTTGGATGTATTGCGCTTTGGATTGTACCCTAGCAAAAGCAATGACTTTCAAGGCAGAGAAGAATTTGGTGGTGGATGGAAATATGAAAGAAGGGTGTGAATCAGCTTGTTGTGGTGTGTTGCAAGCATGAATTTACCATTGGTAAATTGATGTTTGGTAAAGATGAAAGATAGATGAATATCATTTAAGCTGCCTTATCAGTTCTGGAACAAAGAACTTAATTTAAGAGTTTCAGACATGTTTGCTGGAGGGTTAATGTGCCTGAAGCAAACTCCAGTGATAGATCAGCCATAAATGTTAATTAAATTGCTGTTATTGCAGAGGCAGTCTATAATGTTGTAAAAATAGGAAAATTTCAACATGCTTTCAATGCAAATTTAATTTTCTAATAATTGATAGCACACATTCAAAGCATGTCATATAGACGTCTTTTTCCCCTCCTTTTCCAAACCCCTGAAAGAAAATGCCCTCAGTTCACAGGTGACAAGCCCCAAAGTTTCAACAATATTTACAGCCTTAAATTTCATGCCCTGAGCTGTTGCTTAAGATGCCCGTTAGATATGGGTGAAGAAGTATGCTACTTAACCCGTCTAGTCTGTTCTCCCATTTAATGAGATCTTTGCTGATCTGATAATCCTCAACTCAACTTTCCTGTCTTTTCCCAATAACCCTTGATTGTAGTTCTGAAATATAGTCAACATATAGTTGTCCCTTCAAGGCCCTCGAAGTACAATCAACATGGTTTGAGATGGATTCTTTGCTTGAGCTGGGAGGACAGGCGTACTAATGTTGGTGTCCTTGAAGCAGCCAATAGCACCAATATCCAGGCCGTGATCATCTGAAAACATCACTGCTGGGCTGGCCATGTGCTCAGGATGCCTGAGTTTCGACTGCCGAAGTAAACCATCTTTGCTCAAGGAAGGGACTTGAACGAGAGGAGGTCCAAAGAAAGAATTTCAAAGAAGGCTTCCCTCAAGAAAGGCAACACGTGGGAGACCGTTGTTCAGAGAAAGTGACTTGGAGGATGCTCCTGCATGAAGGGGCACAGTTCTTTGAGAACATCTGTTGGCAAGAGGAAGTACAGAAGAGGAACCGGAGAAAGGAATGCGAGAGATCTTGAGGCCAAGGACCAATTTCGCCTCCAGAAAACACCTGCCAAATGTGTGGCCACAGACGCAGCTGTGGGATGGGGCTCATCAGTCATGCAAAGACCCACAGAATGCCGTGACCAATGACACAAAATTTCTTCAGTGGACAATCTTGCCTGTTAGTCAGTGATTGCCAATGACCGTGACGATTCCCTTACTGATTAAAAATCTGACTATCTCATCCTCATATATAATTAAAGCCATAGAGTAGTACAGAACGGAAACAGGAGGCCCTTCAGTCCAAACCATAAGACCATAAGACATAGGAGCGGAAGTAAGGCCATTCGGCCCATCGAGTCCACTCCGCTATTTAATCATGGCTGATGGGCATTTCAACTCCACTTACCCGCACTCTCCCCGTAGCCCTTGATTCCTTGCGAGATCAAGAATTTATCAATCTCTGCCTTGAAGACATTCAAAGTCCCGGCCTCCACTGCGCTCCGTGGCAATGAATTCCACAGGCCCACCACTGCCAAACTGGTCCATGATGCCCATGTCTGCCAGTTCCAATTGCCCGCATTTTGTCTATGTTCCTCTAAACCTTTCCCTCCCTGTGCCTATCCGAATGTTTTTTAAATGTTGCTGTTGTACCTGCCTCAACCACTTTCTCTGGAAACCCATTCCATATATGCACCACTCTCAGTCTATAAAACGCAGTCTGTACAGCCCTCTGCAGTAAAGAATTGGACAAATTCACTACCCTCTGGGCAAAGTGGTTTGTCACCTTTGTCCTTGCAGGGCAGCCCCTTACTCTGATATTATGCCCTCTTGTCTCCCACAGTGGAAACAACTTTTCGGTATCTACCCTGCCAAGCCCCAGTAGAATCTTGTATGTTTCGAAAGGTCAGTTCTCATTTTTCTAAATATAAAGTGCAAGCCCAACCGACTCAACCAAAATGTACATCCTCATTTACCAGCATTATGTTCCATCTGCCAAGCTTTTGTTCATTCATGTAGTCTTTCTGTAACCTTCTGTAGACTCTTTGTGTCTTCCTCGCTACTTCGCACCTGTTTTTGTTATCTGCAAACTTGGCAATAGGACTTTCATTTCCTACATACAAATCATTAATATATATTGTGAATAATTGTGATCCCAGCACTGATCCCTGTTACACTCCACTAGTTATAGGTTGTCAACTTGAAAAATATCCCCTCTTCCAACTCTGTCTTCTCTTAGTTAGCAATCCTCCATCTATACCAACATACTGCTTTCAAAACCACGGGCTATTCTCTTAAGTAGTCTAACATGCACTATTTTATCAAAAGTCTTTTGGTAATCCAAATAAGTTGCATCTACTACTTCCTCTTTATCTATCCTGCTTGGTACATCTTCAAAGCATCCTTAAATTGGTCAGGCTTGTACTTATTTGTGCGTATGAGATGGGAGAGAAAAAGATCCAAGTTGTAACATTATTTTATGCCAAGGCACTGCTGTAGTCATAGACTTTATTCTGCAATAATTTAATATGATGCTACAGTTAATTGCTGTACTTTACAAAGGCAAAGAGCTGTGACTTATTAATATATTTGAATTCTAGGATTGATCATGGGATAATGTATGTTGTTTCTGACAGTAAAGATTGCAATAAACAACAAATGATTTTTTTTGGCACTCGGCTGAAGAAATTACAGCTCTCTTGTGTGCTTTTGTACTGTAGAAAACAAATAATGATCTACAACTGCAGTCAGAAGGAAGTGGAAGAGGAATGATGTAAATTCTTAATTATTGCTATGAAAGGGTAATTTTGTTAGAATGTGTGAAGTAAGTAGGATTGTGAAATGAGCAATGTGTCTTGCCTGGTGTCTACACAGGGAGCAAGGACAGCAAAAGCTGGCAGTGTAATCGTTTTTTACCTGTATTTGCAGAGCAATTTGTGGATGATGGATTTGGGCATTCGCTATGTTTGGTGGCTACAGGTGACATTGTCAATAATTTCTCTTTTAGATATTGTAAACTAGAATCACAGAAAATCAATAGCTTTTGTAAGGTTGATTAATGAGGCTATATGCTTGTCGCTTTTGTCCAGAAGGCAGAACACCCTGACTTAGGCAGGCAACCTCAATAGTTTGCAACTGAACCTTGATGAACGATCTTTTTCATTCTTGACCCTTGTGATCCAGGGTTCATATCAAACCCAGATAGCTGGGTTGAGAGCCTGCTGCCAGTAAATTCTGTCACTTTAATGGGTTGTAACATTTATGATTCGTTGAGGTCCTGATCTTAATCCCAGGGTCATGCACCCTTTCTCAGAACTGAGTTTGGGCCAATTAACTGGAGGCTAAATGTTACCAACGGTGTCTACCATCCCATCTATTTGAGCTGGACTAGGATTGACAAATGTTTAACCACTGATTGTTCAGTTATGTCACAGTTCAAGGGAAGGCACTGGGACTTGGTTGATCTCTGATTTTCAGTACAGTGTGTTAACCAAGGCTTGGTGAGTTGCACACACTCATTTTTGAGCCAGAAGTTCGTGGGTTGAAGACCCACTACGGTATTTCAGACTGGAAATCAGAGCTGACATATTTGTGCAGTTCTGAGGGAGTGCCGCACTGTTGGGGGTGCCCTGTTTCAGATGTGAATGAAAAATTATGTTTGCAGTCTCAAGTGAACATTAGATCTGATGGCGCTGTTTTGAATTCTTTTTGGAGTCCTAGCTATGTCCACCCCTCCTCCTCTTCTCTACCTCCCCCACCCAACATGAAGGTAACTGATCTGGTCATTGTAACATTGCTGTTTTTGGGAATTGGCTGCTTTATTTCTTACATCTACAACCTAGAGTGACTTACACTTTGAAAAAAATGCCTAATTGCTTGGATGTTTTGTGGTCCTTAAAGGCAGTATAAAAATTCTTGACTTGTAACAATTTTTATTCATCTTCAATTTGTTCGTGTAGCAATGCAGGATTCTTATTAACCAGTGCAATTTTAATCCTAATAAATAAAGTTTTTCATTTAGTGCACCTGATTTTTTTTTTAAACAATTAGCTTCAGATTTTGAAATGTCTTTGATTTGAAAAACAAAAGTTTCGTGATGCTTGAAATTGCATTGTGCTAATAGTGGAAATAATGGTTGATATTTCAGAATTCTTTCACTGTGTGTAATTAATGCATCATAATGAAGTGTATTAATGTGAGGCTCAAATCGTGAGTGGATCAAAGCAAACAAAATCTTTTCCCACTGAAGCTGCTGGTTGATGATCCCATTGAGGAATTTCAATAATCGACTTGGCATGTTTGACATGTCCTTGTGCTTCCAAAAAGCAATTATAATTACCTGCTAAATCTGTGTTTCTTGGCCAAAAACATGAAAATGTTGAAACAAGAATTTAACTTGGACTTCTAATTTACTTGAATGCTTCATTATTTTATACTGTAATTATAAACATAATCCTAAACTTGAAGAAAATGAAAAGTTACCTTGTAGTAATGTCTACTGTCAGCAGTTTTTGTCCATGTTAAATCCTTCCAAAGGAGGACCCCGCTGTGAATTGTTTCATACCTTTGACTTTTTTTTTAATAGTCCATTTGCAAGATTCTGGGATGCCATGGTTTTACTGCTCTAAAGCCCTGTGACCTCCTTCAGCCATCTAAGGCCCCTCCTTTCCTCAAATGCTGCATGCCACTGACTGGCCTATCATGCATCTGTCCACCTCTTCATCTTACTATTGGTAACCATGCCTCAAACCATCTAAAGGATTTTCCTCTCTCAAACCTGCTGCCTGCTTGACTACCTCTCCTTGTTTATGACCCTCTCCAAAACAGAACCTCATTGAATAAGACCATAAGACGCAAGACATAGGAGTGGAAGTAAGGCCATTCGGCCTATCAAGTCCACTCTGCTATTTAATCATGGCTGATGGGCATTTCAACTCCATTTACCCGCACTCTCCCTGTAGCCCTTGATTCCTTGCGAGATCAAGAATTTATCAGTCTCTGCCTTGAAGACATTCAACATCCCGGTGCCCACCGCTCTCTGGCTGAAGAAATGTCTCCTCATTTCTGTTCTAGAAAGATATAGGTTAAGAATAAGCTATAGGTTACCCCTGTAATATCTGAGGACTTGTCTTGGGACAGTCCACATTCAACTAAAAGTGCTGCTTTTGTATAATTAAAAGACTTGACCAAATTTATAAAGTTCATAATAAAGCACCTGACTTCATATCAAATGGAACTTATAATACGCCTGGTTTGACATGATCCCATATTACAACAACAAGTGTATTTTAAATGTATTTCAATGGCTATGAACCACTTTACAATGTGGAGAGAGGTGGTATATAGTTAAAAATCTTTCCTTTCTCAATCTCTTGCAGAAGTTACTTGCACTACTTAATTTTAAATAATTGTATGGTCGTACAGAACTTAACCATTGCTAGCCAGAGACATGAAGGTGAAGGTTTTTGTCTTGCACTCAATAGAACTGAAATATAACAGAACTAAGTAGAACGGAAACAACAATTTATACGGAATGAGAAGCAGAAGCTGATTAGTAGGGCTATGATAGGCTTGGAGATGTAGTAGAAACTGATGACTGTTTTAGATTACTGATTAAATTCAAACTAAACATTAGTTATTCATTGCCGAACTGAAAATCTTAAATTGGTTTCTGTTGTAATTTTTAGTGGGTTCAGGAATATCTAGTAAATGTTACCTGATGGCAGAATCTATCAGGTTGGGTTTGCAGCAGAACTTATTTGTGCATCTAGGAGGCTGCATTTGTTCACACACTGTACCCTGTTTTTGTAGGTAAAAGGAACGTGCCCACACATTGCAGCTTTTTTCACTGAGGAAAGGGCAGCAAATCCTTGCACTTCTGCCATTGGCCTGGCCAATCAGTTGACTTGCCTGGTTTGATTTGAATCAATTAACTAAGACAGTTAACAGTTTCCACAGTGTCTCAATGACAACAATACAAATCAGTTAGTACCATCTTCCTCAGGCATTATAAATGGTTTCCATTTTAATGATGGATTTCTTGGCATTATAGTTCTAGTGAGCTCAGGAAAAAAAAGCTTTGACGTAATGTATCTTTTTAATATTTTAATCTCAGTTGGGAGCGAAAGGGAAAATTAGGCTGGATTTCATTTTTTGCGCTATCATGGAAGTGGTGGACTGAATGAACGAAGGAGGTTCTGTGCCATAAATCTCTTGTGTTTCCATGATTTCCTTAATGCTGGGCATTATCTATATAGAAGTCTTGTTTACATTTCATTGTTTGAAAGTACATGCTTCTTGTTCAGTGAAGCTTAATATCTGGAATTATGAATTTCTGAATTTGGAGTAAAATACTGAAAACACCAGCCATGGTCCTGCTCTGCAATTCAAAGTTCCAGCTGTCTGTCACCATTATTTTATACCTTGGAGTGTGCAGTGCTTTTTTTCTGAATTGTTTTAAGACAAGGAGTAATAAATGTCTCTTTCTTTCAGTCACAGTTGAGCTGATCATGTTAAGTCTAGAGCTTGTGAAAACGCGTCTTGCTGTAATGAGCATGGAGATGAGGAAGAATTTTATTCAAGTCATCTTGACCTCCCTCATTGAGAAATCCCCCGATGCCAAGATTCTACGAGCCGTGGTGAAAATAGTAGAGGAGTGGGTGAAGAATAATTCCCCCATGGCAGTAAATCAGGTGAGAATGTTTTATAAACAAATAGAATTAGGATTATTGTCACTTTACTCAAGTACAGGAGAGCAGTGAAAAGTTTATAGTGTTGCCCATCACGGCACCATCTTAAATACAAAATAGAAAAATAAAGAAAAAAAAAAGTACATTACCTAAAATCGATTTATAAGTTAGAAAATAAGAAATAAAGTTCAAAGGATAAACATTCGAGTCAGATAAAACAGATTACAGATAAACATTATGCTGCAGTAGATCAGTGCAGGGGGCTTCCATACACAGTCTGACTAGGCTTGCAAGCCACTGACCGCAGCACCGGTCCCCACTTCAACAACTATCCCTGCTGTGCTGCAGGCCTCCAGTCCATTCTGCTCCACTCTGGCTCTCAGCTGTTTCAGGTGACACTTAGTCAAAATCAAAGTTGGTGCTCCAGAATACAAAAATTTCATTTGCGATTTGTAAACTTATTTTCAGGAGTTCTGCAGAATACGTGCATTGTAAGTGATATAAATTTAAATTCAACTAAAAGTTAAGTCCATGTAACATTTATTCATCTTTGCTATTAAGTAAAGTAAATCTTTAATGTAATTGTTAATGATAATCAGTTGTTAAAATATTGTATAGAGTCAACCAGTCAGTTTTTATCACCAGTATCTTTCTGTTAAAATGATTTTAATTTGTGTTCACTTTATGTTTGCGTGGTTTCAGCACTCACATGAAAACAAATATCATTTTTATCTCCATTTAGTAAAACAGGTATGGGATTAAGCAGATACATGAACCTAGGATTTTGCCTTCCTTTTCTCCCTTTTTTAGCACAAGATGACTTTAAGGTTACTTGCGGCTTCCTTGAACAAATGGGACAATATGCATATCACCTATTCGCTATTACAGTGCGGCCCTCACTATATCTCCCACAAGTGCTCAATTTCCAGCCTGGATGCTTGAAAAGCAGTGAGGCCATGGTGTAATGCTAATGTTACTGAAGTAGTAATCAGAGGATGTGGGTTCAAATCCCACTACTGCAGCTTTGAAATTTGAGCTCAAGTAATTAAAACTAGAATAAAAACATCGTCTCATGGTAATTATGAAATTATTGTAAATTGTTGAAAAAATCCACGTGGTTCACTCATCCATGATTGTTCTGGTCCATATGTGACTTCATCAGACTCTCAGCAATGTGGTTCACAACTAAGTCGCCTTGCAAGCCATTCAGTTGTCAAATCAGAACAATGTTTAACAGAATTAAACCAGTTGGACCACGCTATGTCACTTCAGACATCAGGAAAGAGAATGACAGACGAATCCCTTCTTTACTATTATTTGGATGCTTGCATCACAATTGGGGTACGCCAGACCTCTCCTTCACCATCCCCGCTTATGCTCTGTCTTGCTGGAAATGACCATCTCAAACATCTAACTGTCTGTCCTTGACGTACGATAGCATTAACATCATTGAATTCCCCACTATTAATATTGTCCGGGTTACCACCAACCAGAAACTGAACTGGATGTGCCATTTGAATACTATAGGTTTAATGTTTTAGCGAAGACCTGTAGCTCAGGTTGTGGTTGGAGTTGTTGCTTGGTTCGCTGAGCTGACTGGTTTCCATGTAAACATTTCATCCCCCTTCTAGGTGCCATCTTCAGTGCTGTCTAGCCTCCGTTGAAGTGCTATTGTTCTGTTCCGTTCTGAATTTATATGGTCCGGTCTGTCATGGTAGGTAATATAGGGCTAGTGTGTTGGAGCCCCATATATTAGAAACATATCAGAACTGACTGCAAGACCCCTGTGACCTCTTGGAATAATGATAGCACACAAACCAACAGCTGCACTTCGCCAGCTACTCAAAGACGAATGACTCCATACCCACAATGAGCAGGACAGATGTGATATACAAAATACTATGCAGCAACTGTGAAAAGCAATACATAGGACAGACGAGCAGGAAACTCACCACCAGGATACACAAACACCAACTTGCAGTGAAACGGTACCACCAACTATCCCTCGTTTCTGTTCACTCCGACAAAGAAAGAATTCAGTTTAACTGGGACAATGTAACAGTACTAGAACAAGCAAAACAATGACAAGCATGAGAATTCCTGGAACCCTGGTTTTCAACCACTGGTACCATAAGCAAACATGTTGAAATAGACCCCATCTACATACCACTGCAGAGCAAAACTAGAAACACAACTACCCACCATGACAGACTGGACCATATAAATTAAGAATGGAACACAGCAACAGTGCTTCAGTGGATGCCAGACAGCACTGAAGATGCTCCCTAGGAGGATGAAATGTTTGCATGAAAACCAGTCAGCTCTGAGAACCAACCAACTCCAAATAGTATGGGAACAAGGCAGATCGGAAGCTAGGAATTCTGCAACAAGTAACTCAACCCCAAACTCCCGAATACTGTCTATCATCAGGCACTAGTCAGGAGTATGATAAAATGCTCTCCACTTGCCTTGATAAGTGTGACTGCAATAACATTGAAGAAACCTAACACCATCCAGGATAAAGCAGCTTCCTTAATTGGCACTCCATTTCATAACTTCAACATTCATTCCTTTGACTACCAATGCAGCAGATGCATTTCTGTAACTCACCAGCACTCCCTTCATTGCACCTTCTAAATGTGTGACTGTCACCTGCAAGATCCCCTCCAAGCCATACATACTGACCTGCCCCAGCTCCACTTGTCATCACACCTCACAAGCCCTGGGACTGCAGTAGCTCAAGAAGTAGTCCACCATCACGTTCTGAAGATCATTTAGGTGGGTAACAAATGCTGACCTCGCCAGCGATGCCCACATCCAGTGAAAGAATCAAAACAAAAAGGAAATATTCCGAAGACTGGAAAAGCTGAAACCAATGATTCTGCCACTAATTCAGCATGGCTAGCAATCATAACTGTGGTTGTCATATGGTTCAGTATTGTGTCATGTGTCTCATTTACAAGCCATAATAGCCGAAGTGCAGAGTATCAATGAACCAAGTTACTTCGTTGTTACTAACCTGTTATTTCTAACCGAAGCATAAATCAGCATTGGTTTTGTTGCTGTCCATGTGGGAAATCAATGCAGGATAATAATCATTTGCAGATTAACTGTTACAACAGATTTTGTACATTTAACAGTGTAAATGGATTCTTTGATAATGAGATAACAAGGTGTAGAGCTGGATGAACACAGCAGGCCAAGCAGCATCAGAGGAGCCGGAAAGCTGACGTTTCGGGCCTAGACCCTTCTTCAGAAGGCCTGCTGTGTTCATCCAGTTCTACACCTTGTTATCTCAGATTCTCCAGCATCTGCAGGTCCTATATCTCTGAAACAAATGGATTCTATCTTGGCATGAGTAATTAAATGGACAAGAATAAAATTTGATACTAAATCATCAGTTGTGATCCAATCATTGTCTTTTGACTGATTTTCATTTTACCACAATTTGATTTTTTTTTTTAAAAAGTGTAACTTACTTTATGAAATAGAAATAATTTCCGACTGGAGTGGGGAGGAAAGAAACCAATCAATTCTGCTCCATGGTGCTGATGACAAAATAACAACAGACATTCATAATGCTTTTAAAGATAATAAAAACCCTTACTTTTTCTCCAGTGAAACCAATTAAGTGAAGAAATAGACACTGAGCTGTCATGTAAAGTCAGAAAGCGAGTTGAAAACTCGGCTGTGAAGATCGGTTTTGAGACAGTTATTTTTATTGGTGCAGAGGCAGGACGGCTTGGGAGGGACTTGTTAGCATTGATACGTGGATGAAAGTGTGGCAGGGGGAGAATTTACAAAAAGACCAGTGGGAAGGAATGTTGAGCTGTAGGAAGTTAATGAGATGGGCGTAGGGGAGAGCCAAGCAGGGAAATTTTAGTTATGTTGCATTTGAGCACAGTGTAGTCATCAGGGATAAGAGTGTTTGAATTTGATGCAGTTGAACTTCTGACAGGCTGTTTTGAACATTAGTATCGGTGGAGAATGAGAGGCCAATAATGATGATGCTAGAGATGCTGATGTTTAGAAATAACAAAAGGATATTTGAGAGTTTTAGTAGTGCTAATGGTAAGGTAAGGATGGAAACTTCGTGATTTTAGTGGAGGTGGAAGTAATAGTCTTGGTGATGGGCAAGCTGTAGAATTTGAAATGCAATGCAATTTAGTCAAACCTGTGCACTTAATGTTTTAACAGTTTTTAACTTTTTAATTTTTAATGTGAGTAGGGAGTTAATTAGAACAATGTGCGCTAGCGTTTAGGATGTTGAAGATGAGAGGGAATGCAGAAAAGATTTTTGTGAATGGTTAAGGATGAAAACTTAATTTAGCTAGCTACATTGCAGAAGCTGAGACTACACTTTTTGGAGAAGAGAGTATTAGATCGAAGTCTCAAAGTAGTGAGTGCTTTGGACAGATTAGAGAGAAACTGGTTCCATTGACTGGAGCATTGAGAACTTGTTTTAAGGTGATTGACAAAAGAAGCAATGATGACGTGGGGAAAAGCTTTTTAACACGGTGAGTGGCTCGGATCTGAAAGCACTGCCTCAAAACATGATAGAGACAGACTCGAGTGAGATCTTCAAGAGAATTGGTGACACTAGGTACCCACTTATCAATCCATAGATTTTGCTCCCTGTCCCGAAATATGCACATTTAGCCAATGCTTGTATTGGCTGGTGGCTTTCCTGCTTTCTCCTTGATGGTGACATTCCTCTATTTATTAGCCTCCTTCTGACATGTATGTCATTTTGGTGCTAACTTTTAGTTTTTGTCGTCGGGGGCAAATAGTCTTGTCCTGCATTTCAGTATCACTTCTTTCCATGTTCGGTCAGCTCTTCACTTGTCACAATCTGGTCCTTACAGTTGTCCAACACACACGCCCCTAGTACATGGTGTCTCATCTGTTTCTGTGACTTGTTCAGATTTAAGTCTGCAGTCAGTGCCAGTTAATGCTCAGTAATGGCTTTGTTCCCATGCTATAAAGTTACTTTTTCCATTACCTATAACCTTACGTGGGCCTTTCCACTTGTTTTTTGCTCATTTTTTGTGTAATATACTATGTCCACTGATATTAAAACTTAGTTTGATGAATTTGTATAATGTTTTAAAGCCTTACTGAATTTTCTGATACCTCCACTTTAATTCTCTTCTCCCTGCGTGCATAGCATTCAGGTACTCAAAAACGGTGGAGCTATTCTCTTCTCCAGCTTGGGTGTTGTGGGAGTGGGAAGGTATTCTGATTGCTCATTCCTATAGGAATTTTTAGATTTCTTTCAAAAATCTTTTGATATTCAATGTAGCCTCAAACCATTTGTTTCTATGCATCTTCATTCGTGTAGATGCATGGACTTATCAGTTCATGGTAGATATTAATAAAATGAAATATGTATATTTAAATATGTCGTCATCTTATCAATTTTGTCTGTAAATTTAAATATTTAATATAAAAATTCCAAACCTCCTTCAGTGTCCTGTTATTGAGACACTAGCTTTGAGAGAATGTTTTCCACCTGATCTTCTAGTAGGAAGTGATCAGTGTTGAGGCTGTACCTTGCTGCTTCTTTTGAAGAGTTAACTTGTGTCCGCATGTTCAATTCATTTTTCCATTGAACATAAGGTTGTTCTTCACAGAACATCAGTGGGATCTCATCCTGACACCTTTGTTTTTATGTGGGTTCATCTATTCTTCTTCAGACCAATTTCAATTCTAATTGTCTGTCTGAAAAAGAAAACCTTACCTCCCAATTTTCATCTTTACGTGACCATCCTTTGCTGCCACTGCCTCTTTTAGATCTCAGATTGTCAGTCAGATGGAAACCAGTATGCCATTCTTCGTGGATAGAGTTTATCAACTGCTCACTCGTAGAACTACTTCTACACTACCTTATCAATTAATTAATGAATTAACCTAATCACCTGCTTAACTACTTGCTCCATTCCCAGTTGAGTGGGAGACCCTGCTCCAAAATGATATTGATTAGGTCACATGGTACTGTGTCAAACTGGTGCAGAATGCAGCCTTCTGTCAGACCAGACTGCAGCTCTACCGTATTGTGTTCAAAGCTAAAGTGATGTGCAGCTGCCTCTTGATGGCGCACTAGTGTTATTTGTATGTCATGCAGTTTACTGAGAACTCCGATCTCCCTGACTGCTGAGTCATATAAGCATTTCACACCAAGCCATAAGAGCCTTCCACTTCACATTAATACAGTGCTCTGCTTATTAAATTCTGTCCTCTAGGTTAAGTGTTTTAGAACAGTGGACAGTTATTTCCTTATGAGATGAATGCTTATCAATTTCGGTTTTCAAATTATACGCCTATGCCTGCCATTTTCCATCACAGGTGTAGTACTGTGCTGTCACAGATCTTCAGCTGGTGCTGAATGTGATTTTTTTAAAAAAAAAAAATCAGCTAAGAGCAAGTTTTACTCTCATTCAGTGCTGGATTGGAATCCTATTTCAGAGATGACTTGCTCTGTTACCGAAGTCACTGCGTTTGATGCTGGTTAATGTTATCATACCTCCCTGCCTGTCTCTGGTTTGTTTCCACTGATACATTTACTACTAACTCTATTTTTCCAAGCTAAACATTTAGAATTTGTTCTTTCAAAGCGGGAGGACAACAAAAAAAAATGGTGGAATGAATAATTTTCTGTATTCCGTGCAGACACCTACGCTGAGAGAGAAGTCCGTTTTACTGGTTAAAATGATGACCTACATTGAAAAACGCTTCCCAGATGACCTTGAATTAAATGCCCAGTTCTTGGACCTTGTTAACTATGTCTATAGGTAATTGTAGTAATTAATCAAAAGTTGTATTTCATTAGTTTGCACACTTCTGACTTTGCGCTGTGCTCTTGAGAGGCTAATGCAATTTATATTCAGTTTGAAAATGCAATACAGTATGGCTTAGTTTTTGTCTGTATTCTAACTTGTGTTATACACAAATAATTTGCATCTATTTTTGATTAAATTTAGGATTAACTGTGGGGCTTGCATTAAGTGTATTGCTGTACAGGATCAAGCTAATTTTAATGTTACTTTCTTAGCTAAGTTTGGCTCTGAAGGAAATGTAAATTTATTTTTCAAATTATTTTGAATGTTGCTGAAAAGAAACCTCCATTTATAAATGCTAATTCACTATTCCAAGTGTACAACCTTGCAGCATGTTTGCAGGTGCGTTATGCTACATTTTGTTTTATGTGTTGATTAACATGGAGTCCAGGAGGAGGATCTGTTACGTAAAATATTTCTTACCCTACCTCTTAAATGTACTTTATGACCTGAAACATTGTTAAAAGTGGGTTGACTTTGAAATCATCTTTGAAATCCCATGTGTCCACAGAATAAATAGGCATTTTATCTTGGCACAGATAATAATGGAACAAAAGAATTAATTAAAAGAAGGATTCTAGGCACAGGAACGAGAATAGCATGAAGATAAATTCCAAGTTAGGCATCGTTACACGTTTTTGATTTCTTTATTAATTACTCACCTCTGTTACTTGGTCTATCTCCACTCCCTTTTCTCGCTCTCTCGCTCGCTCTCTCTCTCTCTCTCTCTCTCTCTCTCTTGCTTGCTCTCTAGTTTCACAGCAGTGCCGTCAAAACTTGACCAGGCTCTTTAGCAAAAAATAAACAACTCTCAATAATTACATAATATTGTCATTCAATTTCTCTCAAATCATTGAATCTAAAGGAGCATCTGAATTCTGGAAGAATATTTTGACCTTTTGGAAGTTGTTAATGCATAGATTGAGCAGAATACCAGAGCTTAATGAGTTTAAGTATGAGTAGGGTTTACATACACTGCTTTGAATTTAGAGGGGAGATCTAAGTGAGGATGCCAAAATAAGAAAAGGATATTATATGATGATTTAGAGACCTTAATTCCTCCCGTGGGGGAGTCTAGAACAAGGGGGCAAAAACTTAAAACAAAGGCCTAACTGTTAGAAAGTGAAATTGGGAAACTTTTTTGGTTTTGCGTATACAGTATAGAGAAAATGTAAATTGCCCACATTCCCTCCCCGCCACAACCCAAAAAGCGTTGTATATGTTGAGGGTCAATTAAGTAATTTGATATTAGCTTATAAGAATTGATCATAGTATCTAAATATGGAATAATGACATACAGATACAAAACAGTTATTGTCTGAGAGAATTATGTGAAATTAAGTTGAATTGCTCCTTCTATACTTTGTGAGTGTATAGCTTTTCTTTACCCCAAATACTTAAAAGAAAAATATTTACTGGGCTGTGGGGTAAAAAGCATAGGGGTACAAATAAATGAGCTGGTATAGGCATGATGGAACAAATGGCATGCTTCTGCACTGTATCATTCTGTAATTCTAACTAAAATGATATTTAAATGACATCAGTTGATCTACCTGTAATACTGTTTGGCTGCTTTTAATTACTGTGAATGTATTGACTGGTATGATTTTGTGGTCAAATGCAGGGATGAGAACCTCTCTGGTAGTGAGCTTACTGCGAAGCTGGAGCCAGCCTTCCTGGCAGGCTTACGGTGTTGCCAACCGCACATTCGGGCCAAATTCTTCGAAGTTTTTGATAACTCCATGCGGCGCCGGGTGTATGATCGTCTACTGTATGTTACATGTTCCCAAAACTGGGAGGCTATGGGTAGCCATTTTTGGATCAAACAGTGCATAGAGGTGAGGAAAAAGTGGCTGGAAAAAGTTCTTTCATTTTCCCAGATTTCCAGAGAAGGTGTTTGAATTGCACCACCACTTAGAAACTTGCATACGTTGCAGAAAGGGAGACAGATTCTGAGCACGGGCTGAATAGTTGAATTAAATGCATTAATCTCCCAAGCTTGGGGAAAAGAATGATACAGAAAACAAGTCTATTTAGCTAATTTCTAAGGTAAAACTAGGGGCTTTGTTGTACCTTACCTCAGCTAAGATTTAATGCAGAGCCAAATAAGAAATCATCAAGTTGTGTGCACTTTGTTTTTTGACATAAATTAACAAATGGCAATGATTCAGTACAAAGAACTTTGCATGATTTGAAGGAGATGTGATTTATATGGCGTGTTTTCTCCTATTGGAGCTCTGGAACTTGAAGTGCGGAAGTGACCCAGTGCATTAATTTCATAAACTATAAGGAATCTTCTTTAAAATGAAGCAGATTCCCTTGACTCCTCAAAGCTTTAGGGAATGTGTGCGCACACAAAAAGCTCTTTGTGCAAAACCTGCAACTTTCAGTGTATTAAATTTGTTGTACAGTTGTAGTGTTTTCGTACAGTGAACCATTCCCCTTTTGATCTCTCATAATGCCTCGTCCAAGAACACTAACCATTTGACTTTATAAGTCATGCTTTTCAAGATATTATCAATAATTCTAGAGTGGGCAGATTTAGGATTGGTTAAAAGTAGATTGCGTACAGCACAGAAGCAGCCCATTTGAACAATAACCTGTCTCTGCAGGTCTTTTATGTTTTGTTTGAGCCTCCCCACAGCTATACCTTATTTAATCAAGATGGGTAAACCTTTTAGCCAGAAGGTCACATCTGGGTATGGCAATTATTTTGGGGACTAGTCGTAAATAATGAAGAAATGTAATGGTTATAATAAAGTTGAAATTTTGTACAGATGGAAATATACTTTGTTCATAATGTATTACATACAATAGCAAAATCAGGAGTACCCTGTCTTTCATACCCCTTGGATTAATGGGAGCAGTGCAGTTGGTCACGCCTCTTTTCAATGGCTTTGAAGCCCGCCCGATGGTACACTTTTTCTTCAAGTATGTTGCCTGGCTACTGAGTACTTCCAATATTTTCTTTTTATTTCAGATGCCCTGTATCTGCAGTATTTTGCTTTTGTCTTGCAAAAATAAATGTTGCTTTAAGTGATGGTCCAAGAGCAACCAAGGGGCAAATATATTTAAAAGAGCAAATGTGGAGAGATCAAAAAGCATTTCCGAGTCAGTTACCACATCTTATGGGGTGTATAGTCATCCAAATCCTGTCTCCCATGTTTGTTCATTCATTGAGCTGAGATTCAATCACCTCGGCTCACTTTAACAAAGATGTAACCAAGTGGTCACCCTGTTATAGGAAAAACATAGTTAAACTGGAAAGTGTGCAAAGAAGACTTATGAGGAAGTTGACAGGACTAGTAGGCCTGAGTTATAGGGAGAGGTTGGCCAGGATAGGAATTTATTCCTTGAAACGTAGGAGATTCACAGGTGACCTTACTGAGGTGTATAAAATTATGAAGGGCACGGATAGGATGAATGCATTTAGTCTTTTTCCCAGGGATGGGGAATTGAAAACTAGAGGGCATAGGTTTAAGGTGAGAGGGGGGAGATTTAAGAAGGGCCTGAGTGGCAACAACTTCACACAGGGAGTGGTGCATATATGGAATAGGCTGCCAGAGAAAGTGATTGAGGTAGGTACAATAACAACATTTAAAAAGCATTCGGATAGGTACACGGATGGAAAGGGTTTAGAAAGATATGACCAAATGTGGGCAGTTGGAACTAGCAGAATGGGCATCATGGTCAGCATGGACCAGTTTGGGCTGAAGGGCCTGTTTTCATGCTAGATTACTGTATGACTCTGACTGTAAAGGCATCTGTAACCTTGTCCGCGCCTGTTAGGAAAATGTTCTTAATTTTTAAATTTCTCAAGACACACAGTCTTAACCTTAAAACCACACACTATTCAGTTTTTATTACATTGATCATTCACCTAAAATTTTAAACCTTAGCTGCATGTCTGGCAGGAGCACAAGGTGCTTTTTCAGCATAATTTTTGGAAACACCTAAATAACTAATCACAGAGATATATCTCTAAGCATTTGAGAGAGATTGCTTATGAACATCTTTAGTTAATCCATTTCTTGGGACCAGTAGCAAGTAGCAGGATTTATCTTTCAATACCTCCAATCTTTTGTCCTCCAGTAGGATTTACATCACGTTTTTGTTGGGTCTACAAATCAGCTACCTGCTAGTTCATTTACCACTTACTTTAAGTCCCTTAGTTTGGAGTTGGTTAGCTCAGTTGACTGAAGGGCTGGTTTGCGATGCAGAGTGACGGCAACTTTGGGTTCAGTTCTGATACTGGCTGAGGTTACCACAAAGTGCTCTCCTCCTTGTCCTCTCCCCTTTTCCTGAGACATAGTGGCCTCTGGGCTAACCAACCACCAGTCGTGACTCTCTAATGAGAGAGAAATCCTGTGGTCTGATAGCAGTACAGTGATTTTACAACCTTTGGTTTACGATTCTTCTGACAACGGAAATACTTTCTTCTTCATCTTAATAGTGCACTTACAGATTTTGAACATCTGTACTAAACTTTCTCTGCTCTAAGGAGAAAGATCCTAGCATTTCTTGTCTCCCTGCTTAACTAAAGTTCCTCGGCCCTAGTGCCATTATAAATGTAGCTAGAGAATTTGTAACGTAATAAAGTTGATAATAAGTATACAGATAAAAGATAGTTCAAATAGGTTGTAGATACATAATTGTTCTAGTGGGTAAGGGCACTCTTTAGTATATTACTTTGCCAATCCAAATATAAAGATCACAGATTCAAATCGTGGACTGCCTACACCCAGCTAGAATCAGCCCTTCAGTGAGGGAATGAGAAAGCGAGCTTTGGAAGAATTTACTTAACTTTTGATGAAGTGTATTAAAGTTGAAGTTTTTAAAATGATGTGTATAAAATTGCAAAACTAAAAGACAAATAAAAACTGCAGTAATTTAGTCTAAAATATGCACTTCCCTAGTTCTACTTTGTTTCTTTTCACCTACTCTGGTTTAACATGGAAGTTGCACTTTCCAAGAAAAGCTCATCTTTGGCCTCAGATCAATGGCTAACTCCACTTTAGCTAGAAATACTTCCTCTGGCCTTGAAGTTCTTCAGGATCTGTGTTTTAATCTTACGATTCCTGACCCCAGATGATGGAATCATGCGCACTGTGATTGCATTGCTTTCATTGGTGCATGCTGTGTGCCTTTCCTGAGCTGTGATCCAGGTTCAGAATCCCAGGAACTGTATTTTTCCCTGGTCAGATCTAATCCCATAATCATGTCCTTCTATTACTTTTTCTCATTTCTTCCCAACTTCCTCTTAAATGCATCTATACTGCTTGTCTTGGTCAGTCGTTGCAGTACCGCGGTCCACTTTCTAACAGCTTTCTGGGTGAAGATACTTCTCCTAAATTCACTATTGGATTTATTAATGACCATATATTTATGACCCTTTCTTTTCCTCTCCACCACAAGTAGAAACAATATCTTTTTACTTATCTAATCAAACCCTTCTGTAATCTTAAAGACCTCTATCAGGTCTCCCCTCTATCTTCTGACAGGTGGTTTGCAGCTTATTCTTTAATTTTATGGATAACATTTTATTAGATTTCTCTCTTCTACCAGCCAGCAATTCAATTATGTTCCTTTCTACTCTGAAGATATTGGCACTAGTATCACTCCATACACATTTATCTATTCCCTGATACTTGCCCAGATTGGCATCTCTGCGCAGTGAATGCTAACAAGACGTTTGTTTGTCCCAGTTGAATCCAGTCCTGGTATTCACTTTCCAGTTGAGGTTGCTGACATGTTCTGTCTCAGTCATGTCACTTCTGTCCTGGGAATGCATTTTCTTGCTGGTCCTTTGGGCTAAGCAGTCTTAGTTAGAATCTTGCACATAACAGTACAATTAAATGATTTGTTCTGATTTTTATTTCCTTAATTAATGTGGAGGAATTGGTTTGACTGATTTGGTTCTTGGGAGATAAATTGATACATTACATAGAGTGTTTAACCTTGGGATCCAGTCATTTAAGCTGAGAGTGTTATTTAGGCTCTTCCATGTTGTTTGACTCATTAACTTCTCTAAGTCAGACCCCTAGTGATGTTGCCACTATGTTTAGAGTTTAAAAACATGTCTCTTTTTGAAGGAAGAATTGGTGAAGATTTGTTGGTTTAAAATATTTATTATCTTGCCAAGCCCTGCATGACCGTCATTTTGATTTTTGCATTTCCTTTTTTTTTTAAATTCTTCTTCCACAGCTTCTCCTTGCAGTATGTGAAAAAAATACCACCATTGGCACCAACTGTCAAGGTGCTATGCTGCCATCCATCACCAACGTCATTAATCTGGCTGACAGCCATGATCGTGCAGCCTTTGCCATGGTGACACATGTGAAACAAGAGCCCAGGGAGCGGGAGAACAGCGAGAGCAAGGAGGAGGTGGTTTGATTTTTCATATTTAATTTTAATGTTGCCAAAATAGCCATTGCAAAACAGAAACAAGCCAGTTGGTCCAAAAAGTTCACGTCATATTTACTCCTGCACTTGAGCTTGTGGCCATTCCAATTCATGTTGTCTTAACAGATCCTTCTATTACTTTCTCCCTGATAGACTTGTGTAACTTCCCATTATTTGTCTCAGCAGTCCACATGTAGCAAATTGCACATTCAACAACTCTCTGCATCATGAAATTTCTCCTGAATTTCATGTTGTGTTTAATAGTGACAAAGTTACATCCATGGCCCCTGGTTCTGATTTTGGCTGCAAGCGAATGATGTAGATCAGAGTTGACACAAACAAACCAGTTGTTTGCCAAATAGTATAAAATGGTATGTAAGCAAAATTTGGACGCAGGTTGTAACTAAGCATATCAAATTGGTGCATTGTACAAAGTACATCGAACCCTGGATTCCTTGATTGGAATCCTTGTTAATTATGTGAGAGAAATTTGATTTGCCTTCAGGCTACGTACTATTCTTCATGTAAAAATTTCCTCTGTGTATGGCGAGCTCAAGACACGCAATTAGAGAGTCACAAAACGGATTTTGCTTTTGACAGAGAGCTAACGTTATTTTGAGATTTTAAAACCAAATCAATTCATGAAGCTTTGGGAGATGAGCGTGGGAAAGGTTACTGGAGAGGGGTAGTTACCTACAGAAATGAGTGTCCACTATAGAATAGTGTACATATGTACCCTTTCATTTCCATTTGACAGAATAACAGAATACTGCAATGTATTCCATCCTTTTAAGATAGGAAACAGTGTTGCATAGGGATGATTAATAAAAGCTGGCCTAGCCTGTAACACTGGTATTCCCATCATCAGAAAAAAACACATTGCATTCAAAACAACACTAAAAACCTCAGATGCTACTCCTCCAGATTCAGTCTTTTCAGGGAATACTTTGTTAAATACTGGTGCGGAGAAGTAATGTATTTGTTAATTTATAGATATTAACACGTTCGTTTGTGTTTATCCTAAGAAAACAATCATCTGTTATGCAGTGTGGTCATGCTTGTGAGTGGAAACCAAGCACGTTTGCTGCCTTGATTTTGAATTGAATTTCAACAGTGTTGCCGAATTGCTAGATTGTCCTATTAAAAACTAATGAGAACTTGCTTTAATATGGTAAAACATTGTAGGTGTTCTCCAGGACAGGGGCCACTTAAGGAGATATCAGGAAAAGCGACCAAAAGCTTGACCAAAGGAGGTTGTAAGGGAGATCCTAAAGGTGGTGAGGTATAGGAAGGGAATTCCAGAAGTTAAGGCCCAAGCAGATGAAAATAATGGTGGAGCAGAGGAAAATGGAGTTTTGCAAGAGGTCTCCAGACTTCATTGATTGAATCATAGAACCTCTACAGTACAGAAGTAGGCCCACAACGCCCCTCCAAAGAGCACCCGTGCAGACATACCCCCCCCCCCCCCCCACCCTATCCCTGTAACTCTGTGTTTCCCGTGGCTGACCCAACCAACCTACACATCCCTGGACACTATGGGCAATTTAGCATGGCCCATCCACCTAACCTGCACATGTTTGGACTGTGGGAGGAAACCGGAGCACTGGGAGAAAGTGCAAACTCCACAAAGTCAAGTGAGAATGGAATCGAGCCTGGGTCTCTGGTACTGTGAGGCAGCAGTGCTAACCATGGAGTCACCATGCCGCCTAAGAAGTTATCTGCAGTTATGACTTGTATGAGAGTGTTTTATTCCACAGCAATGCTATTATTTTGTCCCGTTATTAAAATTTCCATCACAATTAGAATTTATTTTTGCTGCCATGTCATTACAATAATCATGACTGACTGGATGTTTTATGTATGTTCTTTACTAACTTGTTTAGGATGTGGAGATTGACATTGAGCTGGCACCAGGAGATCAGAGTGGTACCCCGAAAACCAAGGAACAGTCTGAAAAAGATGCTGGGAACCAGTTGCACATGCTCACAAACAGACATGATAAGTTTCTGGACTCTCTGAGAGAAGTTAAGGTGAATAAAATGAAATTTAATTCATGCGAGCTGGAATCATTGGTGAACCTTATAAGGACCTGGGTGATCTAGGCTATGGTGATATTTGTAGCAGAATCTGGCCAAAAAATGGCCAGGCAGGGCTATCTGGCCTTTAGGAACAACTTGTAGTATCTTTACATATCTGCCAGGTGGCAAGGTGCGAGGTCCCAATGAAGGGGCTTTATAGCTTATTAAACACCAAATAAACGCTGCAACACACCTCATTGATATTCAGCTTGCTGTCGTACCAAATGTGACAGTCGAGGTGGGTAGAGACTTCTCAACGTGCAAGTCAGAATAGGTACCTGGCGACTTCAGCTTGTTGCTGACTGTGTGGAGCCTTTCATGTTGCTCAAAACCAAACAGCATCTTAAGGCATGATCCATGACTGCCAACTACGCTCTGACAGCCCTGATCAGCCAATTTTGGCATCTGACGCTCGCCAACTCCTCGCAATCATCACGACACCTCTCAGATCCGCTTGCAGGCTGCACTGATAGCTAGCATTAAAAGACTGCTTTGCATGCAGGGACAGGCATAGTTTATGGACTAGACTTGGTTGCATCTTGGGGCTGCTTGCTTGCTGTCTTAATGCTCACTAACTTAGCACCTATCTACATGCTTGTAGCATCTAGGCCTTGCCTTGTTGCTCCTTGACATTCCATGCAAGTTAGCATATTGATACTTCAGCCAGAAATGGGGGCTATAATATGCTGTTTTGCCATGCTTGTCATTAGAGCTCAGTAGTGGATGTGGAGGGTCGAGAGGGGAAGGAAATGCCTTGCTGTACAGCACAGAGACATCAATCTCACATTTGTATCATGTGCTTTGTTCCTGCACTGTGCAAATACCATACATTTATTCAACCAAATGGCCATGCAAGTAATTGAGTGGGGCTAGTTTTTAATCTGCTCAAGGTTGTCTGTCAGGGCCCCCTAGTACTGTCAATTATGGGCACAGTCCACACACAAACCAGTTTGGCTGTTGCCAATCATTTGCTTGGGCTACTCAAGGTCATGGGGAACTTAGGTGGGATCAGGAAAGCTGACGTTTTGGGCCTAGACCCTCCTTCTCTGAAAGACCCGAAACATCAGCTTTCTTGCTCCTCTGATGCTGCTTGGCCTGCTGTGTTCATCCAGCTCTACACCTTGTTACCTTTATATGATAGTCTCTTTCTGGACAATGGCAAACTGTGGGCCTCCAAGGGATGTTGGGAACAGAGTAGCAGTGATCTAGAGAGAATGTTTAGACAGAATGCTGCTAAGGACAAGATAACTGAGTGCCCTGGTGCTTAAACAGCAGCTAGTATGAAAGAAAGGATTGAATGTGTGAGAGAATGTCAGCCATGTTTGCTATGACAACTTGCAATTAGCTAATAAAAGTAAAATTCACCTCCAAGTGTTGATTGTGTTTAATCATGCTATTAAGTTTGCAGCTTGATTTATAGTTTAGTATGGTCTTTCCTTTTAAGTGCACTGTTTAAGTTAGAGGTTTGAGTATAGAATGATACATAAAGCCCACATGGAGAAAACAAGTAGCTCATCATTCTGAATCAAGGGGAAAATATTTATCAAACTCCTGAATCATCGTGGTTCTCTATTTTGGCACATGCCTGCCAAATAATACTTTGGCACTTGAATTAAATTATTAAGTGTTAGCAACCGATTCACTGGTCACTTTCAAAAAGAATGGATGAATACATGAAAGGGGAAATTTGCAGGGCTGTGGTGGAAGAATGAACTAGTTTGGAACTAATTAAGCTAGCTCTTTGAAAGAGCTGGCAGGTGCACACTGGGCAAAATGGTCTCCTCCTGTGTTGCAAGATTCTATGATATGAATAAAGGAGTCGGTTACAAACCCAACTTGTGTTGAAAAGGTAAAATTTGGTATTGTTTAAATGTACCATTATGCACAGTGATATTTGAGAGGAGCACTTAATTAAATTGCAAATGGCCTGCTTATGCAAATAAATGCCAATAATGGCAATGAATGATGCATTAGTGGCTTTTGCTGAAGCAGTCTCACGGTGTTACACAGCCCTTATTGTGTAATTTTACGTGGCCAAGGTTGACCGGTAAATCACAAGTTAGATTTATTTGCACGGTTGGTTTGGCTTCATTTGATATCTTTTTGTGTTTTCGATATTTTATAGTAAAATATAATAGAGAAGGAACCCTTTATTGAGAAGTTACAGCAGCAATTATCTTTATAATGTCCTTTAATGATGGACCAGAAATAGAAATGAAGACCCTGCCTCAGGATTATTTAGTGTGCTGCTGTTTTTTAACCAAAGTAAATTTGTATGTTTGTGGGCAGGGGATTTAGAGTCTTTAGTTTCCCCTGTATTCTGACTTTTTTCTTTTCCTTTTGATAGACTGGAGCACTGCTGAGTGCATATGTTCAATTATGTCACATTAGCACAGCACTGGCTGAGAAAACCTGGATCCAGCTCTTTCCAAGGCTCTGGAAGATACTATCTGATAGGCAACAGCATGTGAGTGTTTGGATGAAAATGCTCAGTCCTGAAATTTTTCCATTTAATTATTTTATTGTCATCATATTAACATAGTTTCTCCACTTATCCAGAAACTACACTCTAAAAATCTCCCAGTTGCAATGTTTATTAATGGTGTTGGTTGAGGGATAAGAGTTAATCAGAGCTCTAGGAAAAACTCCCTTCTTCATCTCAGTAGCACCATATGATAATTTCCATCAGAAAGTGCCTCAGTTTAATGTCCCATGAAAGTCGTCATCTCTGAAAACGTAGCACTCTCTCATTATTGCACAAAATTTTCAACTTGATCCATGACCTTGCCTCCATCAAAAGGTCAGAAGGTTTGCCAATGATTGCACAATATTCACCCTTCATGACTCCTCAGATACTGAAGCAGCACATGTTCAACTGCAACAAGATCTGGACATTATCCAGGCTTGGCCTGACAAGTGGCAAGTAACCTTGTTGCCAGACAGATGCCAGGCAATGACCATCTCCAATGAGAGATAATCTAATCACCACCCCTTGACATTCAGTAGTGTTAGAATCACTGAATCACCCAGTATCAACATCCTTGGGATTACCATTGCCCAGAAACTCAACTGGACTCAACACATAAACACTGTGGCTACAAGAGCAAGTCAGAGGCTAGGAACACTGTGGCAGGTAACTCATCTCCCTACACCCCAAAGCCTGTCCACAATCAACAAGGCACAACTCAGGAGGGTGATGGAATACGCCCCACTTGCCTAGCTGGGTGCAGCTCCAACAACACTAAAGAAGGTTATCACCATCCAGGCAAAGCAACTCACTTGATTAGTAGTACATCCACAAGCATCCCATTCTCTTCACAACGATGCTCAGTAGTAGCTGTGTGTACTATCTACAAGGTGTACTGCAGATCCTTAGACAGCACATTCCAAACCCATGATCACTTCCAATTAGAAGGACAAGGATAGCTTGAATGTGGGAAAACCGCCACCTGCAAGTTACCCTTCAAGCCACTCATCCTGACTTGGAAATATATCGCTGATGCTTCACTGTCAATGGGTTAAAATCCTGGAATCTTCTCGCGAAGGGCTTTGTAGGTCATCCTACAGTGTGTGCACTGCGGTGGTTCAAAACGACAGCTCACCAGTATTGCCTCAAGGGCAACTAGGGATCGGTAATAAATGCTGGCCAGCCAGCGATGCCCACCTACCATGAATGAATTAAAAAAAACAGTGCTGAAGAACCTCAAGGTGAGAGAATTATCCACTGAATCATGACTGATATAGGCATTAGGGTTGTTTAGAACAAAGGAGCATAGACTTAAAATTGAAAGTGAGAGGTTTAAAATGGAGACCAAGGTTGTTTTTAATGTCGAGCCTAGTAGTTCTCAACACAATTGTAATGACCTTCGAATCATGGAGCATGTAAAATATTTTCAAAGTTCTCTGATCATATGTAGCTAGGAATAGAGAAATGCTTGATATCATAATATAGAAGGTTCAGTCCTTGCCCTTGCTGGGCGTCATGACTATTGTGCTGGTTTAGCAACTTAGACGTTGAGAGTTCGTAGCTATCATGACTTGCTGTAAATTCAATTCAACAAATTAGAGAAAAATGATCATAATGATATTCTTCAGCACTAACTGGCTCACTAATATCCTTCAAGGATGGCAAGCTTGCGTCCATACTCAGTTTAGCCAATATGTCACTCTAGCCCCACACACCTAGAATTTACATTTGATCCAACTATAAGACCATAAGAAATGGGAACCTCAGTAGGCCATTTGGCTCCTCAGGCCTCCTCTGCCATTCAGTAGGATTGTGGCTGATCTGACATTCTTTATGTTCACTTTCTTGCCCTTTCCCTGCAAGCCTTGATTCACCTACTGATCAAGAATCTATCAATCTTAGCCTTAAATAGAAACAAGGACTCTGCCCCCTCAGCTGTCTGTGGCAAGAAATTCCAAAGGCTCTGAACTGCCTGAAAGAAGAAGTTGCTGCTCATCTTGGTCTTAAATTGACCTGTGCCTGTCTTCAAGTTCCATCTGAACTTTCTCCCGTTCCTCTGCTCCTCGTCTTCATTTATTCATTAACGTGATTGAATCCTGGTACCTTAACAAACCAGTCAGCAAAGAAAAACCAGCACCTTCACTGAAATAAAACGAAGAACTGCAGATGCTTGAAATCTAAAACAAAAAGAGAAATTGCTGGAGGAATTCAGCAGGTCTGCTAGCGTCAGTGCACAGAGAGCAGAGTTAACATTTTGGTGTCTAGTGATCCTCCTTCAGCAATTTCTTTGTGCCCCAGCACCATCAATGCCATTTTTTCCTGCTGAAATTTAACAGTATGCATTTATAGCAGTAAATAATGTAAAGTTTGAACAAGTTTTTAAATTCAAGCTCTAAAATGTTACGGCAGAGTACTTGCCAGAATGCCAGAAATATGAATGCTTCAAAAATCTTTTCTCCAAGTGGCTGTTACACTTTTTTGCTTCTCAGGCTCTGGCAGGAGAGATAAGTCCTTTTCTGTGCAGCGGAAGTCATCAAGTGCAGAGAGACTGCCAGCCAAGTGCTCTGAACTGTTTTGTTGAGGCGATGTCTCAGTGTGTCCCCCACATTTCCATCAGACCCTGTGTACTGAAGTATCTGGGCAAAACGCACAACCTCTGGTTTCGATCCACATTGATGCTGGAGCACCAGGCTTTTGAAAAAGGCTTGAGTCTTCAGATTAAACCACGTCAGACGTCTGAGTTCTATGAGCAAGAAAGCATCACTCCGCCTCCACAAGTAAGTGCTTCTTTGCCCCAACCAGGACTTGAATTTCTTGTCTGCCTTCAAAGCACATAGATATCCCAAGTGGGTAGAAAGGGGAGGTGTCAGCCTGAAATTGATACTGACCCACGTTGGGGCAGGTCACCAAAACCCACATTGAAGATCGGTTTTAAGGAGGACAGCAGGAAAAGATCAGGAAAGCAAGTCCAAAGCTATGGAACCCGGACAGCTGAAGGGGTGGTTGCCAGTGGTGGAGCAATTAAAATGGAAGATGAGCAAGAAATCAAAATCAGAAAAATGCAAAGCTCCTGGATATTTGTGGGATTCGTAGAAGTTGCAGAGATAGGGTGGGATGAGACCGTGTAAGAATTTGAAAACCAGTATAAGAATTTCAAAATCCTAGAACTGCTGCTCTGGGCCAGTCTATGCTAATGAACACAGGCCTGAAAAGTGAATGGCATCACATGATAAATATAAATATGAAATATATGTATAACTGCAATTTTGCAAAGGTTTTCCTTAGTCTGCAGGAATCGCATGTTACAGATGCTTGATTAGCAATTAGGGCAATGACGCAGAAATCAGTAGTGGAGTAAATAAATTAAGGATGTGCAAGAGGCCAGAATTGGATGTGTGCTTTCCAAAATGATAATTTTTTGAGTACCGAAAATAATCTGTCTTTTAATTTGCCTTTTCAGACTGAGCAATATAGGAAAAATATTATTTAATTTGTTGGATTTCTTTGAGGAGGTAGCATGTGCTGTGGATAAAGTGGAACCAGTGGATGTAGTGATGTGAAAAGGATGTTTCCTTTTGTTGGAGAAAATAGGACTGGGGATTATATTTTTTGTTTTAAATTTGATTGCCTGTTTAAAACAGGAGGACAATTTTTCTTACTCAGAAGGTTCCACAGCCTTTTGATAGAAAGTTTGAGTTTTTGAATGTTATAAAGGCAGAGGTTAAGTAGATTCTTGATAAGTGAAGTGGTAAAAAAATTATCAGCGGTCAGAGTTTAATAGTAGAATGTGGAGTTGACGTTGCATTCAGATTAGCCATGATCTCCTTGAGTGGCAGAGCAGGCTTGAGGAACTGAATGGCGTATATCTGCTGCTACTTCTAATGTGTCTACTCAGCAAGGGGGCAAGAAGTTGCATTTATTTTATTGAATATATTTTTCTGTTGGTTTGCTAATGTAAGGTCAATATCCGAACACACAGGATTTGTCAGATTCTTGTGGATAGCTATCTGGAATATCAGGTGAATAGGCTGAGAATTGAAGTTTATCTGTCATGAGAAACAAGACCCAAAATGCAGCAGAAAGATAAAGAGTATGATGTATGCGAAGGTGCTTGGACCAAGGCTGAAAGGTGAATCTCTACCAGTAACTGATTTCCTATTTGCCCTCCCAACAACTGAGCTGCAATGTCAAGAAAAGCTTCTGTCCTTTTACTGAGGATAGAATCTTTAAGCACTCAGGCTATTTGGTCCATCCCAGTGGTGGGATGAAACCTTCCTGGTTTCAATCACTACTACATTGTACAATACCACAGTCATAGAGCAGACAGTTGTTCTACATTGCGGTAGCCTCCTTCACTTGCTGGTCTTAAATTGGAGACCTCCTGTTTCAGAGAAATACAAGTGAACTTGCTTAAATTCTAGTTATGAATACAAAAGGACCTCGAGTGATATTTTTGTCTGAAAACGTAAGGTGGTGTCTTGATTCATGATCTCTCCATCTTTTGTTCGGTGTCATCGCCAATTTGATGCTCAAAAGCAGCGTGACTAAGGACTATCGGTTGTATTTGATTTTGCACAGCATGAACAATATTCCTGAGTTTTTATGATCACTGAGGGATGGTGGAACCTGGGTCCTGATGCATTTAACTTCATTGTGCCTTTTCACTTCTTCTGTACCAATTCTGTTGTTTTTGCTATTAACTTAACAGCAATGGACAAAATATTCCCTTCATCTGTTATCGTTTACTTTGTTTCCCAGTTTAACTCAATTTTATTTATCACCTGACCTCATTATCTTCTTTCTAAATTGATCTTTCTCTGTTTCATTGCTATTCATATTTTCCTTTGGTTTCTATTGTATGACACTGTAAAGCTGTGTGGTAGGTGGAAAAGTGAGCAACAAATAATAAACTCTTTTTGTTCAATCCATTTTCACCTAATGCTGCTTCCTAAGCCATTTCATATTTGTTTTACCATGTTGGGAGTTATCCGACCAGGTGGCTGAAAGGTAGAATTGTGGGTAAAACTTAGGGATAATGTTATCCAAGAGAAAAATAACATGGTTTCAAATTAATCTCCCAGTTGTAGTAATTGCACAGATTCTGTTATCCATAGTTTTCTTTTGTCAGGCCAATAGTCAGATAAGATGTACTAAAATGGTAACATGCCAGGAACCACTAGAATTGACTTTCTTAGAGCAAAAAGTGTTACAGGGATATTTGGTAGAGATGCTCAAAATTGTAAGGTATTTTGACGGAGTAGATAAGCAGGATAATGGACATAAATGGCAGAATGAGGTGAAATAGTTTTAACACAGTGAGTTATCATGACAGATGCTGTGCCAGAAGGAGTTGGAAGCAGATTCTGGTTTAACTTTCAAAAGAGAATTGGATAAATAATTGAAAAGGAAGCATGTGCACGGTGATATGGAACAATGCATGGGAGTGGCACTACCACTGTAGCATTTTGAAAGAATTGGCACAGTGGGCTGAATGGCTCCCTCCTTTGCTTGATTCTATAATTAGAAGTTATCGGTATAGCATTTTGTACATGACCAACTCAATACCTGTAACTTATTGGGTTTTTTTTTACATAAATAACACATAATTACACAGTACTGGTTTAATTATGTTCACAGGAAATTTTAGATTCACTGGCTGAATTGTACTCACTATTGCAAGAGGAGGATATGTGGGCTGGCCTTTGGCAAAAACGATGCAAGTTTCCTGAGACTGCTACAGCAATAGCATATGAGCAACATGGTTTCTTTGAGCAAGTATGTCTTTTAGACACTTTTGAGGGTCTTGGGATTCATACTATGTCAAACAGTTGCGATATCTGCTTTCATTTGACAATTAATGCTTTATAAACTCTACCTAATGCATACTAATGACTTGTTCAGGTATTCCAATTTAAGTTGTAACTTTCTCATAGTAACTTTCGGGGAGTGGTCATGGTAAAGAAATACTAATCATGAAAGAAAGCAGCCTGGGACACATTTCTTGTTTGCCAATGGATAATCCGTAGTTTTCCCTGGCAACACCTTGATAGGTATGCCATCTGTAAGTAGGTGACTGGTAATTTTAAATGTGAGGTGCAGAGTTTTTTCCTTCATGGATCCACCCAATTCGTATGTCATATGTGGCCATTCAGGAAGATGACAAATGTTGATTATCTGTGGTCATGGAAGGGAAATTGCATATTTTTAAATAAAATCAGAACTCTGATATTGTGGAGACCATTCTAGCAGCAGCAGAGTGCAAGAGAAAGCCTCTCCCTGATGAGAGAAAATGTGTGTATATTCATTCGATCTTTACAAATGTGTGCACGTGGTCTTCAGCACATTTGATTTTCTGTATGTTTTTAACTTGAAAAGAGAGGGAGCTGGGTAAGTGAGCAAAGAGATAAGGTCACCATAGGGTTACTGTCTCATCAGAGAGAGGGAGGACTGGTGGTGGTTTAACCTGAGGATCACCACACCTCAGGTGTTGGGAGAAGTTGAAAAGGAGAATCCTTCATGGTATCTTCAGCCAGTGTGGGAATTCAATCCACACTGTTGGCGTCATCCTGCGTCACAAATCAGCCCTCTGACCAACTGAGCTAATTGGCTCCCTGCTGTGTAGACAGGTGGGGGATGAAAGAATGGAAAGATGCCCTGATAGGATGAGGTGAAGTTGGAGGCAAAGACCTCATCTGGACTTAAATACTAGCATTGATCAGTTTGAGTGATTGGCCTGAATCTATGCTGTGAAATTCTTGGGAATACCTTTTGTGGAGAAAACCAGCTTGCAAATTAAACAATACCATGCCTATTGTTTTGCTGTATTTTAGATTTTTTTAATACTGGTTTGCAACCATGGTCCTAGAGTAATCAAGTCTATATTTTTGTGAAGGCACAAGAAACCTATGAGAAGGCAATGGATAAAGCCAGAAAAGAGAACGAAAGAAATAATGCATCACCTGCCATATTTCCAGAGTATCAGCTGTGGGAGGACCACTGGAATCGGTAAGTATATTACCTTCCCAGCTGACATGAATTTGTTTTAAGCAGCAACACTAGCTAATGCAGTTTGAGTTCTCATAACCAAAACCTCATCTCTCTTTTCCTCCCTTGGCTCAGAGTTGCTCTGTTTGGATACTTGTTACAGTGGTGATTTTTGGTCATGCAGCATGATGTTACACTTAATCTTTCCCATATCCCTGCTTGCATTTAGCTGGAGAACCATGTCCAATTCTTGACATGCCACCCTTAGCAAGGTTTAGCACCTGTAGATTGGGTGTACTAGAGTGATACGAGAGATGAGATGATTCATTTATGTGGAGAGGTTTGAGAAGCTGAGATTGTAATTTTGCAAGGTTGTGGAGACCAGGCAGGTTTATGAATTACTAGCTACTGCTAGTTCTGATGAAGGGTCACTGGACTGCTAAATGAAATGCTTTTTTGGGGCAGTGCAGTGGCTCAGTGGTTAGCATTGCTGCCTCACAGCACCAGGGACCCGGGTTTGATTCCACCCTCGGGCGACTGTCTGTGTGGAGTTTGCACATTCTCCCTGTGTCTGCGTGGGTTTCCTCCGGGTGCTTTGGTTTCCTCCCACAGTACAAAGATGTGCAGGTTAAGTGGATTGGTAATGCTAAATTTCCTGTAGTGTTCAGGAATGTGTAGATCAGGTGGGTTATGGGACTGGGTGGGATGCTCTGAGGTTCGGTGTGGACTCATTGGGCCGCAGGGCCTGTTTCCACACTTTAGGAATTCTATGATCTTCTGTGATCTATGACCTGAAACTTTGCTCGGCTTTCTTTCCAAAGATACTGCCAGACTCAGTTTCTTCAGCAATTTCTGCTTTTGTTTCAGATCTTTGGCACTTAGGTTTGTGGACTAACTCAGTTGCCATCGTATGAATGACAGACCAAATGACCTCTTAATATGCTTTAAGATTCTTTAAATGTGAGGTTCTCCCAACACTTTCGGAAACCAAATTCCTCACTGGCATTGCAGGATATATACACCAACATTTTCATCCATAGTTCAGAAATTTTTTTTCTTTTATTCATTAACGGGATGAGGGCATCGCAGGCAAGGCAGCATTTATTGCCCATCCTAATTGCCCAGAGGGCAGTTCAGAGTCAATCCCTACATTGCTGTAGGTCTGGCGTCACATGTAGGCCTGACCAGGCAAGGATTGCAGTTTCCTTCTGTGAAGGACATTAGTGAATCATATGGGTTTTTCCCAACAATCGACAAAGAATTCATGGTCATCATTAGATTCTTAATTCCAGATATTTTATTGAATTTAAGTTCCACCATCAGCCAATGCAAGATTTGAACCCGGGCCCCCAGAATGTTATCTGGGTCTCTGGATTAACGGTCCAGCAATAATACCACTAGGACATCGCCTTCCTGATACACAGCCCATAATGGAAAAGATGTTAAATGCGTTCATGTTTATGAAGCCAATCAAGGATGCTGCTTTCTCATGAGCCTAGTCTACATGTTGCTATTATTTTGTTTCATAATCAACAGCTGCTCAAAGGAACTGAACCAGTGGGAGGCGTTGACTGAGTATGGTCAGTCCAAAGGCCATGTTAATCCTTACCTGGTATTGGAATGTGCATGGAGAGTTTCTAACTGGGCTGCTATGAAGGAAGCACTGGTACAGGTAAGCAATTTTTGAAATAGATACACCAGTTTATGTTCTGTAATAATTTATATTTCCAATCCTTTTTGCTTTTCCTTCAATTACCATAATTTACTTCCAAAACATCTACCGTAAAGCGGCTCTACTTTGCTTTCAGTGATTGTACCTTAGTGGGTAATTTCACAGTAGCAGTGTGGGCAGGTCAAGTGCTTCTTTATGCAGTCTTAGATTGGCTGCTGGTATTAAATGCAACTTTGTTTGGATTAAATAATTCTTTGGATGTTATGGTAAGAAATTATTTAAAGGTTATTTTATATGAACACTCGAATTCAGCATCCATTGTTTGCTGGTACTCTGAGTCCCTTGTCCCTATGTCTGAATATCCAATACTTTCTACTTGCAATTTTTGGGAAACCTCCCTGGCTGAAAGAGTGAGGTTGCTTGTTGCTAGTGCTAAGAGGCCAAATGCTTCTGCTGATCTGGACATAAGTTCTTAGACTTAAGAGGTGGATATTCCTTCAGTGTCTCTGTCTTCTGTTTGGGCTAGTAGAGGAGAGTGGTTTGTGTGTGCAATTTTCTACTTCATGTCAAGACCCTCATACTTGGCAGAGAGATTTTTGCACCAGCTGGCCGCCCAGCTGAGTTTATAAAAGATTTCTTGACAGAATGCCTGTCGGGTGACTGGTGTGACCTTCTGAACCATGCAGCGAAAGTCTCTGACTTTGTGCTAACTGCACACTGACGATGGCTTGTTTTCAGTTGGCCCAGATATCAATTGCAGCATCGAGCCTATTTCCTTCTATTTCTATAATTGAATACAGATATTCAGTCCTCAGTATTTCTTTCTGAACTGCTGAATAGTCAGTGTTGTGCTCTCAGGTTGTTTTTCTCCCCTCAAACGTGGAAATCTTCTGTCCTAGAGGAGGATGATGTTCCCAGATGCCCTGTTCCTCATCTGACAGTTGATTGCATTTAGTTTTGCTTTATTGTGTTTATGGATCAGCTGTTGAATAATTGCATGAACATCTGCTTGTTACTAATTTGTCTTTTATGATGGTGCCAATATCTGAGAAATAAAGCACAGTTTCTGGAAGAAAACACATTTTAGGACTTTCGAAGTGGAGCAGCATCTGATATTTTTTATTAATTTATTCATGGGATATGGGCATTGTTGATGGAGCCCAGCATTTATTGCTATTTCCTTTGTGTATCGGTGATGTTTAACAAAGAACATGTGGCACAGAGTGTACTGTTGTTATTAATAAGATGATAACCTGCACAGTCCACAATATTAACAACCGTGGACGCACACACTTCTGTAAATATATATTTTCCTCTGTTAATTTTTATGATTGAAAGTTCAGAACAAAGGCGAAAGTTTTTGCACAAAAAACCTTCAGCACCTGTTGTTTATTCAGCCTCTTTGGCATCGCATCCATTAGTCCTTGGGAGGTTATATTTCATCAGCTGTAGCCCATGACAGCTGGCATGTTTTATTACAACTGATGAGAATTGCCGCGTAGTGACTTTGTATTTTGCTAAAATCATTTTGAAAATGTTTTAATGTTCTGTTATTTAAGGAGACAGCAGTTAGTTCCTTTTTGGAAAACGTTCAGGGCACCTTATTGGTCCCAGCAACATTCATCTAAAGACTCTTTGGAGCCAAATGGTATTTGGTTCAAAGGAGAACTTGTACCACAGCAGCAAAAACTGCTTTTATTTAGTTTTTTTTGCAAAGACATGCTAGAACAGTTGTCTTGCATATCTATGGATCATCTGTATTCTTTATGTCAGAGATAATAGGTACTGCAGATGCTGGAGAATCCGAGATAACAAGGCGTGGGGCTGGATGAACACAGCAGGCCAAGCAGCATCATAGGAGCAGGAAAACTTGACGTTTTGGGCCTAGACTCTTCATCAGAAATGGGGGAGGGGAAGAAGGTTCTGAAATAAATAGGGAGAGAGGGGGAGGCGGATAGAGGAGAGGATGGAGAGGAGTGGAGAGGAGGCAGGGGATGGAGCCAGTAAAGGTGAGTGTAGGTGGGGGGGTAGGGAGGAGATAGGTCAAGGGGGTGGGATGATGTTAGTAGATAGGAGGTGATAGGGAAAACGGGTTAGGGAGGTGGAGATGAGCTGGGCTGGTTTTGGGATGGGGTTGGGGGAGGGGAGATTTTGAAGCTTGTGAAATCCACATTGATACCATTGGGCTGCAGGGTTCCCAAGCTGAATATGATTTGCTGTTCCTGCAGCCTTCGGGTGGCATCACTGTGGCATTGCAGGAGGCCCAGGATGGACATGTCGTCTGAGGAATGGGAGGGGGAGTTGAAATGGTTTGTGACTGGGAGGTGCAGTTGTTTGTTGCGAACTGAGCGCAGGTGTTCTGCAAAGCGGTCCCCAAGCCTCCGCTTGGTTTCCCCGATGTAGAGGAAGCCACAACGGGTATAGTGGATGCAGTATACCACATTGGCAGATGTGCAGGTGAACATCTGCCTGATGTGGAAAGTCGTCTTGGGGACTGGGATTGGGGTGGGGGAGGAAGTCTGGGGGCAGGTGTAGCACTTCCTGCGGTTGCAGGGAAAAGTGCCGGGTGTGGTGGGGCTGGAGTGGAGTGTGGAGCGGACAAGGGAGTCGCGGAGGGAGTGGTCCCTCCGGAAAGCAGATAAGGGTGGGGAGGGAAAAATGTCTTTGGTGGTGGGGTCTGATTGCAGATGGCAGAAGTGTTGGAGGATGATGCGTTGGATCCGGAGGTTGGTGGGGTGGTACGTGAGGACGAGGGGGATTCTTTTTTGGTTATTATTGCGGGGACGGGGCGTGAGGGATGTGTTACGGGATTGTTAACCTAGCTCAGCCCAATCAAAAGATTGAAGTCTAATCCTTCATGTCTTGTGAGATTCCATACTATGTTCCTGTGTATTTGCCCCCTCTTTCAAAATATGTTGGGGGCAATTTTAACTGAGCATTCAGTTGGAATGTATATGGGATCAAGTAGAATATGTGTGTTATACTTTGTACAGTATTTTTCTGCAGTGACTTCAATCAGATTTGCCCAACCCTCTCTGAACAGTGGTTTTCTGACATGCTCCTGAACAGCCTGGCTCGAACTTTGAAGTTTTGTCCACTGAGTACGGACTCCATTATGGTGGAAATTTTTTGCATTTACCCTATCAGATCCTTTGATCATGTCAAATGCTGCAGTTAGATCACTTTTAATCTTCCGTACTCAATGAAATTGCTAGGTTTGTATTCAAATCTGTCCACATAAGTTTCACCTTTTAGCCCCTGTATCATTCTAATAAATCTCCATTGCATCTGCTCCAAGGTCATATCCTTCCTGAGGTGCAGTGTCCCCAAGTGAATACATTATTCCAAATGCAGTGTAACCAGTGCATTTTATTACACCAGCATATCTCAACTGTCTTTGAATGTTATTGTGTTGAGGTAGCTAAGCACATTAGGAGCTACAATAGATTTCAGTTTCGAGAATACGGGGATCTTTGAAAACTGCTCTACTAAAATATTTCTCAGGAATTATTTTGCTTTCAAGGTATTGCATCTGTATATACATGTGTGCCCATTTGTCATGGCTTATTTTATGTATCTTGCGCCTGGAGCCCAGAAGTCTAATGCTCCTGAGAATGCTGTAGCATCCTCCTGTGGATTCTAAATTTAGTCCTTCATGTATCTTTGCTCCCATAAGCTTCAACCTCTCCAGTTATGTAATTTAAAAATCTCTCATGTGTAACAGTGCCTTAACCCCAGTAGTGTCTGATTTTAATCTGTTATATTTCAGTAATCTTAGTGGAGAAAGAGTATAAAAAGAGTTGTCTTGTCGGACTGATCGTTGTATATTAACAATTTGCTTAGGCATTCCTTTTCCCTTTTTGCTCAGTCAAATATTGTGATATTTTGTCAGAATCAAAATATTTTTAAGGGTGAAAGATAACCTTCATATTTGAGAGCAAAATTTTTGAGTCAGGGAGAATCATTCAGTTGCCATCTCTCAGGAAGCCTTGTCTGTGCATTTTTAGTTTTCTCTCTCTCTTATCCACTCGTCTTTGGTGTTTGTTCAGTGAAGCATGACACATTTAAAGATCAACAAAGATCCTGCAAGACTGATAACCTTGCTTTACTGTCACATAAATCCATCATTATGGAATCATACTGTGTAGGAGGAGACTTTTTGGCCCATCATATTCGTGCTAGCTCTTTGATAGAACTGTTTGTTTAGTCCCTCTTTTATTCCCTTTGAAGTATATTTCAAATTCACTTCTGAATGTTCCTTTTTAACTGACACAAATCCTTTCAAGAAGTGCATTCCATCTCTTAACTGCCCAAAGAAGTATTCTCCTCCCTTTTTGACAATTATCTGAAATTTGAAGCTTCTGTTTATTTAACCCTCCAGTGGATGAAAATAATATCTCCGTATTTATTCAGCTATATTCCCCCCATTTTGATGGGCTTTGAGAGTGTACAGAATTTAGTCGACTTGTCAGTTACCATTTTTGATGAAGGACCTTCAAAATAAGTTTTTAAAAAGTAATTATTACTGTTGAGTCTGGAGGCTTGTACAGTCACACAGATGTGAGTTGAAGGGCTCTAATTTTCCATGAAAACATAGTGCAGAATGTTGTTCAAATCTCTTCTCTCCTAAGTAAGATTTCTCTTTACATTAGTGTCTATGTTCTGAAAGTGCCATACGCTCTTTTAAAGTTTTATATCTGCATTGACCATCATTATAAGGAGGAAATGTTGTAGTAAACTCAGTGATCCTTTTAAATACTTTAGGTGGAGCTGAGTTGCCCAAAGGAGATGGCATGGAAGGTTAACATGTATCGAGGCTATTTGGCTATTTGCCACCCTGAGGAACAGCAGCTCAACTTTATCGAACGTCTGGTAGAGATGGCCAGCAGTCTTGCAATCCGAGAATGGCGGAGACTCCCCCACATTGTGTCTCATGTTCATACACCATTGCTTCAGGTGAGTGTGCCATGCTGACATCACTGGGTTTAGGAGTTTATAGCAATATGATAAACTTGTAAATCTCTGCGTATATGTAGGAATTTGTGTTCTTTTTCAAAACTGGACTTAATGTCAGCTTCATTAGAAAGAAATTACAATATGTTAATGTACCTTGTTTCATAGAGTCTTAAAATTAGAAAGCATCAACTGTTCTGATCAGTTGAAGCACTGTATAACATTGTGATTGTTTAAAGATGTAATACGAACACAATTTACCACTCTAACTTGACTGTTTAACACTCACTTGCTCACCTGTCTGTGACTGTATTGTAAATGCTCAGCTATGTTAAAGAAAAAAAATCCTCTCTTAAAGTGGTGGATTTTCATGCCTCAAAATTGAGTATTGGGTATGTAATGCATGTCTCAATATGGAAATAGGAAGCACAGAGGTTAACACTGCTACCTAAGTGCCAGGGACTTGGGTTTGATTGCATCCTTGGGCAACTGTCTGTGTGGAGTATGCATGTTCTCCCTGTGCCCACGTGGGTTTCCTCTGAATGCTCTGGTTTCCTCCCACGGTCCAAACATATGCAGGTTAGGTGGATTGGCCATCCTAAACTGTCCATAGTGTCCAGGGATGTACAAACTGGGTGGATTAGCCGTGGGTAATGCAGGGTTGCAGGGATAGGGTAGGGGTGGGTCTAGTTGAATGCTCTTTTGGGGGGTTAGCATGGACTCGATGGACCGAATGGCCTGATTTCACACTGCAGGGATTCTATGATAAGAACAGGAGCCTGCACAGGCCATTTGGCCCCCTCAAACCTGTGCAGCCATTCAGCAAGATCATGATTAATGTGCCCCCTGCCTCCATTCCTCTTTCATTCCAGCTCAATATAGTCAATAACTCCCTGATTTTCCAAAAATCTATTTACCTTCAGTTTAAACTTCAATGCTTAATTACTTTAAGTGATCTAATCTCCATGAAGAAACTCCTTTGCATCTGTTTTAAATGTGTGCCCCCTTATTTCGTAACTATGTTCCCTAGTTCAAGACTCCCTTAATATTGGAAACATCTTCTCAAAATCTAACGTGCCAAGCCCCCTCAGAATCTTGAGCACTTCAATAAGTTCACCCCTCATGTTTTTAAACACTAGTGAATAAAGGCCTAAATTGTATAGTTGTTCTTGCAAAACTGTAGCTTTGTTTGCCCTGACTTGTGTCAGTGATGAGCACCAAATTACAGGATCATCTTAATTCAGTTCTGAGGAAGGGTCGCTGGACCCGAAATGTTAACTCTGATGTTTCTTCACAGATGCTGCCAGACCTGCCAAGCTTTTGCAGCAACTTCTGTTTTCATCTTAATTCAGGACAGACTTTAAAAGTTTTGGATTTAGATTGAATATTGTGGTTGGTTGGCTTGCCGAGCTTGTTGTTTGTTCTGCAGACGTTTCAGATTGAATATTGTCATGTAACATTTACCTTGAATATAAATGAATGAACCAATACTGTTAGAATATAATTGACTTGATTAAATAAATAGACAGTTCCTTGCGTGCAATTTATAGGGGATTTAACCATCAAATGCTATATTACAAGGACGGCGTCAGGAAGTTGCTAGCAATTGTTATAGTTGTAATTGTTATAATTTCCATTTGTTATAGTAGTTTCGAAAGGATTAAAGCAGAAGTCTCCAGCAGCTCCAGTGTTTTATCATTGACAGGTTTCAGTGTAATGTTTTGTAGATGCCAAATGTCACCACATGCTGTGTACATGCTGTTAACATATCAGCATGATCAGTGATGATGGTAACCTTTACCATTTATTGTGCATGCCTTTGAATTGGATTGTTTACAGCACTTCAGGCTTGATGCAAATTCTGTCACTGTACTTGGTACATCTATATTTACAGTTGACATTAGAATAGACTGCATCCTTTTATTGCAACTTAATGTAATTTTGTTCAAATTGTAGGCAGCTCAGCAAATTATTGAACTGCAGGAAGCTGCTCAAATAAATGCTGGTTTGCAGCCTGCCAATTTGGGGAGAAATACAAGTTTACATGACATGAAGACTGTGGTGAAGACTTGGCGGAATCGTTTGCCCATTGTGTCCGATGACCTTTCTCACTGGAGCAGCATCTTCATGTGGAGACAACATCATTATCAAGGTATGGCCTGATGTACCTGCCAGCATGCATTTTACCTGTGGGTATGTTGTTAATGTATGTTAACAGTGCATTGTGATGAGACTTGTTTATTTCTGAGTTCTAAGATACTGTATCTGTGTGGGTTTCAGCAACTTTTCAGTGAATGTAATGGATACAGTTAGATTTCAATGTAAGAATAAGTTATGTATGTGTTAGAGATGGCTAATGGAATTAATAGGATAAACAGATTGACTGGTGCTGGGAATCTAGAATGAGAGAAGTTAACCTTAAAATTAGATCTAGGTTGATCAGTGGTGACAGAAGTAAGCATTTTCCATGAAAGTGTCCTGGAACCCTAGGACTGTAAGCCCCTAAAATGCAGTTTTGGTGTGTCAGTTGAGAATTTCCAGACTGTAATAGGTGGAGTTTTTGGGAGTGAGGGTACTAAGGTACGAATGGAATCATGATCTAATTGGGTCGCAGAACAGGCTCAAGGAGTGGATTAACTGCTTCCTGTTCCTACATTCAGCCAATATGAGATTGATAGGTTAATTCATGTATTATATACTATGTACGCCGCAGAACTGGGCAATTAAATCCAACAGGTCTATTGTCCTAAACATGTATGCATCGATCATGTTTAAAACACATCCAAGAATCAACTCTTTGTTTTCCAAAAGAAAAATGTTCTAGTTTTTGTTTTTGGTAAGATTAAAATAAATGTGTCGTTATGCATTTTAGTTAGCTGTTGGAGTTGTGATCCCATGCTCTGGAATTCCCTCTCCAAACCCATCTGCATCTCACTGACCTGAAACATTAGCAGAGCAAAATACGGGCTAATGATGGTGAAGCTATTGCTGTTCTCAAGCATTGCACTGCTGAGGGGCCAGGCAAATTTGAGAGTTGTGCGTAAATCCAATGTTATGGTGGGCCAACTTAAATCAATAATTCAATCGTTAGGACAAAAATGACTTAATTATTATATGTAGTATACATTACAAAGATTAAAATAGTTATGCTGTTGATTTAAGGATTTAAGTCTTGGATTTGAGACATTAACTTTATACGAAAATTACTTAAAGGAATAATCCAGTTATTAAGATAATTGTAATAAATTGCTTCAGAGATAGTTGGAACTGCAGATGCTGGAGAATCTGAGATAACAAGGTGTAGAGCTGGATGAACACAGCAGGCCAAGCGACATCAGAGGAGCAGGAAAGCTGACGTTTCGGGCCTAGACCCTTCTTCAGAAAATCTTTCTGAAGTTTTAGTTTAGTTTTAGTTTAGAAAATCTTTCTGAAGTTTTTCTGAAGAAGGGTCTGGGCCCGAAACGTCAGCTTTCCTGCTCC
>JAHRHZ010000023.1:18744824-18759197 GCA_024137785.1 Ginglymostoma cirratum | reverse complement strand
TGCAGTTCCTACTATCTCTGTAACTGTTAAACTGATCCCTTCCCAGTCATTCTCACTGTCTGACCCCTATTTGGATGACCTGATTCAACTCCTTCGATCCCCTTACACCACCTCTGGATCTGATCTGACTAGCCCCGAATCAAGCTACCCTCTCAGTTGTCCTGCATACCCCGTTGCCCTGTATTCCTACCCACCCAACACTCACCCTAATCCAGTTACACAGTTACCTTTAGTATCTCCAGCCCCTTCCCTGATTATCTCCTATTCACTAACACACTGGAAAAACTCTTGATGCCCAACAGCTTTCAATGTTTTAGTAAATAAATAAATTTACCAGAATACAGTAGGTTAATGCTGTCTAAAAGAGAGTGAATGGCTTCCACTCACTGGATTAAAGCTATGCTGTGGATTTCTCAAGATTTGGTGTTGGAGCTTGGACCCAGAAATGAAGGGTGCGTGCAGAATTTCAAAAAAAAAAAGTAGGGCCAAAAGCAGGAATGCAAGAAGCATGAATGCCATTGAAAAGTTTGGGCCTTTGACTCTTGTCAGCATTGGAATTCAGATAAAAACATAACTTATTTGTCAGCAAGAGATATGATTACAACAGAGAATTAATGCGGCACTTAAGGCAGTGCCCAATATGCTTTATACTTACAGGATTTTGTAGTAGTTGAATTTGGAGTATTCTAGTGGTGGTTCATTGCACAATGTGTTCAACTGCAGCGTGTATAACAATTAAGATGTAATTATTACTTTAGAGCCTTGATTTTGTTTCTGATCACCAACAAATTAATTGTACAGTGGGTCAAAATCTGTAATAGGGTTATTTAACTTATGTGAAAGACTGTCATAAATTATTGACTGGGAATTGTCAGCTTTTTGAGAGACATAAACAAAATAGGCAGCCCAGTGCAGTGATGCATCTCAGCAAAGAAGATGGGTACTACCAATCTTTGTAGTGATTAAATCAAAATGTGTAATTGGGGGAAAAAACTTTAAGCTTGAATTATAATTATATAAAAGTCGCATATCCATACAATAGTGAGTTGCAATATATTAATTCCATTGAATGTTGCGAGTATAATCTCAGCACAGAATTGATGAATATCAGAAATTTAACAATGGGGTTTAATGGAGAGATGGTCTGCTATATTAAAAGGGAGAAAGACCTACATTTAATATAGCATCTTTCACAACCTCAGTGCTTTACAGCAAATGAAGTATGTTTGATAGTCACTGCAGAATAGGAAAGTGTTAGAGCCCAAAATCGAAATTGCTGGAAAAGCTCAGCAGGTCTGACAGCATCTGTGGAGAGAAATCAGAGTTAACGTTTCAGGTCAAGTGACCCTTTCTCAGAACTGATGGTAGCTAGGAAAATAAAAAGCGAAATAGCTGTGGATGCTGTGAATCAGAAACAAAAACAGAAGTTGCTGGAAAAGCTGAGCGGGTCTGGCAGCATCTGAGGAGAAATAATAGTTAATGTTTAGGGTCTGGTGATCTTTCCTCAGAAAGTTATTGAACTTGATATTGAGTTTAGAAGGTTACAGGATCCCCAGGTGGAAAATGAGGTGCTGTTTAATAACTTTAGGGCTTGAGCTGTCCCATGTCGTACCCCAATGCCCGCAACCAGGCCTTGATATCTCACAGTCTGCTATTACACACCACCCATTGTTAGCTTCTGATAGTCCTTGTTAACAATTATTCACCCTCCCAGCCACATCATTATCCTTTATAAAAACCGAAGGAACTGCGGTTGCTGTAAATCAGGAACAAAAGCAAAGTTCCTGGAAAAGCTCAGCGGGTCTGGCAACATCTGTGAAGGAAAAAACAGAGTTAACGTTTCCGGTCTGGTGACCCTTCATTAGAATGTTATCCTTTGTCTGTCTAACTGTTCTGTCTCTTTTTGGGCTCTATCCCCTCCTCCCACCCTATCTTCTGCACATAAACCGACATTTCCTAGTTCACTCGATCTGAAACGTTAACTCTGATTTCTCTTCACAGATACTGCCAGACCTGCTGAGCTTTTCTAGCAATTCCTGTTTTTGTCTCTGATTTACAGCATCCGCAGTTCTTTGGGTTTTTATAAGAAAGTGATAACCAGTTTGTCCGCTGGAAGTTCCTACTAACACTGATGAGCCAATGACCAGATAATCTGTTTTTAAAATATGGATATTGGTTCAGGGATACATATTTGACACACAGTGGTGGGAACTCTCCAACACTTCAAAATACAGTGAAATCTTGACAATTGAAACTCTGATTCAAAATTCCACACGTATTGAAGTTATCAACCGTTCCTGCAGCCATATAGCAAAAGACAATAACAGCAGTTAGCCAGACTTCTGCACTGGTTGAATTAGATAATCCAAACAGTTGTTCAGCACTGGTAGCAACAGTAATCCCAAAATCCTTCACACAAGAGGTCTTTCTGTGCCTCACGCGAGCCTGCTTGTTCTTTCCAGGGCTATGTGACCATGCTGACCAATCAGCATATTCATTAGACCTAAAAACACTCAATATAAAACACCAGACTAATCATTTCACATCGAGTGAAGAAATGCGAGAGCATGAAATGATGGTGAAACCTGTGAGAAAGTTAAAACTTGTCAGTTGGAGAAAAGATGAAGCTGATAGAGCTTATGAATTGTGATGCATAACTAAATCTCAACAAGAAGATAAACATGACAAATTAGCTATGCTTTTATTGAACAAATGAAAGAAAGATTTACTGTTTGCATGCTTTCACCACTGTTAGGGTTGTGTTGAGTGCATTTGCAGCAATGGCTTGATACATAGCATTTCAAACAAAGACTGTATTTGTATGGGTGTCACATTTTGTAGAGACACATTCATGTGGTACATTGGGCTTCAGTGGCTATCGTGAATCTGTTACCCCGGGATTTGAGTCATTGACAGTTGACAGTTTTAGGATAGGATTGGACTTCTTCATGTTTGCAACTGATATTTGGTATACGTTTATCTTCCTGTTACATAGATCTGAGGAAGCCAACAAAGCATTTTCTGCAGCTGTCCAAATGCACGATGTACTGGTAAAAGCTTGGGCAATGTGGGGTGATTACCTGGAGAATATCTTTGTCAAAGAAAGACAGCTTCACCTTGGTGTATCTGCCATCACCTGCTACCTGCACGCTTGTCGCCACCAGAATGAGAGCAAGTCGAGAAAATATCTTGCCAAGGTGAGGATTACAATGCAAAGACCAGTGTTCAGCAAAACCCTTGAGAATATCAATATTGAGCTTGCAGCACTTAAGACGATGACGTACTTTCCAACCATATTCTTGCATCCTATACTGGAAGGATGTCAGGCTTCAGAACAAAGATTTGGGAAAGTGATGGTATTTGTCACTGGACTAGTAATCCAGAGATCCAAGCTAATACCCTGGCAGCATGGGATTGAAGCCCACCAAGGCACATGGTGAAATTTGAAATCTGTAAAAATCTGGAATTATAAGCTAGTCCAAAGCAACCATGTAGTAATCATTGTTATTTGTCATAAAAACTCATATCTGGCTCACTAATGCCCTTTAGAGAAGGAAATCTGTCATCCCTACCAGGTCTGGTCTACATGTGACTCTAGACCCACAGCATTTTGGTTGACTCTTAAGTGCTGTCTGAAATGGCCGTAGCTACTGGGTTCAAAGGGCAGTTGGGTATTGGTAATAAATATTGGCCCAGACAGTGACACTGACAAATTGTGAATGAATTTTAAAATAAACTACTGGGGAATTCTAGTGACGACTGGAAAAGATGGCGGTGTTTCCCTTGGAGCAGAGATAGCTGAAAGCAGATCTGATAGAGATTTTTAATAACTTGAGGGCTTTAACTAAAATAAATAAACATAATCTGTTTGCAGAGGTTGAAAGATCGATGATAGGAGAGCAAAGTTTTTAGGCAATTTGCAAAACCAGGAAAATTGTTTTTAATACAGAGATAACAAGGTGTAGAGCTGGATGAACACAGTAGGCCGAGCAGGAAAGCTGACGTTTCGGGCCTAGACCCTTCTTCAGAAATATGTTTTTAATTTTGTTTTTAATGTTTTGTTAATATTTTATTGTTAATGTTTTTAATACAGTTCAGGTTTGGAATGCATTGCCTGGTAGGGTAGTGCAAATATATTCAATAGGAGCTTTCAAAAAGGAATTGTATGAATGCTTGAAGATGGAAAGAATGTAGGGGAGTGAGGCTAACAGGATTGCTGTTTGAAAGAGCTGGCACAGATTTAATTACAATCTAAGGCACTGTACCAGCCTTAATTCCATCTTGACAGTACAGTCAAAGAAGTGTCTGTACTTACAGTAGATATTAAATCAATAATGTTAACTGAATTTTTTCATGCACTGAGGGTTTTATTTAAAGCATATTATTTGTCATGTTTATCACCTCTACCTTTAAAATGGTAGTGTACTTTCTTATAATCTTGGAGCAAACCGTGAATGGAGAAAACACTACAAACGTGATTTAAATTCTTCCAGTCTGATTCAACCATTGAGTTTTAGTGAAAGCATTAAGATTCAATCACTTGTTGAAATTCTTCTACTATCTATTGTCCTAGGAGTGTGGGGGAATCCTAGGTTTGATTTCTCAACATTTGTATGTTATATGTGAAACGATATTTAACTTGTTGGATTTTATTTTCTGTGCCATGTACCATAAATTGTTTATTCCTATTTGAGTAATAGTCTTAGGTTAAAATGATATAGATACTAAATTGCTGCATGCCACCTTTATAGTAAGAAATAATTTGCTCAATAGTATTGACTTTCATTACTATACCTGACCCTGCTGTGCTATGAACTATCATTCTGCATTTAGTTTCAGCATTCATTGTAAATATGCTTTAGAATGATGCCCTTTATTGAAAAATAGCTGTACATTAAATTAACTGCAAGGACAAAATTTTTGAAAACTCAAATGGTGTAACTGCTTTTTAATTTTTGTTTGCGTAACCTCTATGTACTTTGACAGGAACAAATTCTCAATCGTGTTCTAATAAAATATTTATTACAGTTTAAAAATGGATAATGGATTAGTCAAAAATGCCGTTGAAAGATTCTGAGATTGGACTTTTTATGTAAATTGTGAGGGTTACCACGTATGTCGTTTACTCATGCTTTCTGCCATGTTTGATCCACGATCATGAGAATGTACTCTGTCATCTTCTCAAAGGCACCCAGGGTTGGGCAATGACCTTGCCAGTAAATTTTTGAAAATGGTAATTGGTGAGTAGGTATGCATGGCTTGAATCACGCATTATTTCAATCTGTCTCAGCATTGGATGCTGACCCTTTCATGTGTCTTAAAAATCAAAACTGTGTGGGGCCAGCAGTAGTGCACACATTGTATGCTGCCTTGCAGAGTGAGAGACTGGAATTAAGAGTTGACTTTAACTATTTTTTTCTCACGTGGACACAATCTTAGGAAAATGTTAACTTCTGCTTGCTTTTCTCAGGTCCTTTGGCTACTGAGTTTTGATGATGAAAAGAACACACTGGCAGATGCAGTGGACAAGTACTGTATTGGCGTACCACCTATCCAGTGGCTGGCCTGGATTCCTCAACTCTTGACCTGCTTGGTTGGCTCAGAGGGCAAACTTCTTCTCAACCTCATAAGCCAAGTATGTATGTGCCTGTAAAAGCTTACGCTGAGCTCTGGTTGTTTTGAATGAATGAGGAAAATTGATCTGAGTCATGGATCAAGATATTTCTTATCAACTTGCCTCATCCACTGAACTAATGTATAAGAATCCATTTGGCCCTTTTTGCCTGCTGTGCAGTTCAATAGGTTCTTGGCTAATTGAACTTTGGCCTCTTTTTAGAGAAGGAGGTTGGCGGGGTGGGGTGGGGCGGAGCGGTGGTGCGTGGCATGGTGGCTCAGTAGTTAGCACTGCTGCCTCACAGCACCTGGAGGCCCAGCTTCGATCCCACCCTCGGGACTGTCTGTGTGGAGTTTGCACATTCTCCCCATGTCTGCATGGGTTTCCTCCCACACTCCAAAGTTGTGCAGGCTAGGTGGATTGGCTATGCTAAATTGCCCGTAGTGTTCAGGGATGTGTAGATTAGGTGGGTAATAGGGGCATGGGTCTGGGTGGGATGCTCTGAGGGTCAGTGTGGACTCGTTGGGCCGAAGGGCCTGTTTCCGCACTGTAGGGATTCTGAGCCGAACTAACTCTATTTTTGTTGTTGCATTGATTAAGCTTGTATTCCTTGAATTTGGACGATCTAGGGTGATAAATTGGAGTGTTTTAGGAGTTTAAAAGATTTGATCTGTAAGATGTTGAGAAAGTTTCCTCTCTGGCAGGGAGAGTCCAGAAGAACCTTGAACTTTGGGCAATTCACTGATGATATCAGGAAATCTGGAACTTGCATTAGGCAAAGCTGTTTCAGATATTTCGAAACTGTGATTCATTTATTTTGGCAGGCACGTATATTAAGGAATGTAGAACCCAATGGGAAATGGAGTTAAGAAACAGATCTGCCATGATCTCATTTTAATGATGGAAGCTCCTTCAACTCATTTCTATTTTTTTTTCATCAGAAGTGTCTAACTCATTCATGTTCAGTCTTGCAAGGATGGTGGAAATTTAATACACAAAAACTGTCGCAACCATTCCATGTATTATGGCAATCCCTGGCTTGAAGTAAAATATATATTTTTACATTGTGTCTATTTTTCACCACCATTGTTGCATCACATTGTGTGAGATTAGACTATAATTGGCAAAACTGCGCGTATATTTGGGCACATGGGGAATTTTAGCCTACGTTAAAGACTGGTTGATGTCATTGTGACTGTTTCCTTCCCCATCAGTTACCTGCATGAATGCTGTGCTGGTACACATATTTTACACATGTTAAGTGGTCCAGATATGTGGTTGTTGGGTTCCACCAATTAACATGGGAAAGAAAGGGAAAAAAAACTGACCAATCTGCAAAATTGTTACTGTTTAATCACTCCACCCTCTTTCAGACTTATTGTTTGCTATCAAATTATGATGGATTATATATACATAAATACATCACTTATTGGGTGTCTGTCTTAATTAATTGCTAATTGCAAAGTATCTCTCTGAAACGTTAAATTGACTTAGTGGGTAATTACCCTCATCAGGTGATTATGGGTTCTCGTCTCCTTCCTGGGCTTGGTGCATGATCTTGGCTGAGGTTTCCCATGCAATTTTGAGGAAATGCTGTAAGTAGAGGTGTTGTTTATCACAGTAAGGCCAAATCTACCTTCCTCATTTAGCGATCGAGTATCCATGACACCATTTTGGAGATATCCTGATGATCAGGATGGTGTTCTGACCACTGTTCCTAATTTAACCAATGCCAAAAATCCAATAGCAATGTTGGAAGGAACAGGTAAAATTGAATATATGGCTGCCAAAGCCTTCTACTGAGGTTTTCCTAACTGTGTCAATAAATGTGGAGCTGGAAAAGCACAGCAGGTCAGACAGCATCTGAGGAGCAGGGAAGTCAACGTTTCGGGCCTAAACCCTTCACCAGGCCTGGGGAGTGGAATGGAGAACCCAGAAATAAATGGAGGAGGGTGGGGCTGGTGGGAGGGTAGGTGGATGTAGGTAAGGGGTTATTGTGGTTGATCAGCGGGAAGGGTAGAGTGGACAGGTGAGTAGGAAGATGGGCAGGTTGGGGGTGGGGAGGTTTTGAAGCTGGTGAAGTCAATATTGAGGTCATTGGGCTGTAAGCTCCCAAGGCAAAATATCAGGTGATGTTCCTCCAGTTTATGTTTGACCTCACTCTCTCAGTAGATGAGACCAAGGATGGACATGCCACCAAGGGAGTGGGACTGGATGGTAACTGGAAGGTTTGGTTGGTTGGTGCATGCAGAGTGCAGAAGCCCTGCAGATTAGCCCCTGAGTTTGTGTTGGTCTCCCCGAGATAGAGACCACATCAGGAGCAACGGATGCTGTAGACGAGGTTAGATGAAGGACAGGTGAATCTCTGCTGAATTTGGAAGGATTGTTTGGGGCCTTGAATTGAGATGAGGGGGGAGATAAGGGGGCCAGTGTTGCACCTCCCTGAGGTTGCAGGGATAGGTACCACCAGGTATGGTGGAGGGGTTGGTGGGAAGTGTGGAGCTGACGAGGGAGTCACGAGTGAGCGTTTCCTACGGAAAGCAGACTGGGATGGGGAGGGGAATATCTTTTTGGTGGTAGGGTTTGATTGTCGGTGGTGGAAATGTCGGATTACGATGCGTTGTATTTGGAGGTTGGTGGGAGTGGTATGAGACAACTAAGGGGACTCTATCCTTTATTGTTGCTGCAGGAAGAGGATTTGAGGACAGAAGTGTGGGAAATGGGGGAGATGCGATTGAGGGCATCCTGAATGATAGAGGAGGGAAACTATGGTCCCTAAAGTAGGACGATATCTGGGAAGTCCTAGAGTAGAACACCTCATCCTGGAAGCAAATGCGGTGGAGATGGAGAGATTGTGAATATAGGATAGCATTTTTGCAGGAGGGTAAGTGAGAGGAGGTGTAGTTGATGTAATTGTGGGAGCCAGTGAGTTTGAAATGATTCTTCTAGCCATGTGTCTGGGTCTTTTGGGAAATCGCTGATTATAATTGCTGTGCTCAATCAGTAATCCCATTATTGTATCATGTGAGTGACTACTCGGGTGATGGAACGTGAACCTGAGATCTTTATTTTCAAATTTAGCTGATCATTTTGGGATTGTGTTGTACACAAAATGCTTTTGTCCACATCTCTGCCTTTGGTGCAGTTCAGTTATTTAATAAGCACTTTGAAATTGCTAGGAGTTCAGTTATAAAGGTGTTGTTTTGAACATAACTCCATGTCCATATATCTTTTATTTTCAGGTTGGAAGAGTGTTCCCCCAAGCTGTCTATTTCCCAATTAGAACATTGTATTTAACACTGAAGATTGAGCAGCGAGAGCGTTACAAAAGTGGTAAGGCTTTGGCTGGTGTAGAAATGAGCTATTTTCAAGTGGTTCTTGAGCCAGTTGGTACAGCAAGAAGACAAGTGGTGGACATGCTGAGATGCTGTGATCAAGCTACCCTGGAGGTGGTGTTGCTAGGATTAGGAGGAGCATATTGCAAGTGGAATTGCAGTTCAGTTACACTTGACTTCTATGTAATAGAATCCTCTCAGTGCTTCATTCCTAAATTGTTGTTCAGTTCTGTCAGAGCTTCATTCCTTGTATTAACAAAAGGCTAGGTAAGTAATTATGTTCATTTCAGGATTGTGATCCCCAGCTAAAGATTCTTTGACCAGTTTCCAACATTGTTGCAGAAGATTTTAGTGATAATAACTAGTTGGAGAAAAATGTATCCACCTACCAGTATGATTTAGGTGAAGTTGGTTCCCACTGAGACCTTTTTGGTTTTTCATACTTTGTCAAATGCACAACAGGCAATGGCAGTGACAAACTGAGAAAACTATCACTGATCATTGAATTCCTTTGTGAATGTTTTATTAGATCCACTCGTGTTAATTTTACAGTGATTTAAATTGGAGTTTTAATGGATAAAATTGTTTTACAAGTGATGTTCCCTTAAAGTTAATTTTTTTTTGCGGGTTTGTTGTAAGAATTCAAAAGGTTAGTACATTTTTTTTGGTTTATACATTAAACCTGAAAGATTTTGATTTACCTGAGGTTGGGATTCCAAAAAAAAAAGGTCCTCTCCATTTCATCCACACAAATGCCAAATATGCAATCTGTGCAGTAACCTTCTAATCTTGCAAGAATTTTAGTTGTTGACTGTACCTTTTGTACAAATTGGTTTGTGAAGATTGAGAAATCTTTAATAATTCGTTTGTATGGGTTGCAGTGCCTTTTGTTATCTGTGACCGGTGTGGCTATTAGGATTACAGATTGCAGCCTGAAGTTCTGAAGCAAACAGAGAAATGTAGGTCAGTAAATTGGAAAGCAGTCTGTTTAGTGAGGACAGGATGATGCTCACCCTGGCAGTGCATGTGAAGTCAATTGATAAGTATTTTAAATCCTTCGGGGAGGATATGTAAATTCCAGTGAATAATGCATGCTTAAATGGTTTATTTAGTTCATAAAAGGTTGTTATCTTTTACTATGATGATAAATATGTCATGTGTGATACCTGTTTATATCTGTAGCTTGAATTTTAATCGCATTTTGCAAGTATTTAAGTTTGTGTCCTTGTATTAGCTTGAGGAATAAGAAGTATTGTGAAACTATTAAAGACCATCTTTCTGTTTTGTTACAGACTCAGGACAGCAACAGCCGGGTTCAGTTGGCACCCAGTCTCACTCTGCCTCTGACCCCGGACCAATACGAGCCACAGCACCAATGTGGCGTTGCAGCCGGATAATGCACATGCAGCGGGAGCTTCACCCGACACTGCTTTCATCCCTAGAGGGCATTGTGGATCAAATGGTGTGGTTCCGTGAAAACTGGCACGAAGAGGTTCGTTTGTCTAGCTATTGCTCTCTCTCTCCTTGGCTGTCTCCCTTTCTCCTCTCTTTCCTCGTTTTGTCCCCCCCCTCGCTGCCTCCTCCTGTCTTACCTCCCCTCTCAACCCCTCTCCCTCCTCGTACCCATCTCTCCTTCCACCCCCGCCTTAACAACATCTGTTCTGGGCTAGAGAGGAACTTAGAGCAGGTGGGGTAGGATCCAGTTATTTTGGCCCACAAAGGTATCAGCGACATAAATTTTAGCACCTTGGGACTAAATTCTATCCATTTCAGTTTGTAACTTTTTTTTTAACTGCAACTTACTTTCCCACCTATTTTAATATCATCTGCAAGTTTTACTGTAGTGCCTTCTATCCCTGCATCTAAGTCATTAATACAGATGATAAATAGTTAGGGCCTGAGAACTGAACCCTATGGTATCCCATTAGTTACAACTTGCCTACCAGGAAAAGATCCATTTGTCCTGACTCTCTGGCTCCCCAACAGAAAACAATTTTCTATGCTAGCTAATAGATTATCCCAACCTCATGTGATCTTAACATGTGTGAGAACCTTTTGTGCATCACCTTGTCAAATGCCTTGAGTTTCCTGTACTACAGTTATGACTAAGCTTGTAAATTGCTTCATTAGCTGTGATGTCTTTTAGGATATTCTGTGGTCATGAATTATAGTATATGAATGCAAATTCTTTTTAATAAAACTAATGAAGAGCTCCTTGAGAGGGTAAGCAGGGCCTAGGTTTAACATCTCATCTGAAGAATGGTACCTCCAATTATGCTCTCTGTTCTCCTCGGGATTGTTGGTCTACATTTTGGGCTGACGTTCCCAGAGTGGGACTGGTTTGAGAGAATGCATAGAATTGGTTGGATCCCATCAACTTACTGGAAAACTTCAAACTCTTTGGATGGACCTTAAGCTACAGTGTGTAGAGAGGGGTGGTGACTATGCTTTGTCTGGTGCTGGGGAATGTGCTGAGAAGAGGAAGAAGCAATTATTATGGTGGTTCCATTGCACTGATTGACATTTGATCTGCCTTTTTCATTGTCCATTCTTCTGAGTGCTGCACTAATTGTTTTGTCAAAGTGATGTATTCTGCTCGCTGATCAACCATATTTTTGAAAGAGTAGACATTCCGAATGCTTCAGTGACTGGTGCCAAGCCCACAATAGTTCACTGAAGCAGTGAAACCCTCATTCAGTCTGCTCGTGACTCTTTAGACCTCCTAGGTTGGGTGTTGAAAACATGCTTCGCTATCTATCTAATTCAGAAAGCCTGAAGTTTGGACAGTATTGAGACTTATTTGGGGCATTGAAAGATTTGCACATAGCACCTTTTATAACTTTGCTGTCCTAGAGTGCTTCTTAGCCAATTAAATATTTTCTAAAATAGTCACTGTCAGTTTAGGAAACATGACAGCCAAGCGCAGCACTCTGAGTGAGCCAGCATAGGCTATGCGCTTAAGTCTCCAGAGTGGGACTTCAGCCCTTAACCTTCTGAAACAGAAGCAAATATATTGTGGAAACTTCTGCACATCATGTTTATAATGGCTGATTTTCTTCTGATACCCAGGTGCTGAGACAACTACAGCAAGGATTGGCAAAATGCTACTCTGTGGCTTTTGAGAAGAGTGGAGCTGTGTCTGATGCCAAAATCACACCTCACACATTAAACTTTGTCAAGAAGCTTGTGAGCACTTTTGGAGTTGGTCTCGAAAATGTATCCAATGTGTCCACCATGTTCTCTAGTGCAGCCTCAGAGTCTCTGGCAAGGAGGGCTCAGGCCACAGCGCAAGACCCAGTTTTCCAGAAACTCAAAGGACAGTTCACAACAGGTGAGCGAGGCATGGTGATTTGCTACTTAAGGCAATTTAGATGTTGGTTTTGCCAGTGAGATTGCTCATCCACAAGACAAGCAGGATCTCAGAATGGTTTGATGCTGTTTATGGCATGGTGACTAGGATGGCTTCAGGTTGTTGAACTTTATTTTTAAGGATTTACCTCAATTGTCTAAGACTTTCAAAGACCTTGTCCTCCCAATCCCATCCCTGACTTCCAGTAACCCCCTGAAATCTCTGATTCTGGCTTTTTGTGCACTCTGTTGGATTTCCTTGGCTCCACAATTACCAGCCTTGCCTTCAGCTGACTCAGCTCTAAAACTGATGCTCTTCAAGCCCTTCTCATCTGTTCTGATGTTCCTGATGTGATTCAGTTTTAAATGTAGTTTAACACTCCTGTTAAGTATTCTGGGGCACTTTTCTGCATGACAGACGCTGTATAAATGCAAGTTATTGGTTATCCATTGAGAGGCCGTGCAGTTCAATCAGAAAGCTCCAAAATTTACTTTACAGCCTGTGCTAACAAACCATTCTTGCCCCAGTGATGTTTTTATCAACTCACTGAGTCAGTATCAATGTGGGAAAAGTGGGCATTGTTGCTGCTGATGGTGACTCTGCAGTGAGCCCTGTTCATTGTATGCATGAGAGGACATGATGGGGCTCTGACTTAGTGCAATCACCATCTGTTGCTGCTTTTTGAGTGAGGCACCTCGTGGAAGGAATTGGTACTTGATGTTTTTAAGACTGAGGCAACAGGGAATCTATCTTCAGGAGAGAAGGGCCCAAAATTGCCAAGAGATAAAAGAATAAATGTAAGCTTCCTTTTATAGATAGGCAGCCTTTATATAAAAGACTTATGACAGATTGGCTGCAGCAGTTAATATTATTTTCGAGTTAAACACAAGTTACTTCTCTGAGTAACTGAAGAGAAACTGTTCCCAATGGCTGTATGATCAAGAATCAATGGGCTTAGACGTAAAGTGGTAGGCAAAAAGAGCCCAGGGCAGCACGAGAAGCTTTCTTGTGCAATGAGCAGTTTAACATTTGTAAAAGTAGTGGAAAAACCTTCAATAGTAGCGTCTAAAAGGGAATCTGATAAATGACTGAAGGAGAAAAAGTTGCATAGATACAGGGAAACAATGGGGAAGTGGGTCTAACTGGCTTGCACTTCAAAAGAGCTAGTGCAGAATCAATGGGTCACATGGCTTCCAGCTTTGTTATACTACTCTATGATTGATTTTGCAAGGCTCCGGAAAATAAATCTAAACAGGCTGTTAAGGAAGACTGATCTATGCTGGCATTTTATGTTCCAAAAAAGTCGTCTCCTTGCCCTTCTTTATCAAATCTCCTCAGCTTATGCTATTTCTTTCTGCCTCGCATAGCATTGTGTAGCGTGCTACTTTAATGTAGCTTTAAATTTTCAAGACCAAATATAATTTCCATCCTATTTTAAATTAAATTCCTGTATCGCTCCACTTGTCCCATACTGACAAATATTATTTTGTAGTCAAAGAACTAGAATGGAGGCAAAACCTGAAGCAAAGGGGCGATGAAAAGCTTCACCAGTTCCTTACATGAGGAGTTCAGTGAGTGTTAATTAAAAGGGATCATGATGAGAGTTTGTGTATTATGTAACAGGGGAGATTTAGTATTTTATACAGGCATATTAAGCTTTGTACCAGAAGTTAATTCTTTTATAATGATATACTCAAAATACAATTACTGTTTATGTTCTTCAACAAGTAAGCTCCTTCCTGTCATTAGAAAGCAGATTATTTTCCTTAAGTTATCAACATAATTAAATTTAAAATTAGTTTAATTCTAAATTTCTATCCCATAAAAAATGAAGTAGCAATAGTCAAATTAATAATTTATTCCACTCATGAGCTATCAATAAAAGATAGATATAAAATGAGGTATACAATTCGTGTAAAAGCATTCTCTGTCTAGGTACAAGTTCATAAAACAAAATCCCTGTCTTAATGAAAAGTAGTAAGAACTGCAGATGCTGGAGTCAGAGACAACACTGTGTGGACCTGGAGGAACACAGCAGGCCAGGCAGCATCAGAGGAGCAGGAAAGTTGACGTTT
>JAHRHZ010000023.1:18702649-18744424 GCA_024137785.1 Ginglymostoma cirratum | reverse complement strand
GAAACGTCAACTTTCCTGCTCCTCTGATGCTGCCTGGCCTGCTGTGTTCCTCCAGCTCCACACTGTGTTATCCCTGTCTTACTGAAGTTGCATTTTTTTACATCTGCCTCAATGGAATATCTAATATTTTTGGACTTCACAGACACTAGTTACCCACTTTGTGGATTATGTTCTATGAAAGTACGAAAGAAATGGTCAGAATAAGTCTCACATTGTCCCTGTGCCTGTTGTTTGCACACCGTGATGGTTAAGCTGTTGTGAACCAAACACTTCCTCCCCCATAACCTTGTGATCTGCCACGAAAGATCCAGGTAAATGAGGTAAAAATATACTCTTGATAAATTGTTCTTTTACTCCCTTGAGAGATCAAGGAGATCATATGAACTATTAGTCTAGTTCGTAACTATCATTTCATCAACGACAAGTGAGAGATTTCATCTTATTTTAGGGAAGGCGCTTTACTGTATCAGATCAGCCATTGTCTGATTGAATGGTGGAGCAGATCGATGGGCTGAATGACCTACTTCTGCTCCTACGTCTTGTGGTGTTATGGATGAACCGGCTCAACTTTATTCATTCACCTTGACGGTCAGTTGTAACATGGTCAATTTGAAAAGGATCTTAAATCTTGTACTTTGTTTCCAGACCCAAATGAACTTATGTTTTGAAAGAAGCCAAGGTAACCACAATATTTTTCAAATGACAGGGAATGAATGTATTAATTGCCAATGTGAGAAGAATTAGTAACACAACACCTATATACATTATAAACACGAGGTGGGTCAAAAAAGATTAAAAATTTAAAAACTGTCTGCAGATCAGCCTCTGAATTCTTCATGAAGCAGATATTTGACCATTGTGACCCTTGTGTTGGAGGTTACCAGTTGTTTTGACATTCATACTTGAACAGTTTTTTTTCGAGATTCTTGATTTTTAACAATGAAATCCTTTGTCCTGATTCTCCCTTTTCAAACTGATTTGCAGCACTCGGAATGAGAGAAAGTCTTTACCTGCAACACTGATAACTAAGTGATAGATTTTCAGCTGTGACCTTCACAGCATGCTCATGTGTTAAATCCAGTCAGGTACATGAATGTTCAGTCTCAGTAGTCGACTCCAGTAGCGTTTTGAAAGTAGCTTTTAAACCTCCATTTTTGTGTATTCTGGCAAGGCAAAAAAACATAAAATGTTCATGTAGTTTGTGCCAAATCTGCAGAGGGTGTCTTGCTGTTGGTGGGGGTTTGTCAGTCTCTGAGTGATCTTTGTAGTCACAGGAGATTACAGTCCTCTCTGAAATTTCTTTGACATCGTTAGGCATTGCATCCCTTTGGTCCCACACACAATTCTTTTACACCTACAGTTACTTGTCTTTGTAGCAGCTGTCTTTTACAAAACACATTTTGGAATTAAGGTCTGAAAACATCTGTAGTATTTCCATCATCATGACAGTTGTCACTGACTCATTGCCTGAAAGTGGCAACAAAGAGAAACCCATGTCCAACAAGGTGAGCCAGAAATCTGTGAAATTCATCGCTGACTCTGTCAGGTGATCAAAGTCGATTCTAGAGATTGTGTTGACCAGGTAGATTTTACCTGTTCGTCCACTGAATGACTATGGCACGTCCTATAGGTGCCACTCTGTTTGAAATAGTTGTCAGTATTGATGCTGCTCTCTCTGCTTAATGGACCGCATGACTTGGAGGAGAAAGTTATTGCTTATTGAATATGTGCAGCCCTGCAACAAAAAAAGCACTTGTGTGATCTTTTTTATTCATCATCTCCACTGTGTTGTCCTACTACTGAAATGCATACTATCAATTATGACCTCCTGAATGACAGCAAGGAAGCATTTACAAAGACTTTTATTTCTTTCAAATGCCTCCAAGCATTTCATACAGCAAGTTATTTGCTATAGAGTGTATTGATGTTTCTGGTAACAAATTTGACAGACATTACATGCCACTTATGTGGCTCTAACACAAACAAAATATTTGACCATTTATTTTAATTGTGTTGACTACAGGAGAGTATGGCATGACACTAGGAGAATGTCTTCCTTTTCATGTTGTCTTGGAATTAGGTCCCACTGCTAGAGAAATGTTCTCCCCACTTACCTGACCAGCATTGATCTCTCAACCAACATCTATGAAAGTCATGATCTAGTCTTTATCTCACCACTGTTTTAGAAAGTTTGCTACGTGTGTTAGCTGCCAGGTTTTCAGCAATACAGTTGCCACTACTATGAACTTAGGTCACGGGCTGTGAAATGCTAAGGGATGTTGTGACAGGTGCCACATAAGTACACATTTTAGTTTTCTCTGGGCTGTGCTTATATTTCCAAATGAGCCACTAGGTGGAGCAACCCACCACATTTAATAAATATTCTGACTAACCTAGTTAATGAATCAGGAGTGTTTCACCTAAGTGTCCCTAGCACAGAAATAAACAGGTAAAAAATGAGGGAGAGGAAATAAAATAAGAATGTAGCTCTGGGTGTTGCTTGAAATCTGATTGTGTAATCAGTGTTTCAGCATGTGAACATGGCTAAGTCTAGGCGATTTGTCATTTGTGTAATAGATGAATATGGAGGCTTTTCTATCCCCAGCCCAGATGTTGTGTAAATAGAAGATCTGATTGTCCTCCTGAAAGTAGCTTGAAGTCTTGCATGTGACCTAGATAGCTTGCACATATGTATTTGGCATAATATACTCTGAGGCACAACAGTTGCATGACAGTAAATAATGGGAGTTTTGAACCACATGATTGAATTTAATGGACAGTAGTCACTCAGCAAAGAAATGATGCTGGAACAGTTTGCTTGTTGTTGATTGTTCAAAAATTACAAGGCAATCCAAATAGAGATAATATTTAAAAAGTTTATTTACCTTGTATAGTAACCCTGAAGGGGGGTTTCTGCTCATTTTTATTTTGCAGCACTTTAATACCATGCTTAGCGGTGAATTTTATAACTTGTCCTTGTGCCTTCTCTTGCTTTGAATGAAACCCAATTAAAAATCAAAATGTATTCTAACTAGGACTAAACATGAGAAGTGGGTTAAAAGCTGCTAAATTGGGAAATGAAAGAATCTGAAGCAAGATTTGATAGGTTTTAAAGAATTTGTGAATTTTCCTTTCTCTTCAAAGTGGAACATTTTTCTACTGGCATTCTGATTCCTTGAATTTCATCCTCATTAACAAAGTTCATATTCTCTGGGGTTTGTCTGACTATTGCTTTTTCCTAACTAAACCATTTGGGTACTTCAATATGGTATTAGATTCCCTACAGAAGGTTCTGGAAGATGGCACCAGAAGTAAAAAGCAAAAAATTGCACTTTGTTATTACAGCAAGGCTAAGCATGAACTTTATAAACGAGGGGTTGTTGATCAAGTGCCCATTGCCTATTTCTTCCCTAGGTGACAATTTTTTAAACTACGATGACTGCTGTCTTCGGCCTCCAATCCTTTGCACTTCAGTCTGTGACAACTGAGCCTGCATCAGACTTTGAATTAAGATACTGTAAATAGGGGCTGTACTTTTCTAACCAGTGTCAAGCTCTGTCGTTCTTAATTTAGGAATAGGGGGTCTAAATTGCAACAGCGTCAGCATCATATCTGCAAGAACCTGCAGGTAACTACGCCTTGCTGATAGCTACAGCTTACTGCCTTTGCCAATGGTCAGAGAAACCAGTGGTTTTAGCATTCTTCTAACATATGCAACTGCTCAAAAATTCATAATGTATGAGGTGATCTACAGCTTTGAATTGAAATGAGAAGATTATTCAGAATTGCTGCAAGATATAAAACTTTTGGAAATGTTTGAAAATGAGATCTTCCCCTTTTTTTAAATTCTTTCATTGGGTGCTGGTATTGCTGGCTATGTCAACATTCAGTGCCCATCCCTATTTTATCTTGATGGTCACGTTGAACCTTGTTCTTGAACCACAGCAGTCCTGGTGGTGATGTAACATCATAGTGTTGTTAAGGGGCAGTTCCAGGATTTTGACTCCGTGACTGTGAAGGAACAGCGACTTTTTTTTTTGTGTGGCTTGGTGGGGGGGCTGCGATCTTGCAGGTGATGATGTTCCCATGCCTCAATTGTCTTTGATCTTCTAGGTGATAGAAGTTGTGGTTTCAGTAGGTATATTGAAGAAGTTAAAGGACTATGAGTTGACCATTCAGCCTTTCAAGCCTATTTCGTGTGATCTTGGCTGATATGTACACAAACTCCATAGACATGTGTCTGACCCATATCCCTTAGTAGCCTTGCTTATCAAAATTTATCTATTTCAGATTTAAAATGAACAATTAATCCAGCATCCACAGCTGTTTGTGGAAGAGAGTTCCAAATATCTACTACCCATTGTGTGTAGAAGCGCTTTCTATTATCTCTCCTGGACAGTCTGGCCCTAATTCTCAGACTATGCCCCCTAATTCTAGAATCCCCAACCAGTGGAAATAGTTTATCTTTTCCTGTTAAGTCTTCCTGTTGAAGACTTTGATCAGATGACCCATTAACCTTCTAAATTCTAGCAAAAACAGGCCTAATATAAGCTCTTCTCATAATTTTACCCCTCGAGTCCAGGTATTGTTCTTGTAAATCTATGCTGTACTCCCCCCAAACTCAATATCTCCTCCTTATGGTGTGGTGCCCAGATCTATTCTGTGTTCAACATGGGATCTAACTGGGATTTTGTATAACTGCAGCATAATGTTTGTGTCCTCGTACTCCAGTTCTTTAGATTAAAAAGGCCAGCATTCTATTAGCTTTCTTGACTAGTTTCTGTACCTAAGTACCCTTTGGACATCAATTGTATTTAGCTTCATTCCGTCCGGAAAGTCTGATCTGTCCTTTTTTGATCCAAAGTGGATAATCTCGTGCTTGTTTAAATTGGGTAAAACTGTGGCAGCTGCAGTTAATTCACTTCATCTATCAACATCTCTTTGTAATTTTATGCTATTATCTACACTGTCTACAAAGTTACCTAACTTTGTGTCATCAGAAAATTTTGTTTTTGACTTTCAATGCCATTATCTAAGTTATTAATAAATAATGCGAATGACTGAGGTTCTAAAACTGATCCTCGTGGGACACCACTGGTCACATGCTGCCAATTTGAGTGCCTACCCTTTCTCCCAACTTTCTGTTGCCTGCCGCTCGACCAATTTTCCGGGATGCGTGCTGCAGTGCATCTTGGTAAATGATGAACATTGCTACCACTGTACGTTGGAACTGAAGGGAAAGTGCGCTTATGCTGTGGAGTGGGTGCCAGTCAAGCAGGCTGCTTTGTCCTGGATGGTGTTGAGCGTTTTGTGTTGTTGGAGCTGCACCAATCTAGGCATGTGGAGAATTCCATCACCCTGTTGACCATTGTCTTGTAGATGGCAAACAGGGTTTGGGAAGTTAAGAAGTGGGTTACAGACTGAAGAATTCTTAACCTTTTGACCTATGCTTTTAGCCATATTTATTTACATTTAGTCTAGTTCAGTTTATGGTCAAGGGTAACCCCGAGAGATGTTGATAATGGGGGTTCGTTGATGGCAGTGCCTTTGAATATTATGGGGATATAGTTGAACTCTCTTTTGATAGTAGTTGTTACAATGGAGCGAATGTAACTTGCCAGTTATCAGCTTATATCTAAATGCAGTCCAAGTCTTGCCGCATACGGACGTGGACTGCTTCAGTATCTGAGCAGTCACAAATGGTGCTGAATCTTGTGTAGTAAGCGTGGTCATTCCCATGGACTTTCTGCTGGAGTCAATATTAGTTAAAGCAGCTGATGATGCGTAGCCCTGGGACACTACCTTGTGGAACTTCTGCAATGACGCCCTGAGACGGAGATGATTGGCCCCCAAAGACCACAGCCATCTTTCTTTGTGCGAGATATGGCTATAGCCAGTGGTGAGTTTTCCCCTAATTCACCCTGCAAAGTAGTTTGGGACATCTGGAGGTTGTGCAAAGTGCTATAGAAATGCAAGGTATTGCCTTTCCTAGTGACAGTAATACATAAACAGCAACTGTCATTGTTTTATGCATTGACCTGCTTATCCAATTCCAAAATAAACCTTATCTGTTGAGTATTGTTTATCCAATTTCATCATAAACCTTACCTGATATAATTTTGCGTGGGTTCATTAACGCCACACTTGGTAAAATGCGTCACTCTGACCTCATACTTCAGCTATTTTGTCCATGTTTGGATCAAGACTGTAATGAGGTCAGGAGCTGGGTGACCCTGCCAGGCCTAAACTGGACATCAGTGAGCAGATTATAGTTAACTGAGTGCCATTGGTAGCACTGTCGATGACCCCTTCAATCTTGTGGAACAGCCTTTGCTGGAATAACTAGGGATGCTAGAAGTGTCCGTGTAAAATAACTAAATTATAAGAGCTTCTCAAACAGCTATTGCTATTTAAGCTGTAAAAAGTGTCACAAGGCATTAAAGTGAAGAACAGCATGCTTCAAGGCTGAGTGTTGTACAGAATTATCACACACTAGATATTTCAATGCTTTATTTAAATCTTACAGTAAAAGTACAAAAGGAAATGTTTATGATGGAATCTGATAGAGTGCTGATTTACGCATGACTCGAGGACAGTTATTTTGATGTATCGCTGTCGTCAGAAATAACTTGGATTTCTTTTGTACCTTTCACAACCGTGGGACATCCTAAAACACTTTACAGTCAATGAAATGCTTTCTGAATTCTAGCCAGTGTTCTAATGGAGGAATTGTGGCAATCAGTTTGCAACCAGAAAGCTCTCATAATTGATAATGACCAGGGGGTTTGTTTTTAGTAATGTCAGCTAGATACCGAAGAGACCCCACCCTCCTGCTCGTCTTTGAAATGGTGTTGTAGGCTATTTGCATCCACTTGAGAGGGTAGTTGAGGCTTTGTTTCGCAACTGATCCTGAAAATGGCACCTTGACAGTGCTAGTAGGAAGGTTAGTCACGTGTTATGCTGAAGTATCTCTTGACCCTGTGATCTTCTGACTTGAGGTGAGATTATGACTGACATGATCTGTGTACCCTATCAGGTCTCCTAATTTTGTAATTGATAAACTTACAGATTTGTTATTTCTTTATTCATTCACAGGATGTTGGAATGCTGATAAGACATTATTGCCTATCTCCAAATACCCTTAACTGGGTGGTTGGCTAGGCATCCCAAAGATAATTAAGAGTCAGCCACATTGCTGTAGGTCTGGAATCACATGTCAGTCAGACTAGGTAAGGCTAGCAGATATAATTTTTTGAAGGGCATCTCTGAGCCAGGAGTGTGAATAGGACATGGTCACCATTACTGATACTGGCTTTTCATTCCAGATTTATTTATTGAATAGATGCTTAGAAGAAAAAGAGGAGACCTTAGTAAAAGTCAACTATTATGGGCTTGATAGGGTTATGGAGAGTTTACTGCTCCCTTGTGAGAGAGCCTAGGACCGGAGGGCATGATCTGGTTTTTTTGTTGTCTCTAGGTGTAGTCCATCTGCGGAATTCTTTACCACACAGGACTATCAAGGCTGGATCATTTAGTACACTTATGGCCAAGGTACAGATTCACAATCAGTAAGACAATTGAGGGTTATAGGGATAAGGCAGGAAAGTGGAGTTGAGAATTGTCAGGTCAACCATTATCTTATTGAATGGTGGGAGCAGACTTAAAGGGCCGAATGGTCTACTTCTGACCTTGTAATTTCATGTACCCCAGTTTCCATGGTAGACTTGAGTTCATGTCTGTTGATCATTAGACCAAACCTCTGGATTACTAATCCGGTTACACAGTCGCCACACTACTATTCCCCAGTTGGTGGTGCTGCGTAAACTGTCAATTTTAAGGCAAGCTTCAACTCCCACTTCCTTCAAGATGTGGCAGGCTGGTATAACGCTATTGCAAAATACTGTGGATGCTGAAAGTGCTTGCACTTGTCTGCAGGCCAGGAATGTCTGCAGAAAGTTAAACAAGTAAATGGTATCCTTTCATCAGATGCTAGACATGAAATTTTAACTGTTTCTCTCTGCAAAGGTGTTGCCCAGTTTGCTGTATTTCCCACATTTTCTATTGTGATAGTACTAATTGCTGCATTGTGTGGAAAAAAAAAATGCCCACCACTACACTCAAAATGGAGACTTCTGAACAAATGTAACCCTGTCATATTGGAGCACTTTGTTTATAGGATATCATGAGATAAATCAGAGCTCCAGGTTCATGATATAAATACTGTTCTGAATGCTTTTAAATTTGCTAGTTAAGTGTGATGTTGGTTAGCTATGAATGAGTTCCGTCAGTACAGCTATTGAGAGATCTTGTAGATCAGTTTTTTTTTTGGACAAAGGTGTGCGAAGATGTAACAAAATTTGGGGGTGGTATGGTGGCTCAGTGGTGAGCATTGCTGCCTCACAGTGCCAACGACTCGTGGCACATTTTCCCTGTGTCTGTGTGGGTTTCCTTCAGGTCACGTGCTTTGGTTTACTCCCACAGCCCAAAGTTGTGCAGGTTAGGTGGATTGGCCATGGGAAATACAGAAATAGGGTAAGGGTTTAATCTGAGTGGAATGCTTTTTGGAGGGTTGATGCGGCCTTGATGGGCTGAATGGCATGCTTCGACACTGTAGGGATTTTATGATTCTATGAAAAGAATCCTCTTCGTTGAATCTTTGAAATCCCTGCTTTTATAAACTATTCAGAGGCTGTAGTTTCTGGAGTATCCCTTCAAATTTTCATAGCTGCATGATGATGCTGTGAAATGCCTTATGCAGAGTAATTTTGTTGTAACAGAGTATGAATCTGTCTTTTCTTTGGTGCCTCCGTTACCTTCTGGTTGTGAAAGCACAATGTGACCTTTAGACATTCAGCCTTTAAGGATGTTTCCTCATTCTTTCCTGTCAGAACAGAGAATCTCATTTGCAGGTTGAAAACACCTTTTGCTCTGAACCTTTTACTTTGACTGAAAGCAGCAGAGTTAATGGCTTTTCAACTTCTAATCCAATACTCCCAAAAATATAAATTGAACAAAGGTAATAAAGGTTTCTAATGCAATTTGAGAGATAGGTAAAGGCTTACTATGCATGTAGATAATGTTAATTACTTACGTAATAATCTATGCCATGACTGACTTACCGACGAAGGGACAAAATATTTCCATTCCTTCTCTTGATCATTTTCCATTTTATGCAGTTATGTGAGCTTCACTTCAAAATGTGCCTTGCACAAGACTCTGTTATTGGGAAGCATTGCTTTAAGCATGTGAGCAGTAATTAATACTCTGTGCCAAATGTAACAAAAATGCTTTGCTATGGTTTGCAGTCCAGGACCTCGAGAAACTACATTCTGCATTCAAAAACCGAGCAGAACGGTGGATTTATCACTGAAATATAGTATTTATTTGAATGGGGCCTGAACAAACAAATTGTTGGGGTTTGAAATGGATGTGTTATTATCAATTTGACATGACACACATTTGGGGGTTACTGCTAAATATGGTACTAGTGATTTTTTTTTTAAAAGTACACAGCTTGATTAGGGTTTTCCCCCTTTATTGTGTTTAATGAGTTATCATATGTGCATTCTGAAATTTTAATATCCTAGTTAAATTATTTTGCCTAATTTTGTAATAATATGGCGTCGGAAAAATGACCAACACAGTAAACAAAAATGACAAAATCAGATGAAAGAAATAAAAACAAAAAATGTTGCAGATATGCAGCACGTCTGGCACCATTGACTATTCATGTGTGATCATCCAGCAGAACTGCTCTCATTCCTTTCCCTCCCTCCCAGAACCACAAAACAGTTCCCCTTGACTTCACCTTCCACATTAAACACCACCTCCAAACATATTCTCCCCTCCCATCATTCTTCAGCATTCTAGCAAAACTGTTTCCCCACAGCACCCTGGTTCACTCCTCGGTCATCTACAACACCCACCCATTTTCCATGACACCTTTCTTTGGAAGTTCAGGGGATGCAAAAGCTGCCCTTTTACCTGCACCCTCTGTGTCCATTGTATTAAATTTTCCTTCATGGAGAACTGTGATTTACTTGTGCTGGTTTAAGTTTAGTTATGGTATTCGCTGCAGACAACATGGCTTTTCTATGCTGGGGGAGCCAATTTGGGTGACCACTTTGCAGAGTATTTAGCTCAGTCTGAAGGTGTGACCCTGAGCTTCCGGTCACCTGTCATTTTAATTCTCCACCTTGCTTTCCCTCTAAATTTATTATCATCTGCCTGCTGTAGTCAGCCAGTTAAGCTCCAAGCACACTCAAGGAACAGCATGTCATTTTCAGCTGGGCATTTTACAGCTCTCTGGACATAGTATTATGATAAACAAACAATTTCAGTCATAACATTCTGCCCTTATTTTCTCTCATTTTTCTTCACTAATGTGTTTTTCACCTATTTTCGTAATTTCCTTTTAGTTTGCTTTCAGATGGCAGTTGCATTCCTCTGCTGGGTGGACCTTGTCCCTCCCTATCTGCAGACCCAAAACGTCAGATCCTCTGCATCCCCAGTTTTTATTGTTCCACTGGTGGAGATTGTGCCTTCTGCCATGTACACCCTAAACTCTGCAATCCCCTAAACCTATCTGGCCGTCTACCCCACCCCCCAATTTGTTACAGTGCTCCTTAATACCCATCTCTGACTGGGCTTTTCGCCAGTTATTAAAGCACTAGAGAAGGTCAGCAGGTCTGTCAGCACCTGTGGAGAGAGAAAAAACAGAGTTGGCATTTTGAGTTTGATATGTTCCCTCTCTGGTCAAATCAGACTCTAAATGTTAGCTCGGTTTCCCTCTCTCTTCCAATTCTTTCAGACCTGCCGAGTTCAGGTTGTTCTTATTTCAGATTTCTAGCATCTGCAGGATGTTATTTGTGTATTGGTCACTGATGTCTGCTTTCATTTTACCAGATAATATTCTTGAGGTGTGCCTTGGATATTTTCCAACTTTAAGGACACTATATAAATGGAAGTTGCTATTGATGAGAAGAACCTGGATAAGCTTGGTTTGTTTTCTTTGGAGCAGAGAAGATAGATGGGGAACCTGATAAAGGTGTATAAGATTGAGGGGCATGGATAGGGTAGGTAGGAAACAGCTATTCCCTTTAGTTGAAAGGTCAGTAACAAGGGGGCACACTTTTCAGGAGATGGCAGGAGGTTTAAAGAGGACTTGAGGAGACATCTTTTTCTCCCAGAGGATGGTAGGAGTCTGGATTGCACTGCCTGGGATGATAGTTGAGACGGTAAGTTCACAACCTTAAAAAGTACTTGAATGTTATGACTCTTCAAGTGTTTATCCAAGACTGTGGGACTAGTATAGATCAAGTGTATTTTTTGGCAGTACAGACTTGATGGGCTGGAGGGCCTCCTCTGTAATATGATTGTATGATTTGTGGCTGAGGATTTCTGTCCAGTTCTTCCTGGTTTTATAACAGTGGTAAGCTTCCGTTGGAAGTCCAAAAACAATGTCTACCAGAATTAGCAAAACACCCTTTGGTGTACATGCAACCAGCTTCAGTTTTCAGTGAACCCATTATCTGGGCTGAAGTTCATGCTGTCTGTATTTATCAAATTCTAATTTTATTACTGGAGTCAGGGTGGGTCCTTGAGGACTGGAAAATGACTAATGTTACACCCCTGTTTAAGAAGGGAGCTAGGCAGAATACAGGAAACAATATGTGGTTAGCCTGACCTCAGTGATTGGTAATATTTTAGAGTCCGTTATTAAAGTTGAGTTGGTGGAGTACTTGGAATTGCATGGTAAAATAGAGCTGAGTCAGCATGGCTTTGTCAAGGGGAGGTCACACCTAACAAATTTGTTAGAATTCTTTGAGGAAGTAAGTGCAAGTTAGACAAAGGAGAGCCGGTAGACATGATCATTTTGGATTTCCAGAAGGTCTTTCATAAGGTGCCACACAGGTAGCTGCTAAATAAGAGCCCATGGTGTTAGCGGCAAGGTACTGGTATGGATAGAGGATTGGCTGACTGGCAGAAAGCAAAGAAAAGGGATAAAGGTGTCTCTTTCTGGATGGCAGCTGGTGACTAGTGGAGTTCTGCGGGGGTCAGTGTTGGGGGGCCACAACTATTCACGTTATACATGAAGATTCTGGACAAAGGAACTGAAGGCGTTGTTGCTAAGTTTGTAGATGACCGAAAGATAGGTGAAGGAACAGGGAGTGTTGAGGAGGCGGAGAGGCTGCAGAGGGACTTGGACAGGCTAGGATAGTCGGCGGAGGAGAAGTGGCAGATGGAATACAATGTGGAAAAGTGTGAAATGCACTTCGCTAGGAAGAATAAAGGTGTAGATTACTTTGAGTCCTAGTTGAGGACTCCCTTCAGGTTAACATGAAGGTTCAGTTTACAGTGAGGAAGGTAAATGAAGTGTTTGAATTCATTTCAAGAGGGCTGGAATGCAAAAGCAGAGATGTACTGCTGAGGTTATATAAGGCTCCAGTCAGATCACATTTGGAATATTGTGATCAATGTTTGGCCCCATATTTAAAGAAGGATGTGCTGGTCAGGGAGGGGGTTCAGAGGAGGTTCACATGGATGATCCCAGGGATTAAGGGTATGTCTAATGAGGGACAGTTAAGGACTCTGAATCTGTACTCAGTGGAGTTTAGAAGGATGTGGGGGAATCAGATTGAAATTTCCAGAATACTGAATGGACATGAAGATGTTTCCACTAGTAGGGAGAGACTAGGACCCGAGGGCACAGCCTCCGAGTGATAGAATGACTCTTTAGAACTGAGTTGAGGATGAATTTCTTCAGCCAGCGAATGGTGAATCTGTGGATCTCATTGCTGCAAAAGGCTGTGGAAGTGCAGTCATTGAGTGTATTTAGGACAAAGATAGGTTCTTGATTAATAAGAGGGTTCAAAGTTTACAGGAAGAAGGCAGGAGAATGGGGTTGAGAAACACATCAGCCGTGATTGAATGGCAGATCAGACTCGATGGGCCAAATGGCCTGTCAGTTCCTATATCTTATGATCTTATAGTCTGAATGGAATTTGTGTGGATTCTGTGAAGACTGCAAGTTGTTAGTCTATGCCTGATTAATTCTTCAAGTGTAATATCATTGGGTTTTTTTTAAACGGTAAATCTCTGTAGCTATTAGTAAATTTACATATTAGCAAATGCAATTATTAATTTAATGTGATAAATAAAAGAGCCCTGGCATTTCCTTTTCATTTGTTTCCTAATCTAAGAATAAGGCACTAAGTGCCCTTGTTCAAGTTAATTACTTAGAATAAGCTCTGTGATTCAAGGGAACAAGACTGTACAATGCAGCAAACAAAATGGGTTTAGTAAAGGAGCTGCATTTAGTTTTGAGGATTTGAGGCATTAGAAGGTTAATTACAGAACTGTGTTGGGATAAGACCAAGAGGTAGCCAGCTGCATTAAATACTCTTTGAAAAATGTAAAACTGGGTGACAGAGAATCGTCATTCTGTTGCTCTACTACGCTGTCTGATAGGTAGAGAACAATATATACTCAGTGAGCTGCTGACAGTGGCCCACCTGAGGTTATGAAAATGTCTTGTACTAAAAAGCAATGTCACCCAGACGGATGGTGCCAAACTAAAACTGTGATAGAAGATGCAGATCTTAAGAAAACAAAATAGGCTTTTGAACAGTAACAAATTCTTGTAAATTGAATGCATGGGTTGCTGCAGTTAGTTGACTCTGCAGTGAAATAGAAGTATAAATATATATTTTCTAAATCTAGCTGATGTGCCCTATTTTTGTTTCAGATTTTGATTTTAGCGTGCCAGGTTCAATGAAGCTTCACAATCTCATCTCTAAGCTAAAGAAATGGATAAAGATTCTGGAAGCAAAAACCAAGCAACTGCCTAAATTCTTTCTGATCGAGGAGAAGTGTCGGTTTCTTAGTAACTTCTCTGCACAGACAGCAGACGTGGAAATCCCAGGAGAGTTCCTTATGCCTAAACCGACACATTATTACATCAAAATCGCACGGTTAGTGGATCTTTGTGTCTGTAATATTTGGTATAATGCTATTTTGTAGAAATGTCTTTTCTCATTGGTGTTCAGATTTGTTTTGACCTTTTCTAGTCTCCTAGAGAAGAAGATAAGAAATGTGAACTGAAGTAAACTTTACAGCCAAGACAGAAGACTTAGGGGAGACCTAACTGACTTGTTTAAAATTGAGGGTAGGTTGGAAAGGGAAGATGTGCAACTTGTGGGAGAATCAAAATGAGAAGTCATAAATATAAGGTAGTTCACTAATAAATTGAGCAGGTAAACACAGAAAAGTGTCTTCACGCTGATTGAAAGGCAGGATTGTTTGAAGTGAACAGTTTAGATCAGGCTTCTCCAACAGTGGCCTTGCTAGAATGAGAATATGACCTGTGCAGTCTGTGTATGTAACCTTGTAGACCTTGTCTGCGACACATTGGAATATCAGCTAAATGGATATGAATTTTTCTGTAGCACTGCTTGTCCAATGACAGACCATTTTTCTCTCCCATTTGATGCTAATATGTTCACTGTGAACCTATCAGCAGAAAATGAAGGAGAGAAAAATATTGTGATTGGATGAACAGTGATCAATGTGACTGCCCTTGAATTTCCACAGGGTCTATTCTCTCTCTGCCTTTGGCTATGCTGTCTCTCTCTCTCTCTCTTTCATCTCTCTCGCACTCTCCTGTATAGGAGTGGCCCCCTAACTGAACACAAGATGGCAGCACAGACCAGGGAAGCAATGTGGAAGAACAGTTGAAGCAACAGCTGCCCATGGCAGCTGGAACCTTAAACAGCACACATCCACCTCCCCAGGGCAGCTAGAGTGTTGAACAGCACAGCCATCCCAAAAATTAGTAAAATGTCGCATCCACAAGGCCCAGGAAGAAGGGAAAGATGGAGCATGGAAGGGAAGGGAGCATGTCACACTGAGGTTGAGAGTGAACCAGATTCATACGCACATATGCATGTACCTTTGTCTGCCTGATCCTCTTCCTTCCCAGAAACACATCCACAAACTATACTAATGAGAGGAGATCCAGGCTGAAAGGCAACCTGCTTCCAGTGCCCACTTTGGTATGAATTGTCCCAAGGCCAGTTTAGAGTTTTGCACCAACAGAGATGAAAGCTAAAGTCAGTGTCAGTTGAAGGGGAGGTGATGGTCTAGTGGTATTATTGCTAGACTATTAATCCAGAGACCCAGGTAATGTCCTTGGGACCCAGGTTCCAAGGCAGGTCGTGGAATTTGAATTCAATAAAAATCTGAAATTAAGAGTCTAATGATGACCGTGAATCCACTGTTGATTGTTGGACAAACCCATCTCGTTCGCTGATGTGAAGGAAACTGCCACCTCTTACCTGGTCTGGCCTACATGTTACTCCAGACCCACAACAATGAGGTTGGCTTTTAACTGCCCTCTGGGTAATTAGATATAGCCAATAAATGCTGGCCTAGCCAGCGACATGCTTGTCCCGTGAATGAATTCTTTTAAAAACCCGCAGCCTTATTTGGGTTCCTAATGAAAAGGGACAAGAAATATATACGGAAAGGTTGAACTGAGTTGAATGGAATGGAGGGGGACCTTGAGTGGAAAGGGACCTTGAATGGAAAGCAAAGACCAAAACAGATTAGTCGAGCGGAGTACAGTGAAGCATTTTAGGGCCGTTGTGCAGCTGATCAGGATCACTGAAGTGAGAGGAAAACAATAATCAAGTTTTGACTGCATAGGAGAGCTGTGAGTTGATTGGCTGGTGAGTGTTGTAGCTTTCTCTCCCTTTATTCAAAATTTAGGAAGTAAGTCTAAGGAGCTGCAAAGTTTAAATCTTTTTAATATAATAGAGGTAAAGAAAAGCATTTCAATTAATCTTTATTTAAGTGACAACCGGAGAAAGTGTGAATAGCTGATGGATTTTATTCTATGTCATAAGCTTTATTATCTAATAGATATGGCACAGCAGCTCGGACCTAGAAGGCACACTCTGTTCCATGAGAGGAACAGTGTGCTAGAGGGAGATAGTATCTTGTATGGGTCAAGGACAGGAGGTCATGGAAGGGGTGGGAAGCCAACTTCAAATGGGTTAAGAATGATTGTGGCCTAGATGAATCAGAATCAAAGATAAGCAGGCAAAACTGTAACTGAAAAATTGGCTGCCTTTAAAGAAGAGAGTTCAAAAGCAGTCAGGGTAAAGACCCGTGTCAGGTGAAGGTAAGGCAAAAAAATCCAAAGCGCCCTGGATGACGAACAAGACAGAAGTTGAGATGAATCCAAAAATATGTGTTTACGACAGTGTCCGTTTGATAATATAATTGAGAACTAGGCTGAAAATAAAGGGTCAAAGGGGGACTGAAAAATGAAGAAAGAAAAGCTAAGAGGGGAGTTGGCAACTTATATAAAAGGGCAGTCTGATGTCTTCTATAAACATGTAAATTATAAAAAGGATGGATGAAGGAGGAATAGGGCTAATTGGTGACCAAAAAGGGGGTAAATGCATAGAGGCAGGAGCCGTGGTTGGGTTATTAAATGAATACTTTGCATCCACCTTTCTCAAGATGCTACCTAGACCAGGGAGAAAGAGGACATGGCGCAGACACTTGAAGGAGGGTTTTCAACTGATAAGGAGAAGCTATTGGGTCAACTGCTTGCATTTAACACTAGAACTGAATGAGATGCTTCCAGGATAATTAAGAAAGTAAGAGTGGTAAATGCAAAGGAACTGCTCATAATTTTGAATCTTCCTTAGATTAAGGGATAAAAGGCTGTTTAATGTTTTAACGAAGATCTGTAGCTCAGGTTGCGGTTGGAGTTGTTGGTTGGTTTGCCGAGCTGGCTGGTTTTCGTGCAAATGTTTCATCACCCTTCCAAGTGACATCGTCAGTGCTGTGTAGCCTCCGTTGAAGCAGTGTTGTTCTGTCCCACTCTGAATTTATATTGTCCGATCTGTCATGGTGGGCCGTGTTGTTTCCGGTTTTTTATTGTAGTGGTATGTAGATGGGGTCTATTTTGACATATTTGTAAATTGGTGGTTGAAAACCAGGCCTCCAGGAATTTTTATGCTTGTCTTTGTCTTGCTTGTCCTCATACTGTGACTTTGTCCCAATCAAATTTATGTCCTCCTATGTCGGAGTGTACTGAAACGAGGGAGAATTAGTTGTGCTGTTTTGCTGCGAGTTGGTGTTCGTGTATCCTGGTGGCGTGCTTCTTGCCCGTCTGTCCTATGTAGTGCTTCTCGCAGTAGCTGCATGGTATTTTGTATATCACATTTGTCCTGCTCATTGTGGGTAATGGGGTCTTTCGTCTTTGAGAGCAACTGGTGAAGTGTGGCTGTTCTCCCTCATTTCAATACACGCCAACATAGAAGGACATCAATTACAGTACTAGGAAAAGTGAGACAAAGACTAGCACGAGAATTCCTGGAGGCCTGGTTTCCCACCACCAATGCAATTAACAAACATGTCGAAATAGACCCCATCTACATACCGCTATGGTACAAAATCAGAAACAAGACTGCCCACCATGACAGACCATATAAGTTCAGAGTGGGACTGAACAGCACCGCTTCAACGGAGGCTACACAGCACTGATGATGATGCCTAGAAGGGAGACAAAACACTTGCATGAAAACCAGGCAGCTTGACGAACCAACCAAATATAAAAGGCTGTTGTGGTAGTGTCCCTACCTCTGAATCAGGGAACCTGGTTCAAGTCCTATCTGCTCCAGAGTTGTGTAATAATATTAGAAAATCTAGATTCGAATTTAGTGCCAGAAAACTGGATATCTGCAAATGGTGTACCCTTTTTCAAGAAGAGGGTAAAGATGACTACTAGCCAGTCTGCTTAATCTCTGTGGTGAAGAAGCATTTAGAGACACTGATAAGGGTGAGAATTAATTATCACTTGGGCAAATGTAGATTAACTGGGGAAAACCAGCCTAGATTTGTTCAGGGCAAATCACGTTTAACTAACTTGGTTGAATTTTATAATGAGGTAATGGGGAATTGAAAGAACCGTGTTGGAATTTAGTTAGATTATTTGGCTGGCTGCGGGTTTATAGTGCCAACAGTATGGTTTCAATTCCCACACCAGCTGAGGTTACCATGAAAGGCTCTCCTCCTTAACCTCTCCCCTCACCTGAAACATGGTGACCCATAGATTAAACCACCACAAGTCATCTTTCTCTCTCATGGGAGAGCAGCCCTGTGGTCTGGTAAGACTATGGCATCTTTATCTTGACTTACTTTATTGATGTGATGTATATGGACTTCCAAAAGTTATTTGATACACTGCTGAATGGCCTTCCTTTGTGCTGAAACTATCTCTGATTCTGTGGAAAACCTATGTATATTCTGTTGTTCTAACTTATGGACCATTAAAGTTAGTTAGTCATCTTTTCAGCAAAGCAAAGTACAAGCGGAGGTTTGCTGCTGTTCAAAATCTTAAGGAATTGTGCTAGACTAAATAAGGAGAAATTGTTTCCAGTGGTATAAATTCTGTGCATCAGAGGGGACAGATGTGTGGCAAAACAATTAGTGAGTATTAGAGGGTGGGGTGAGAGGAAGATCAGACTTTTTTTTTAATTCAGCAAGTTCAGGTCCTGGAAGTCATCAGTCTGAAAGGGCCGAGATGCATTCAATAATTTTCAAATTGCTTTGGGATAAATACTTGAAAAGGAAAAAAAATTGCAAGACTATATGGAAAGAACAAGGGAGTGGGCAGTTGAAGAACTGACACAGCAAAATAGGCCAATGCTTTCTGTGCTGCATCAGTCTTTCACCTAATATATCAGCCTAAAATTTTCAGGAACTTGTTTTTCAACCTGAATATTGTCCTTTGCCATCAGGTTCATGCCCAGAGTAGAAATTGTACAGAAACACAATACAGCAGCTCGTAGACTTTACATCCGGGGTCACAATGGCAAGATATACCCATACCTAGTGATGAATGATGCCTGTCTGACAGAGTCTCGACGGGAGGAGCGCGTTCTACAACTGCTGAGGCTATTGAATCCCTGCCTAGAGAAAAGAAAGGAGACTACAAAGAGGCACCTATTCTTCACAGGTATCGTATTCTGAAATGTGTCCATTTCAGTTGCTGTCTTCCTGTGGAAATAGATGCAATGTCGTTGAAAGTGAGCAAGCAGCAAATAACCTGTGTATGTTTTTTATACTTGATAAACTTGCATGTCATTATAAACTGAGGCTACAGTCCATTTTTAAGAGCCCCAGTCAGATCTTAGTACAATAATTGTTTCTTTCTCTAAATTAGAGAATCTACTAACCATTAAACTGACAGCTAGATTATACCATTTAATGCACAACCGTATTGTGTTGTTTAGTTGAATGTAATTATTGTTATTTTTAGACCACAAAGTCTAATTGCTACATAGACATTTCTGAAGGTAGCTGGAAATTAATTGTGTACATGTATTTCCCATGTTTAATTAGAAATTATTTCATTGGGGAACAAGAACCCCACCTCCTCTCACCTTGTTTATTGTTCCTATAGCTTTGCTATCCTCCTTACCTGGGATTCTTTTTATTCCTGTATTGTTTGAGCGCTGTTATTGCAGAGTCCCGTTACCTTTTGATAGTGTCCTTGCCTTGAGATACAGGCCAAGAAATGAACAACAAATCTTGTCTGGTTTTTAGCTACTCAATGTGCCCTGTCCCTTCTTGAAATCTCATTTCAGCCTTTAAATATGATTGTGAATCATAAGGGATATTGCTTTATGGTTTGGCATTTCAAATAAATTTATTTTAATAAAAGATGAATAGCCAAATAAGTGATGTAATAAATAGCAACAGTTTAAAGAAAGACCTATTCTGAAACAAAGGCTTATTTTTAGCAAACATCTTTTGCAATGGAAGGACTTTGCAAAGTGCTTTACAGCCAGTTGAAGCCAGCTTTAGCAGTATAGTTACTGTTGTAATGTAGGAAATGTAACAGTCAATTTGCAGATAGCAAGGTCCCACAAATGCTGGCATCACCCAGATAATTGCTTTGGTCATGTGGTTCTTACTAGTCGATCACTAACACTTTGCATTTTAGTTATTGATAAAACAATGTTTGTGGGTATTTGGCATGAACAATGCCACCTAAAATTGCAATGATGTATCCAACTTGTAATTTCCCCATTTGTTTTATAGTACCACGGGTTGTTGCAGTTTCGCCTCAGATGCGTTTGGTTGAAGACAATCCTTCTTCACTTTCTCTTGTGGAAATTTACAAACAGCGTTGCGCCAAAAAGGGCATAGAGCATGACAATCCTATATCTCGCTATTATGACAGGCTGGCTACAGTGCAGGCCAGAGGAACCCAAGCAAGTCATCAGGTACCAAATATACCAAAGAAAATATTTTGCTTCTCATTTAAGGTGGCTTTATTGAATGTGATGAAGACCTTGGTCAGAGTGGTAGATATTAAGGAACAACTTCAAAGAAGAGAGAGCAGTAGAGGGTGGAGAGGTTTAGGGAGGAAATTCCAGAGTTTAGGCACTATTGAAGCTGAAGCCGTTGCTGCTGCTGGGATCAAAATTGTGGATGCCTAAGAGGCTAGAAATCTCTCTATCTCTTTTTAAATCTTCAGTTGACTCCCTTCCAGATTTCTTTCCACCCTTTTTTTTGGGAGATGCTTCCAGAGTGTCCTGGATGTATGTCTTTCTATCTTTAATCTCATAGTTGTTTTGGGGATGGGCCATGGGCTTCCATTGAATTGGTTCATGCTTACAGGCAAAATACTGTACTGATTTCCTTTTGTATTCTGCCAAATGAATGACGGGGACTCTCCCACTGCCACCACTGCTATCACATATATTGGGAGGATTTAATGCCTATTTAGCCACATTTTGAGCATGCCTGCCACGTGCAACAGGTCCTAATGTGGGACTTGACCTGGAAATTCTGGCCCAAATGTGCACTGTTGCTGTGCTGCACAAGACTTCTCTCCACCTACATGGGCTACATCTAATTTGAAGATTACAGCTCTTCATTCTTGCAGAGGAAATAATTTATCTTTAGCTGTTGTATTAAAATTTTCAATCATCTTGAATACCTCAATCAGATCACCTTGTAATCTCTTGTCATACATTCCATTAAGTACATCTTTCTGCTACCAAGCCTCAATTTAACCCATCGTATGCGAATTTAAGCAAATATAGAGCAAATGGATAAAGGTGCCATTTATATGGTCAACGTAACTACTTTACTGCTTTATCAAATTACTCACCTGTAAGAATTACAGAAGAGGTATTCAGGATGACTGTCTTATTGCACAGGTATAAAATCAGGCTGTTAAATGGCATGCTTAAGATTTGTGTGCTAGATAGCACGGAATAAATGTGAGAATGGACCTTGAATATTGGAAAAATAACAATGGGGGGCTTTGAGTTAGCTTATTTCAGATGCATGTTGAAAATTAATAGTTCAAGGAGCATGATTAATGAGAGGGACCTCAAAGAAGTAAAGGAGCAGAGAGTGGTGATGAGGCTGAGAAAGATGATACGCTGTAATGACATTGTCTCAGAAACAAAAGTTATTGAGGGGTTGTTAAAAAATCCAGAAGTGTTGCCTGTAACAGATACAATACACTTGTTCAGAGACTGGATGGTGTGAAGTGAACTGATCACTGATCTTGGGTGAAATAAAAATTGTCGGCATGCGTCTGGCAAAAGTCTGATAAAATTATATTGATTTTTGAGTGCGTAAATTACATGATTCCTGGCATTGTGCAGTAGATTACAGGATTCAAAAATGCCTCTAATTTCCAATGTCATGATGCAGCAAATACCAGAAGAGATTTTACTGTTTTTCCTTCATTTGCGTCCTCTCCACTTACAGTATAGTGTTTGCTATCACTAATCACCCCTACTTTATTCTGTCCATGTATATTCACTTTCCTCATGATTGTCTTCCCCTTCTTTGAAGGAACTAGTCAGTATTGTTTCGTTGTTGCATATGATTTCACTCATCTCGGGTCCTCTACTTTGGTTCTTTCATCAAAACGACATTAACTCTGACACGTGAAATGGTTCAAGCTGCTACTGGCTTGGGTATATATCCCTGCTGTTTGAGGAACACACCCACAACAAATTGGACAGATGGTGTTATGGTTCTGTTCTAAAATCAAGACGGACACACTTGTGCGATCTGTTCCTTAGTGCAGTGAAATCTGGCACCGCTGTAGTCGAAAGTATCTCTCTTCTCTTCACCCCTTTGCCAAGATATACGAATGTCATGCAAAAGAAAGGAGGAGGATCTTTCTTTTATTTAGCTCCTTTCACGAAGAAGGTTAGGAGGAGGCTCATATGACGCATAAGCTCCACTGTTCTGTAAAATGGCCTGTTTCTGTGTGGTGGATTTGATGTAATGAACAAATGCATGGGGTAGTTTCTTGATTTGGATCTGAACAGATTATATTTCCTTCTTGTAAAATACTTCAATTTTATTTTTAAATTTTCAAGTATTTTGTAGGAAGCCTTTTTAAAAATTTAAGCTTTGTGAACATGCCTCTTAAAATAAATGTACATTTTACATCACCCTGTGTAGAGATTGGCACTAACTACATTGACTAAAATGTGGAAATGTGTCCCAGTGTGCACACTGTGGCCTTTGGGAGGAATGGAAATTAGTATTCTAGGGAGAGGCAGTGGGTGGAGGGGGTGTGGGAAGAACTGATGACAGTAGGAGAAAAATAATCAGAGTGCCAAGGAATAAACCTGAGCTTACATTTCACTGAAAATGCGATGTAGTATTCTTGTTCAAATAAACAGTTTACTCAAAAGGTCAAATAATATGTTTGTTTTGAGGCCTCATGCTATCAGAACAAGCTAAATATTTTTTAAAAGTTGAACATGTTATTCAATGAAGTCTGAATCTTGGAATTTACAGTGTGTTGTTCTGCAGTTTGCTGTGTATGCGTTTTAGTCTCTGAAGTGGTAGGTCATTTTCTTCCTTAATTATATATAAACTGAACAGACTACCTGCACCAAAGTGTGTATGGCAAGTTCTTTCTAGATGAGAGTAAAGGAGATCAGAACAAAAGTTATTTTTACTTTCCTATTAGTGGAAGTCTATTTTTGTTTTAAGGCTGATCAGCATTGTTTACAGTTACCACATTTAAAAGATATTTGGACAGATACATGAATCAGAAAGATTTAGAGGGATGTGGACCAAATGCAGGCAAATCGGGTCAGTTTAATTTAGGATACCTGGTCGGCATGGATGGGTTGGGCCGAAGGGTCTGTTCCATGCTACATGACTATAAGTAGCATTTCATCATACTTCGCATAATCTGACAGTTACTGCAAATCAAATTCTATTAAAGCCAGATCAAAATAAGTAACTAAAGTAGCCAATAAACTCAAATAAGTGTAGAATATTTGTATAAATATAATTCCTAAAGTTAATGTCGGTTTTGCTATGTTATGAGTAAGATGTTGAATATTTGACAAAGGAAGTTATCTTTAACATGGAGCAGGAAGAAGATTTTGTTGTCAGTTTAAATAAAATTGTTTGTGAATAAGATTTTTTTGCAGCACTCAGTACTTGGGGCTCTATTATTTGTATTCTGGTTTACAGCAAGAAAACAGAATTTATCATGTTTGATATTTTGCATATTCTTCTGATTAAAGGTGAAAATTGAGAGTGGGGCACATATAGGATTTATCTGTTGGAAGCAAAAACCTTGAGACGATTACAACTTAATTTTATGTTGAGATTGCCAATCCCTATGTACTTGTCCACCACTGGTGACTATACCTTCAACTGCCTGAACTCTAAACTCTGAAATTCTCTACCTTAATCTCTCAAACTCTGTCTGATATTTTAAATCCCTCCTTGAACCCAAGCATTTGGCCTCCTGACCTGTTATCCATTACTTTGATTCAAATTTCATTTTAGTAACACTCTGAGGCACTGTGGGCAGTTTAACTACTTAAAAGGTGCTGTATTAATGCAAGTTGTTGGATACTAATCATATACAGTTGGCTAGTTAATGTTATAGTGAATGAAACTGGGTCTTACTTGCATGATCTTCACCTGTGTAAACAGCGAATAAACACTGGACATTAGATAATAATGCTAGTTATTCTGCTTGCATTACCTGCTGTTATTTTCTTCAAAACCAAAGCTTTTATCAGGATTACCTTTGGAACTATTTTAAAGTACAGCACACGCACAAATATTTTCTATTGTAGACGCAGTTGTGTTGACTGTCTATTCCACTTCATATGAATGTAGATTATACGTCTCTACTAACGTTTTGTCAAAAAAGTGATGCTATCCATCTTGGTTTCATGTCAAGTCTGTTCGTGGTCCTAAGCTGCAGAGGGCCTGGAACCCTCTATTTGCTGTTTACCTGTCCATTTTAGCCTGAATCAAGAATCTGTAATTTTAATGCTGATTTATTTTTTAAAAAATCACTTCATACTCATCACAAAAAGATTGTTGCTCAAAGCACCAAACGTCGTTGTACCATTTGATGCTACGCAGAGATATGAAGGCAGCTGTGACCCGTGACTGACATCGTGCTCACTTAGAGTACCATAGAAATGAAGCTGAAGGATAGAAATATTCACTAATTTGATTGCAATCTTGAAGGACCCTTCCACTGAATATCAATGATCCTTTCTAGCCTTTTTTTAACAGGTTACAATTGGCGATAACCTTTTTAAACAGTCTTGTCTCAAAATCCAAGAGAAAATTCGTTTTCTCATTTCTCCGGGAATTATGCCTTCTCAACAACTTGCTAAAACCAAAATTCAGTTAGATATTAAATGTCAAGAGTTACGAACATTGATGAATGAAATGTTAACACAATTCTATGTGTATAAAGTACAATAGATAAATTGAGGTACTCCAGGCAATAATGTGTTCACTTGATTTTCCCATCCCCACTCCCCGTAAACACACAGAGCAGACTGTAGCCTATGACCTTTAGTTGTTTTCCTGAGCTAACCTTTCTTCAGTGCTGCATTGTACATAGGGGGTTTGTGAAAGCTTGATTTGTTTCATGTTCATTCAATATATTCATGCAAAATAGCTATTCATCTTACAGTATGCTGGGCATAAGCTCATCATAGTCTTGCTTAGTCTGTTATCTGCATCGCAAGCTACTTTTGTGACTTTACAATAAATTAGGCACCAAGCTGACAATGTATTTGGAGTCCTAGCAGGAAAAGTTTCAATGAATGTGATTTACCTTATTAGACTGTCATATAACCAGGTGCGAAGGGATAAAATGGTTTGCCCCTCTTATGTTCATGTTAGAGAATAAGAAACTAGGAGCTGGTTTGGAAGATTTGGCCCTTTGAGCCTGCTTGCCATTCACTATGATCATGGCAGATGCTGTATCTCAGTGCCATATTTCCACTTCCTTGTCATATCCCTTGATGCCTTTGAAATCTGAAAATGCATCAGTCTCTTTCTTGAATGTATTCAGTGACTTATTCTCCACAACCCTCCTGTAGTAGAGAGTTCCACAGATTCATTACATTTTGACTGTAGGAATTTTTCCTCATCTCAGTCCTAAATGCTCTACCTGAGACTATTTCCCCAGGTTCCAGACTCCACAGCTAGGAAAACAATGCTCCCTGCATCTGGTCTGTCCAGCCCTGTTAGAATTTTGTTTCAATCATATACCCTCTTATTCGTCAAAACCCTGTTGAAAACAGACCTAGTCTGTAACAAAAAAGTCTAACCAATCTCTCTTCATAGCACAGTCCTGCCATACCCGTTATCAGACTAGTGAACTTCCTCTTCACTCTCACGATGGCAAAGTATATCTTTTCCTGGACCAAAACTGCATACAACCTCCAAATGTCTCATCAAGGCCCAATATAATTGCAGTAAGACATCCTTATTTCTGAACTCCAATCCTCTTGCAATGCCGGCCAATAAACCATTTGTATGTGAGGACCCCCCCCCCGATCCCTTTAGCACACAACCAAACTTCACTCCAGTTAAAGTGTAGTTAACTAGTTCACCAAAAACAAGAAAAAAATGAATTACAAGATTTTCTTGAGTAAAAGGAAGAGGAATTGTTATTGCTAATCTGAAGAAAAAAATAATGAAGATGCAATAACAAACACAAACACAGATATGAAGTTAAAAAGGGATTATGTCCAGTATGAAAAGGAAGCTGAAAGAATGTGAGTTTAATATCTTTAGCATGTTCTTGAAGTGTTAGGTGTTAACTTGAAACAATGGTTATTTAAGGATGTCCTAGAACAACAACAGCTGTGAATATCGCAGATGATTTTTGAGTTGTTTGTGTTTGAGTGTTTCTCCAATTCACTTTGTCACCAGGCTTCATAATTCCCAAGTGACCAGAGGAGAGAACCTTCTCCAACGCCAGTCACAAATCCATCTCCTCTGGTCTGTCAAAAGCTGCTCCCTGAAACACATACAGTTGTGAGCTGTACTGTCTGAGTTCCTTGTTTTCAAATTAGACTGTTGCAGGAGCTATCTGTCATCTTATAATGACTTATACAACTGTAAATCAAGATAGGAGATGCAAGTTTCTTCATGTGTGACTGGCTTTGGTCTCAATTGACAAAAATATTAATTTCAGTTCATACTGGTTCTTGCTTATTATTGTTTTCTTGAAGTCTGTCTCCGTCTGTTGTCGGGTTATTACTCTGGCCATTTTAAAGTCTTTTTTTCTTCTTTTGTGGAACCATTTCAGTTCATGAAAATCTCCAGTACTAAAATTACCTGATGGAAGTTGAACATTAATAATTTATATCTTTGAATTATTCTGATAGTGCAGATCTTAATTTAATACCCAAGTATCTCCAATTAATCTAGTATCGTAACAACCCTTCCATTGTTCCTGATCTGCCTCATTCACTTCTTTTTCCCTTTGCTTCATGTTGCCCTTCCTTTCCTCTCTTTGTTTCCCTCTGCTCTCCTTTTGTCTCACATCCCCCTGCAAATGCTTGTTTGTTTCTTAGAACTATTTTGTTTTCTTTCACTATACTTAAAAATGCTTGGCAAAATATGATGTAATTGCCAATGGTGAGTTTGGTGTTGGGAGATTTGGTGCATTTAATCAAGAAGGCATTTGTGCCTCTATTCCGGTTAACTCCGTGGCAGGGAGGCCCATAGATGGACTTCACTCTCAATCCCAATGGCAGTTGAGATTTTTCAGTGCAGAATTAATGCTGTCTTAAAGATCTGCATGCTGTGCCTGCTCCCGGGCTGGGGTTAGGAGTCCTTTATTCACGAAGGACACCCTGTGCTATATCAAGTGACCCAGTATTGGAAAAGAGGGGCGGTGGCATCTGAGAACATGCCTTTGTCCTTGTTATTGATTCCCTTCCATCACTTACCTGTGGCCTGAGTACCTCAGCAACCCTAAACCTTGGGTGGGTAAAGAGCCAGCAGAGGCTGCCACCCCACCCCCATCCCATGACACTGCCATGCAATGCAGAGATTTTGGCCTTTCGCTGTCAACTCTTGGCCTGTGGGATTTCAGTCCACATGGTACTTGATCCCAGGACTGCCCTGTTAAGTGCCTAGTTGGCCTTCCTAAAAACAGATAATGGGGAGCTTTCGTTGGTTCTGCTATGGCGATTGAGATCACTGTTTTTTCATTAAATATCACCCCCTGTACCCATCTTGTTATCGTTAGGCTTAATTTCTTTAAGCAATGTAACATTGACTTATTTTGCAATTATTTTACATGTGGTAAGGATTCTGATACTAGTTTGGATATCCTGTCTGTTTTCAGGTTCTGCGTGACATTCTGAAAGAGGTACAGGGAAACATGGTGCCACGGAGCATGTTGAAGGAATGGGCTTTGCACACTTTTCCTAATGCCACTGACTACTGGACTTTTCGAAAAATGTTTACCATTCAGCTTGCATTGATTGGTTTTGCTGAATTTGTACTTCACCTGAACCGTCTTAACCCTGAGATGCTTCAAATTGCACAGGTATGTGCAAAGTCTCATTATGGTTATTAATGACAGACTGCAGTAAGTTTTGTAGAAATGCTGCAATTTCTGCTGAATTTTTAACGTGTTTGGTGTACTTGCTGAGTATTTTGCTGTTTAGTGGCCACTGCCAGTCTGTGCAAGATGCCTGAAGCAGGTGCAGCTAATGGTCATTGAGGAACTGAAGACTATTTATGAAACTAATTTGAAGCAATTTAAACAAAATGATAATTACACTGAGTTAAAATGAATCCAGTGAGAGCAATGAACTGTTGTGTGTACTGAGGTTTCTACCCAGCTATATTTTATAGCTCTTGGTTTCGTCTCATGCCAAAACAATTACTGCTGGGACTTTTTTTTAAGCCAGCAAAATCTAATTTCTTCTGGATACATTTTACAATGATTAAAGCTGAACTTGTAACCTTTAAGTATTTGTAGATTTTTAAAAAAACGGATTGAAGTGTGAATTTGCATTTTGATGTTATTTCCAGTTCCCATTTTCATTAAGTATCTCTATTATAAAACATTATGTGGTGTTCACAGGATAGGCACAGGCCATTTGATCCAACTGGTTGCTGCCAGTGTTTTTGATCTGTATGATCCTGTTCTAACCCTAAGTGGCATTTTCTCCTCATCTTTCCCTTAAATACATCTATTCTATTTGCCCCAACTAACTACTCTGTGGTAACAGATTCTTCATTCTAACCACTGTTACAATCAATCTGTCTGTGAGATTCCCCAATTTGTTACAATTCCAGACAGGACTTGTCAAACTACTAAGCTCGGAGGCAATGGAAGTGTACTGGCTCCCCTTGATTATTTGTGCACCCCTCAGTTGGTCACAACAAGGTTACCTTTAAAGCAATCCCTCCTTTTGTGGGTAGCTTTCCCCCAGACCAAAATGAATTTGTGTTTTAAAAGGAGCCAATTTAATCAGGCTTTCTCAAATAAACAAAACAACTGAGTATAAATACAGGAAGAAATAGTAACTCAACTCTCACATATATAGATCAGGATTAAGGCGAGTTCAAAATGATAAGCATTTTTTCTTTAGAAACACATCAGTCTCTGCATTGTTTGTGAAGAGCAGATATGGCCATTGAGGTAGATGTTACCAGTAGTTTTGGTGTTGGTAGTTGAACAGTCAATTTTAAATTCTTGACTTTGAGGGTTGATTGAAACTTTTCTGTTCTGATTTTTTTGGCAGTGGCTGAGTAGCAGCACTCAAAGAGTGAGATTCAGTCTTATCCATTTCCTTTACTTGTGCCATAGGGATGTTTAAATGGCTTTTCTTAGACCCTCGCAGTGCACAAGGATATCAGGCCACTTCCTCACACATTGGAGTTGAAGCTCACTTTTAATGTCTGTCCCTGCGTATTCTTGAAAGGGGGGAGAAATGCAAAAATGTCTCTCGCTGAGTCTGCTGTCTTTTTATACCATCTTGTCCACAGTCTGAGTTACTCCCAAGAGATTACAAGTTCTGTTTCTAGTGTATTGTTCTTGGTTTTGAAGTTTATTCAACACCTCATTTGGAATCTCTGAATTTACATCTGCAGTCTACTTTTGGCTTAATGTCCTTTTTGCTTGTGAAAAGAGCACATTGTAATTAAACTTTAAATGTGGCCATAGCTTATTTGAGGTTATGGTCCATGGTCATGACATTACTCCCTGTATAAAAAATTTTCTTATGATTTCCCAATTTGACTTGTTAGTGATTGTGAAATGGCTCCTAGTTTGGTCTTACCCACTGTTGAAAACTTCTTCAAGTTTATTTTAAGAAAATATTTCATGATCTTAAAGAGAACCAAATGATCTGTTTCCATGCTATATGACCTCTGTCAGATTGTATTTCAGTCTAGAGAACAAATTCCCTAGCCTGGCCTCTTTCCTGATTAGTATAAACTCTCAATTCTGGATTCATTTTAGTAACTTTTTTTGTACCTTTTCCAGTGTTTCTATATCCTTGTAATAACAGGGATCAAGACTGTGTCCAGGACTACATGTATAAACCAAACAAGTTCAAGAAAACCTCTCATCTTTTCTACTCTATCCCTTAGGAAATGAGCTGCAGTGCTTGGTTTTTTTTAATGGACCTAATAACCACATTCATTATTTGTGTGTCTGGACTTCCAGATCCTTCTGTTCCTCAATCCTTTTTAAAGATTTACTTTTAAAGAAGTATGTGGCTGCCTTATTTTGCCTTCTCTTGTTAGTCTACGTTGAAATTAATTTGACAATTATGTGCCCATTTTGCAAGTTCATTAATGCTTGCCTTGTCTATTGTTGTAGTTCTCCTCTGTACTAACTTTCACCTCCTCCCTGCCCAAAGTTGGAATCATCTACAAATGTTGTAACTATGCTTCCCATTCCTTTGTCCAAATTGATAAACTAAATAGTGTAACAGCAGCCTGAGTAACCTTCAACCAATGCTTTCTGTTTTCAGGTTTGAAATTGGTTTGCTTTCTCCATTCTGCTAGTTGCCCTTTGATTCCACAAATACTGAATTTGGTCATGAGTCTACTGTGCAATGCCTAATCAAAGGCTTTCTGAAAATTCAAATATATTACAATATGCAGATTACCCTTGTCAGTCCTTTGTTACTTCAAATAATTCAGTAATGTGGTAAAGAATGATTTTTCCCTTCCGTGTTGACTACCTTTCTCTCTAATAATGAGAGGTCCATTATGCACAACGCAGGCATTACTGATTGAGAACTTCTTAATTTTTCTTTGAGTAACAGAATTGCCAGATCATTGTTAAATGGTATGCCAAGAGGATAGCTCTCCTATTTTTGTAACATAAATGTCAAAAATCTCTAGGTTTGTTAAAAAAAAAAATTGGAACCGATGAGATATCCTATAAATTTATGTAAGGTAGTGTCTTCAGAGGCATTATTTCTGATGTGCACGATCAAATTATACAGTTTCTTAATCGACCCTGCGGTACGGATTGAAGTCTAATGAATTTTTCTGCCAAAATGTTCTTGGAAATACTTAAATTCTTCTGATAATCAGCAATATTGAAAAACTTGCATTTACGTAGCCCCTCGGGATATCCCAAAATATTTTCTCGAACCAGTAGAATTTAACATTCAGTCATTGGAACAGCCTTATCTGCCATTCATTTAGAGCATTCATACTTTAAACCCATGCAGCCTCATCATCCTTTACAACTTTACGCTGTAAAAATTCACTGAACTCAATCTTGAAAGTTCTAATTGTGCCTCAGCATCCACAGTCTTAATGGGAAATACTGTTCCCGATTGCCATTATTCTTATGTGAAGGAGAAATGCTTCCTGATTTCCCACCTAAGTAACCTAGAGTCAGTGTTAAGATTATGTCCCCTAAATACTGATTTGCCTTCTAGAGGAGTTAACTTTTCTGTATTATCCTATTGAATCACTTAACTTCGATTAGATCGGTAACTGTTTACCATGAGGCAAAATTGCAAATTGACATAATCTTGAATGAAATAAATTCTGTATTTATTATCCACTAAGTTGAGTGACTAGGGTGGAGGCAAGTTTATTTAACATTCTTAAAAGCTTTCATTATCAGTTGGTATTTAGACCCAGGAAGTAAAAGGAATGTCTTCTGAGACAGCATTGCATTTGAGGAACAGCCCTTTCTGATTGTGTTATGAGCTGCGCATCCTAAGATTATATTGTCAAAGTGTTTGACTCCTTGAGTGAAAAAGGTAAAATACTGACACCTTTTGATCCTTGTGTATTTTTTCCTTTTAGTGACTTGAATATTTGTTATAGCTCTACGTTCCTATGGGTAATGGTTGTTTATTGAATGGGATCCTGTTGTTTGACCTTGTGTTCCAGGACACCGGAAAGCTCAATGTGGCGTACTTCAGGTTTGATATCAATGACAACTCGGGCGATCTAGATGCCAATCGCCCTGTGCCGTTCCGACTCACTCCAAACATCTCGGAGTTTCTCACCACCATCGGAGTGTCCGGCCCACTCACTGCCTCGATGATAGCTGTTGCCAGATGTTTTGCACAGCCAAACTTTAAAGTAAGGCAGTAGTGTATCTTGTCCATACAATCTGACATTCCATGTAACTTGTATGTCAATATGGTTAGGACTGCTCCTGAAGCTTCCTGACAGGATAAAAGATCTTAAGAATCCCTACAGTGGGGAAGCAAGCCGTTTGGCCTATCGAGTTCGCACCAACCCTCCAAAAAGCATCTGACCCAAACTCACTCCCTACCCTATCCCTGAACCCCTGCGTTCCCTATGGCTAAACCACCTAACCTGCTCATCTTTGGACCGTGGGAGGAAACTGGAGTACCTAAGGGGAAACCCTTGTAGATAAAGAGAGAATGTGCAAACTCCGCACAGACAGTTGCTGGTGGGTAGAATCAGACCCGGGTCCTTGGCACTGTGAGGATGCAATGCTAACCAGAGCCACCGTGCTGCCTTTTAATGTGATGGTGGATGCTCACCCTTCTTTGAGTGACAAGACTTGAGCAATTTAAATTCCTTTGTGCAATCTGGCCAATTGCCAGAGCTGGGAATGTAAAGATAAAAGATTCTAGTTTGGACAGCCAGTGTCTCCTTAGAAGCTAAGAGCAGCAATCACAGTTTAAAACAACTGGAATACATTGTGCTGAAGTCTTCAGCGGAGATGAATTCTCTGTTGTGATATAAATGTGGCTGCAAATTCTCTCTACATACCTTGAAATTGTGTGCAGTCAGCACTGCTCACAGCAAGATTTATTTTATGCATTCACATATTAAGCATCTAAAAAATGGTCAGGGACTTTTTTTCTACGGTTTCCAGTACTACTCGCTGTACTGTTCATGTGAATCCATGCCTCCCCAACTTTCAGGACATTTCCATTGAGTTTTGACTGATCTTGTCAGACCTTCATTTACAATCCTCCTATTGAAGCCCTGACTATTTGCAGTTGCATTTTTTAACAAAATGTTTTGCTGTCATCAAGAAAGGTAGAAACCTGCATTTCTGCAGTGTCATTGACAACCTCAGAATGCCCCAAAGCATTTCACAGACACGGAGGTACTTTTTGAAGTGTAGTCACTTGGTAATGAAGGAAACTCCAATTTGTGCACTGCAAGCTCTCATAAATAGCAGTCTGATGACCAAAATAATCTATTTCACTGTTGAGGACTCAATATTAACTAGGATGTTGGGGAGAAATCCCCATTCTTCTTCAGAATAGTGCTAGTAGAGTTGTTTTATATTCTCCTGAGAGGGCAGAGTCTCATGAGAAGGACAGCACTCTCAACAATACAGCATTTACACAGAACTGCAGTAGAGCCCCACCCTAGATTACATGCTCAGACTCTGGAGCGGGACATAAACTTCCATTCTGATTTAAGGGGAAAGTGATAAGTGCTAAGGCAAGGCTAATTAAGTACGGCTACTGTTCATAGACAAAATACTAGTAAAATTGGCATTTGTAAACATTCCAGAGACCACTTTTACATTTCCTTGCCAAAGTGGGTTAAGTGGCTTTTGAATTGGTATTGCTTGGGATATAATCAGGCCTGGCTCTCAGTTTTTATATATTTAACATACTTTTGCTATCTCTCAGTGATGAACTACATTGAATTTCTAACCAGAATAAAATAAGACTGTATGGTTGCCAGGGCTGTCAGGCGCCTAACTACTTTGATTAGCTCACTGTCCCATCTAATCTTCTTCTCATTGAAGAACTTTGCTTTGATGGTCGGGTTAACATGCTGTCATAAACAATTCAAATGTGATGTCTTATGATTCCAGTACTGCACGATGTTCCTACACCGAGGAAAAGACATACACACCACCACTTAGAGCTGTCTGCCTTGACCAAAGGGTTTCTTGTTGCCACTTACTGTCCTGTCCCTCTCTTTGCTTCACTCCCCAAAGAAGAATTTCACAAAAGGCTAGATTTTCTGGTTAATTAATGATATTCCTCTTTTGCTTGCATTTGCCTGCGAGCGAGCCAACCTCCGATTGATGTCTAAATTCTTTTGTTTGTTTCTGGGGTATGGGTGTTGCTGGATAGGCCAGAAAGAGTTGCCCATCCCTAACTGCCCTTGAAGATCATGATGAATCACTGTCTCGAAGCATTGCACTCCCTCGCGAGGAGATACAGTGTTGTTTCAGAGCAATTCCAGGATTTTGACCTGGTGGGTATAGTTCCAAGCAGATTGAGTAGATGTTCGGATCACAGGCTAAATGAAGCACTTTTTGCTTAAACTGTTAACAGCTCTGAAATATTTCAAAGCCACAAAGTAAATGGGTGTTTCTGACTAGTTTGCTGTCCTTCATTTTAACTTGTACTTTCAGGCTATTTTCAAAAGCACCATAATGATTTATTTCTGCAGTTCAAGCATTACTGAATGGAAGGAGGCCATTCAGCCTGTTGTGTATATATGCTGGTTCTTTGAAAGATCCTTCTCTATTAGACCCAAGCTCCATTCTTTCCCCATGGCTGTGTAAGTCTTTCCTTTTCAAAGTTATGATTGATTCTGCTTCCACCATTCATTCTTTAAAGCAGTGTATTCCAGATCATTACACATGGTGGTTTTTAATTTTCTTAACAATGCAGTGGCTAACTTCCTAATATGTGTTTGGAAAAAATATAGCTCCCATTATCCAGTTAGCTTTGTCATTAGAATGCTGTTTTGGTGTGCGTTGTTTCTTTCACGTCCAATCGCTTAAAGAATATGACTTCTTACACGCGCTGTGTTAGGGACAGGTCTCCTGGTTATTCTGTTAATTATAGATAATTATCCAATTTTCTTCTCCATGCAGGTTGATGGCATTCTGAAAGCTGTGCTGCGTGATGAAATAATTGCCTGGCACAAGAAGACTCAGGAGGACACCTCCTCCCCGCTCTCGGCAGCCGGCCAGCCTGAGAACATGGACAGCCAGCAGCTGGTCTCACTGGTTCAGAAGGCAGTGACTGCTATTGTGACCAGGCTGCACAGCCTGGCCCAGTTTGAGGGTGGAGAGAGCAAAGTGAACACACTCGTTGCAGCTGCCAACAGCCTTGACAACCTCTGTCGCATGGACCCTGCCTGGCACCCATGGCTATAAGGCCTGAAATTTAATCGCCAGTGAGGCAGTGAGAGGAGGGGTAAATGGTTCTTTCATCAGACTCATTTTGTTGCAATGTGAAGTTAATAGACACCTGAAATTCTGAATTATTTTCTTGTTGAAGATCACCTCAATCTAGTTTTCCACTGTTTTTTTGTTTATTTTGCATTGCTGTGTTAGATCATGTGACTTCTACTCTTTAAATGGAACCATTGACTAGAATTTGTAGAGCGAGAGAGATTAAATAATACCTCTATCTTTTTGACTCATTGATAGGTGTAAATACTTTAGCAGGATTTACTAACTGCTGACCTTGTTGGAGAGGTTACTTTCAGCAAGCACAATACTAAGTGTGCAATGTGTGCTCAGTATCTCATGCTATGGGTGGGCTAAAGTCACTGCTAAAGAAAAGTTCTGTCAGTGATTAGCGAGGATTGTGGCTTCTACGAAAAGTGTTAATTAAAAGATGTCTAGAACAGCAAATACTTCAGAGAAGAGGAGAGGTGTGGGTGGATGAGAAACAGCTCAAAGTTGAGCACAGCATTGGTGAAGCTAAAAGCTTTACCATCGAGTGCCCAATTAGAAACTGCACGTGTTCCTGCACTAGAAGCATTGAGGCAGGGAATAATGCATGAGTGAGCTGATGCCAGTTTGCTCAAAGGTTTTAATTATGTACTACTCAGCATTGTTTGGCAAACACTGTAGAGTTCTTGCAGGGTTTTTTAAACAAAAATGTCACCACCAGGTATTTCTGTGTAAACCAATGCCTTTTGGAACTGTTTCCAGGAGGGTTGGGTTGAGGACTGAGGTTTCTGTTGCTACAGTATCAAACATGTACTGCACTTTTGTAAGATTTGGGAAATGTTGCAGTTTTCTGCGTAAAGTGTTTTTACAGTTTTGTACCATGCTCAAGAGTCATCAGTTCAAATTAGGAGGAATCCATTTCTTTGCATGATAGATCAAAGCTGGCACTCAATTCAAAGAGTAGAGTTTGGCTGAGTGTATAATGTACCTACTCTTATTTCTTTTCTATGTGCTGTTTTGGAAAGGGAGTCATAACTGAAATGTACCAAGTAATTCATTCTGGTCCCTGTGTAAAGTATTAACGAGTTTCAATTAATGCTGTAAGCTTATTGATGGGCTGTAAGAATGAATTTTGGTATTTGTCACAGTCCTTTTACACTGTTTAAAATGCCTCCACAAAGGTTTTGTGGATTTTTCAATGGGTATTGTAGACAGCACTACATCTTTTCAAAACAAATATGTTTTTACTGATACAAGTCAGTTTTAGTCCTGTCCATCTTACAGCGAGCTCAATACGACAAGTTTCTTTGTAAGTTATGAACTTTTTTATTTTTACATTTTTAAACAAAGGGTCTTATGCCGACAATTATTTTGAGACTGTTCCATCATGTTGAAAAGAATTACATTTTGTACAGAACCTATTTGCAAAGAATAAATCAATTTATAATGAAAACTATTTTCTTTCTGGTGTTTGCTTCTGTTCCAAGGTTTCACTGTTTATCTGTCATGGTTTCTCATAAGTAGTGAAGTGAATTTTGCAGACATGCTCTGTTCTGCCTCAAGTGTACAACATTTAATAATTCTTCCCAGCACATTGTTGTTGAATTTTGCCTGGATACAGAACTGGCTTAGTCAAAGGAGGCAGAGGGTAACAGTAGAAGGATGCCTTTCGAAATGGAGGGCTGTGACTGGTGGTGTTCCACAGGAATCAGTGCTGGGACCTCTGCTGTTCGTGATCTACATAAATGATTTGGAGCAAAACGTAGCTGGTTTAATTAGTAAGACTGAAGATGATATAAAGATTGGTGGAGTTACGGATAGTGAGGAGGATTGTCAGAAGATACAGCAGGGTATAGATCATTTGGAGGCATGGGCGGAAAAATAGCAGATGGAGTTTAATCCAGACAAATGTGAGGTGATGCATTTCGGAAGGTCAAGCCCAGGTGGAAATTATACAATGAATGGCAAAACCCTTAGGAGTATTGATATGCAGAGGGATCTGGGTGTGCAGGTCCACAAATCACTGAAGATGGCAGCGCAGGTAGATAAGGTAGTAAAAAAGGCTTATGGCATGCTCGCCTTCATTGGAAGGGACGTTGAGTATAAGGACAGACAAGTTGTGCTGCAGATTTATAGAACTTTAGTCAGGCCACACTTAGAATATTGCATACAGCCCTGTTCACCACACTACCAGAAGGATGTGCATGCTTTGGAGACGGTACAGAAAGGGTTTATCAGGATGTTGCCTGGTATGGGGGATTTTAGCTTTAAAAAAAAATCTGGAAAGACTGAGTTTGTTTTCACTGGAACGGAGGAAGTTGACGGTCGACTTGATAGACGTTTATAAGATTGTGAATGGCATGGGTAGTGGAAAGTATGAGGCTTTTCCCCAGGGTGGTGGGGTCAATTACTGGGGGACACAGATTCAAGGTGTGAGGGGGAGGTGTTTAAAATATATGTGTGAGGCAAGTTTTTCCCAGTGTGGTGAGTGCCTGGAACGCATAGCCAGAGGAGGTGGTGGAAGCAGATACAATAGCAGCATTCAAGAAGCACCTGGACAAATACATGGAATAGGAAAGGAATAGAGGGATATGGATCCTGTAAGTGAAGACAGCTTTAGTATAGAAGGGCAAAATATGGTGTAGGCTTGGAGGGCCGAAGGACCTATTCCTGTGATGTATTGTTCTTTATTTATAACTTGTGCAGGGTTTTTGAACAATGAGGCTATTTATTAATGTAAATTCTGCCATAGCTTACATCTTCGTTATGATTGAGTCTTGATAACATTTCATTGCCTCTTGAATATTGGGACAAGTAGCAATAATTTTTTAAAAAATGAACATGACCAGTTGGGGAGAATGATGAAGAGTGTGTATGTAATAATTGCAAATTGTTAAATGAGAGTGCACTTTATATGTTGTTGCATGTTTTCATAATTTTCAGTCACCAAAATGATGCTTATTTCCACTACAATAATTTAGAGGGATAGTGCCTTTCTCAATCTCCACTCATCCCAAAACTCTTTATGCCTAATCAAGCAATTTGAATGCATCTACTCTTGTAACGTGTAGGAATTGGAGCATGCTTCTACAAACAATCATGAGCTGATGATGAGGTTCTTGTTCTGAAATGTCAGTTGAGAAATAAAAATTGCTCAGGACAATGGGGTGAGCTATCCTACTTCAGAATGAACCTATGGGAGCTTTTAGCTCCTTGAGAGGACAGATGACCCTTTAATGTCTCATTTGAAAAATGGCATCTCTGACAATGCAGCATTCCTTCAGTACAGCACTGGAAGTTTCAGCCTGGATGTCATGGTCAAAATCAATGCTCCCTCTAATCTGCACAGCTGCTTGGAAATTTCATGTAGCTGACTCGTGGAAGCTGCTGCTGTGCATGGACACTTAAGGTCCACACAGCTGAAAATAGAACTAGTGGAATGTTCGTCAAGACTCTGGGGTGGGATTTGAACCTTATTCAGAAATAAGCCAACAGTTGACTGTTGAATTGTTAAATCACTTCTTGCGTATTGTGCTGTTGATATTACAATAATTACATTCAACCAATCTGCATTAAATTGTCACGAGAATCACTCTTACCTATTGCAAGCTGTCTCCATTTCGAAATTCATTTCGTGGTTTGATTACTTCAAAACAGGTCATCAGGAATGGCCCTAGATTTTTCCCCACGTGGCTCCTGTATCAGGATGGGGAAGATAAATGGGCAATAACTATATTGGACTCCTCAATGATGCCCTTTGGTGTTTCAGTGTATCAGTAACTTACTGTAACAAGCTGAGTTCTGAAGGATGAGCATTGGATAGTTAGTGTTAGGTAGTCCATCTGTGAAACTGCCCCAGCATAAGGGAGGAACTTCAGGAGACAACTGTACGCTAGGGGAGGCAAACATTTCTCATCGTGTTTTAATCCTTTCACTTTGTAAAGGCATTTGCCCAGCTGTGGAAAGAGGAGATCGCGAGTACTAAAAATATTTATATCTATACTGTGATGCCTGTCAATTTGCTTGTCTTTGGGCTTAATCTTGTTGTTCTGTCAAATGTAGCTGGCATGCTGAATATGTTGATCTGTTGTCTGAAAAATCATCGAACTAAACTTAAGTTAATTACAGATGATACTCATCTTAAGAATCAGACCTTGACTGATTCTGGCAGTCAACATTAAATTATGGAATAGCACATAACACCAGGTGGTCACATGTTCAATTAAATATGCACCAGCTCTTTCAAAAAGCAATCCAGACATCTCACTTCCCCCATTCGTTTGTCATATCTCCTTCAGACCTTTATCCAATTAAATTTAAAGGCTAGTATTTAATTTATATACTTTGGCCTATAAGGCAGTGCATTCCACATGCTAATCAATTGTTACGTAGAAAGAAAACCTTGGTTTGTGTGTCGAATACAAATTTGTGTCTTGTTTGCCTCTTTTGCCTCAGCTTTGCTGAAGCTCCATTGTTGAGCATATTCAAACGTCTGGGGTAGAGTTCCAAAGATTCACAACGCTAAGTGAACAAGTTGCTCTTCATTTCAGACCTAAATGATCAGCCCTTTTTCTGTGATTTTGTCCCGCGTTCTAAGTTCCTTAGATGGGGAAACAAACCCAGAGTGTATGTAGTCAAGCCCCTTCAGAATCTTGCACTTTTCAATGACGTCACCTCTCATTCATTTAAACTCTAGAGAATGCTTGATTTGTCTGTTAGCGTGCAGAGAAACTTGGCAAGAATATTGCCAGGGTTTGAAAATAGCAGCTAGGAGGAAATTGGATAAACCAGGGTTATTTCCCTGACTCAAGCCGTAGAAAAGAAAGGGGCATGAACATGGAAGACCTGTTTCCCCTAGCACAAAGATTATTTATTGGGAGCCGCAGATTTAAAGTGATTAGAGAGGCCGTTCATAAAAAGTTTCACCCTGACAGTTATGTCTGGAATTTGCTGCCTAATTTGATGGTTAATGGCTCTCAGCGTAGAACAATCTCATCCCTGAAGCCAACCTCGTGAGCCATTTCTTTATTGTCTCTAGTGTAAGAATATTCTTCCTTAAATTGTAGCAATCGTACCTTGTTCTTGTGCTCCAATGCCTTTGTAATAAAGGCCTACATCCCATGTGCCATTCCAGTTGTTCCTGCACACTAACTTTGTGCTGCTTGACTGAGTATGCCCAAGTGCCTTTGAATATCAAACCTTGCTAGTTCTTGCCATTTAAAAATATTTTATCTTTGTGTTATGACCAAAGTGAATAAATTCAAATCTCTCCACATTATAACCCATCTATCACCTTTTTGCCCATTAATTTAGTCTAGTGTATCTCTTGTAGCCACTTTATACCCTCTTCACAGCTTACATCAGCTTTGATTTGTCAGCAAGCATAAATACATTGAATTAAATAGATAGATGGAGTAGTCATATAGATTGTAATTGGCTGAAGTCCCAGCAATGATCCTGGTTACACTCCACTCATTACAGCCTCCCAACTGGAAAGGGCCCTGTTTATCCCAATTCTCTGTTTTTCATCCATCAATTTGCTATTAGTACTAATATATTACCCCATATCTTATGTGGAATCTTATTAAATGCTTCTAGCGCAACCTCATTTATTTCTGAAGAAGGATCTAGACCCAAAACGTCAAATTTCCTGCTCTTCTGATGCTGCCTGGCTGCTGTGTTCATCCAGCTCCACTGTTATTACATGTATCCAATTGCATCCTCAAAAAAACTCTTAAATTTGTCAAACACAATTTTCCTTTCATAAAACCATGTTGACTTTGATTACACAATAATTTTCTAAGTGCATTGTAAGTTCCATTAGGTGACTTCCTCAGTGATAGATTCCTGCATTTTCTTGATGATTGATGTGGTAACTGGCCTCTCTTTCTGCTTTTCCCAAACACCAGGATTATGTTAGCTAACTTCCAAACTTGAGAAACCATTCCAGAATCTAGGATATTTTGGAAAGTTATAACCAGTACTTCTACTATCCAGCTACCTCTTTTAGAACTCTTGGATGCAAGTTATCATCTACTTGAGATTTGTTGGATTTTACTCCCTTTGGTTTTCCCATTTTTTTAAAAAAAAATCTCCTGGCATTAACTACCTTAATTTTTCAATTATATTAACCCCTTGGTCACCCTTTATGGTATGAAATTTGTGCCTCCTACTGTGAAGACAGAAGGGAGGCAATGGCCTAATCGCTACATCACTACATTGTTAATCCAGACACTAAGGTAATGTTCTGGGAACCTGGTGTCAAACCTCACCATAACAGATGATGGAGTATGAATTCAATAAAATTTGGAATTAAGGATTTAATGATGACCATGAAACCATTGTCACTGGTTGGGCTGAGAAATCCCATCTAGTTCACTTATATCCTTTAGGGAAGGTAACTGCCATTCTTACCTGGTCTAGTCTATATGTCACTTTAGACCCACAGCAATGTGGTTGACTGTCGACTGTCAACTGTCCTCTGAAATGGCCTAGCAAACCATTCAGTTGGGCCAAGACTCAAAAAAGGGGTGGATAATAAATGTCGGCCTTGCCAGTGAATCCCGCATCCCATGAATGATTAAAGGAAGAGAAAATCCAAAATACTAACTCAGCATGTGAGCCATTGCTTCACACCCTATGATGATTCATCCTGTTTCTGCCTGCATAAGGGCAGCATATATTTTAGCAAGCATGGGGCTGGATGAACACAGCAGGTCAAGCAGCATCATAGGAGCAGGAAAACTTGACGTTTCGGGCCTAAACCCTTCATCAGAGAAGGGTTT
>JAHRHZ010000023.1:18668272-18702249 GCA_024137785.1 Ginglymostoma cirratum | reverse complement strand
GGACGCTGGGAAGTTGTTTCCGTTAGGTGGGGAGACTAGGACCCGTGGGCACAGCCTTAGAATTAGAGGGGGTCAATTTAGAACGGAAATGAGGAGACATTTCTTCAGCCAGAGAGTGGTGGGCCTGTGGAATTCATTGCCATGGAGCCCAGAGGAGGCCGGGACGTTAAATGTCTTCAAGGCAGAGATTGATAAATTCTTGATCTCGCAAGGAATCAGTGGCTACGGGGAGAGTGCGGGTAAGTGGAGTTGAAATGCCCATCAGCCATGATTAAATGGCGGAGTGGACTCGATGGGCCGAATGGCCTTACTTCCACTCCTATGTCTTATGGTCTTATCCTACACACAAGAGGCAGCCTTTACAGCCTGCTGCACATTCAATGGTGTTAGCATCATAGTGGGGTATTCAATCAATATCTAGGGGTTACCATTGCAGGTCAGAAGCTAGGAATACTGTAGTGAGTAACTCATTTAACTCCCCAGAATGTGTCCACCATCTATGAGGCATAAGTCAGGAGTGTGATGGAATACTCCCCACTTGCCTGGATGGGTGCAGCTCTTACAACACTCAAGAACCTTGACACCATCCAGGACAAAACAGCACACTTAGCACCATATCCATAAACATCAACTCCCTCCACCAGCAACACACAGGAGTAGCAGTGTGTACAATCTACAAAATGCACTGCAGAAATTCACCAGGCGTCTTCAGACAGCACCTTGCAAACCCAGAACCACTTCCAAAGGCAGAAGATACATGACAACCTGCAAGATCCCTTCCACACTACTCACCATTCTGACTCAGAGATAATTCGCTGTTACTTCACTGTTGCTGGGTCAAAATCCTGGAACTGTAAGGATATTGTGGGTCACCCAGGGTGGTGAAGAAGGCACTTGGCATTCTGGCCTTTTTCAGTTGAGGCATTGAGTATAGGAGTTGGGACGTTATGTTGCAGTTGTATAAGTCATTGGTGAGGCTGCACTTGGAGTATTGTGGACAGCTGTGGTCGTCTTGTTATAGGAAAGATATAGTTAAACTGGAAAATGTGCAAAGAAGATTTACGAGGATGTTCCTAACACTAGTAGGCCTGAATTTTAGGGAGAGGTTGGTCAGGATGGGACTTTATTCCTTGGAATGTAGGAGAATGAGGGGTGACCTTATTGAGGTGTATAAAATCATGAGGGACGTAGATAGGATGAATGCATATAGTCTTTTCCCCAGGGATGGGGAATTAAGAACTAGAGGGCATAGATTTAAGAAGGATCTGAGGGGCAACTTCTTCACACAGAGAGTGATACGTATATGGAATGGGCTGCCAGAGGAAGTGGTTGAGACAGCTACAACAGCAACATTTTGAAAACGTTCAGATAGGTACATGGATGGTAAGGCTTTAAAGGGATATTGGCCAAATGTGGGCAACTGGAACTAGCTGAGTGGGCACCATGGACCAATTTGGGTGAAGGGCCTGTTTCCATGCTGTATTTATTCCATGACTCTAACCCACAGCAGGTGGACTGCAGTGATTAAAGAAGGCAGCTCACCACCACTTTCTCAAGGGCAACTAGGGATGGGCAATAAATGCTGGCCAGCCAGTGACACCCATGATTCTCAAGTAATTTTTTTTAAAAAATCACAATTCAATTACAATATTGCTGATAGTCTCCTTCCTCCATCTTCCACCTTGCTCCAGATCCTTTAATACTTTGGTTAACAAGGTTCTATCAATCTCAGTTGTAAAATTTTCAATTGATCCTGCAGCGTCTGCAGTTTGATGGAGGGAGAGTAGCATAATTCAAATGTGCTTTGTGTGAATAAAATCTGAAACAGCCTGGCTCGCATGTTAAGGTTTTATCCTTTTATTCTGGACTCCAACCACAAGTGGAAATAATTTCTTTTGAGACTGTAAAAACCTCAAGGAGCTCACTCCTTTATCTTGTATATTGAAAGAAATATAAGCCTCTTCTTTGCAACCTGTGTTCATAATGTAACCATTCTTTACTCATGCATATGCTTTTGGCCTTGTTTTCCAAGTTACAGTCTTCAGTCTGTTCTACCTTGCGTGCATTTTTCACCATTTCACAACTTTCCCTTTCAAAAATCAATTGGTTGTCTGATCTTGTGCTAAGTACTTTGGCTGATTCTTCCTTGTATATGTCTGGTTTTATTTTTAATGGAATGAATCTTGCCTAGTCCAATAAACCCAGTTGCAGTATGGGTCACGCAAGTGTCTTAAAAGTTCTTCATTTCTGAGAACAGCTCAACTCAATATTTCAAAATCAATGAACTTCAAAGCAAAAACAAAAGCTCCAGAAACTGAGAACTGTGGCATGTTTTGACAAGCTTGATTTGCCGCTCAAGCACGTCAAAACATGTCAAAGTTATCTGCATCTGCACCATGAATGTATTTAAAAATGGGCTTCCACAGGAATTTCTGTTAAAGAAGAGGTATTGTGCCATTTTAAGCAAATTATTGGATTCTTTTCTGGTGTTAGTAGGTTGCTCGGTGATTTCAACCAGGAGCTGATATAAATAAGAACTGTTTCACTGTTCAGGGGGTAATGTTTTGTGCATGCGGAGGGTAAGTCATTGAAGAAGTGAGTCAATTAATGGGGAGCATTAATCTTGTGAAAGAAGAGACTCCATATTTTAAAGCAATTACTGATTGCCATTCTACAGCATTACTTCATGTCAAGACTATTCAGCTACTTGTATATTCACGACTTCAGGTTTAATCAGACATATCTATAGCTGGTAGAAAGAATGCATATGAACAAAAACAAAGTTGCTGGAAAAGCTCAGTGGGTCTGGCAGCATCTGTGGAGGAGAAAACAGAGTTAACGTTTTGGGTCCGGTGACCCTTCCTCAGAACTGGCAAGAAGAGAGATTGGAACAGAAATCCCATCGGAGAGAGGAGCAGAACTTCTTCAAGGTGGGCATGCCTGGAAGAGATGCGGCAGTGAGTTAAATACTAAATAAAAACCAAAAGAACTGCGGATGCTGTAAATCAGGAACAAAAACAAAGTTGCTGGAAAAGCTCAGCAGCTCTTGCAGCATCTGTGGAGGAGAAAACAGAGTTAACGTTTCGGGTTCTGAGGAACTTCCTCAGAACTGAATATGAACTTATGTTGGTACTAAAAGCAATTCCATATAGATAGATATGTATTGACTTTATTACTGAGCAATTTCTCTCTCTGATTTTGAGATGCCTGAATGAATTTGACACTTACTAAAATGGGAAACCGGTTGTGACGTTGACTGCTGAGAGTCATAGGGCTTAGCAGAGAAACTTAGCTTCACCGAATGGTGGATTGTCATCATGATTGAATTGTCTGTCAGCTGCCATTGAGACTGAAGATGAGAAAAATAATAAACGTTTATAGATAAGTAAGCAGGCCATTCAACCCCTTTAAGCCTGCTCCTCTATTTGACAAGATATTTTCCGACCTCAGCTCCATCTTCCTGTACTATCTCCATGTCCCTTAGCTCCCTTTGTACACAAATATTTTTCAATCTGTCTTAATTATAATCAACATCCATAACTTGGCTGCAGAATTCCAAACATTCACAACCCTTTGAGTGAAGAAATGTCTCCTCATCTCAGTCCTAAATGACCATCCCTTTTTTGTGTAAGGCCGTGACCCCTAGTTCTAGACACACACAGCCAGTAAAGATGAAAGCAAATATAAAATGTTTTTGTAATAAAGAACACAGTATGAAACTCCATCATAGAAGATCGACACTTGTTTTAAATCTATGAGATGAATAAGAAAGGTCACACAGCAAGTAAGAATTTAACCTGTGGAGAGAAAGCAGAGTTAACATTTCGAGTCCATTGACCTTTCTTTAGAAAGTTAACTGTTTTCTTTCTTCACAGATGCTGCCAGACCTACTGAGTTTCTCCAGCAATTTCTGTTTTTCTTTTGGATTTCCAGCATTAGCTGTTCTTTGTTTTTGTTTGTTAATTTAACCTATAGAAGGATGACCAGAATTATACGCAGTTTTCTGCAAGTGGCCTCATCAATGTCCTGTACGGCTGCAACATGATGTCCCAAATCCTATGCACAATGTATGACCAATAAAGGAAAGTGTGCCAAACACTTTCTTCACCACCCTGCCGACCTGCAACTCCACTTTCAAGGAGCTATGCACCTGCACGTCAATGTGTCTGGTATAGCAAGACTCCCCAGGGCCCTACCATTAACTATATAAGTTCTGCCCTGGTTTGCTGCCTCCAGAATTTTTTTTTAGAATCAAATAATTAATTCTCAACACCGTTTTGTAGCTTGATTTACAAGGACGTTGCTGGGATTGGAAAGTTTGAGTTACAGGGAGAGGCTGAATAGACTGGAGCTTTTTCCCTGGTGCGTTGAGAACTGAGGGGTGACCTTACAGAGGGTTATGAAATCATGACAGGGATGGATAGGATGCACAGCCAAGGCCTTTTTCCTAAGGTGGGGAGGAGTCCAGAACTAGAGGGCATAGGTTTTAAGGTGAAAAAGGAAATATTTAATTAGGACCTAAGGGGTAACTTTTTCACACAGAAGGTAGTGCATGTATGGAATAAGCTGTCAGAGGAAGTGGTGGAGGCTGGTACAATTAAACATTTAAAAGGCATCTGGGTGGGCACATGAATAGGAAGGGTTTAGAGGGATATGGGCCAAATGCTGGCAAATGGAACGAGGTCAGATTGGGATGTCTGGTCGGTGTGAACGAGTTGGACCAAAGGGTCTGTTTCTGTGCTGTATGACTCTATAAGAATTTAACCTGCCTGTCTCTTTTTAAGAAACCTGTGATGTACTCACCTTGACTTTACTGAACTACATGTCAAAGAATATTGTATTGACTGCTACCTGCTCTGGAGAATCCTGGAATTGTGAAAGGCACTAAAGAAAGCAAGTCTGTCTTTCTGTAGTTTGCAGTGTTACCGTGGAGATACAGCCCAGCTTCTTTCCCTCACTTTCAGCATTAACTGTGTTGTGTGCTGGTCTGAGAAAAGTGAAAAGGAAAAGTGAACTGTCCACAATTTTTTGGATGTATGTGTATCTTATATACGGATCTCAGTGTTGTTAATATGCTATATTTCATGCCAGTTGCAAAGAAACCATTAAATGTACCTTGTCCTTTCTTCTGTGCCCTAAATAAACATTCCAGTCAGTGAATTATATAATATTGTTTTTCCTTCAGATGCTGGGACATTGGCTTAAAACAATACCAGTGATAACACTGATGTGGAAGTGCTACAGTAAGTTTGGTCCCTGTAGGGGAGGCCTTAACGTTGAAATGTCAGCATTTACATACACCATTATTTCTCACCAGTGTTCCTTCCAACCCTCAGAATTACAAGGTGGCAATGATAACCATCAAATAGCTTAAAAGCACATGAATAAAATTCAGTAATTAAAACGCTTCAGTAAAATCAACTTTTTTCTTTTTTTTCTCTTTATTCATTCACGGGATGAGGGCATCACTGGCTAGGTGGCATTCATTGCTCATCCCTAATTGCCCAGAGGGTACTTAAGAGTCAACCACATTGCTGTGGGTCTGGAGTCACATGTAGGCCAGACCAGGTAAGGATGGCAGTTTCCTTCCCTGAAGGACATTAGTGAACCAGATGGGTTTTTCCAACAATTGACACTGGATTCACGGTCATCATTAGATTCTTAATTCCAGATATTTTTATTGAATTCAAATTCCACCATCTGCTATGGCAGGATTCGAACCTGGGTCCCCAGAACATTATCTGGGTCTCTGGATTAACAGTCCAGCAATAATACCACTTGGACATCACCTCCCCTGAGCAGGGATCACCAGATTCACAGCTGCAAATGCTACCGCTGACCTTTTGGTTAGCGGCTTCACTCAGGACATTAAAAATGGTCAAATTGTCAAGCAGACATTTTTTGCTGGCGTTCAGCTCAAACACATATTTCTCACAGGGTCTGGTGCAGGTTGCTGTCCTGGTGCTGGGGCCAGGACAACAACTTGCATTTAACACAGTGACGTATCTGAGGCATGTGTCTGTCATTGTTTGCTAAGTCAAAGAGTTGTGAAGACTGTCCCACTCAAGGACTCGAACATAAAGTTCTACTTGGGTACCCACACTGCTGTTCTGACCGTATGGTGCAGGGTTACTCTATTCCACCAGGTACATTCAGGAGTAGGGGATGATTACCAATGGTTGCACAATGTTCAGCACCATTTGCACCACCTTGGATAATGAAGCAGTTACATGTTCAAATACAGCGGAGACCTGGACAATATCCAGGTGTGGGCTGATAAAATGGCAAGTAACATTCATGCCAAATAGTAACAATTTCCACCAAGAAAAAAAATCTTACTATTGCCTTTTGGTGTTCAAAGGCATTGCCATCGCTGAAACCTCCAATATCAACATCTTGGGGTGAATGTTGTCCAGAAACTGAAACAAACTAGCTAAATAAATACTGTGACTACAAGAGTAGACAATGGTTCAGAATTCTGTGGCAAATAACTGACCTCCTGAATCCCCAAAGTCTGTCCATTATCTTCAAGCATAAGTCAGGAGTGTAATGAAATAGCCACCATGTGCTTGAATGGGCGAAGCTAGCCCAACACTAAAAAAAACTCCTTGATTAGCATATCCATCAGCTTCGATATTTTCTCCCTTTACTGCTGATCCACACCGGTAGCAGTGTGTGCCATCCACAAGATGCTTTATAGTATTTCACCAAGACTCCTTTGACAACCCCTTCCATATCCTCCACCTTTACCATGTCGAAGAACAGGGACAGCAGATTCTTGGGATTGACACATGCCATCCTGACTTAAAAATATGCCGATGTTCATGCACATGTGTCCCCACTACCAAAGGACTGCAGTGGTTCATGAAGGAGGCTCATCATCACTTTCTTCAGGGTGATTAGGAATGGTCAGTAATTTCTGGCTTAGTCAGTGAGGCCCAAAGATGGTAAACAAATTTTTTAGAACAATGACTATACTGAAAAAAAAATTGACTGCAAGGTAATTATATAATTGCAAGTTCATTTCCATCTTAGCCAGAGAATTATCGACAAAAACTTGACAACCAGGTTAGAACAGATGGTCAGAAGCTTGTTCAAGGAGGCAGGTTTTTAAAGAACACCTTAAACTGGAATGTGTTTGACTGTAAACAAGGAGCCTTACCTTGGTATAACTATCAGAGACTTCTGAAAGTGTGTGTCTGACCTTGGAAAATCTGCTTCTCAGCAGGAACATCCCTCACGTTTTCTTTCACAAACATACAGAGGAGAAAGAAAAGGATCACATGGAAATCAATACAACAGGGTCAAGAATCTCCATCATGTAAATACATTCTGTGGGAGAATGGTGTCTATACGTAGAATTCTGGCATCATCCAAGCGATATGACTTGGTTCCATTAGTTCCCTCTGTAAAACACGAAATTTATCTCCATCCAGAATATTTTTGCTGGGAATTGTAGTGCTGAATTAAAAATCAGATATGTTTCACTGATTGAGCTTGATTAAGGGTATCAATTCAGTTAATGCTGATGGACATGTCATTAGCATCGAATTTGTCATTAATTAACCATGCTCCTACATACTTAATTGTTTAATTTTAATCTCAAAGCCCAGTGGAATGTGCTTCCTGTCTGCTGGTTGGAGCGCTGCCTCAGATTTACATTGACATGTCCTCTGATCCTGGTAGAAAGACACATGGGAGCTCCCTTTTCCTCTCCCTCTCTGGGTGCTGACTGAGTGGTGGACTATTTCCAATTATTTTATTCAATTCACATGAGTTTTTTGTTATTTCTGTAGCAAGACTCGTTTAAATGGAGCAGTATATGAAATTTAGAAGTGGCTGGTTGATTGGAGACAAGTTCAGAGCTTTTACAGGAAAATCTTACATTGTACCCTTCTATTGAATTGGAAAAATCTGCTGTTGTTGTGAATCTGAATTCCTGATGATTGGTTCTCTACACTCAATCCTTCACATTACACTTTAGAGACACATGTTTTGCAGGGACAAATAAGGTTCCCTTGGCATGAGACTTCTCCCATTCTTCGTCTCTTTGACTAAAGAGGTACTGACCGGTGACACCCACAATGTTACGGATATACAGACATCAGGCTTCTCCAACGTTGTGATCAAGTATTGCTGGTTGATCTCAGAAATGAAAGATTATAGCTATCAGGAAAAGCATCTAGGAAGGGGAAGGCTGAGGGGTAACAGAAGAGGCCTTCAGGAGTATGGAAGGGTAGACATAGAAGGGAAATAGCCACCAAATGGCGAAAGCAGATCTAACAGCATTAGGATTGTCACTGCTGAATCCGATAGGAAATTCAGGAGAAACAGCTTTTCCGAAGGCTGGTTAGAATGTGGAATGTGTTACTGACTGGTGAGGGCAGGTGCTGCCTCTGCCTTCAAGGGGAATCTGGGCTGATTCTTGACAGAGGCAGAGACTGCATTGGAAAAAGGAAAATATCTTCAGAGAGAGGGAGCACTTGGTCTGTGTGATCCAGACCGGTTAGGATTATTTCCTAGCAACAAAGAGGAACTTGGGAGTATTTCATTCCCCCCTTACTTGGCCTCTGATGTTATTTTTGGGATGTGTGGGGAGATTGGGTTGGGTGATGCTTCTTCGGGATCTTCCCCACACTCTGTGTGAGTGGGGCAGGCTTGATAAACCAGCTAATTTATTCTGACTTGCCAATGTCATGTCCATATTATTTGATTTTAAATTTTATTTACTTTGTTTTATTTATTTGATTTAGAAATGCCAAAAATTTAATCGTCCTCTTTAAAGATGCAGAAGGTGAGCTTTGGTCTTATGCTTTCTGAGGCAGTCTGAATCAGATCATATAACACCAAGGACAGAGTGTTTGATCCGCAGCCTCATCTTCAGCTCATCGTGGCATCAGACTGAATTATTAAGGTTTGATCAGTACCATTGAAACTGTATCTGAACTTTAACCAGCAATTGATAGTATCCCTAGTGTTTCAAGAACGTGTCCCACAGTAATACGAAGTCCCTGAATGACGGAGCTTGCAATAGCCTAGTCCTGCCTTTGCAATTGAACTTCAGATTGTTGCTGCAAGGAGTCAGGGTTTACACTGTGAGACCTGGTAGGTATGTGAACAAGTGTGTGTGAGAGTGAGTGAGCGTGAGAGTGAGTGTGTGTGTGAGAGAGTGTGAGAAAGTGTGTTTGTGTGTGTGTGCGCATGCGTGTGTGTGTGCATGCATGTATTTGTGTGTGCGTGCATGTGTGTGTGTGCGCGTATGTGGACGTGTGTGTGTGCATGTGTATGAGTGTGTGTGAGAGTGAGACAAATACCCAGCAGGCACAGTTTTGCCTGTCATCACTAGCTGTAGATTTCAGAGGCAAAATTTTCTCTTGTGTCTACGATGGTCCTTGTCCAGGAGAGGCTGCCCTGTGTGTGAAAGGACAGCTTTACAAAACCTGCCTGCCCAAAGACATCAGCTTCATTTCTGTGGAAATCATTGTGCATCTAATTAGAAATCTTTCTTATCATTTCTTAAATTTACAAAAACATCCTGACAAGATTCTCCATGCCTCCTGTGCAAAGTATGATACCCTCTGCTCAAAGGCATTCAGCACTGAGGAAAGGGGGTTGCTGAGTTTCTGTACTGAGACTGTACAATACCATCAAGGGCAGGTGACATTTACAGGGTGGGAAGTTTTCCATGTCTGGGGTTTATGATGTCATGTGACCTCTTGAAACACACTCCAACTCAACTCTGAATTTTGATTACAGAATTGAATATATGAAATATGGTGATTATATTAATCCTTAACAATGCTCTAGTTGAATAAGCAGTGTGATGGTATTCCAGAAACCTGGACTAACACTCCAGAAAATTGGGACTCTACACACTGGAGTTTGCAAGATTGAGAGGCGATCTTTAGAAACGTTAAGGATTCTTAAGCGGCTTGACAGGGTAAATGCTGAAGAAGATGTTTCACCTCATGGGAGAGTCTAGGACCAGAGGGCATAATCTCAGATAAAAAAGGGCACCAATTTCAGACTGACATGAGGAGGAATTTCTTCTCTCAGAGGGTTGTGTGTCTTTGGAACTGCTTGCCACAGAGAGCAGTGGGGGCAGAGTCCTTGTGTATGTTTAAAGCTGAGATGGATTGATTCCTGGTCAGTCAGGGAATCAAGGGTTACAGGGAAAATGCGGGAAAGTGAGCATGTTGGATCAACCGTGATTATTACATTATTGAATGGCAGAGCAAGCCTGAGGCCCAAATATCATACTCCTGTTCCTGTTTCTTATAGGACAAGTTCAAAACTTAATAAAGTTAATTAGCATTGGTAAAAGTGACTATGAAGCTGTTGAGTTATTGCTGATAATGTCACTTCAGGGAAGGTTTATAGGTAGAGCAGGTTAGTACACAAGAAAATTCAAAGGTATTCCCAGAAGAAATAAGTGACCCAGAAGATGACCTTTTTGGTAAGAAGATACTTATATCAATGCACATTTCATCAATTTTAAGCTTGAGAATCTCTACAGTATCAGATAGTATACTATGGGTGCAGAAATACTTTATATGATGCAGCGAGTTTTGCACTTAACATTAAAGGTATGCTACAAGCAACAAATTTCAGATAGTGCATAATGTGTGTAGACTTCATCATGCATCCTTCACCATAAATGTATGTCATGATCCTAATATTCTTCCGATGGTAGAAGGAGTTAACTAGTTAAAGTCAAGAACTGGTTGGTTGAGGAACATCCAGAATGCTACAATTATTAAATGAGCACCCCTTCACAGAACAACAGCTCAAAGCCATTTTGGATAAGGGGCAAACAGGAGGCTGGAAAAACACAGCAAACCAGGCAGCATCTGGAGGAAGAAATAACAAGATGTGGAGCTGGATGAACACAGCAGGCTAAGCAGCATCAGAGGAGCAGGAAGGCTGACATTTCAGGCCTAGACCCTTCTTCAGCATCTAGAGGAAAAGAGCAGTCAACATTTTGGGTATTACCCTTCTTCAGGGGCAACTGGTGGAAGGTTCTTAGGGCTACCTAGACTCATGACAGAATTTAAACAAAAGACAGAATTCACTGAGATTAGTTATGTTGGCAAAATAGAACAGTTTCATTTTGTTTACAAGATGGAAATCTCTGACTATTGGTTAGGTTTCCATCTTGTAAACAAAATGAAACTATTCTAAAAACCCAAGACTGGCAGAATGGCAGCGGGAGCAGAGTCTTTGAATAGCAGTGGATAGATTCTTCTTGTGAAATGGGGTAGGAGTTATCAGCAGTAAGTATGAATTTGAGATTACAATCAGATCAGCCATTGTGTAATTGAATGGTGGGGCCAAATGGGCACCTTCTGCTCCTCATTCACATGTTTGCATTGTATGCTTGAAAGACAAGTGATGAAATAACAAGATTTTGAGCAGTAAACCGCAGTTGGTCTCATTGATGAATGTTTTATTGAAGTCAGTCAGACCGCAGCACAGCTTGGTGAAAATATCATAAAGACAAACTTGAACCTGATGTTAGATGCTGAGAAGATGCAAGTCCAAGTTGAATATTTCATTTCTTTATCTTCCCAGAAAGCATCACCTGTACTGGTGACTGAGATTAGGCCGAGGAAGGAGCAATCCTCACGCAGTCTGCCTGAGAAAGTGAACATAACCGGTTTCACCAGCAATATGATCACAGAGTTCAACCTAATAAACACATTGAAGTAAAGAGTTCACACACTCCAACACAGATCTGCTGGCAGATTGACAATAAAAATTTGCTGACACAGATTGAAGATGTGGTTCATACAACTCAATATTGTGGTACGATGATTGTCAACAATTTCATAATACAGTCAAGAAGAAACTGACTGGCCCAGAGATCCAGGATACTACAAAAAAGAAATGATTTGTTTCGACAGGCCAGTCAAAAAGCTAAAAGGAATACATGAAAGTAAAACTCTTCCACTTTTAAGGGACTTACAGGCCTCATACTGGCAAAGACAGAATCTAAATCAACATCCTCGACCCAGCGAACTACTAACCTTCCTAGGCCAAAGGTGGCTCAGTGATTAGCACTGCCTCACAGCGCCAGGGAATGGGTTCAGTTCCACCCTCAGGCGACTGTCTGTGTGGAGTTTGCACATTCTCCCTGTGTCTGCGTGGGTTTTCTCTGGATGCTCTGGTTTCCTCCCACAGTCCAAAGATGGGCAGGTTAGGTGGATTGGCCATTGAAAGGGAAATTGGAAAACTATTTGAAATTGAAAATGCAGAGCAAGGGGAATTGGGATAACTGTTTCTATCATAGTCACAATGGGCAGAGTGGCCTCCTTCTGTTCTGTATACATTTAGGATTGCCTCCTGCCCCAGGGATTGATCAATCTGCATTGTGAGTGACCGCTTGTCAGTGCTCAGCTTCCCCTGTGTGATGTCTCAGGATTGGTATCACCCTTTCTGTAACCTGAAACATTAACACTGTTTCCCTCTCCACAGATGTTGCCAGACCTGCTGAGGTCCCCCAACTTTTTCTGAAGGTATTTACCTAAATTGTTTACTGCCACAATTCCATTCGAGAAATCTTAATGAGAAAGGTCAGTAAGCACGACTTAACATGGCAGCGATATGAGTAGGCAGAATCTGTGAGGCAAACTCTTGTTTATGTTCGTGCATAGAGGAGCAGATAGGTGGGAGGGAAGACGGACAGGCCAAGGAGGCGGGGATGAAGCTAGTGAAGTCGCGTGTAGGTAGAACCCCGCATCCTTGACCTGTCCGTCTTCTCTCCCACCTATCTGCTCCACTATCCACCTTCTATCACTGCCCTGCCCTCTCTATTTATCTCAGAGCCCCCTTCCCCTCCCCCATTTCTGAAGAAGCGTCCCAATCCAAAATGTCAGCTTTCCTGCTCCTCTGGTGCTGCCTGGCCTGCTGTGTTCCTCCAGCTCCACGCTGTGTTATCTCAGACTCCAGCATCGGCAGTTCTTACTGTCTCTTGTTTATGTTTGTCTGGTATGAGCATAGTTGTACTATGAAGGCAATTGGGTATTTGTTTCATTACTGGGAGGGAGAGAACCCAGTTATTGTGATAGTATTCTCCCTCACTTCCCTCCACATTGCCAATCAGTTTAACTATCCATAGTTTCATTGCAACAATATTTATTTCATCAAATGTTAGTCCTTCCATGCTTGCTAAAGGTGGTGTAGAGATGTTAAAGGTGTGAATTTGATGAGATAAAAAAATGCATGAGCTCTAGGAGAGAATTGAAACCCCTTCCGACAATGAACTTACAGCCCTCGAATTTCACTGAAAGTGCCAAGCTATTCTTTGTTTTTTTGGTTGTTTGAGAATCATTACAGAGCTCTGGTTGTGTCACTGCTGCATTGGAGGTCCCAGAACTCAGCAGGTCAGGGGGATCAAGGTACCTGTGCATTGTGGGAATTTAAACCAAATTAGGAGCGGCTGTCCCCAAAATCAAGTCGTCATATCCAGTCTCCCCCTTCATAACCGTACCCACACGAGGCTTTGTGCTCAACTCCTAAGCAGGGAAGAGGACCCCTGTATCTTTATGGTTTCCCCTTTCCAGCCACTCTGCGTTACACCAGCAAACATTGGAGAGAAAATGAGCCAGTCTCACAGAAGGAAGGAGTTGCATTTATATAGCACCTTTCATGACCTCGGTGTCTCCCTAAGCATTTAACAGCTGACAATTGCTTTTGCAGCGCAGTGAGGCAAACACAGCAACCGGTTTGTGCACAGCAATCTCCCACAATGAGCACTGCAGATAATCCACTTTCAGTGATCTTGATCGACAGGTAATTTTTGACCAGGACACTGCAAAGGAATGCCCTGCTGTTTTTCAAAATTGTACTGTGTGATATTTCAGCAGGGAGGCCAGAAAGGTCTTGGCTTTGCATCTCAATACAATTGGCGGCACCTCCAAGGATGTATCCCTTTAGTGGGACTCTTAGGTGTGCCCCATAGCTGCTAACCCAGAGGGCACAGTACTTTCTATCTGAGCCGCTGCTGACTCAGCCTCTACCAGTAAGAGGATTGGAAACATTATTCTATTCTCCTTTTAGGGAAGACAGAAGGCATATGAAACACACCAGGTCCTTCAGTTCAGAATTGACCCACATAGATTCATAGAGTCATACAGCATGGAAACAGACCCTTCGGTCCAACCAGTCCATGTCGAACATAATCCCAAACTAAACTTGTCCTACCTGCCTGCTCCTGGCCCATATCCCTTCAAACCTTTCCTACTCATGTCTCTATCCAAATGTCTTTTAAACATTGTAATTGTGCCCACTTCCACCACTTCCTCTGGAAGTTCATTCCATTCACGAACCACCCTCTGTGTAAAAAATTTGCCTCTCATGTCTTTTTCAAATCTCTCTCCCCTCATCTTAAAACTGTGTCCCCCCCTTGTCTTGAAATCCCCCATCCTAGGGAAAACATGAATACCATTCACTCTATCAATACCTCTCATTATTTTATAAACTTCTATCAGATCAGCTCTCAACCTCCTACACTCCAGTGAAAAAAGTATCAGCCCACCCAGCCTTTCTTTATAACTCAAACCTTCCATACTCAGCAAACGTCCTGGGAAATCTCTTCTGAACCCTCTCCAGTTTGATAATTTACTTCCTATAACCAGAACTGGACCCAGTATTCCAGAAGAGGCCTCACCAATGTCCTATACAAACTCAACATGACTTCCCAACTCCTGTACCCAAAGGACTGAGCCATGATGGCAAACATGCCAAACACCCTTTTAACCACCCTGTCGATATGTGATGCAAACTTTAAAGAATTATGTATCTGCACCCCTAGGTCCATCTGTTCTACAACACTACCCAAGGCCCAAACATTAATTATATAAACCCTGCCCCTGCTTTTTATACCAAAATGCAATACGTCGCATTTATCCAGATTGAACTCCATCTGCCATTTTTCAGCCCATTAATCCATTTGATCAAGATCCCTCTGTAATCTTAGAAAACCTTCTTCACTGTCTACAATTCCACCAATTTTGGAGCAATTTGCAAACTTACTAACTATGCCTTCTACATTCTCATTCAAATCATTTATATAAATGACAAACAAAAGAGGACCCAGAACCAATCCCTGTGGAACACCACTGGTCAGAGTCCTTCAGTCTGAAAACAACTCAACTATTAGTCTCTGTCTCCTACCATTAAGCCAATTATTTATCCAATTGGCAAGCTCACCCTGAATCCCATGTGACTTAAATTTACTAATTAGTCTTCAGAACCTTGTCAAAAGCTTTACTAAAATCCAAATAAACAACGTCTACTGCACTGCCATCATCAATCTTTTTCGTAACTTACTCAAAAACTCAATCAAGTTTGTACGACATGGTTTTCCTCTCACAAAACCATGCTGACTATCCCTAATCAATTTTTGCCTCTCTAAATTTCCATAAGTCCTATCTTTTGCCAGGGACCCGGGTTTGATCCCACCCTTGGGCAACTGTCTGTGTGGAGTTTGCTCGTTCCCCCATGTCTGCGTGGGTTTCCTCCCACAGTCCAAAGATGTGCAGTTTAGGTGGTTTGGCCATGTTAAATTACCCATAGTGTTCAGGGATGTGTAGATTAGGTGCATTAGCCATGGGAAATACAGAGTTGCAGTGATAGGGTAGGGGGATGGTTCTGGGTGGGATGCTCTTCGCAGGGTTACTGTGGACATGTTGAACTGAATGGCCTGTTTCCACACTGTGGGGATTCTATAAAAATTTTTTACCTGCAACTGAAGCCAGACTCACAGGTATATAGTTCCCTGGTTTCGTCTTACAACATTTCTTAAACAAAGGTACAACATTAGCCATTCTCCTCTCATTAGGCACCTTACCTGTAGTTATAGATGATGCAAATATTTCTGCAAGGGGTCTCACAATTTCCTTCCTTACTTCGATGTTCTAGGATGCATTATATCAGGTTCCACAGATTTATCTGCCTTTATATTCTCTAAGATCTCCCAAACTTCCTCTTCTGTAATGTGAATTGTTTTTAAAACATCAAAGCTTATTTCTCTGCAATCTCTAGACTCTATTTCTTTCTCCACAGTAAAAACTGATGTGAAATATTCATTTAGCATCTCTCCCATCTCCTGGGGTTGAACACAAAGATCCTTGATCTTTCAGAGGCCCTACACTCTCTCTAGTTACCCTCTTGCTCTAAATGTATTTGTAGAATCTCTTTGGATTATCCTTAAATTATCTGCCAATGCTATCTCATATCTCCTCGTTCCCTTCCAGACTTGTCTCTTAAGAACACCCCTACACTCTTTATATTGATTAAGAGATTCAATTGAACCAATTGTCTATATCTAAAATAAGATTCTCTTTTATTCTTGACTAAAACCTCAATATCTTTATTCATCCATTGTTCCTTAATCTTACCAGCCTTACCCTTCACTTTAACAGGAACAAAATGCTTCTGAACTCTCATGATTACAATCTTGAACACCTCCCACTTGTCAGACGTCCTCTTACCTGTGAACAGTCCACTCCAATCTTATAGATCTTTGAAAATCTTTGCTGGGGACATGTTTTTGGAGAACAGTGAATTTTGTGCGTAGGCAGAAGTAGGTCATAAGTTGGTTTTGAGAGCTGCAGTTGGGACGGGCGAGCTGTTCTGCCGGCCAGCACTGTTTGGTACTGCAGGTCTGTTTTCACTGGATACTCGAGTATTTTGCCTTTTTCCAGTGACTGATTTTATTAAAAATGAACCTTCCATTTGCCAAATCAACAAAGGAGCACTTTTAGGGGACTGGCCAAATATCTGTCAGCCTCCAGTCTACTGTATGATCTGAGGGAACTGGAGGAAGAGGCTGACAGAGGATGGAATACCCTATTTTATGTTCCTCTTTCCAGTGGACAGAACCAATTCTTCATGTTAACTTATCGTTCATGTTTTTGCTGGTTTTATTTATTGCAATTCTTCAGCGTTTTTTCTGCCCTGTGACCTTTCGTAATATCCTATCAATGCCCACTAAATTCTTGTTCCATTTTTCTCTAACCTCCTGTAAACACACTATGCCCTCTGACCTCCTGTAACCTTCTGACCTTTCCCCTTTGATCTCTCATTAATAGGAACTGTAAATTGCTGGATGAAGAAAGACCAAGTCCAGCTAAGCCACCTTCTGGCATCCTTAACAACAAGGGGCTCTTGTGGGGCAGTGATAATGTCCCTAACTCTGAGCCTGTAGGTGCGGGTTTAAACCCACCTATTCCAGAGGGTGTGTAATACCATCTCTGACATGGTTGATTAGAAAATTAATGGTAGTTTGTTTTTTTTTTATTTGCAGGAAACAGAAAGCCAAGGGGTAACTGGATCAAAGTTTTTAAGATTATGAAAGGAATCATTTGTGTTAATGTAGAGAATATTGATTTTCTTAAGGATGGGTTGGGGTCCAAAACAGGAATCATAAACATGAGACTAAGACTATATAATCTAATAGAGAAATCAAGACAGGCTTCAGCTGCTTAGAATGTAGAACTTGCTACCAGAGGATGTAGTTGAAGTGAAAAGTGTAGGAACATTTGAGGGTAGTCAAGATAAACATATGGGAGAGGGGAGGGAAGGATCTGTAGGTAGTGTTATGGACAAGACCAAATTCCCCCACAATATGTAAATAAGATAGCCTAGACCCTAAATTTTGCTTATTTGAAAAGTAAGGGTGAGGTATTACATTCCAGATGGAATCCGATTGGTCAAACTACTCGACTTTAAGCAAAATACACATTGTTTTTACACTATGGGTAAAATACAGACAAAATAAAAATAAAAGAATTAGCTCACTGTAACGCTATTAAATGCTCAACAAAACTACTACTAATTAACTGTTTCGGTATAGTAACATCCTATAATCACACTCCTGGCAAAGGCAAATTCAGAAAATAGCTAGTCTCACACGCAATTCTAGCAGCAGGAAGGGAACCCCAGCTTTTAGCTGTAACAGAGAGAGGAATAAGAGCTTCCACATCTAGCTTCAATACCCCAGCAACTGCTGAAAGCTAAAACTAAAAAACTGTTGGTTCTAAAGGTGCTTGACCCCACATATTCAGGCTGCTTCTATTGTCCCAACTTAACTTAAGGCCTCACAAATGGTTTACTTTATTGGCTTTGAGCAGAATGCTCATCACCTCAGTCTCAGCCTTTCTTTAGAAAAAGAAACTAGGACAACATACACCTCTTAAACCCAAAGTATTGTTACAGTAGAGTGAGAAAAGGCTTGTGTGAGGCATAAAGGCCAGTCTGGTACATTGAGCTGAATGGCCCGTTTCTGTAACGAATATACTAATTACCAACAACCTCCGTCTACTATTGATTAAAGTTCCTAGTTAAGGTGACTCCCTACCAATAATTTCAGTGCTGATCCTAATAGTAAATCAAAATAGCAAACATTCCATTAACTACAATTTGGAAGAAGAACAATTAATTAATTGCATTTGACTTAGAAGCCTGATCAATCTTTATGCTGGAATTTTGAGAAGAAATGCTAAGTGCAATTTAAAGCACAGACTAATTAATACAAGGTCACAGGTAAAGGAGCTGGGACAGAATAATAAGTAAGATTAGACAGCAGCTTAAGGTGAAAGGCTGCAGGACATTTCTGGGAAACCTATTAATCCTCAACTGATAGGTAAAGGCTTTAGTAAGAAAGAAGATGCTGTGGGTTTTAGCAGGGCTTTATTTCAGCAGTTCCTACTCACTCTGTTCATCATTGTTAATTAGTTATAGGTTCAGTGGAACTTTGACTTTCATGAAGAGACTACAGAGATTTTAGATCTTCAACTGAGACGTCATAGTAACTCAACCAGAATGTGAAAAAAAATCGAGATGTAATTGCTTTAATTGCATTGCTAAAGTTCTGTAATCCTCTCTTGCACCTGCTGTTTTTAGCATGACAGTTTTACAATCCGCGGATGGCATTCTTGCCTCTGAGTCTCAAATTTGTGGGCTCAGGTCTCAACCCGGAGATTTCAGCACCTCCAGGCTGGCAATGCTGAGGGGTACTGCACTAGAACAGCTTCTGTCCTTCGGGTGAGTCACTCTGTCAAAACCTCCAGTGCAAGGGCGTGGGAACACCACTACCTGCACCTTCCCCAGTAAAAACTAAGCTGAATCCACACGAAAAGCAAAATACTGTGGATGATAGACATGGTCAATAAAAACAGAAAGAGCTGTTATGACCAGGTGAGAAAATGGAATCAGGTCCAGAAAGTTACAATTGAATCTGCTTCCATCTGTCATGCAGCATAATTGCTAATTACCTTTACTCACTGTCCTCTGGTTACTGGACCTTCGTTGACTGGATGCAGTTCCTCCTCAAATATCCTATTAAATCCATTCATCTTTTTGAACACATCTGTAGTCTCCTCTTGACCTTATGGCTCCAAGGAGAATGAATCTGGCTTCTCTACTCTTTCTTTGTGACTGAAGACCTGCAGAGCTGCAGCTATTTCAGTAAATCTCTTCTGCCGTCTCTCCAGGATCCTTCCTGAAGTGTGGTGCCCCAGAATTGAGTACAATGCTTTAACAATGTTGGACTGTTATCCAGTGAATTATAATGGCTTAGTATTGATTTACTTATTAACTAATTTGCTTTTTCTACTCTATTCCTCCAGTAATATGGTCAAGAATCATGCCTGCCTTTTTAACAACTTTCTCAGTTATTGTGCTACCTTCAAAGGCTCTGGATATACATACCCTTTGTTAAAAAAAGAGACGAGGCAAATGAAATGGTTATGTTGAAAGATTGGGTTCTAATCCGCTACGGGAATTGCTTCAAAGATTGAGAAAGGGACAGGCAATGTCCAGTTGTTACTCTACTCTTGTCACCACTTCGCCAAACCGCCAACAACCATTCTGAAGTAAGCTCATCGATCTGAAAAGTTAATGTTGTTTCTACCACCACAGAGGCTGCCTGGTGTGCTGCGCATTGCCAGCACTTTCTGTTTTTCTTTCATGCAAATAGCGACCTCTTTTCCAGGCAAATCTCGGGTTAAGTTGAATGAGGACAGTGGAGGGTCCTTACAGTAGGAGTTTGCAACAAACTTGATACAAGATGTAGTACACTGGGCCTCGCAATGCTCTTTCATTGTTTTTAAAAAAAGGCAAATCAAACAAGTCCTTCTTCCAAATTATATGTCAAGACCAATTCAAAGCTGGAAGGTAGAGAAGTGGGAGCTGATGGGTTGGACTGTTCTCATTGGCACAATCAGTTCTGCAGAAGTGAATGTGTTACCACTGTGTGATGTGAAGATTTCAGGCTGGCTCAGTAATAACGAAGATTTGACAGTCTGTAAAATCACTAGATGTCACAGCTCTGAGCCAGGTTGTGCATGCAGGCAGTGAGTAATCAGTTACAAAGAAGGTGCAGCTTCACTTGATCTCTCTGTCTCTGCTCAGTCCTAGAACTGACCCAATTACTGGGCAGCTGCTGTTTAATGAACAGCTCCCGTGGTGAAATGACAGTCAGTGTCCAGAGGATTGAAAACGTTTCAAACCTCACTCTGCACATTGATGACACTGTGAGTTGATGACACTGGACATACAGTTCTAGGCACTTGCAGTCCTCTAGAAACGTACTTTTTTGGCCAGAGTGAGACACTGATATTTAACTATGGAGGGCATCACAAGCAATTCCAATGTTATCTCTAAGCAGTCCTTAAGAAGCCTTAATAAATCCTTAACCAATAGGTCCACCCATCTGTCTTTCTTTTCCTTACTTTGTTTATCTTCCTGCCAAATTTTTCTGTCTCACTTTTCTTCTTTCTAACTTTCTTTCTTTCTGCTCATTTCATCAGCCTGGTGTCTCTGGAATTGATCAGGATTCCCACCTGAAGCATGTGTTGGGGCCATAGTTGATGGGAGGTTGAGCATTTGTGCCAGTGTCTGCTTTACTGGCATCGGCATGCTTTCTGAACCAAATTCAGGGGCACACGGGGTGGGAGATCAGAAAAGCAGCCTGACAGAAGCTGGGGGTTGTGGACCACAGCAAGGCAAAAATATTCAGAAGCCTATTTCCTGACACAATAGATGCAAAACTGATGTGTGTCGAGTTACTGCAGAGTTGATGTCCACAGTATTGAAGGGCATTCAGATACTGTTGGTGGTAATGGTATAGAGGGTTTGGCTATAACACGTGTTTCTTCAATGTGAATTGGCTTTAATGTGATTGAAGCATTTAGACCGCTATTTGTAGAATGCAAACTTTCCTTACCCGTATTGGCGTCATTAGTTTAAATGGCATGGCTATTGTGTGATCTTCTTCTAAAGTGAGATTGCACAAGAATGAAACTATCGGAACCGACAGTAATTCCAAAGTCTGTGAGGGATTATAGGCATCTCCCTTTGTTAGAGAGAGAGAGCGAGAGAGAAGTGGTTATGTGACTTGAGGGGCACTACACCACATCAAATTTGGATCAGATTGATGAGGCAGATCTCCATCAATGACCATAGTCTCTTCAGGGATTGAACAGCCTCATTGGTGTCACTCTGCATCACGCTCTAGCCGACTGTGTTAACCAGCATCCATTGGATACTGTTTTAGATCATACAACAATCCTGTTTAGGACAGTTGATTTTGCACTCCCACTTACACTCTTTGTTGGCTTAACTTTATTAAAAAAAGTCAATAACGAAAGGTGGATGAGCAGATGTTAAAAGAGCCAGATTTATGCTCAATGACTCTGCTTACCACACTAACACCTTGTCCAGAGATATGTCTTGTCTTCACTCTCACATCTTTTTGCTTTAGGGTAGGTGATGTTCCAGTGGTATTATCTAGTGGTATAATTCAGAAACCCAGGTAATAGTTCTGGGGACCCAGGTTCGGATCCCACCGTAGCGGATGGTGGAATTTGAATTCAATAATTTAAAAAAAAGAAAAAAGTCTGGAATTAAGAATATACTGATCACCATGAAATCAATGCCAATTGTTGGAAAAACCCAACCTGGTCCATTAATATCCTTTAGGAAAGGAAATCTCCCATCCTCACCTGGTCTGGCCTGCATGTGACTCCAGACCTATGGCAATGTGGTTAACTCTCAATTGCCCTCTGAAATGGCTTAGCAAGCCACTCAGTTGTACCAATCACTACAAAGTCTCAGAGAAATGAAACCTGACAGATCACCTGGCATCAACCTGGGCACCAAAAAAGACAATGGCGGAAACAGCCCTGTTGACCCTGCAAAGTCCTCCTCACTAATATCTGGGGGTTGGTGCCAAAATTGGGAGAGCTGTCTCACAGACTAGTTAAGCAAAAGCCTGACATAGTCATACTCACAGAATCATACCTTACAGACGATGACCCAGACACAACTGTCACCATCCCTGGACATGTCCTGTCCCACCGGCAGGAGATACCCAGCAGAGGGGCGGCACAGTGGTATACAGTCGGGAGGTTGTTGCTCTAGGAGTCCTCAACATTGACTCCAAACCCCACAAAGTCTCATGCCTTCAGGTTAAAAGTGGGCAAGGAAACCTCCTGCTGATTTCACATACCACCCTCCCTCAGCTGATGAATCAGTACTCCCTAATGTTGAACAAAAAACAGCGAAAGCAGCAAGTGATAGATCTAAGCAATCCCGCAACCAATGGATCCGATCTAAGCTCTGTAATCCTGCCACACCCAGTCATGAACGGTGGTGGATAATTAAACAATTCACTCAGAGGAGGGGGCTCCAAAAATATCTCCATTCTCAATGATGGAAAAGCCCAGCACATCAGTGCCTAGGACAAGGCTGAAGCTTTCGCAGTCAGAGGTGCTGAATCTTCAGTCAGAGGTGCTGAGTGGATGATCCATCTCGGGCCCCTCCAGTGGCTAAAGATACCAGTCTTCAGCCAATTCGATTCACTTCACATGATATCAAGAAACAGTTGGAGACACTGGATGCTGCAAAGGCTACGGGCCCTGACAACATTCCAGAAATAGTACTGAAGACTTTCCACTCCCCTACCCAAGCAGTTCCAGTACAGTTACAATACTGGTATCTACCCAACAATGTGCTCCTGACCTCATCACAACTTTAGTTCAAACATGGACAAAAGAGCTGAACTCCAGAGGTGAGGTGAGAGTGACAGCCCTTGATATCAAGGCTGCATTTGAGCGAGTGTGGCATCAAGGAGCCCTGGCAAAACTGGAATCAATGGGTATCGGGGGCAAACTCTCCAGTGGTTGGAGTCATACCTGACACATAAGAAGATGATCGTGGTTGTTGGACGTCAATCATCTCAGCTCCAGGACATCTCTGCAGGAGTTCCTCACGGTAGGTCCTAAGTCCTAGGTCCAACCATCTTCAGCTGCTTTATCAATGACCTTCCCTCCATCATAAGGTCAGAAGTGGGGATGTTCGCCGATAATTGCACAATGTTCAGTACCATTGGTGACTCCTCAGATACTGAAGCACTCAGTGTTCAAATGCAACAAGGTCTGGACAATATCCAGGCTTGAGCTGGCAAGTGACATGTGACATTCGCATCACACAAATGCCAGGCTATGACCATCACCAATAAGAGACAATCTAACCATTGTCCTGTGACATTCAATAGTGTAACCATCACTGAACCCCCCACTATCAATATCCTGGGGGTTATCATTAATCAGAGACTCAACTGGACTCACCACATTAACACAGTGGCTACAGGAGCAGGCCAGAAGCTGGGAATATCGCGGCGAGTAACTCACCTCCTGACTCCCCAAAGCCTGTCCACCATCTACAAGGCACAAGTCAGGAGTGAGATGGAATACTCCGCATTTGCCTGGATGAGTGCAGCCCCAACAACACTCAAGAAGCTTGACACCATCCAGGACAAAGCAGCCCGCATGATTGGCACTACATCCACAAGCATTCACTCCCTCCACCACCAACGCTCAGTAGCAGCAGTGTGTACTATCTACAAGATGCACTGCAGAAATTCACCAAAGATCCTCAGACAGCACCTTCCAAACCAACGGCCACTTCCATTTAGAAGGACAAGGGCAGCAGACATATGGGAACACCACCAACTCCAAGTTCCCCTCCAAGACACTCGCCATCCTGAATTGGAAATATATCACCGTTCCTTCACTGCCGCTGGGTCAAAATCCTGGAATTCCCTCCCTAATGACATTGTGGGTCAACCTACAGCGGGACTGCAGCAGTTCAAGAAGGTAGCTCACTACCACCTTCTCAAGGGCAACTAGGGATGGGCAAGAAATGATGGCCAGCCAGCAACACTGACCTCCCACAAACAAATAGAAAAAAAATTGCACCATCCTTCTTTTTGTAATTTAATCTCTCCTGTTTTCCATTCAATTCCCTTTTGCTCTTTCTTTCCTCCCCCCTTTCCTTACCTTTGGTAAAACCTATCATATCTTTTCTTGTAATTATGAAGATGCTTTATATTTAATATTGAAGGAATTAAACATTGAAGGATTGTGGAAAATAGCTTAATTTCAAGTTGTGTGGAAATACCTTAGTTGGTTTCTATAAAGGAGGTCATGGATAGTTCATTGTGAACATGGAGAATTTTTGTTTAACATGGCATCCTGTATATTGAATGAATGATGCTTACTTTTCTGTAGGCCCCTTTTGGAACTGTTTTGTGAAGAATGACTGGCTTAGAGACGTTCCTGTTTTATCTGGTTCAGTTGGGAGGGAGGAATGCTAAGAACAAGCTGAGTTGGAGGAAAGCTTGCTGCAAACAAGCTGCCCAGCTGATCTCTCTCATGTCAGAAATGGAAACCATCTCACTGAGTTCTGGGTGAGACTTACTCATTCTTTTGAAAGAATGATTTCAGAATCACCTCAAGATTGCACTGGGGTGTGTCTGCAAGATTTTAGAGGCAACAAGTTTAATTAGTGATTCAATTACACAAGACAAAATATCACAGCAACAAACTCTGGAAAATTCTCCATTCTATTCTTTGGCCTATTGGTTTTCTGAAAAAGAAATAACTTTGACCAGAGTGTGCAAAGAAATCAGTTGTTGTTGCTTTTCCTGTAGAATGTGTGTGCATTTCTAGGATACATAGTATGATAGGCATTTGTATTTCTATATTACTGGTTGTCTATGGTGGATAATCATTACATCTTTATTTAACACATTTTGTTTTGATAATAAACCAAGGTTTATTAAGAAACCTGGTTGATAGATCTCGTTGTTTAAAGCATGCTATAGATAAGGTATTTAGTTGGTTATCCTGGTACCTGGAAAAAGTGTTTTCATTTTACAGGTTGTGAACCATGTGTCTAGAAGGAAGGTGTGTCCTTCCAGGCTCAGTTATAAAGCTGCGTGGATAAAAGGGTAAGTGAACTGCAAAGACAACATTTTTTTCTTTTTCCCTAGGTGCTGCCTAGCCCTTTGAGAATTTTGGAGTTTTCGGTTTTAATTTTATAGGTTGCAGAAACTTTACATTCTTTTGTGGATGTCCTGACACTACTTGATATGGAGAATATCAACTGGCACATTGCACAGAAATGGATATATCTTTTAGGGTCATAAGTATGAAAAATTCTTTTGAAGCTTCTTGTTAAAACAGCAATCACACTTTTTAACAATGCCGTCCCATTTTACATCAAATCTTGAATCCTGTGTGTATTCCATGTCCGAGGTCATTCAGTTAGCGCTGTATCTATGGTAACTGTAATAGTGCTCAAACATCTAGTTTGCAGGTAATTGAAAGAATAACACTAACACAAGCAGTCTGCATATTCCTCTCTAATGCATTTATTATTATTTGGACACATGGCATGCTGCTTTATCAGGGGAGGCTGATACCATGTATCCTATGTTGAATCATCCCCGGTTTTAAATCCCTCAATGGTGTCACCTGTCCCTATCTGTGACCTCCTCAACCCCACAGCCATCAGAGGTAGCTGAGCTTGTTTATGTCAAGCCCCATGAGCATTCTTGACTTTATTCACCCCACCACTGATTGTAAGGTTGTCCCAGCAAATGTTCCTGGTACATTGATGGTACTTTCCATCTCTACCAATACACGATACTGCTTAAGGGTCGTTTCTACTAGTCCTCCATCCCCAGTCTTCCTTTCTCTTTGCTGTTTTTGTGTGTATCTAATGATTCCTGATAGAAGGGAGAGCAAATGAACAGAAAAAGCACTGTTTTTAGATAACAAGAAATAATTACTAGGACCTTAGCATACTACAACAGATATAAATGCTCCCTCTGAAGGCTATAGAGCTCCTTGTGTATGATATCAGTGGAATTGGTAGAGTCAATGTAACATGAATATTAACCCCTTCAGAACCATTATCTTTTACAAACTTCTCCCCACAAGCTTTGCTCCCTATAGTTAATGCAGTAGAGAACTATGCATATATTATTTATCACTACTCCATTTCTCCCATAACATCATCTAGGGGATCTTAATAATCCTGTGAATGTACATCATAGAAGATAACTGCTCTGTTCCTAGGGGATGGACACTCTGTTGAAATGTATTTTCTTACTTATAGTATCCTCAATTTGTGGGTTAGGTTAATCTCTTTCTAACTGGGAGAGATCATTTCTCTTATGCAGTATCCTGGATAGTTAGACCAAGCTGTTTCTTCCTGTTGACTATTTCCTGTATTGTTGCATGTTGATTTGGGTCCTGTGGCGTTATGGGTAAATTTTTGTCCCTTGAGTTGTTGATCAAGCTGGTCACCTTCAGTCGCCGATTTGTGGCTTTTTGCCTGGTGAAACAAACTTTTACAGACTCTCAGCCATGTAACTGAGATTGCTGCTCCTCAGCACTATCTCTGCCACTGGCATTACCTTGTTCCGCTGAATAACAATGATCAGTGAAAGGTTCCTGAATGGCCTCAAATAGTTTGTGCACCTCATTTCTGTTCTCCATAGTCAATGTTCCTTGCATGTTTTGCTAAGTTTTAGTTTCTGATCTGCCTTTAGCCATGACAGGAGAGCTTTACACAATGAAAACACAGTATTAGCACAGTTTTCACAATGAGTTATGAGTTTTTATCATTCATTTTGGGATGTGGGCATCTCTGGCTAGACAGCATTTATTGCCAATCCCTAGTTGCACTTGAGAAGATAATTGGCCATCACACTGTTGACTGAGCTCTGGCTGTAAACCTGGCTGTGTCTTTGTGCCTTCAAAGAATCCTTTCAATGCATCTTTCTGAAAGGAAACTGGAATAACTAGAAATCTGTCATACACTGGTATTTCATCCACGATTGCGAAATGCTGTCATTGTTTAAACTCCGTTTCTCAGCCAGTTGGCCTGGATTTTTGGTCATCCTTCAAAACAATACTGGTGAATGGCAGTGCAATCTCGGTCAATCTTCTGTTCGTGTTGAATTTGCCTAGCTTCTTTTGCCTTGCTGGGCCACTACTTCTTCTTGGCAAAATCAAACATTTCTTTTATGCCAAAGTGCATAACCTCAACAGCCATCTCTAGCCATGAGTCTAGGAAGCCCAATGAAATCTACCAAGTACCCTTTCAATGGTTGATGGACAATGGTTTGTTTCCAGGCCAGCTGTTCTCTCAGATTTAGTTAATTTCCTCTACTCTCATAAGGAAGCTATAGCCAATGCATGTGTGCAGGCTGATAAATGAAGTTTGCTGATTGCAAACAACTGAAATATTTTCAACTCTTTGCTATGTGTTGCAATGCAACGTAACTTGTAACGTCCCTATGTTCTGACAGTTTTTTCACCCAATCCACGTAGTCTTGTCGCTGTAGGCGTTAAGTTCTACTTCTTCAGCCATGGTAACTGGTCTAATAAGATAATGACCTTAACACACTTCTCAAACTTCAATTCAATAGGATGTCCATTAGCATAAACAAGTTCTGGATGGTTGGGACCACCTAGAATTCCTTCATTATCATTGCTAAAGGAGAATGCCTGTACCATCTAAATGTCTTTTTGTGCATAATCTCCTCCTTCTCTGCAACATAGTAACTGTGCACTACTTCTGCATCGCGTTTGATTTTGAGGCAAATGTGCATCTTAAGAACTGTCACCTCCCTGAAATCCAATCTTGTGTTCTGCATGGTCCACCTTTGACCTTGAAGCTTCTGCAAAGTATTATCTACCATTTTCCATTATTTTCAAAGTGCTGATTAATCTTATTACTAACAAAACTCTGCTAGATCTATAGTGCCACAATATTGCTTGTAATCTAGTGTTAAACTTGTCTAGTTGCACCAATGCTGTTTTAAATTAAATGACTGTCGAGTTTACTAGACCTTAGATATATTGCAAAAGTTCCTTGACTTCCTAGCTTTTTAAACTGTACTTTGGGAATACTGTAATGAATTCCTCAATAAATTTAATTACTGAGTCCTGATCCCTCTTAAAATCTTTAACCCATTCTGACCTTTCTTCTTCAGATGGACTCTCTCTTAAGCTATCTTTAAATTTGCCCGTTTTCAGGTTAATTAAATTCAGATGCCTTCCCAATTCTCTAACCCCAATATAAATGATTTTTCTGGCCCTTTCCAGAATCCTTTTGAGGATTCTAATAGCAAAGGTGGCAATATCTGTTGGGAGAATTGCAAACTCTCTTTTACGTTCCTACCTTTCTAGTCCTTGCTCCATTTTTGATAAAGGTATTCCCCTTGGATTAGTGATCTCTAACTTTACCTCCTGAAGATTTTAGTTGTCCTTTCAGAGATGCCTTCCCTAAGGCCACTGTACTGGGTGACGTTTCTCTCTTTTTCTAGCCTTCAGCTTTGACTCAGTGCCTCTTCCAGTTTCTCAATTAAGCTTTATATTTGGAGCACTGAGCTTGCCTTTTTCTTATTTCTACAGCTACTACTGAATCTCCCTGTTGGTCAGTATGTTTCAGCTGCTGATGAACTGTCTCTGTCTTCTTGAAGTGGTAATCTCGCTTGAAATTTTTCCTTTTCTCTTGGGTCTTCTGGATTTCATCTCTTGGTGGGATCAGCTTGGCACCGTTGCAGCCACGTGATACTTCATCCCAGATGACCACTCCCAGTACCTTGATTTATAAAAATTCATTCAAGGGATGTGGGCGGTGCTGGCTAAGCCAATATTTATTGTCCGTCTCTATTTGTTAAGGGTCAACCACATTGCTATGGGTCTGGAGTCACATGTAGGCCAGACTAGGTAAGGATGGCAGTTTCCTTCCCTAAAGGATATTAGTGAGCCAGATGGGTTTTTCTCAACAATGGTTTCAGGTCAGCATTAGCGTCTTAATTCCAGATTTACTTTTATTCAAACCTCTCTCATGATGTAGTGTTGGGTAAAGGTTGTTTGAGGTGAATCACTGCCACCAATCCTCCTTCATTACTGCTTTGTCTTGAGGCCAGGGGATACTCCACCATACAGTCTACAGAAGAGGTACTGTTCTGAGATAACAAGAAGGTTTATTGCATGATAACAGTAAGTGCAAGTACGTTTGGTCAGGCGTAATTTCTAGGGCCTTAGGGAGCATAGATTTGCTCCCTCTGAAAGATAGAGTACAGCTCCTAGTCTCCACCTGTAGACTGTGTATGATGTCAAGTAGAATGGGTAGAGCCAATGCAACATAAATATTAAACCCATTACCTATTTTAACACTGATGACCACATCTTCAGTTAGCTAAAATCTGTAATTCCCACCCCACACATCTCTCATCGCTCTACCTCATGTTCCTCCTCGAAACATTATTGTCATCGACTGTAACATCTCCTTATGCTGGTTCCTGTGATTACCTGGTTTTTATGAAAGTTCCTGTGAAGCGACTTTGAACGTTTAATTGTGTTAATGGTGCTGTCAGAATGTAAGTTGTTGTCGTGGCTGCTAATCTGCCTTATGCGTCAGACATATTCCAACAATATGTGTTAAAATGTTGGATATTTTGTGGAATGGCTTTATGAACTGGACTCTTCTGGAATTCCAGTATCTAAGCTGAGATAAAGGTCGTCCTGCTTAACATCAAATTAGATCCTGACTGAGTACAACACACAGTAATCAAGCTGCAATTAATTTTCTCAGGATTTAGGAGACTGCTGGGCTTGGAAGATAAGTCCGAAATTTTCTCATTAACTGAATAGGATCCCAGGAGGAACGAAAGTACTCTGCTGGCTCCATGTTGGAACTACAGTTCAAGATAACCCATCCCTTCCACTCCCAGTGCACTCCCGAGTTTGACCATTAGGTAAAACTTCAGCATGTCCTGAGGGAATGTTGAATATGCCTTTCTGATCCTGCACTTGCTGATCTCTATTGGCTTCCCAGTCTGGTAATAATTCAATTTTAAAACTGCCATCCTTGATTTCATATTTCTCCCTAGCTTCCCCACTCTGTCCCCTACTCTTTGCAACCTCCTTCAGCCTCATAACCTTTTAAATAACCTGTATTCCTCCCATCTGGCCTCTGGCATATGCCCGATTTTCAACTTTCCTCTATTGCTATCCATACCTTCAGTTACTGGGGCTCTAAGCTCTGGAATTTCCTTACTAAAAGTTTCCACCTCTCCCCTCCTTCACTATTCTCTGTAAAGTTGCCTTCTTGCGGTCACCAGCCCTAACCACTTCTAGTAGGTCAGTGTCTAAAATTTTGCGTGGTAATGATTCTGTTAAGAGTGTTAGGATGTTAAAGCTGTTACACAATGCAACCTGTTGTTGACATGGCCAACAGATAGCTTGGTGGGAAGAGTGGGGTAGGGATGGGCAGGAGGAATTAGCCATGGGAAATGCAGGGTTACACGGATAGGGTAGGGAGGTGGGACTGGGTGGGATGCTCTTTGGAGGGTCAGTGTGGACTCAAAGGGCTAAATAATCTGCTTCCACACTGCAGGGATTCTACAAAAAGCACCAATTAAGCACGTTGTCTGGTCATTCATACAGTTCTCTGTTCCTCAGATCTGTCCGTGTGAGAATTGGCTGTCGTATTTACCTATCGAGTATCTATGACTAAACTTCATAAAATCATTATTGACTGTAGAGCATGTTATTAGGCTATTCCTTGCCCACCTCCCCCCTCTTACTCTAAGATGGCAAGTGGCCAGATGAGATAGGAGAAGTGTTAAATGCATCCTTTGGAAATGCATTGAGAAAAATTAATTCTGCAAATGAGAGATAACAACACATATTGTCATTCTGAGATGTGCCATTCCATTCCTTTCATTTCTTTGTCTCTAAACCTTTGATAAGGAAGACCACCATTCAATGGTTTATTGTGCATTTTATTAGCACACTAATGACTTTAGATTCTCAGTGGAGCAATTACCCTTTTGACATACTCATTGAGTTTTAAATCAACGCTCTCTTGCTTTTATTTCTAAAACAGTAAAGGAATATAGAATAACGTTGGCTGTGTTCTCACAATGGATGAAATGAGCTGAATATAGACAAGAGCAGCGGACCCTTCATCTCTATGTGTCTCATCGACTCCTTATCATTCTCGCATTATATAATGCCCAGAGTTAGCTTTCCACATTCCATTCATCCATTAAATTACTTTTACTGTTGGTATGGCCTATACCTATTTTTTTAAAATTAATCAAGAATTGTGGCTTTACCTGAGTACAATGAAAAACTCAGTTAAAGATCTAAAGAGAGAGCAGAGGACCTCCCACAGTGAGTAACATGATAAATGATCCGGTGCAACTTGCAATAAAACAGGAACAGTACTCAACAATCTCCCTGAGGGCTTTATTACAGCAAAACAATTGGGACCTCAATTAACAAAATGAAGTATCCGTATGGACTAATCTATTAGCTTGAGATCTCAGTCAGATCCCTGCTTGCTGAAGCTGACCAGCTAACAGATGTCTGGCACCAGAATAGAAATAGCATGTTGAGAACTCAGTATTTGATTTTGCCCATCAATAACCTCAATGCAGGAATCAGTGATTTAGGTGAATGAATGTTTGTGTAGCCTATCTCCCTGGTTCCTGGTGAAGCAACACCATATTTAGAACATTCCAATCCTTGTTTTCCAACTCCTCATTGGCCTCACCCTGCCCAGTTTTGTAATCTCCTCCAGGTCCACAACCCATTTCTTCAAATCTAGCTCCTCGTACATTCTTTATTTCCATTACCCCACTATTGGTGGTCTGTGCCTTTAGCTGTATAGACCCTGAGCGCTGGAATTCCCTCCCTAAACTTTTACAGCTCTCTACATCTCTTCCTTCCATTAAAATGCTCCTTTAAATTTTAAATGGACTTTCAGCAATACTTTGGTCATCTGTCCTAATGTGGGTCAGTGTCAAGTTTTGATTTTTTTTTAACTCACTTCGAATCATCTTGGGATGTTTTATTATATTGAAGATGCCACATAAATCTAAGTTACTATTGTTAAAGATGTTTGATCATGCACCTGTAATCAGCTTCATCAAGATACACCCACAAAGTATTGATTTAACTGTGCAACTGACATTGTCCTCAATGAGCCTCATCAGCTACTGTCAAACATAGCTTTCTAGAAATGATGTTAAGTAGCGTAAGTGTAGAATTAATAAGAAGGACATTTGGTCCATCAAGCCATGGTGCTCTGTGGTGAAATTCAGTCCGCTCTGCTCCCCCTGTCTATCCCTGTAACCTGTAAGTTTATTGCCCTCATGTGCCAATCCAATTTCCTTTTGAAAATTATTTATTCTTTCCATTTCCACTGCCCATGTAGCAATGAGTTCTAGGTCATTGACATTCACTGTAAAAAAAATCTTCCTACCTTTCCCTTTGTATCCCTTTCCCAAAAATTTAAAATTCCAGCCCCACATCCTTGCACCATCAACCAAAGGAAACAACTTTTCTATTATTCAGCTTATCTCAACCTGTCATAGTCTTGTGCACAGATACCAGGCTCCATATCGTAGCACCCTTTGTTGTAAATGAACAGCCAAATGCACATTAAGTCACTTTTAAACAGTTATTCGTGCTTAGAAGTATGTTTTGCATTAAAGAAATCTCGCTTTAGGTCTTTGAACCAGACTGGAATGTATTCAAAATCAAGAATCTGCACATGATGTCTCAAGAACTACTATAACCCAACCTCTGACACCTCACAGCATCTTTCATGACAGAAGCCTTTGAACTGGTAAATAATTTACTGATCCAGTTCTTTCCTGTTACCTGCTGTAGGGTTTTCTTGTCAACCTCAGTGTGCTGTTTGACACTGAGAGAAGTTTCTCCCCCACCAACCCAACCACCACCTCCCCTCCTCCCCCCACCCCGCCACTCCACTCCATATTGGCTCCTTTGTCTATATTCACCTTTGTCCACCTTTATACCATTTCCCAAATCTGTCCTGCCTGATCTCATCTTGAGTTCACCTAAAACTCTAATAGCCTTTTCTTTATTCACGCCTTGACACATTGTCACCTGTGTTTGCTGAGCTACGCAGCAGATCCTGTACTGTCTACATTACAGTTTTAAACTTTTCTTCCTTGTTCTCAAATCCCTCTATACTCTCAAAACTTGCCACCCTCTGAGATCTTCCCAGGTGTCTCCCAGGTTATTCCTGGCAGTGCCTGGATCTTTAATTCTTGGTGACTCCGAAACAATTCTGAAGAGTTGACAATTCTTCTAGACACCTCTCAGTGCAATTTCGGAGGTGTGATTTAAATGTGTTGGAAGAGAACTTAGAAGAAATTCTCTTGTCCTCTGTTTAGATATTTACTTGGCAATGTAGCATTAAAGCAGCTGCGATAGTTGTTATAGGCAGAAAACTGGGCAGGATGAAAAGGAGGGAGAATGAGAAGGAGAAATGGGTGTGAGAATCTAAAGAGTCTAGAACTGTAAATGTTCCAGTGTGCTGAAACATTTTGCCCAAGTACAGGCAGGGGAAATGAGACAAGTATAAGGTAAGAATCTTGTCCTGCACAGTCATCTGCCCTTGAGGAACAGTAATCGTAGCAGGCTGCCTAGTGAGTGTGTGTGGGTGTGTGTCTGTGTGATTGTGTATCTGTGTCTGTGTGATTGTGTATCTGTGTCAGTGTGATTGTGTATCTGTGTCGGTGTGATTGTGTTTCTGTGTCTGTGTGTGTCTGTGTGATTGTGTATCTG